>CM010311.1:72219286-73419286 GCA_001923025.3 Taenia multiceps | reverse complement strand
CCTGGACCACCCACTGTCGTCGGAACTTCAGTCGCTCTTCTCTCCCACCATTTTTTGTTAATGTAACAAATGTCTGCCATGTGTGCGAGTGTTTGTGATAAATTTAGTTAATTCGGTTTTTTTCTAGACAAGTTGTGTCTGAACAATGAATCGTGCATAGGTTTTTTATCATGACTTTGTTTTTACCTATTAAATAACTGTCATTGGCACGAAACTGACCATCTTGTCCCACGGAAAGAAGCAATTAAGCGGTTGTCATTCTAAAGATGGATCAATCCGATGGATTGATAAAATATGATAAACCGCTCCACCATCTCCTTATTTCAGCCCATCGAATGCATCTCATCAAGTACGACCAAACACAATGCATGCGGCTGCTAGAGGGTCTACGGCCGAAGATCAACTTAGCCAAGGTTGGTTCGTTCATTTGACCTATGTATGTTTCCCTTGATTTGCAAAGTGGGCCCTTTGTATGTGCCATTCTCCCGCTCTCACCGCCTCGCTAACATGGTACCACTTTCATCTGCGCTCTAGTCAGGCATATTCCAGCATAATACCCGAACTCCAGCAAAGGGAAAAATGCATCATTGCATCATACGCTGGGTATTGTGATCAGGTTTGTATCAGGAGCACAAATTTATTTCCCCATGCTAGACAATAATGTCCTCTGCGAGTGGCTGGGGAGCAGTCCTGGCATCCAGCTATGAGTGCGACTTCTGACGCAACCAGTTTTTTTGCTTGATGGGGGTGCAAAGGTCTTGCATCATGAAGGAGGATGGCTACATTAAGTTTTTTCTTTGGTTAAGTTTATTTTAAGTTATTGGATTTATGATGGGCGGTCACTGGTACCCTCTATCTCCCCTGTCATCTTGGCATCTGATCTGTGGGCCCAAAATGCAGGGAATGCCAGTGTTTTGAGATATGAGACTTTTACGTCTGGAATATTAGATATTCAACGTTATTATATCGTTGTGAAGTATTAATCGATCAAAAACAAGAAGCGCCTTCTGGCCTATTGTTGCCTCGCTATTATTCTCGCATGGTTTAGGCCAAGTTCTGGGTGCCGTCCGCTGGAAACACAGATCTGATGATGGTTTATCCCCTCCATCAAGAAGGCTTCCGGATTCGAGGACGGTAGATCATCTCAATAATTTCGACGGAGCCTAGTTATCATATTGTTAACAAACAACTTCCAAACGATATATTTGACAAACAATATTTAAGAATGGATGGTGTTATTCAGTTGACGAATTCGCCTTTTTTCCGCCTTCTTGCCATTCGAATTTCATCTAGTCGTCTACCTGAGCCATTCTCTGCCTCTTCAATGTGGTTAGGCGCCAGACCTTCAGAAATTGCTCATTATTCACTTTGTAGGATGGCTTTAAGATAATGCATATTCCGTTCTCTCACTGTTCATAAGGTAGGACGTCCTGCAGTTTTTGGGTCCTAGCCTTAGGTCTCCGTGTATAAAGTTACCATTGATTGACACCGCTCATCGAAGCTGATTTGTCAATTTATAAATCTGCTTTAAATTTTTAGTAGAAATGGTTTTATTCTTCCCAAGTATATATTTCACCTGTGTAAGACAAGATTTATCCCCGTAAATAGTGCTAGGTAGGGGTATCTGGAAGTAATCTTTCTGTGAACACATAAGTTGATTTGGCAACTATTAAGGGTCGTGTTACAGTAGAAGTAACCTACATATTTATTATTGCATTTGAAATAAATATTCTATTGTAATTCGTACGTTAAAAATGGAAATAGGAAGGATGTAATGTTCTGCTGTAGTGCTTTCGCTCACTCCTACTGACTGTCAAATTAGTCGTGGCCTCTCTCGAGTGATTATACAACCCGACACGAAAAATGAGCTCAGGGCAAGGCAGGACTTAGGATGAATCTGAAGCATATTTCCTTCCTTCCATCTCTCCATTAATCATCCCAGTTGTACAAATGAGTCACTATCCTCTCCCGAAATTTATTAAACAACGAAATTCACTTTCCTGGTCCTTCTCTCCCTCTCCCCCTTCCCGATATAATTACGTTTGAACTTCTGCCATGTTCGCGTAAACTTTATTTCGAAATACCAGGGCAAAATTTGTGCAGTAGAGGAAGTGACTAATCGGCCTCACCTATTTTTTGCCGCTGTCTGAGCGTTCACCAAACTCGGCACATCCCCAACACACCCCTCCAAACCTGTCACTGATGTGATGTAATGGGAGGGAAAAAAAAAGACTATCGCAACCAAAACAGTAAGAGCAGGCGTTGAGAGCATTTATCTTCGTTTACAATGGTTATTTAATAGACGTACTCGTTACTCTCTTGGTTTCAGATCTGGCACGCTTACTTTGCATTCCATCGTTACGTTGTGGCAACCCTATTAAATGAGGCGCAAGTGAAGACACGCAACCAACAGCAACAAGGAATTGAAAATATTCTAAACGCCTTTTCAGGTCTACCTTTACACAAGTCTACAGAGCACCAGATGTAGGGCCTTTTTTGATGCTTTATTGATATTGCCTCTATCTCAATTGCTAAAGTGTAACATTGCCCTCATTTGGTCTTGTCTGCCAAGGTTATCAAAGTTCAGTACAGATAAAAATGGCGGAAATCCTTCTAACAAGAGGATTCCATTTCGATTCGTAAAACGCCTTGGAACTACAAAAATGGCTGTCTCAGCGCATATTGGTTACTATCCACAGTTATATCGTAGACCTAACCAACCCATGTTCAATGCCTTGTCTGGAAGTAGTCCTATTGCTAATCTGCTGAATTGGTGGGAGTAGTGCCCCTTTTTACAGTTCACAACGCCGTCTATGATTATTTTTCTTTTTCGGTTCTTTAAGAAGTAACGACGATGAGGCGTAAACGGAGATCACACCATGGTCTACTATTATGCGAAAAGATCTTTGAATCCAGCAATACTGGTCCATTGTGTAGATTCTGATGCCATATTCTCTGATGGTAAACTACTCTGAGGATGTCCGAGCAGCATTACTGGGCAGTGTTCTTTGGGAGTTATTTCTTATATCCTTAAGATATTTTGTAGCGAGTTTGTCTGAAAGCAAAAAAAATTTTAATGAAATGCGCGGAGGGACATTCATTTGGGTCTTATTCTAGTTAATTAATCACTTCATCTACTCTTGTGCTGATTAACTCAGATGTCCAACTCTGCAGTGAATACCATCAACGCCTGTTTGAGTTTTAGGCCAGCCACTTCGTCAAGTTCAGACAGCATCCCAAGCCAACGCCTTCCGAATTCCAGGGAGATTGACAACAAAGGCTCATTTCTCCGTACGTTCGTCGTCTAGTTCGTGTTACCCATTCTTATATGGATGTATCCATCTTCAATAAAGCGTCAACTTAATCACCTTACTCCCTTCCAATGATGAGCTTATCTGACAAAGCGGTACTTCAAACCCAAGCTTCTTACCAGTCTACTACATCTTTTTATTTGCGCTAAAAGATGTTAAGGAAAGAGGACCTCAAAAAATGTGCGTTCAAGGTGGTGATTAGCAGCTTTATGCTCGGTAGCCGTTTTTCCCGTATTCTCCTTTTAGTGTTAATGCCTTTGGCTCCCATTAATTAAGTCCCACTTAATTGACATTGCACTACCAATGTTTTCGTAATCCCAAGCAAACCTCGGCGCCCAAAAAAAAACAGTTGTTTCTTCCCGCTTTTCACTCTAATTATCATGTTACCAAAAAAGACTGCTATTTTTGTTATGAATCGCGCCAACGACTTGTTGTAACTTACAGGGCTGTATAAAATTCATGTCATCGCTTGTACTCACGCCTGATGCCTGTACTTTCACCCTTTCTGCTTTGTTGACCGACTTTAAGTCAATTCTAAGGCTGTAAAAACCCTATAAAGATGGCGGCATGCCATTTGGTGTTGTGTGCAGGATGCGGTAGCAGAACGTACCATCCAGAATTAAGGGATTGAAGCGGGCGGTGGGCGGTGAATCACCTCACGTGGTGCTACATCACAATGCCAGAGACGTTCTATGCCTAGAAGTAAATCGGGGTTGTCGAGTGAACACCTTCTAGCCACGCTTGATGTGAGTGATGAAATAGGGTTGCTAACTGTGAATTAACAGAGAATAGGAAGTGGTGGGACTCGCTTGTTTGTCATTCTTGAACAGATGGTCGGCGAAAACCTCAACACCTATCAATTTGTTTTTTTTCCACTACCCCCGTGTGCATTGTAAGACACCATTGGGAGAGGATCGTATGCCAAACGACTAATCGACTGATTTGTAGTGAGAATTGGCCATTATTGTCGGACGTTAAGTGGGGGCAGATCACTGGTTGGCCCTAAACAGTCCACCTACTAACCACTCCACACTTGCATGGCGACACCTTATCCCTACCACACTGTGCTTGCCGACTCAATTTTTCACTTGGCTGACGCCTAAGCAAGTGTGGTTGTAATGCCGATAAATTCGATACATCTGGAATGTGCGCAAAAGAAACTTCTTAAGAAGCAATGAAGAGTGGTCAATCGGTGGGAGAAAAGCCTCATCCGAATGCTCGTTCTCGTAAGACAAGACAAGACACGACAACACAAGGCTCCATGACCGTGAGAAGACCTCTTTCCGCACTGTGAAACCGGATGGAAGGGGGGTTTCGAACATGAGTACTCCCTTGGAGGACTCTGTCCATTTCCAAATTGTTGTCAAAACATGTATCCCAGGTTGTTAGGAGTAAAAAGGAGCGCAATAATTTGGCACTCCTTGTTAGCTGCAAAATTTATTTTACTTAACGTGATTCGCGCGTTTTTGGGAGGGGGTATATGATTTTTCCTTTTACGTACCTAGAATCAAGCTCAAAATGGATATTCTTTAGCATTAAAATATGATTTTTAGAAGAGTAAAGAAGAGGAGTCTCTATAAGCTGGCCAGCAGTTGCCAGAACGTTTTTTTTCTAATTTGCATAAAGCGCGTCTTGCCCTCTTCTGCATACAAGCCTTTGATGCAGATTGATTAATTACAAGGCTCTCTTATTCTTGTGTGTGTGTGGTTTTGCCTTTGTGTATTCAGAAGGCACGTGACAGTCTGACGCTTCACTGATTTTGTTGTCCCTAAGTTCATGACCAAACAGATTGAATAAAAATATTACCTTACACCATTTTGGAGCCGTTTGGAGGTTGTTATGACAGTGGCTACTGAAATGATCCCTGGGTGTCGTGAGAATGTCTCAATTTGCCTAGGTGCAGTTGCCTGACTATAATTTATGTTTTTTTTTTTTCCATTGCGTAGATGGACGGGTGTCAATACCATTCAGCGATCTAATACTCAAGTTTTCCTCCAGCGCGACATGGCGGGAGCTATGCGCAGCAGTGGATTCGCCCTACATCATCCAGGTCTGTTCACAGGGCAACGCAGATATAATCTCACCCGGAGAAGTGAAAAGCCTTGAGAAGGCCTTAGCTTCCTCCCCCTCCGAATTTTGTGCCGAACGCATGGGCAGTGCAGCGCCATCCCCTGTGCCTCATCATCGGCGTCAGTCCACTCTCTTGACTAATTGTGATTGAGTTGGATAATAGTAAGGGAGTTTAGGAGGTTAATTTCAAGGTTCAAATAGGATCATCCTCGATGCGTAAGGATCATTCAATACATGAGAGGGCGTGATGTGCTAAAGACTTTAGTGAAACTTTCGGGGTAATGCTTTCGTCTCATAGTCTAGCTCAACAAATTTAACTTTCATCTAACTTCCATGCTTTTTTAAACTTATGTTTATTCCGTTTTAGGCCTTTTACGGGAAATGCTGAAACCTGTCGGTAAGTCTATGTTACCAAGTGCGTTACCTGCAGCATCCAAGTATTCTCTACGTTCTAAAGCGCAGGGGTCTAGGTTTAGCTTATCATAAATGTACCAGATGATCGGGTTGTGGGGTGGTTGAATGACATGAACAGCCTTTGATTTCGTCACCGTGGAGGAATGTCGAGTGAGTAACCTGATTTAAGCAAGCATTGTCTTCTTCACCTAAGCCACTCTAGGACGTTCAGCCTGCCTTGTTTCGTCATTTCTATGCGCGTTGTGTTCACACTTAACACAATCATCGAGGGTTGTGTGATTTCGCCATGCAACAGATAAGTTGTGTTTAGTAGTGGTTTATCAGGGATGAGACAGGGAATCTGCACCCTGGGTGAATGTTAACGGGACTGAATTATTGCTGTACTGTGAGTGGTGGGCTGGCAGCCAGCAGAGCCAGTCGTTAATGACATGCTGGTATTCTTATGGTCGTCTTTTTTTGCAAATGATGAAGCCATCAAATTTCTTACTGCTGAATGGCTGAGCATCTTATCATCGTGGTACATCGTAGTGTACTTGAAACCTGTACGGAAGGATCGGAATCCGATCTAATCGTTCTCATTCAGATGAGACTTGTTGAATGGTCATGCGTAGACGCGGTTAATAGAACTGCTGGTTGCTGCCGTCTCGATCATCAGTGTTTGGAGTGGAGTGGGTCGGTCCAAGACACAGTACGAGAGTTAGGTATGAGTGTGTACAAAGACGGTTGTCGATCACTAAGCTGGAAGTCTTGGTTTGTCTTGAGCATTTATTGCGTACCAATTTTCGGGTGAATTTACTGTCATGTCGCCAATGTGTTCGCCTTCAGCAACCAGCGGCTTTACTGTTTCAGTCCGACATATGTCAAAGCTTGAGATATTAGGTGCAAAGCAGACAGCCAATGAAAAAATTCGATTTCTGATGAATCGTATAATGGTGGTAGGCAATTTTAGCTCTGAATGTAAACCATTGGGACATTTTAAATGAAATCCCTAGCTTGAATGGAAGGCTTCTCATGCTAAACAATTTCTTTATGCTGGCACAGAAGCCTGGGGGTGCTACAAGGTGCAGACCCAAAGTCATAAGTCCCTTTATTGGTGTTTTGAACCTCCTCCACAGGTATAGATTGGAAATCCTTGACCACGCCTGCCCTGCTGCCACTCACCACGGATTACTTTCCGGAGGCGTCGAGCCTTCTAGGTGAAGGGTACATGATCCACGAATACCGGATCGTTCTCATCACTGTTTCAGATAAGGAGTGGAATCTCCACTTTGAGTGAGTCACTGATCAATTGCATTAACTCATCCACCTAATCACAAACAGTGCATTCAATCAAAGTGAGTCTTAGTATCATATCAACTGTTATTGCTTACCTTAGATGTCTTTTGACTCCCACCCCCTCGAAAGGTCGGTAAGATTGACTTTGGTAAATGCTGTGGAAGTTCCCTTGGCAAATCTAATTACGGCCTCCAACTCTGATACCAGTGTATTTAATTGTGCATTTACCAGATCCCAAATCTATGTAGAATGTTTGTGGCTTAACATTTTAATTTAATTTAATTTAATAATATCGACCCTAAGCCTAACTTATTCATTCCCCTTTATGACGTGAATTAATTGACACACAGTAGCAAGGGTACTCTCTTGTCTCACTTTCCTATTGCCTTTATCCCAAAACCAGGCTGTAGAGGACAGAGGAAATCTCCCTGAAATTTCATTTAAAAGTTTTATTGTGGTTTTTTGTGTATCCCGACGCCGTCCCTACTCTTCATTTTTTGCCCTCCCAAAAGGCCTTCCCAAAGTGAGATTTAGCTTTGGCATTTGAAGAACGAATATTATTGCGTCCGACCTCACTCAGACAGCGTTGTCTCGCGACACCTGTCCTCAGTTTTTGCATTTAGAGCACGCGGGTAAAGTAATTTCTCACTCAAGTTCGGTTGAACAGCTAAGCTAAATTTTTCATGAAGAACTTCAACTTCTATGAGTTGACTAAAAACTTGCTCCGTGTTCGGTATAGCTCGCTTTGAAGTCACGTCTCAACTTATAGGAATTGTGAATCACAGGTAAAAATACATGTCTGTCTTTACGGTAGTTTCATTTTTGAACCAACCTTGATGTCACAAAGTGCTGGTTTTCGTACGTTGTAAACTGAAAGCCAAACACCTATGGCTGGGATGTCGAGACAAAACTATACAACTCGGAGGTGCGCAGGAAAACTTCTCGATAAACAGTGGAAATTAATCAATCCTTAGGAGAAAAATCTTACATGACAATGCCAGATTCCATAACTCCACAGACCCCGACTGTGAGGCTACCGCATTACCTTACATTAGCACGGGAATAGATGGGATATTTCTCTGTTTCTTTGCCATCAGTGGTAGCCACTCACACGACCATATGCGAAACAGAAAAGTAAAGGTTGATTAAGGACGGAAGATGTGTCTTGTTTTTCAAAATTAATACTATTTGTAAAGAAATTCCCAGAAAGAAAGAGGTAATAGATCCCACTGGTATCTTTTTGAGTAAATATAATAGAGAAGCTTTCTGTGGTCATTTTTAGTACAAAATTACTACTCAAATTTGATGTCAGGCTTTGCAATTGATCTCAGCGAAATGCTTCTTAAACTCGAAGGAACCGGGGTAAATCGATATTTTTCCTTTTATGAACCAAAACTGATCCACCTTGGCTACAGTAAATTGGGATTCGCATTTTCGTTTCCTTACATAGACGACAGGTTTATTACTGAATACTGAGACTGACACGTGGTAAAGTGCTGTTACTTTTTACACATTACCTGTTGAGCGTGAAACTGCACTGCCACCGAGGCGTCACACCGCAATGCCGAATGTTGTGCGTTCTATGTGCGCTACAATCACGCCCGTATCTTTCCCTTCTCCGTGTCGCGAAGTGTCTGCACTATTCTCCCTGGATGTCGATTCTGTTTGACAACATACTTTCCCTTTGTCACTTTGGCTGTTACAAAAGTCATGGGACGTCGCCCTTTCCAGTCACTGTTGGAAGCCTTCATTGCCAACCAGCATGAAATAGCCTACTCCCTGAAGCCTCCACTTTCCGTAAAGTGGAATTAGTGGGTGTTATAATTGGTGCAGGGAGTAAAGTGACGTCAGCTACCGTCGATCAAGGGGCTGGTAAATTAGCATCAGTGAATTCAGCCCCAATAATACTAGATCATGCGAAATACAAATCGGCTTATTTCTCCTGCTCCCTAACGCACTCTGTTCAGCTCAGTAGTCGGACTGAAAATTAGCATCAGCCAATACTTTGTGGTTCTGGAGTGGACGGCACCTTTACTAAGTTTTGGGTGGCCGTTTGTCCGAAAAAGTCAGGCATCAGGAAGAGTTTGGATTGCATCCAAAGAATACGTAAGGTTGAATTGTTGGCACTGGTTCCGCTTTCTTAAGCAAACTAACGTCTCCCTCATTGAGGAAGGAATTTGCCTTTTTGGGAGGCGAAAGCAATTATTGGCAATTGTCAGCGCCTGTCACGAAGACTGACAAAGAAATTGATGTTAGTATCTGTTTTGCGGTTGATAAGCAACCGGGCAAGTGATTACAGATGCTTACCCTTGATGTCGTTGAGGAGAATGTTTGGGACGAAGCGGTCAAGAACTGACTGATTATCTTAAAGGCAGGGAACTTGGAGAATCTTATCATATTCATCGAAACATTCGCAGAATAGAACTTTTGATTCTCCTTCATGGCATGTACAATTTCCTCATTTTCAGGGACTAACTACACAGAATCTTCATGTTTGCAATTTTTAAGGCAACCCTTTGGAAGACAAGCGCTTGATGAACGTTGGATGTTTGTGCTCTTAAGACCCCATTTCGCACTCTTTGCGCCTTTAACAATTTGCGTAGTGTCTACCACCGTCCGAATTCGAAACGGTCTTAGAGTAGGGATTGTTGGCAGTGCTAATCAAATAACATGAGAAATGACCCCATTGGCATGCTAATTTGTAGTACCAGAAGTGTTTCCATTTCTAAATTCGTTGGAAACATTTAGTCCAGTACTAGTTTTGGCTGAAGCAGTGAGATGGGGATTCTCGATTTTCCAAATGCCGAATACCAGAACAGAACCGTCAGAAATAGGTTCTATGTACGACTTAAATCTGCCTCGCTTGTTTTGAGGAATAGTGTATAATTGCGGATAAATTTAGTTAGAAAGAAAGTCTTCTGTAATTTTTGTCAGGAAGCTTGATGTTCATCGACCGTGATTGAGTCCTGTTAGTGAACATATGTATTCCTCATTATATGCTTAACAATGAGTCTGCCTAGCCTTTTGATAATGTGGCCTGAGTTCAGCTCCACACATCTAGCTCCTGGACGGGCTCTATCACGTCTGAATGGATTACAAATGGTTTAGACACCATTCTGCTGCTCTGATTGCCACAGGGGGATGCAGTTGTAAGATTGAAAAGTTCTTGATCACTTTTATTTCTCACACTGAAATCCATATGATTTCATTATCTAACGGACGCAATGGACTCGTTTCCTAAAACCCGGCCAAATTGTCAGCCGTCTTCGTAAACGGGGATTTATTAATTGGGTGTCGACTCGAATCCAAAAAAATAGTTTTGGTCAGTAGCAGTGCGAGGCGTGCCCCTTATGAGGTCATATTTCAGTGTTTCATTAAGTCAGTTCACAGGGCTGTGAACTTTTGCCGGCAGCCGTGTGCATTTAATTATGATAAGGTTAATGAAGCATCTCAGTCGATCTCGCCAGGTGAAGCCGCCTCTCTGCCTTCGTAATGATAAGGATTATTATTTACCCCATCCCTTTAAGGGAAGGAAGTGGGAGAGCATGAACCAGAATGCATTTTATTTGCGATAGCAGATGAAACTGCGCTTATGTGCCAAAATCCCCAAAAACGTTAACCTAAATGATATTGTTTTTAATGTGAGAGTTCAGCCATGATTATCTTCCACCCTGATGGTATTGATGATTCCATCTAGAAACGGTAGTAACTAAACCATTCAACGTGTTGCCAAATCTGCTGCATTAATCTTAGCTTACTACCTGATTGGAATATAACAAAACGGAATCTCTTATGGTCACCTAAGTGCTTTGAAGCATTTTGGTGGAAGGTTAGTTTCTTTCATCGGCATCGTTGCCTAATTGTGCGTGACCTATTCATTTTAATCTGGGCGTCGCCCTCCGTGGCATTCAGGCGACTCCTCCAAAGAACACCATGAGACACTCGAGTCTCGAATCATCTTCATTTTTAGTGTGCAGCAATTTGCCACTTGTTATGTGAAGAGCTCATCTGTAATTAAAGCGATTTTCGCAAATCACCATCCATTTCCCAGTCTCGGAGATCTCCCTGAAGAAGTTATAAAACTAATGACTCTGGATAGAACTTTTTTTGAAAAAGGTACAGAAGAGCTAGTGAAACGCTGATGGGAATAAAGGGATGCAAAAGCCATACCGACAAAGAGGTGCTGTTAAGTCTGCAACTGAAACAGACATCTTTCTGTTACCATTTATTTACGTCTTTTCAGTGGTTTGTATTTTCAAAAATAGTTCATGTTCGTACTCAAGGATACACTTAAATAGGCTTGAAATTCCGGTAAGAGAACAGTGAAGCATCTAGACATCTTCAATAGGAAATAGGCAGAAAAGAAGGGTTAAGAGAAGGAACTGTTGTCCCTCCTTCTCCTCTCCCCAAATCCGCACACATTTCAAGGCGATAGTCAAGGGAAAGCTCTTATAACAATCAGTACATTCTAGAAGCAATCTCCATTGCGCATTTGGATTAAGTGGGAATCGTCTTTTTTGCAGCTTCCCAACACAACCATTGCCCTCCATCAACCTTATTACAAGATTTTGTCAGAAGCGTCTTTTCTGTGTAAAACGAATTTGACGACTTTGAAATGTATGCAAGGTGGAATAACTTTCTGCATTCTTGTAATCGGCTTAGGTACAAAACTTTATCAAACTACACAAAGAAGCGTACAGTTACGCAAAAAATTTTGTTACCACGATACCCAGTGATTGGTCGTTCGAGCATTTCATCAGCCAAGCAGCTTTATTTTTCACAGCACCGATGGTTCTCCAATTCCATGTGCTTTATAACACAAGTTCACCCATCTTAATCCCCTCCATCAAAGCAAATCGGGTTTGTCTGGTTGGTATCAGGAGAGTAAGGTAGTTCAATGGGTGTTGATGCACGTGCAAACACTTAGTTTCTCCAACCAGATTAATTGTGTAAACTGGATTGACCAGTTTAGCTAACTACATTGACTACTCCTTACTTGTTCCTATCACTAGCTCAATGGGATTTGGGAACACTTCTAATTCCACTTTTGATGTTAAATCCAACTCAAAAATCGCTATGGAAGATACTGCCTTCGTCCGGAAATGCAAATTGTTAATTGTTGAGGGTGTCTTGTGAAATGCAACTTCAATCGTTGCATGCAACAAATCTCAAGTGTGGAAATCCTCTCTCATTAGCGAGTCGTATTGCTCAGAGAGGTGGTCTTTTCAAGTCGATTTCACAAATACTTTAGGGTAGAAAGTGTACCCCCTTTGGCAGCATTTCTTGTTTCTGGCGTTGCCAGGAGCATGTCCCATTGCCAGAACACAGGATATGTAGGCTAGGCTATGTTTTTGGCATCGAATGATCTTATCCCTCCCGTGAAGGTAAAACTGGACTTGTGTTTCAATCAACGACTGCGGAGACCTGTCGAGGGACGCCAGTTAGTTTAACGATTCCTTTCTAACTGGTGTTTTAATTTCCTTTCATACCTATCGCTCAGTTATCCTATTGTGTTTCAAAGTCCCAATCGCTTACATTTTAATGTACTTTAGAAGACAACATTCATGAATGAAACTTAGCCGTAATGGTATTGAGAGTATTGAAAGTTGGAGACCGCGGACGGTTGATGTTGAGCTTACTACAGCATTGGAATGGGGACAGCAAAGACAATAGACTAAATAGTTTTTTCAATCCGGAGGAAGTAGATCCTGAAAAGTACTGTAGGTCTGGAAGCGTAGTTGGTATGATCCGCCCTGTTGCTGCAATTGCCTTCGGTGTCAGTCATTACGGCAGCTATTGACTGAAAGGAGGAAGACTTCCGAGGTAAGCATTTGGCCTGTTTCCCGTAAATTTTGATGGGGTTCGCCCGTTCTATTCTCTGACAGCAGAATGCTTGGAAAGGTTTCCTAGCTAGCTAGTATCCTCCAACGAAAAAATGTCGAGGAAATGTTTGCTTCAAACTAAAATTTGTTTTACGAAAATAATTACATTGAGTGTTTCTTGGGAGTTTTTAGCCATTCCCCCTTTAATATTTGATAAACCGCCCATCTGAGTTCTCTTGAGCTTGATATAACACCGAAAAGCGCTAGATCGGATTATTGTATTTTACATAAATAATTCAGGCAGAATTTATATTGAAACGTTGTTTTTCACCACGGACCAGAAGGCAGAGCTTAACGTTTGAGTAGTTACTGACCCGTTGACCTTGTTTTTTTTCTTGGCATCCACAGATCCAGTTGTCCACAATTAACGTTTTTAGATACAGGTTTCTCCTAATTTATCATCAGTAAGCCATATTTTCTGTTGGATCCAAGGGATATTTGGTATACCTCATCGTCCTGCCACCATTATGACCTCCAATTCACCCTTGATTGCATTATTCAATTACGTGACGCCTTCGATATTGGCCTCACCACATTTGTGTATCCCAGTTCTTCTGTCAATGGTGAAATTTAAGGAGTAATCTTTTCGAAATGCTGCTACCAGTCGATTAACCTGCTGAAATATCTCAAAGGTGTAGCATCCTGCTTATTGAGAAAATGCAATTAAAATTGACGTGAAAGCTGTCGGTATTGTCCCCCCATCGGCTAGAACTTGATTGATGTGCTTTTCAACCTTCACAGTCATTTGGAGTTTGAGAATTGAAAATAAATTAGGTGCTTTTAAGCTCCCCTTTATGTTCCCCACTTGGCCATTCTTCACCACACTTTGGAGAAACTTGATATTGCCCTTTTTTAGTGCTTTTCTGTTCAAATCTCTTATTTTTGTGGAATTTCACGTCTGTAATTAAATGAACTGGGTGACTTTTTGTTAATTAAGTTTTAAATATATACTGCCTTGAGCACAGTGGCCAACTCTAAGCTTTTTTCGCATTCCCTCTACTTATTTGCTGTTAATCAATGGGTCGGGTAACCAAAAAAGGTCATAAGGTTTCGGTACACTTGCCTAGCAGCTTAGTATAACTTGTAATGTGCTCGCCTAAATTTACGTGCATTAATCTATCTGCGCAGTTCTCTTTGTTGTGCTCCCTACTGTTTTCCTAAAATCTTAAGTCTGATGGGCGTGATTCCAACTTTTTTGTCTTACAAATGGAGTTTAGTTCTAAGAGTCTATAAGCTTCTCATCAAAATTCTTGTATGACACTTTGAGAGAGGTGTGGTTACAGAATAGACTCCCGTAAATAGTTTTAAAAAGCTTCTGACTGGTGATAGACTACCGCTCAACGCTGATCCATAACGTTGAAGGAGATCCTCTATTTTCGATAATGCGAAATGACCTGTCGGTATTTAAATAGCTAAACCTCTTTTCGTGATAAGCTTGGAATTAGTCCAAGTCTAATTTTTATTAGGCAAGGCAACACAATGCAACACCTCAAAATGCCGCTCAGGTGCTCGTGAGTGGTCATGTGTACTCCAAAGTTGCAGGAACCCCTAATGCCTTGCTGCAAACCGTGGATACACAATTGGATCCCTGTTCACCATCGCACAGAAAGCCTGGCATGATTAGCAAAAGTACACGCCACCGCACAGATATCTGAACTCTTACTAACTGGCAGTGGTGGGCAGTCATCACGTATTGGAAGTTGGTTTTGTTCATTGGAGTAACTTCTATTTTAAGCTAAATAAGTCACTTCACCTTGTATAAACATTCCTGAGGACAAGTGGGAGTTAGTTTTGAAATGAGTCAGATACGCTAATGTATGCCTTCTTTACACGACATGTTTATTTTTATCTCCTCGTAACCACGTCAATTCTGCGTGCAAAAATCAGGGCACTCCTGGTTATTCAAATTTTACTCTAAAATTACACAGCTCTAATCTTTACCTGTGTGATAAGTGATTAAACGTCGCGTTGTTACTATCTCTGTTTGGTCTCCCCACCTAAAGTACAATCTGCATTCTGTTTCCGAGATTATCAAGGGTCTTTCTGGTAAAACACATCCTCTTCCCTGTTTGTCCAAACTTTCTCCGCTGTCGAGACTTACAGAAAAAACGATGGTAATGAATTTGTGGGACTAAATATTGTCTTCCCCTCAGCTACCCACGGTCTAGCCTGGTCATTTTCCGTGATGAAGGTTACTCCCGGGGCACTTCCGCCTTGTGTGGCCATTCCCAGCCACTTCGGGAGTCTGTCTGTCTTCCCATTGAAGGCTGGCGTCATGCGAGAGGGAAAAGAACCCACGGTGGACCAAAACTTCGCATCATCTTGGAGTTGAGGCACTCCATGAAACGTGAGGCCGAATTGACATACTTTGGAAGTGGTCACGGTGACGATTTTTTGACAAACCACAACGGTTATGTACCTATGAAGTCTATGATGCGGGGGGGGAGGTTCATTGAGCTATAATTGTTGCGGCTAGCCGCAAATGTACCCCTCAGGTTACTACCGAGGGCAAAAGTCTGTAATTCCATATCCTGCTATTGTGTGGTAAGACTAAAGAACTGGCGGTTCAGATGCCAGGAAGAGAATCGCAAACTGTAGTGGTGGAGGTTAAATTGATGCTCTCAGTATTGATAATTATTCTTCGACATAAGTCGGGAAAACCATTTTTAATTGAACCGAAATCGGATGCATAGTGGCTTTCGATCACAGTGAGAAGTCTCCCGAGTTCCAAAAATACAGCACACGCCGTGTAATATGATGGACTTCTTCTGTCTCACTAGCCCTTGACATACAAGGAAGACATCTGAGGAGGTTTGCTTGTTCCACAGTTGGCTCAGTTCGAACGCTACTCGCTTTTCAAATAAACATTTGTATAAACAGCAAACATGTTTGCTGCTCTCTTGTATTATTATCGGCTTCTTTTAGCATAAGATGTCAGCTCTTCAGGTTTTCTCATTTTGTAGTGTTTTGGAGTCATTTAAGCTAACTCTGTTGTTATTCATGTCATTTAAGACAAGTAGGTTTTCTAGGTCCTTCGACTGCATTGGGTAGCTGTCTTTTGTGGCACTTTATAATTGATTAGCTAAATCATTTAAACATTCTCAGTAAAGCATGGATTGAAAACAGTTATATTCTGCTCAAGAAAAAAGGTACTGATCTGCCTTATTCCACTACTATCGATGAGGCACCCCTAGGCATTCAATTCAAATTCCGATTTGTCAGTAGGCTAGACTAGAAGCCTGGATGATGTGGTCGTGCTTGGTGTCTGGAAACTTTCTTTCACTCATTTTTTTCCTGCTCAGCACCAAGGCCTTTCCGGGACTGGGGTACTCGCGTCATCCGCTCTCTGGCCAACAGGTTCTCGAGGAGCTAGTCTCTCAACGAATCGCCCAGGTATGATCTTGAAGTTGTTTCTTCACTTGCCTCCTCCCCTTTTGGTCATATTTTATCATTCATTTTACCACTAATAATAAATTGCAGTGAAATGCCTACTGATATTTCGTGGATCTATATGTGATGAAGCAAATCTCTCAGCACATAAGCACTTATTTACCTCCATACCCCAAGGTTAGCTGTTTGTGGTCTTATTGCACCTAATTCTATTTTCACATGATAAGTACGTTTGGAAAAAACGGTGGAGGATTTCTCTCAGACCTAAAATGCCACCAAAGATGATGCAGTTAATAATTTTTACGAAATTGCTCGTTTTGGATGAGAGGTATAGGAGTGCATCGCATGCAATAGGAAATTTGGTGCTACTTTATAAACCCAAGAATTCACGTGAGAAGGGACATGTAGGATCGCACCATCGTTACAAACACTAGGGGTGGGCCCTTATTTTGCTGGTGAAATACCTTCTCTGTGATTTCTTGCACCAAATCAGTACCAATGTACTTCACTCTTTCCTCTTTGGTGGTCTTTGGTGGTCTTTGGTGTGATATCTCCTACTAATGACTAGATTTGTAGTCCTGGCGAACCTACGAAAATCAAAGTCGCTTTGAAACCTCCCAGTTCGTTCTTTTCAATTTTCGAACTGATGACTTTCTGAAAAGAATACGATAAGGTTTTGTGTTGAGTCTTTGCTAAGGATTCTACCAACTGCGAGTCATTCAATGTTTGCACACGGCAGGTGATCGAACCCACCTCTACTAAATGCAGAATCTGCATTCTTATTAAGAAAGGGGAGAGTTCTAAACAAATGACTTTCCAGTATGCGTAAGATTGACCTTTTCAAAGTACGCTACTCAAGTCTCCAAGGATGATTGGTCGTCATAGTTCGCATGTCTTATTTGGTTTGTTTAGCTTGGACTAATCAGAGACGAAAAATAGTATATGCAGCCATTTTTATGATCGTCCTTTTTTGGTAAATGATGAATCTATTCAAATGTCTTACTACCAAATGACTGTGTCCCAGCATTGGCGTACCGTAGTGTGCTTGAATCCTTCTATATGGCGGAGCATATATGGAGGATCGGGATCCCATGGAGGCAAAATTTGTTGAATAAGCTGAGCTGTTACTCGCTGGCACCTCGACCGAGTAAAGAAGTGTCAGTTTGTATTAAAAGTCTTTCAAATGACTATGTTGGATTATTCCTATCCAGACTGGATTACACATGTAGTCTGATCTTACAGAACTGACCGTTGTCAGAGTGAGTAGTCTGACGGTTCAGTCACCCCTTTGTTGGTATGACCTGGCCTGTCTCAAATATTGGTCTCTCTGCTTCAAGTGTCTAGATTAATGTGGTAGGTTTATTACCTAGTATTTGTGTACGAGTTATCCGTACTTCAAAAAATGCATTAATGTCAAATCACCGTTGCGGTAAATTTGGCAAGCGTCCTTTTCGTGTATGTGTGTTTAATATTTGAAAAACCATATTTTGTACGCAATTATTTACCTGACAAGTGCTAGAAGTTGGCGAGATTCTTTCCGTAAACGCTTGTATTCCTAAATTGTTTTAAAATGAACCTAAGTTTTAGTTCTGTGAGAATTTGTAGTTCAGAGAGGGACTGGCTGAAATATACCGCCCTCGTAAATTGTTACTGGTTATGGTACTTTAAAACGATTGAGTGTAAAAGTTCAAGGAAAATGAAAGTAGGCGGTGCTTTGAATGCATGAAGCGTCAGGCGATCGTTCAGAAAACTCGTTTTTAAACCAACACCTGTACGCATTATAAACATTGGCCATTATGTCTCTAATATCAGGCATCACTGAGTGATTGGTCCTTTGCGAATGCGGGCTGGTAGCTATCTCAACATCGTGGCAAACATTGTAGTTTAAGGGGCTCAGATCAAGCGGACTAGAGGTGATATAAGCACAAGAATCCCGGGTCATTTGTTTATGGATCCTGTAAGCTATGCGAGAAGCAGCAGCCATGTAGAGACATGCAAGATACCTTCTGAATAGCTCTCCCGATCCAGGGTTTGACAGTCTCTGGAGTCTGGCCGTGGACCACCGTATTACTTCTAAGGTCTCGAAAAGTAGAGGAAGCATCACATTAGCTTCCATTATTTTAAAACTTCTAAATCCTTCATTTGACGATGGAAATGTGACCTTGATGATGCTGAAAATATCTCATTTGTTGCAGAAGGTTCATTCCCAGGATCGCTTTTCTGAAAAAAACTGTGTTAGACTGAAAAAGCTTACATTATTTTAGAGCTGGTACAGGGAATAAAAACCTCGGTAGAACTTTGGATTATGTGTGTCCTGTACAAGTCCCAGTCTTACAAATGGTAAATATTTACTCTCGATGTTTATCAACGTGGTGTGTGTCATCACATGCCATTAGTCAAACGAGGTCACAAGACGCAGTGTTTTCGTTCAAAAAAGGCCTTGGAGCCAGTTGTGGTTCCTTTGATTTCTAAAGGCGCTTGAATCGCGCCCACTTATTTATTTGGACTGTAATATGAAATTTTTCGGTCATTTTTTTTACACAAAGCAGTGTGTGTTTGGTTATTTCAAACGCTTGCTTCTGGGGTCTGTCTAACAGGAAGGTAAATCACCACAACCCAGTGAGCTTATTGTTATATTATGCTGTCACCTTTTATCGCTTCGTCCCTTCCCTACTTTTTTATTTCCTTTTTACTAAATGCGCTAAGTTTGTGTGGAGTGTTGGCGTCACATATATGTGACTGATGGCGATCGTGTCAACGTGACTTCATTTATTCAGACTCTAATATTTTCCTGAGAACTGCGGTGAAATTGCCACAATTTCTGAAATGAAGCAACCGTTTGAATCGCTAATTAGTTAATAATTTGGATGTCACAAGTAGATGAATCACTCCGATTAGTTGAAAGGTCAAAAATTGAGGCGGCAGATCAGATGGTCATTTAAATGTCGCCTTTATAAACTATCTTACAAGCCTTTTTTCTATTTTTAAAAAATTTTTCTCGGAGTAGGATGAATTCATTTGCCAAAATCCCGATGTTCCTACTTTTTGCAATTTTGTGCAATTTATTCACCCTCGGAGTCATTTTTTTCGTTAGCAGCCTTCTGTATGCTCGTCTACTATTTCCCTCTACAATGAATTTAGCTGGTGAAGATGCTTGAACTGTATTCCGATCTGCTAAACTGCGGAGCAATTCGAAATATCAGCAGTTTTTATCAGGGGTGTCAATTAAGTATGTATGCTGGTTGGTAGGCCTTAAAATCCTGCGCCAGCAAGTGATTTTAGTCGGAGATCAAGGCGGGCGAGCTGAAGTGGATGGAAGCGGTCACATCTATCTATCTTAAACTACCTTCAAATTATTAGATTAGCGTTCCAAGAATACTTGGCCGCGCAGAACAAATCGGCGAGATACAGAGGCATTCTGAAAGTTGACGTCAATTGCTAAATGCGTTTTCTTAACTCTTCTCGTTCTCTGTTTTGGCTGACCCAAAAAGCACTCACGTCGTTGCATAAGTGGCCCAATTTCTGGCTAACATTGCTCATTCAAATCTCCCGGGAACCGCATTCTTGTTAATGATACTTACTCGACACTATAGCTCTTAATTTGGGAAGCGGTTTCCAGCCTGAGATAACTAAAAACAACGGGATGTTTATAACGTCGCGTAACAAGCAGTACCCCGCAATGATTCACGAACCTGTTAGACCGTGACTCATGCTTCAGTGCGTTCTCACGGCACATTCACACTGCATTGGTGATTCACTTGAGTCGCCACTTCCTCAATTAACGCATGAATTCTCGCGTCGAAGTCTATCTGAAGACTTGAGGCAGGGACAGATTTATCAAGGCTACCGTCTTTGTTTGCAATGAGCGATGAATGAGTTGGAGCTTGGAGTAGAATACCCACGGAAGCGTTGTATCGAAAAGTGGCATCATTCATTTAATTTATTCAAAACAGACACACCAATCTTTTTTAACAACTAGAATGAATGAGTAACCTACTGGCTTGAGGCGTTTTTCTATCATTAAGGTCGTCTTCCAAATTAATCCCCAGTCTGAGAAGACTACTAACTGATGAACATTCCCATCAACCCGTAGATCTACCATCTAGTGATTTAGGCGCGCACTATTTCATCATTCGCCCCTCAAATTGTTCCGGTAGTTCACTTGGGTCCCTACTTCCTTGGCACGTGATCTTATTACACCTTAACTTTGATAATGGGTATCAGCCTACTTGGAGGCCAGAGGCTCTGAATGCAATATTGGAACTTTACACAGGCAGCCTAGAGGCCCTTTCAAGAAAAATTGGGGCCGCCGACTCTTGGAGAGAGGAGAGTACATTTCAAATGGTTTAAATTTTATCTGCTGCAATTCTGCATTCATCCTTGCGTTTAAGTAATGCCTCTGAAGCTTTAGCATGAAAATGCTCCTTCAGCTTATTGCAGCATTCAACTTCACCTAGTCAAATGTAGAAACGGTGCTGGAATCCTTTACGCTCCAACTTCTGGAAGTTTCAAATGCTCACTGCCTCTACGGGAAGATTAGTCTTTTGTACAATTTCAAAACAGGATTGACTATTGCGATTGTGTGCTGGGTACTACTACCCCCGTGGCCGTCAGAATCACACTGAAGTACCTACGAGTGTCTTCTAAACATTTATACAATTTCAATGCTCTACTGCTGAGCGACTGACACCCGTGAATTCGGGTTTCGCGTCTTCTTTCATGAAAAAAATTATCACCATATGTCCGGACTGGGCTTGCTCAAGCACGTAAGAGCCAGCAATCAGTAAAGTGAGATATTTATCACTGGTCACCGCATATTAGTAGCTTCATAATATTAACCATTTCAACATCTTAATGGAGAATTGAAAGCACCATGATAACCAAAACTATCTTGGCATGAGTATGTATGATATAGTGTATAATGTAGACTGGGAGAATCGCTGGTCCAATTCCAGGGTTTCCAGTTGTGCATTGAGGAGGAAGCAGCAGCAACAAGTGGCACCAACACCACACTCCTGAAGACGCCGGACACATGCCAGTCAGTCGCCCCATCCAACGTGCCTTCAGAAGGGCTCTCGGGTCCCCTGACACCAGTTCTGCCCACACCAAAGCGTGCTATCCACTCGCGCAGCCTTGCTTTTCGGCTACGTCATCAAACAGCACAAAAGACTGGAGCCATGAAGGCGACGACGTTGCCAACGAGACTTCAGGAAAGACCTGGTCCATCTGTCAATCCTCAGTCGCGAATCGCGTTCACCGGAGGTCTACCTTCTGCCTCCAAGACGGTGCATTCTGTGAGTTTCTTGTTGCTGCTACTAATATGTATTTACTGAACTGACATCGCCAAAGAATACCGCATTTTGGAGCTTAAAGTTTGGATGACTTTCGTCCACATTCAGTGGTTAGATCTGAGACTTGCTTCTGCCATTAATGGCTGTCAGAAACCAAACGTATACATTGTCAGATTTGTTCAACTTTTGTCTACGCCACTTACTCCAATTTCTTTATTGTATCTGTGGTATGGTGCCCGATTTGTTGTGAGATTCTCTGTCGAAATTGTTGTTGAAGGTGATATTGTAATGATAGAAGTTGGTATTATTGATGAACCGAGCCACTGTTAAACGAGCTCCGGTATTACTTGGATTTATTTCTGGCAATCTCACCAATCTTTTATGAGTAATTTCCGTTATTGATTCTTATTCATTCCCTTCTTAGCACATTTTTATCGTCATTTCTCGCGGAATGGCAGGTGGTTCACTGTGTCATGTTTTTTTTTAATGCTTGATTCGACCACGGCAGTTGGGATAAATTTATATCCTCTGGTACTACGAAAATCTTCATTTATGAGGAAAAGTAGGCTCCTATTCTTAATTAAAACTCCCTCCAAGTACGGGAATAGTAGGTGATTATTTCTGGACACTAGAAGGTGAAAACAACCTTTCGGTACAGTTCATCCCGAAAATTCTACATTGCATGAATTAAAGCTGACAGTAGTTTGCGAGTGTATTACTAAAGCAGAAAAGTTACTCATTTCACTGCCACTTTTTGCCATTTAAGGGATGTATTCACACTCACGTAGATTTAAACAGTTGTCTGAAATCACATAGGTTATTAACTAGTGGAATTCTTGTGATGTTTTTAGCCAACTTTTTGGCCAAAATTGTAAGTCGAGTCCCTCTAAGCAGCAATATTCCTTAGCGTTAAGAATCTCGAGGATGAATCCCATTATTTTGCATTTGCTGAGGGATGCAGTAATTAACACGAATTTCCCATTCCACAGTTGGGATGTTGCAAAATTCACCTGCGTTAAAGTAAATCAATTCTGTGCGTTTCACAAACAGTGTGTCACTTATGTTTGGTTTTATCGCCAAAATTGAAGCTCCGTAAAGAGAAATGAATCATTCAATTAGTATTGCTGAAAATCAGACGGTTTTAAGCGTTTCCTGAGCGTTAATTTTGCTCCCATGGATAAGGCCTGTTGGCCTTTTACGCGCTTTAAAAGTATTATTTTACTTTGCCTGCAGTTGGGACTTATGCACACGGCCACAGTCTCATTGTCACGATTAAGTGGGTACTTTTTCCCATCCTGGCGATAGTAGTGTGTGTAGTAAGTTTCGATGTCACTTCTACGACTTCTCGTGTTGTGGAAAAGAGGGAACCATGGCGTGCGATGCGTGGGTAGCGCATACACAAGCGTCCGATGTGATGTGATCTAGTGCAGTTCGCTGCGATGTGGTGTGTGTCATGGTCCATTTGTTTACCTTGTTTCCCTGACGTACACCCTTGCCACGTAGTAGTCAACATTGCGGGTGCATTCAAGCGCACGGGGCCAAGAGTCACCCACACGCATGCATCAGTACACCGGTGAACTGTGACGTGGGTCAAGCTCAATTCAATGGCACAGCGATTTTGGTGAACCGGTATTGATTCAAATGGTTCGTTTTATTGTATTGAACCAGCGAGACGGATTTGGATAGGGTTTACGACAGTAAATTCATATGTTGTACTCTATTATCAAGATGTTTTGCTGTAGAAATTCAATAACTGCAGAGAACTTTTGAAAGTGCTTTATTTGTTAAACAAATTGCCAGTGTGTTTTATCATCCTTCCATATAGTATTGGGACAACGTGTCTGTAATTCGTACTTTTGTGAAGATAAAAAACCTAAATGGAGCTATGTGGTCAAGTGATTATCTGATGCTGATAGCAAGAAGGGTGGCGCTCATCACTTGGACCTTGGAGAAATGTAGTCAGCCCATCTCATCCCAGGGTTAAAGTCTACCCACTAGTAAATTTTGAGTTGGCATGAGGTATGAGGTCTTGGGTGTGTCGTACATTGTTCCTAACTTCCTCTCAACAATACTAGAGTCAAGTATATCCCCTTCTAAGGACAAAGTGGTGCGTGTCTTGGGGGTTTAGAGTGGGTAGTGGGTGGATCTTTTGAGATTAGTCCCTAGTGGTGATTTGCTTAAAGAAAGAAAGCCATTTCTCATCCCAAGTCAGTCAGCAGTTAATCCTTTCCTATTGGTTCATTTCTATGCGGTGAAGGAGTTAAAGAACTGTTAATTAATAGCTTTCGTTGCCTACTCTCTGTCATCTGTTAATGCATTTGGCACCCATGTTTGACACTTTGCCAAATAGTTTAGTGTAAACTAAGTGTGTCGTAGCTTACGTCAAACATAAATAAAAGTTGCTGTTGACACATTGCTGTCGAATTAACGTGTCAGCAGTGATACGTAGTTCCTCATAGTCAAGAATAGAGGTCCTTTCTGAATGTAATGCATCATTATGCGGTGATTCATCAACAAAATCATTTTGCTTAAACTGTTGGATACTGGGCGGTGCCTTCTGCTGCTGCACCTTGCATCTCAGAATACTATGAAACAAGTTTGGCCAGACGTTTCTGCTGCTTTGAAAGTGAGCTCAACCCGGATCACGCTCATCAAATTCATTCAACCGAAGTATCAGTCACCAGTAATATCAAGTGTCTGGAAGTTCGGCGTGACTCATAGAGCGTGATCGAAAGGAAAATGGCCAATCCAATTATTGCAGGTTTTGCTGCGTAATTTGTGGACCCAATGTATGAGAAACCGAGGATTGTCTACGAAAATATTTTTTTGGTTACTCTTTTACCCACACATGGTGTCCATGCACCTTAGCTGGCTTCGTAGGTAACGCCCGTCAGGCGTAGGCTACTAAATGATGAAATCGTTTTTCTATTTGCTGTTAGATTTTTCCCCTTCAGCCACCCGTTCATGAATGCAGGAGTCTACTAATTCAGCTTATTTCAAATATCAATTTAAGGAATCCAAATGTTCTTTAAGTAGTTAATGTTGGATTCTACTTGCAGTGTTTTCCAGCTGCAAACCCTTCGTCTCATCTCAGATCTCCCATGTGATGCAGTTGTTCACCAAAACAGTATGCATACTTGTATCCGTTCAAATACCTTCGTTTACCTTTCAGCCTGTTAACTGCACACTGCATCTTATAGCATGAAGTTTTGCTTTTTTTAATTGTTTAAAAGGATGCGTCTGAAATGATAAGGCATCTTCACAGACTGAAATGAATATGATAATCATAAAAAGTAAATAGTGAGATTTAGCCTATCCCCGAATTAAGCGCCTTGGGGAAATAATCAGCGCACACTCCCCTGTCCAATGTTTTTTTTCAACTGCCTACGTTTACCACTTCTCTTATTTGAATTTCCACGAGGATTCAATCCCCTGTCTCCACTATGCTAATGTTTCGGATGGGAAAAAGTTCACTTTTCTACCCAATAGCACCCTTCTTTCCTTCTGCATTCTTAATCTAATGCCATCTATTAAAACGCACCTTTCCACCGAGTCATTCAATCTACCGAACGGATATCTTTACGGACAGATTTTCCAACTCTAATGATGTCTGATAGTCTTTCACCTACATCAAAGCCTTTTTAGTTTGCTTAGACTAGCTACAGCCTTAATGTAACCCAGAACCACTTCAGGGTAATTGAGTGTCATACTCAATGACTTCAAGTACCAATGCATTTCCTAAACCTAGATTGTATGATTGCATGTCCAAGCACTGCTGTAGCTCTCGAGTTCAGGCAAAGTCAGATTAATTTACCCTCTTTTAATATCAATTGTATAGTCTTCGTAGAGGTCGAGGTGCCATATAACAGTTAAGGTGTCATTTAAAACATTAGAAGACGTACAGACTCTGGGATGGCAGCTGAGACACTAGTAGCATAGGAGCTTAATTTTCCGGCGACCGAAAAGGCCAACTTGACGGTCAGTTGACCTCCTTCTCTCATAGTAGACTGGTAAATCTAACTAATTTATATCATCTTTTGGATTTCGATTATTTCATTTATACTGTCCTCTGCTAGGGAACCTTATTAGGGATAAATATTTGAGAAGGCCTTATCCTGACTTACCTCCTTTTTAAT
The DNA here is from genome assembly GCA_001923025.3 of Taenia multiceps. NCBI lineage: Eukaryota > Metazoa > Platyhelminthes > Cestoda > Cyclophyllidea > Taeniidae > Taenia > Taenia multiceps. The sequence goes on along the minus strand of CM010311.1, from coordinate 73,393,517 downwards.
GCTGTCCCATCACTTATCTGGGTTATTGTTTGCCTCTCACTAAAAAATGTAACCAATATTTTTCGTGGAGAACTCCTGACACCTTCAATCTAGACATCACTCTTTTTCTGATCTTTGTGCACAGCTCAAAATTTTTTGCTACTAGAAAACAGTTTGTGCAATTCCCTTGACTCTTCTCACCTCCATTAACTAGCCCTAAGCCTTCCATAAACGCAAACAAAAGCTTTTAATATGTCGTGCAAGGGATAAAGATGTCAGAATGTTGCACTACTGTCGCACTAGATTTACTTTCAAATCGAATTCAAAGCATGCGAAACTGACACTGGCGTCTAATAGAACCGAACGACTAGCGCATGTGTAAAATAGGAATGATGCAACGTCACCACTGTGGAGGTCCAATTTTGTAGCCTCACGAAAGACAACCTCCATTCCCATGGCCGACTTATGCATTCATTCGCAGCAACATTTCACTGTAGGTGGATTGTTTTACGGTATTATCAAGAAAATGTTCCTATTATTCGAGATCATGTTCATCATGATTCAAGTAATCTTAGAGGCCCCATTATCTTTAAAAAATCGTCAACCCTTCGTATCTTCTGGCCTATGCGCACCGTTTTGTCGAATTCCCACATTTCTTTCTCTTTGTAAGACTCCCATACATCTAGCCATCTCTCAACTGCGGTCGCTTGGAGCTTGGAAAATGAACGACAAATGGAAACCTCCAGTTGAAGTGGAAAACTCTCTCAACACGGACGGGACCACCAATATCGTGCTTGGGTCTGGCGAAATCTGATTGGTGTTTTTGTTGGCTAATGGAAACAAAACCGCACAGTGATTGGTCGCCTACCTGTTTAATGCGCCACTTGACAAGCGCGCACGTGCAGCCCTACCGCGAATGGCATGCCCGTTGATGAGGCCACCATATTTAGCACGCTTCTTGTGTTAGTGTGTGATGATGCGGTCTCAATGACAAAGTGCGTGGAATAATGCTGAAATCCATCCTTATTTTCCTACTTTCCAACCTTGCATTTGCTGTCACAGAGACCCTTCTCTGTCCCTCGGGTTGCTATTGTCCGTCAAAGGAGGTTGCTCATTGTTGTCTCTTCCCCTGGGACCATCCCTCACCCGTCCAATGCCATTTGCCCGGTCAACGACAAATTTCCGCCAACTCGAACTCCACTCTGCGATGGCCGACTATGGACACCTGTTTAACCAGGTGGACTGAGCTTTCTGTTCAACTCTTTCCTGACTCTTGGCCACCCGCTCCACCAAAGCGATCATGTACAGCTCAGTTGCGTCGCATTTCCATCTCCGGTGGGAGCCTAACCCTTCTAACTGCTGAGCACTTTCAAACCCTCTTTGGGCTTCAGGAGAATCACTTAAAGGTTCTGGTAATTCAAAACACTCGGTTGGAGAATCTGCAGTCGGGTCTCTTTGATCGGCTCTCCCTGAAGACACTAAGTGAAATCCATCTGAATCAAAACTATAACCTCAGCTCCAAGGGTTTCGGCACATCTGTCTTCTCTAGCCTGCCACGATTGGAGACCCTGAATCTTGAGAGCAATCGCATTGAGCGGCTGGATTTCGTCCGATGGGGCTTTCCCACAATTAATAAGGAAAAACCAGCCAGTCGCCTTATCTCCCTCAATCTGGCTAACAACAGCCTGACGTACATAAAATCAGGCGCATTCAATTTGTTCCCGTTCTTGGAAGTGCTCTCCCTGGCAAATAACAAACTGTCTAGTCTTTCATCCGATGTATTTGAAGGTCTCACTAGTCTGAAGCATTTAGATTTATCAGGCAATCTACTGAATATTCTAGGGTTGAAGAACTCTTTGTTGGAATTCAGCATCACATTGGCTAATCTAAATCTCCTAGATATCTCTGTGAATCCTCTTATGCGGAGCGTTTATACCGAAACTGTTAAATGGTGGCTCTCCTCTGGGTGTCCTGCCTCCCTCACCCACCTTATCATGAACCACATCGATGTAGATCAGGGTCAAGAGCTACCTATCCTTCCTCCAATCGACTGGACGAAGTGTCAGAAGTTGGCACGGGTGGAGATTCAACAGATACCTCGGCTCTCCTGTCTCCCTGCCTCCTGGCTGCGGTCCGATGTTCTTCCGACGCATCCGGCGCTCATTACTTCTGCGACACTTATCTGCTTTCCGCCTAGTACCACTACTACTACTGCCAGCACAAAAACCACGACTGTTCGACCAAGGCCTGGGCCTACCGCCGCTACTACAGGGTCTGAACCCTTGGGCTTGCGGGAGCTTATCGTCAGCTCTGTGGTCGGTGCGGTTCTCTTCCTTCTCCTTATATTGCTCATTGTGATTGTCTTCATGTGTCGTCGGAGACGTTGGACGCACAGGTCGGTTGCGAAGGGGAACGGAAAGCCTAGAAGTGGTGTTTTGAAGGCTGGAAAGCGAGAGATTCCCATAACGTCCACTTACATCCCCGCATCAGATTGTCATCTTCCCCTTGCTGACAACGATGATGGCGAGTTGTCGGCCTCTTCAATGCGTCAGACGGGGTCGCGTATCCTATATGATGAAAGCGGTGTCCCCGTTTGTAGTATGGTCGTGCCAGAGGTTGGTTCCCCCACCGCTGTCCTGTTGGCTGACGGCACTCTTGCCTACGTGCCTCAATTCATTCCTCTCTCAGGCAGAGCCACGCCGTCCAGCCATACGGGTCTCCTGGACAATAGTTATCGAAGCTCGCGTCTTCTGCTTAAGCAACCGGTCATGGTTCCGCTGATGACCAGCCACACCTCTCTTGCGACCTCGCAAATCGATTTTCCACGTCAACAACAGAGGCCGTCGTCGTCGCCGTATCAGCCTCTCGGCAAGACTAGACCCCGTTTATCCAGCCATCATCATCACCATCATCATCATAACGGAAGCAGTAATCATGCCCCAACATCGACGCTATCATGTAAATCCACCTCCTTCTCCTCCCTAGGAGGCTCCGTGCACTCGGAGATACCGCTGCACGCGAGCGCTTTTAGCGCCAGTCCACCGCCTCTAGCGACCGTTGTACAGCCAACTAAATCTTCTATTCCCCCTTCTTCTTCCCCCTCAGCTGTATCGTCCACCGAAGAGCCCTCCTTGATGGTTGGAACCGGAGGCGCTGTCACTACTGCTTCCACCACCACTTCCACCGCTAATCCCTCTCCGAACAGCCATTCTGATGACGCCGTTGCTTAATCCCCTGTCCTCTTATGGCATTATCTGTAGCACACGATTTTTCCCGTCCTTTCTTCCCCACCTATCTTATTTCCTCTGGACCGCAGCATATATTTGCAGTTATTGTTATCCATCCTTACGTTGGTTTGTGAATAGGTAGGCTTTGATTTTAGTAATGGATACGTTGGGTTGCTGTCCTCGCAAGGGCAATTTAGTCACCGTGTGCGCAGACGATTAAATTATCTTTGAAATCGGGCTCTTCCCTCTATAGCTGGGTCTATAATTTATGCGTTGGTTTTATAACCACATCTGGCAAGAATCACGTGATTCGAGATGGGATCAGGAAGGGGAGGCAGAAGTATCATTACCCTCCCATCATAACTGCGTTATTATCCTGCTCTTCAATCATATCCCCATTCGAAGCCGTCATCAAAGCAATCCTTTGTCTCATTTCATCACTTGATATCCTTGCGTTTGGAAAGAGGGTAGGTTTTGTTGTTGATCTACCGTTTTTCTCATTCAAGTGAGAATCTGTCCTTCATATTTTGTCAGCGTGGAACCTTTAACGACCGTGTCGTCAGGTTCACTTTGATAGTATTTTTTGTGCATCTTTCACACTTTACTGCTCATCGCACCGGTTACACTTCAACAGTCAGATTTTTGGGGCAGGTTATTGGAAATAATGTTCCCGAGTTTGCGTTCATAAAGGTCACCCACATCCATCAGCGATAAGGTCTTTTCTTGTGTCACCTGTGAGTGGACTTTTATTCGATTAAACAGCATCATTTTTTTCCCATCGGTACGTTGTGATGGGATCTTACCGTTTCGGGTTAGAGGGCGCCTTCTATTGTTTTTGCTGATGTTTTTTTAAATGTACTGGCGTAACATTTATTTTTAACACTTTCTGAAATTTTTTGTTCGATTTTTGATGCTTGGAAATGCAGCTGTGTGAGATAGTGCTACCGTCGGTTGGTACTATTTTTACCAATTCGTACCGTCATTTGATCCTTTCTTACCACATACTGTGAACTCAACGAGAACGAAACTGATTGGGGTCCTTTGCGCCTCAAGCACTAAATATTTCCAACTGGTTTAAAGGGTAAAAAGGACTCTTAGTGACCCTGCAGGTTTCACTACCTAATGGAAGGGGTCAAAAGGTCCTCCCGAAAGCTACACAGTGATTTTATTACTTTTGCAATTTACTTTTGGCCTTTTTTGGGTAGTTCTCTCGTCGGTCAGTAGACCACAAGCTTGTAACTATAAATAGCAATCACTGCTTACATTTCTCCCGTGTTTCACCGAAACGTTACAGAAAGGGTTCTCGACTTCGTGAATATCGCAAACCATTGGTTCACCTTGGGGTGGTTTTTAACTAATTCGTGGAACAGAGGTTTCGCTAAACGCAATTATGAGCCTATAACCTACAGCCTCGATCTGCAGACTTAAGGCACTCCTGCTGCGCCAATGATGTAGTAAAAGTTGGTGACCTTGGTGTACGTTTCCTCCTATCCTTTTTTGAGGTTTAACACTTCGTGATACAATATCTTATTTATTTAGATTCTAAAATGCTTCATTTAAATCATTTTAAAATGTTATACACAGCCTATGCCTGATTATGTATGGAAGCGTATGCTTCGGTAGTCGATATCGTTACGTGTGACGAACGCGGATGGGGTGTGAGACTGTAGTGGTTGGTGAGTTTTTGTCATCAATTTTCTCTGTTGGAACAGTCACAGGCCAGACAGTGCTGCTTGAAATTAAAGCACCTGGAAGCCTTTCAGTGACCTTTCAAACAAATGAGTCAGTGATTCACGTCACCCCAGTCTGTCCTTAGCCTGGTAGGCAAAACTGATTTCTTACATTTCATTATTAAGACCGTTTTCTCTCCATTATGCGACGCGTGAAGGGTGCAGTAATGCCTCTAAGAGTTTCATGAAAATGTCAAACCAGCTGGGGGGCCTAATCTAGGTATCAGGAAAGCTGAGCAATCTGGAGTGATTTTTGAATGTCTACAGTGCGCTCAGAATGCCAAGTTAAACATTCTTAGGCTTTTCGCTATCTCCATTATTTGAAGATCATACCTTTTCATTGCATTGTTATGGAATGTCATACCTACAGTTTTCGCTCATTCGCACGGAAGGGTTATTTGACGAAATCGTCACCAGCCCCGACGGGGCCTCTGAAACGACCACTACACACCTTTTTGGAATGGTCTTTATTCACGTTAGTACCAAACAGCAGCGGGTCCTTGTTGTGCCCCGGTACCAACTTCATAAAAGTGTAGGCTGAGAGGAAATTATTTTTTCGGCACATTAGTAACCCTCTTGATTTGGGACCTAAAAGTCCTTTCGACGTCAGGCTGTAGACTACTGGGAAGATTTTGAAACGTTTGAAGTCCAAGAAGGTGAGAAGAGATAGCATGACCCTATTTACCTATGACATTGAGGACCTTTACAAATGGTACACTTTTATTGTTCATGGTCTCAGACAAACTAGACGTTTCTAGCAAAGTCTCATCAATGTTTTCCTTTTTTACTGCGGCTAAAGTATTTCTAATAGCTGTTTGCATTTATTAGTGACTAAACCGAAGAGGACGAAGTGCACCTTTCCTTCACAACCCCAATTCCCACTGGATTGAATTGGATCTATGCTCATCTAGCTAATTTCTTGTTCTCCTTTATTTTCCGCATTTTTTTATAAATCTAGGTGAAATTGCTTTGTCTTTTCAAAATTTTGTATTAGTGATCAGAATATCCCTTCTAAGTGGTGAAACAATACATTGAGTGGCTACATCGGCTGCCTCCATTTGAAGTTTTGAGTAGCAAGGGGTTGGTTTGTGGAACAGCAGCTGAAAAGTGGTTGATTAGAAGAGGATGACTGTTGGTCTGATGTCTAGTTTCGCTAATATTAATGGGTACCACTACCTAATAGGGTGCCACCTTTCATCTCAAGGTTGACCTGAGAATGAAGTCTGGGGAAAAGACGGGTTGTGAGCCAGTCAGCCCATACTTTCTTCCGAAAAAGTAACTTCGCACGATGTATTTTTTTTCGTCGGCCCATGTCCGCGGCATAAGACGAAGCTCACTTTTGCCCAGCATGGGCGCATATGTGTTCGTGACATCCTGTCAGTAGTTTATTTTATTCCTTATTTAGTTCATGTATCCATTTGTTCGGCTTATTTTGTCGTACATCCGTTGATGTGGTCTGTTCATTCGCCATTTCACTCATACATTATTCCTTTCAGCTATCCTTCCACTTATTCACTCAATCATCCATTGCATCCATCCGTCCATTCATTATTCATTTACCTGTCTATCGATTCTTGCTTTCATTCATCCACCTGTCTATGCAGCCCGTATCCATCCATCCATCCATCCATCCATCCATCCATCCATCCATCCATCCATCCATCCATCCATCCATCCATCCATCCATCCATCCATCCATCCATCCATCCATCCATCCATCCATCCATTTATTCACATGAACACTGTTGCATGTCTCGACCCGGTTTTCTTGACTGTTTTGAGTAACCTTTCCTAGAGCACATTCTATCGTTTGCTTTGGCTATCGTTTGCTTTGGCTCCTTTTAAGACACTCTGATTGCATTGCTCTTTTGAATTGCCACTCAGTCGTTTTCTTTTTCTTTTTCACTCTCAAAATCGCAAGAATGACAAAATAACTTGTAGCATTCAAATCCAATCTGACTGCCCGTTTCTGTGATTGCTTGTAGCAATGTCGTAGTAAGGGGAACCTCGAATCAATAAGTTTCAGGCACAGTGCAGGCACGCCTGTCACAAAACTGGTGCTCCTACTACACCTCCGTCGTGTTTGCGGTTCGTTTAATTGCGATGTGTGGCAGCATATGGCACTGTTTTTTCTTTGAGTCAGCATTATGACGTAGTTCCACAGGCTAAAAATGAAAGTGGTGCCAAGCTTACTGAGCCATTCATTTTTACGACGAATTCTAGTAGAATATTAGCTGTTTTGTGTGTGTGACGTTTCTTAATCTTGTGCAGTTTGATCCCAATGACAGCAGCATGAAACTTTGCTTATGCCTCGCTGGCTACCATTCTTTCAGGGGTGAAGTGGACGATACTTTCGGGTATAGCATTTACCTACCCGGATGTCGTACAAATACCGGCTTGTGAATCAACCTACTAACCAATCGTTGCCCATGCTTTCTTTGTCGAGTAGGTACACGTGTTGGTGGTGGACCGGGGATTCCACTTTATTGGTGTACTTACCTTCTCCAACCGACTCTCGACTTGGATCTTGGCAAGAAAACTGTGAGGTGACATGATATGCTTCATATTGCTCACGGACTCAAGGAAAGCCAAGAGAGCTTAAAAGTGGGTGATCATGGTTTCAACTAAACCCGACATTTTTATCTTTAATCGAGTGCATTAAATTTCTCCAGCGGAGGCTGGACTGCAATAGTTAAGGAGAATGTGACTTCAAAATCGCGGTGTTTATTAGTTGAAAAAACGATAACCAGGTAGACCTCTGGATCATTAGCTGCGTTGGATCTAAAGTTCCGCATATTATAAACAAAATGTCTTTCAATTTACCCCGACTTTAGCCTTCTGTCAATCCAAGTCATACTTCTTATTAGATATCTACTGGACTACTAGCTTAACGATGAACATAGATTTAGAAACTACACTCTATTAAGTGACATTAAAATCTTTACTACATGGTGGAACAATACCGCAGCATCAAATGAAAACGGCAGCTCCATTTATTCTCACTCGATTGGCACTCCTTGGAATATAATCCTGCGTTGGAATGAAATAATGAAATTGGTACTGTCGATTCTATCAATGGATTGATTGAAGCTGCTTGAAACTCCAAAGAATGAGGTATTTTATCCACTGTTAAACGAACTGCACCTTTACTTGACGCTTAATGTTCCCAATTTCGCGATTTTGGCAGGTTCACGACTAGTGGCCTAGGAGGAAATCCACTACAACAACCCAGACGCTTTTCTCGGCCAATCAAATTAATTGTCACAAACGAAAAAGTATAAATACATTCAGATCAGGAACATCCTATGCTAGGTCGAGGTGAAAATCCTGAGACGTGGATAGTAGTGCAAACGACAGCCTTGGAATGAAGTGACGTGCCGTTTTGAGTGGACAAACTATGTATTCCAGGCGCATAACTTTATCTCCCTAGGCATGGGTGGATAGTGAAATTGGAAAAAATGACTGTGGCTGCTGAATCTCTCTTCCCGGTGTTAGGAAAAGGCTGCACCAGATGGATGTCTGCTACCGAAGACCTTAAGTATGGATGTGTTTGGTGGGCCAGAGGGTCGACATCAAGTAAACGATTTGAGAGATTCTGGGTTGATTAGCAATTCCAACCTTGAGAGACCTGAACTGAGACCATAGTAGATAGACCAAAAGCTTCTGAAATGGCAGTGAAAGAATTGAACTGTTTTTAGCAAGGCTTCAAGGTCAGGTCATAACCTGGAGAAAAAAAATATATTTAAAGGCCAAATCGTCGCCTTTTTCACTAACCTTAAGGGACGACACACTAAAAGTACGCTTCAATTTCCGCTTCATAACAGTTCACACAATTCTACCATTTATAAATTTCGGGCAAGGCTGCTTGTCTTTTAACTAATTTTTTGGCGGTTAGCTCTTTCGCACCACGGAGAACATGAAGCGGACACGCGGAGTGAAGGGAGCTGCTGCATTCCCGGATGACTCATGTTTAAAGTGCCGCCACGGTTGCAGCCAGCATGGTTGTATGTGTATTCATGTGTGTGGTTGATTTATGGAGAGCTGACCCCTCATGTGGCAACCGTAACATCATGGGCTTTACCGATTCTCACCCCCACCCAACTCACTCGCCTTCTCCTTGTACTATTACATATGCAGCATTGAAAATATGTGCCGATGGAGGTCGTCATAATAGGATTTGTCCGGTGATGACGGAAATATCCACCGGAACCCCAGTGAAAAGCCTTACACAACCCGGTTTCAGTCCAGTTTGATTTACTTCAGATGAATTGCCTACGGTTGGACGATATGCTGCAAACTTGGCCGTTTATCTAATTCATCATCATCGTTTTTTACCATATCTTCTATTTAATTGTTTTTAGAGACATGCCACAAATAATTTCTTTTGCTTGAACAACTCGCTGCACCATTAGCCATGGTAAAGGCAACGAGACAGAAATATTTGTCAACCACTTGATGTTACCTTATCTGGCCCTCTCCGCGACTCCAACCATCCGCAGCAGATGTCTTACGTCCCTTGACACTTTGAGAACTAACCAACCAATACGTTTAGACACATGACCACGTGGAAACATTGTCAAAAGTAGCCTATTGCGCTGTCACCAGTGCAGTGCTCGACCTTTTACCCAAGGCTACAAGGTCTACTGGTCCAGACTTAGATTTTTTTCATGTCTACAGAAGGACTGGGAAACTAGTAACGAAATTGGGCTCGTGATTCGTGTTATCGTAACAACCTTCTCACATGGAGGCTTACCTACTTTGGCTAAAATCCTTGCTTTACTACAATAAATGTTGCTTTGTGTGATTTGACACCACCATAAAGGCAGATAAGTTGCACCATAGGCAATGGTGTCATGACGTCCTTCATCAACTAAACATGTAGAGAATTTCTTCCCAAAATTTAAATTCAAATCTGAAAGCGTATCATATGTAGCATAACAAATGGATTCAGTGTTCCTCAGTTTTTTCGCATGTAACGGTGTGATGTGAATTCGAAAACACAGGGTGGCAGGGAAGAAGTGGTTGTAAAAATGATTGGTTGTGTAACTAACGCAATTTATAGTCTTCCTATGACTGTCTTGATCTTGAGTCTGTATATCCACTCAGTGTTGGGACTATTACACCAATAATTTATTATTATTCATAAAAGGATCATAATGAACACTTACATGTCTCTCCTCTTACCGCCTTAAATCAAAGGAGTGTTGAATCACCGTATCTAGCGATTGCTAAAAGCGACAAGAATGAGGCATGCTCTTTCTCCTCTGGTGTTAGGCACAGACCTTTCAAATGTTGGAACAAGTAAAATAAAGTGAAGTTTCGATCAGAAGATGGCTTTATGAAGTGTCCAAGACAATACCTTTGTTGGCACCAGTCTTCTGAAATTGTAAGACTTCGGCTAAGGTCAATCCAACTTCTTACACACTTGATGCATTCACATTTTGCACATACAGAAGTGCTATACACACCTACTGCATCTCCGCCTGTGGCAGATGTAGATGGTAGTCACATGCTGTGGGTGACAAACGAAAAAATCCAGTGGTGTGGAGCATAGTGCGGTATGGTGTGACGTGGTGTACTTTCAATCTGTAGTTAATGCATCAATTTCGCCCTCTGTAGACTACCTTTTCCCCTATTCAGACGATGAAATCGGTAAGCCCATTAACTAACCCGCTGATTTCTTTCTCTCGGTCATATTCGGCCTTAAATGAATAGACTTTTACAAGTCATTCTTCATATTTTCGTTGAACAATACTTTCGCCATCAGCGGCACATTATCGTGATGCTCCGATTTCTCTACTTGAGCCCACACGCCACACATAGGTAGCATTTAGTTGAAGGGAAGGGAATTAACTTGGAAAGGGATAAACAAATTGTAACCAGTTGTGAAGTAAAGAAATTTGGGTGGTGGTGGCCAATTATCTTTCAGAGATGTGTTAACACTAATGTTAATCGTTCAGCCTCCAGTGGACAACCTTGCCGTCATTTTGACTTGTGAAATCACATTACACTTCATTGACCCCACTTAAGATCGTGGTAGTGTGCTCTGAAATGTTTCACTAGACCTTTTCTCTGTTTGCTTTAAAGTAGCAATGCCATCTAGTTGTTGCTATAGGTCAAGGATCTTATCTCTACTGCCATATTATAAGCAGATTTAGTACACCAAACTGCAATTGCCAAAAGTGTATTCAAAAAGGACTTGGAAGCCACGGAAACCTTGATGTCCAGGTGAATTTATATCCGCCTTCAACGTATTGGTAGTTCAAGAAGAAGTGAGAGGAAGTTAAGGGGCGGCCTAAGGCCATGAAAGATCAGGTTCGATTGATACTCTACATATGCCGGTACTACAACTTCATCTCCATTGTCGTATGTATATTAGGTTTATCGTAGTGCCATCAGAAGGTATATTGAAGGTTTTGGAACAGATCATTCTTCTATTATAGCGAGGGGTGATGATGAAGTTGTCGAAGTGAATTGTTGTGGTGGAGTTAAGTGCAAGTGTTAGATTTGTAAAGTGGGTTGGTAAATAGGCCTCCGGGTCCGTCATAGTAACGGTTAACTAATCACAAAATGCGCTCCGAAACATTTCATTTCCTAAAATAACTGCCATTCCAAACTATAATGCATTTACAGCCAGCAAAAGGTATCTTTGAATTCTACTTCTGTAAGATAGGCCTAGCCCAAACCAATTACGCTTCCCATTCACTGTATTATCCACCCGTCTATTCACTTTTCCAAATAACTACGTGATCACGTGATTGTCCAATGCTAATACAGTGTGGAGGATGGGTACGAGCGCGATGAGGAGGATAAGGGCGAGGGAGAGGATAATAGAGATGAGGTACTCCCCATACCTCCCGGTCTGATGTGCTGACTCGTCAGGGAGTGGAAGAGGACTTTATCCCCATCTGTTTTTAAAGAGGGAGTTGACCTATGTGAAATCCATAGACCTCAATCGTAGTGGTTGTTTTGATTTCATCAAGGGGAAAGTTACTGTGACCAATCGCATCGACCGTCCACTACACCACACCAGCTTGGCTACACAGTATACGCGCAAATCCACACGTCTACAGGCGCGCAGAGTAGGAGGGAACCTGTTGTGAGGATGAAATGGTGCCGTGAAGGGGTGATGCTGGAATGTCTCTACACAATGGCAAGTCAGTCAGTCAAGACTTGAATAAGAAAACACTCCTTTCCCAATGGTGAGTTTCCATAAAGTGGATAAAAGAAGTGTGAAGCACCGAATCGATAGCACTTGGAGTTCATCATCTATCAATTGTGAATGCATGTAACGCCCATTTGCTTAACTTTCACGACTTTGGGGGGAAGTTTAGATGTCAATAACTTGTGACACTTTACTTGGAATGATAGAGTGAGCAATAGGAGGTTTCGCCTCCTTAACGTGATGTGCCATAAAGTATTCAATTGATCACCAAAGGTGGATGGAATTGTGCGTTCTGCTACCACTTACTGGATACCTCGCAATTCATCTTCCTCCAATGCTACGTAAATAGTAATAAAGTCTTTCGCAGTCCTGACACCGAGTTGAAGTGGGGCCGTAGCGATGGTAGGCTGGAACCATCACCATCAGGTTTATTCAGCTTACATTAACTGATGTGACGATAGGTTGAGAATAAGGGCAGAATGGTGGTGAGGAGAGTAAAGTGTAGGGAGTTGAAAGATTGGTGGATTTGCGTGTTGTGGAATGGATAAAGGCGATAAAATGGACTTGACAGGTGCCTACTAGTTATAATTCATTGAATCGAGCTGTACCAAAGTCTGCACGAACTTATTTGCTTATCTGATGATTTTGTACTGAGTTTTGGCAACCTTAAATTTTGTAAAATACCATTAGTGGTCCTACGTTTTGGGTCTGCGGGGGCAGAGTTCCTGATTGCATCTGAGTCAATTAACCATCTTGATGCCATTTTATCTCTGCAAACAATCCTTTATTTTCAACCTTAGGCAATTAAGTGTGACAACTTATGCTCTTCCAAGGCGTCGGGGCGATGAGCAACCTTCAAGCTAAACCAAGGCACAAAAATGAGTCAGAAGCATCTTTGTTCTCTCTTTCTTTCCTTTTCTGTTTCCCCATCCCCATCCCTCACCGAAACTCTCCTCGGGCCTGATTTGACAGAAGGCTTGCGACTTCCTAACTTGGGTGGCACAGTTTTTTTCCTATACTGTGTGCGTCATTTCATGCTGAGACCACGTGTGTGTGCTTAGCCGATTTCACCATAGTGTGCTGAATTCTCACATAAGATTGGCACCATAATATTTGCCTATAATTTTAAACTAATTGTCACTAGTTCTTGCCCCCCATATGCGATTGGTGATGGGTGTGATCATGAAGAATTTATAGGGAGTCTTGCTAGTCTGGATCGTTTCGCTGAAATGCGGTTGTTTGGGCCACTCTGGTTCTGCTTCTACCATTTTCCTTGATAACAGAATGACAGAAACGGGTTCATTGTGTCTTGAAATTTGATTTAGGTAAGTGAATTTGATCCCATTTTTTACCAATAGTATTTTTTAAACAATTAATTAGCTTCTAAAAGGTTCCAACGCATTACAAACGTGGTTCGTTGCTTACATGAAAACGCGCCAAATGTTGGGAACAAATGTTGAAGGGTTTTGGGCTGTGCTTCTTTGTCAGTTGCTTGGGTAATCACTTTCTTACCACTGAATTGGCATGAATCAGGACATGGAAACATTCAACCCTCAGGTACGGCTTCCCTGCAACTTCTTAAATGCTTATTTTTCTGTTTCTGTAAATCGGTCCCTCATGGCCATAGTTCTAGGTTTGAAACCAGTCAATCCACTTGTGGAGGAACATTTACGCTCCTCGTGCACACTCTTTGTCCATAATACAAACTACTTCATGCGAATCTATTCCTCACACGAAGATAAAACCATTTAACCAAAACCAGGTGGAAATGATATAACGACCCAAGACCTTCCTAAAAACGGAAGAAGACTATCCATTGTCAACCTACAGAGGAGTCTCGAGGCACCCGGCTTGGTCCTGAGGCTAGACCGTCTAGCAGAGGTACAGTGACGGAGTTCTAGTACCCTTTTGCAAAAATGAGTGCTAAACAAACAATTAAAACACTACGCTGGTTTCCTTCACACGGTTCAAACGCTATTATAAAGGTATGGGGACTTTAAAAGACTGGTAATTTGACATTTTACAAAGTATAAGATATTTATTAGAAGAAAATGCCCCAAAATATAAAGGAATTAAATAGAGTGGTCTGACCCAAAGTTCTTTATTCAAGCCGCAAGCATTCGGTCGTAGGTAGAGGTAGTAAGACCGTATCTGGTGTTCCAGCCAGTGCCTCTAAAATGGTAATTAACACTAAATTGCAACAACACTGAAATCGTACTAAAGCCATCCCCCTTTCCCTCTTTTCATACTATTGGTGGGAGTCCTGCAGCACTGGTTTCCCGTATTCCTGACGTACTGTTGCTTATGGTAAAAATTTACGTTTAAATTCCCACCTTAATCAAGCTGAAACGATCAACAAGGTTTTTGGTCAGTTCATCAATGTATTCGCAAGGGCACTTTCACCTTTTCTTCGCCTCCAGGAATCATAAATTTGTCTGAATCTCCACACGATAGTTGGTTTGGTTCTCTTGATTATCCGATAATATCTTATCTTTTTACCGTTTATGTTCCTTTAGCTAATTTAGGAAAAATCAAAATTTAATCAATCGTATAATAGAATAGTCGTATAACTACTCCCAAACTTGTGTATCACTACAGAGGTGACGTTATTGCCGACTTTGAGTGTCCATTTTACGCGCCATTCCAAATGACTGATATAAATAGGAAACAGGAGTTTTGCTTTCTAAATCCCCAAAATATCATCCTCGTCCAGGCTTGCTATTACCCAACCTTCCATCTAAAAACATCTTGTACACTCTTAAAAGTCGTAGAATCAGACACGACGACTGATCTCATTTAACGACCTTTGTTGGCGAGTTATGCCATCCATGCCCATTGACAATTACTTTGACTTGTCTTTTTATGTCAGGACAAACAAACGAGATAAAATTCAAATTCTTTCAGGCGTCTATAGATGTGTAGGTGCGATTTATGTCGGAGGCATGATATTGGGGACGGGTGATTTGAACTAGTAGCGTTGAAAGTGGTTTTGGTTTGCGCATTGGTGTGACTTGCAGTGATGTTTGACTGTGATCTGTGTTGCTACGATTAAACAAATTAGGAAGTGGGGACTGTAAGAAAGTCTTCGCGCTTAATTATTCCAATTTAGGCGCGCTAATAAGTTTTACCTAAGCGAGTCATTCAATTGACCTTGCGTAGTGAACTGGTCGTTCTTCTGGAATGGAGAGTGACTGCGTGATTCATTTGTACATGGACGATCCACATCAAACCGGTGTTTTTGATGTCATATGTTGCTGTGGGGCTAATGAACAACTTTGTCTAGTTACCAATAGGTGACGCCCATGTCGTTGACCAGTTTAGTCACTGTTCACTAAGGTGCCAGACAGCAGCAGTAGCACTTGCGTGCTTTCCTGCGGCAGCGAGTAGAAAGGCATTGAATCCAAATTCGCGGCTATTTATTTGTACGGCAGACCTTAAACCGGTAAACACAAGTAATGGGACGCTCAGCTACTTAGCAGTAAGAAATTTCAACGCTGTAAGCGTTTCAAGGGAAGGCGACAGTGAGTGCGTCTGTGTCAATTGCGGTCACAGTCGTTTGGTCCCCAGCTTGCAATCTTGACGGTCAATCTGGTGAACATCTAGCGCCTGCTTTATGGCGAGATCGTGCAAGGGAACTGTGATTGCAACACAGTTGGGAGTTCAGTACCGGTGATGAAGTGAAGCGAACTCGACATCTTGGGGCGAATCTAGTAGCGGCTACTTTTTTGCACCGAAGCCGCTTTGCAAGTTCAGTCAGAATAGTATATGGGAAAACAAGTGCAGTTTTCCTTCCCTGAACTCTATCCTCTTCCTCTTGCATGAATACAAACGTTCGGAATTAACTTGGACTTCCATTGTAGAGTGCTTGTACTGGCGTGATGGATAGGGAGGACCTCAGACGTCTAGCCACAGCCGCCCATGATCACGAAGAACAACAGTATAAAGGCAGGTGGAGAGGCTACAGGACAGCTTAAGTTCCAATTTGGTGCCTAAGCATTTGCTGTCAGAAAAGCATGAACACAAAAGGTTATACGTTTGCTTCCAACACTCTTTTCGTTATCGCACAAACAACGACAATTCGGTGCAATCACCGAGGAAAATCACAGTGCTTCGAATGTCTTCGAAAGGGAGACTAAAACTTTTTGCTATTAGTTAGATTCATTTATCAAACTCATATTATAACCGATTTCAAAAGTTTCCAGAGGAGACGAGGTCGATTTGTGATCTGAATGGAACTGTAAGTGCCGGTAGAAAAAAATACTGTCATTACTTTTTCTTGCAGAAATGTGATACTTGATTTCACAATAGACGGTGCTGCTAAACAGTTGGGTACTTACACTTCCGACTCAGTCAAGGCCACAATCGTCCGTGAAAAAGACATCCACCTATTCACGTCACTTCTTTTATCAGCCCGCTGGAATGTCTTGGCTTTTGTGCAAAAAATAGTTCTCAGAATGAAACTGGCAATTCACCTATTCACCTTGAGCCAAAAATGGCTGTCATTTTTGGCCTTAACAGATGTGTGTAACAGTAGGCATTGATGTGTTGTCAAGTGCAACAGAACAACTTACTTCAATTCGAAGGCAAATCTAATCACGATTTGCTCATTGATCTTTAGCCCTTGGGATAATCGGTTGTCAGGTCTCCTTCAGGCATTTGGAGCCGCACAAACACTCTGATATCTGATCACGGAATAGCTTCATGTTCTTAAAGTTGTCTTTTCTTTGTTCGCTTAAGCCCAACTCATTTTCAGTTCGGACTCATTTCCCATGATCACACTTTTGTTTAATGCAGACAAATTGAACTTCCCACGGCTTCGTGGCATTTCGGTTACCTCTGAGGTGGTAAATGATTGGCAAATAGCATAAATGACATGATCTTAACTCCATTTTGGACAGCAACATGGACTATTAGAGCTGATCCATGGCCTCCAGCATGTTTTGAACATCTTCATTTAAACCTTTCCTGTGATTGGTCTTCACCGTTGCCATCCCCAACATTTTCTATGAACCTCCGCACATTCAGCCATCCACACTCGATACCACTTTTGTCGCATTAACCGACTTCTCTAATTTGATGAATGACTTTTTCCATGCACTGCCTAAAGCGGCAATATTCCTTCCATCACTTCCACCATCGTTGCGTCCGAGTTACCACCCAAGGGCGCCCCATGTAAAGCAAGTCTAGAAACAAATTTCCTATAAAATGACAAAGGAACCCGTTGTCTGGCAGAATCAAGGTTCTGAGTGAAGCATGAAATTAATAATCCTTTCTTGATCAGTAACAATTTTGGTCATCGTTCCGGAATGCCTATCTCAGTGTGCTTAAGACAGTGGCATTAAGTTGGATAATCGCTTTTGATGTTTCATTATTTAGTTTCGCTGTACTCATAAATAGTTTTTAGAAATAACTTTCTTGCCTTTTTAGAAATCGAAAAACTATCGACTGAGCATGGGATCGCTATTCCACTCGGTGACACTTCAACCTGATGAGACCATCACCATCACCAAATATCAGGCGAAGTATTTTCTGTTTCTTCATGCCACAGTTTTTGGCTAGTAGCCGAAATAAGTTTATTCCGAGCCTTTATTAAGAGGCGGGATTTTATGCGCAAACATGCCTGACTTAATCGCATACCTGAAGTAATTATTGAGAAAAAGTGCCCTTCAACTTCACGTTCTTGAAAGATGCTGCCTCTGAAAACCGAGACAATGCCTAGCTCCAACTGCTTGAGCCTATGTTGCCTTTACTGCTCATTTGTTTCTTCAATTTTTCGTATGACCACGTAGTTTTCCAATGCCGATTCCTAGAAAAGGTGTTGGTCATCACCTAGTGCTTGGAAGAATGCGTTGGATGACGATGAAGATAGAAAGTGGAGATTTAAGGAGGAGGATAGTAGGGTATTTCTGTTCCATCCTATCACACCTTATCTCATCCCAATTTATTCTATCCCATTGCAATGAGCAACTTTTGGCACTGGTGGATTTTGTGATGGCATGAAGTTTTAGCGTTGCATCGTGATCCTTTGGGCAAACAGAAAGGGCATTCTTCCAAGCCACTACAGACACGCACCTACAAGCGGACAGAGTGAGGATAGACTTTTTGTGAGGATAAAGTGGTGCCGTGGTGATACATTGTTGTTTTGCTTGGCAGGTGTTAGAATGTGCCAGTACAAAAGCAATTCCTCATCACAAGTCGGTCAGTCAGTGGGTGTGGGACCACTCCTTTCTCAACGGTGGTCCTCCATAAAGTGGATAAAAGGGGTGGCGAACACCGACTTGCTAGTCCTTAAGGCAGAGGTTGATCACCACAGTTAAATGGAATTGTCTACCTCGTACCCCTTACCGCATACCGCTTGCCATGCAAATAGCGTGGAAGGCTTCCTCAGACTTGGAATCAAGTTGAAATGGGTTCGCAACACAATCATCAGGTCTATTCACCTGTCAACAGATGTGGGGATATGTTCAGAAAAAAGAGAAGTGGAAAGGAGAAAAAAGTGTGGCGTATCGACATACCGGTACACGTGAATATTTTGGAACGGGTGAAAGCAATGAAAAAAATTTGACAAGTGCCTGCTAGTTATAAGTCACTGAATCAAACTCCTTGAACTTGTTTTTTTTTTCGTCCTATAAAATTAAAACATGAAGAATATTGCCTTGAAGGTTATGAGGGGTCCTCACAACCGGATTCGAATTACATAAGATGGGGGTCCTGTAGCCTGTGAATGCACTGTATTGCCTGTGCAGCATTTAGTGACGTTTTTTAGAAAATATCTAAAACCAATATCTCACTGTGATCAGTGAAAGTAGAGTTGATACCGTAGTCGGATGCGGCTACCTTTTCCGTTCGCACTGCTGATCGACGTGAGCAGTCCGCATGTTCGTTTGCCTTAACGAAATCACTTATAAATACGTTTGTCGAGTGAGATTGACTGATTCATTCCCACCATCAGAACGAGTACTTTTGCTTATGAAATGAAATCGCAAGAAATATTTTCTGCTGACGCTGCATTTACCGATCGATAGACCAATCACTGTAGCCGTCTGAGTAATGTCGCTATCGAAATCACTCATAACGTTTCAAATATTCATTTTTCTTCCTAATTGTGAATTTCGCGCACAAGTCCCACCGACGTACTTTTTTTGTTCCCCACTTTTCAGACGTACACAGAAAATAGAGAACTTTGTAACCACATATCGTTACGTGCTGCAAGTGCCGCATGGTTTGACCTACCATTCACTGGAGATAACCTTCATGAATCGCTTGGTGTGGGCCTTCAATTGGAGCTACCTGGACAATCTGGTGGCAACGCAAGGAGTGAACGAGTCTTATGAAATTGTCTCGGTGAGTTGAATCACCTTTCCCCGTATCATCTACATGAAAATTCAAGCACTTAGTTAGCTCTAAGAAAAAATTCCAAGATTAGTGGTACAGAGCGTGTAAAACGAACCTTGTGCCCTCCCCATCGTAAACGTTTAACCCGAGGGAGATCTGTCTTGTTTTGAACGTTACGGCAGTAATTACGTGAAATTGAATTGGTGACAGGTCTTCTGCGATCACTTATGATTGCAATGAGAGGATTTCTGAGCCAAACGATAGTGTTGCATATGGTGGAATGAGATGGATCAATTTTCTAAGCTTTTAATGAATACTTGTCTTAGAAGGGTTTAGTTGTTAAATTTTGTTTAGGATCAAATTGTATCCCACTCCACTCATACCTCAAAGTAAAATCTATTAAATGAAGTATGTTATCAATAGTAATTCTACGGATTTACGTCCTGAGTTTTCGTATTTGTTGAAGTTTTAATGCTCCTCAGTTATCTCTTCGGACTTATTCTTCACTTGTTATAAAGTGGAGGTGCCAAGTCCCCATGTCTCACTCATTATTCACCGTTTTTCGTAATTTTGGTCGAGAAATTTTAGATTTGTAATCCCGACCGTGGCATTCAAGTCGACAACTAGCGCAGTCGCCAAAAGTAAACACAATTTTAATGGATTTTACAAATTGATACATTCAATGCAGATACCCTTAATTAATGAACGGTTTTTTTCCTATCGCTAGTTAACAGATCACAAGAAGCATATATGAAAAACTTCCCTTCAAATCTGTAACCATTTTACAACAAGACGTAAGGTACCTGTAAATTCCACTACCATAGTGTGTTGTCACTGGAAGGCAAGACAGCCTAGCGTTAACCACGTCAAGTGACCACGTGACTGAATGGCGAGGTAGAGGCGAATGAGGTCGAGGAGAAGGGCTCTAAGGGGTGAGGTAGTATCTCCTCCTCGTACCAACCCGACCCGCCATAAGGTAAAAGTTTTCGTAATGGTAAGTTTTGCAAAGGTATGTGGTATTAAGGTACGGGATATTACGTTGTGATGTGCTCTGATGTTCTGACTCGTAAGGAAGTGGAAAGGGACTTTACTACCTGTTTTTGAGGGCGAAGTTTTTCTCCCTACCCTTTGATCGACGATGTGTTGAACGCATAGACCTCAGTTTGCAGTAGTTGTTTGGACTTTATCAAATGAAAAAGTTACAGTGATCATTTGAATCTGCCATCCACCACACAAATACACGTGTGTGGGGATAATGCAATTCATCACAAGTCAGTCGATGAAACAGTGATTGAGGCAATACTTCTTTTTCGGTGGTGAGTTCCCATTAAAGTGCCCGGAAAAAGTGAAGAACGCCAAATTTGTAGACCTTAGGGCTCATTGTCTGTCATCTGTGGATGCATGTGACACCCATTTTCTCGGCTTCCACGACTTAAGGGGCTAATGTAGATGCAAATTGTGTTTCATAATCTACCTTGAAGCATGGGTAAAAGTTGTTATTGGCACGAGAGTCTCGGATCAATGTTTTGGCAGCGGCACGTCATTTTGAAAGACTAAGAATTAGGAACAAGGGGTCTTGCCTTCTCAGCGTGATTAATCAAGACTGTGTGATGGATCACCAAAACCAAATGGAATTGTGTATTCTTTTACTCTATGTTGTGTATCCCGCACTTCGTATCGTGTACCGTTTACCGCACACCTCTCTTCGCAATGCTAAGGGAAGTAGTGTGAGAGGCTTTTGTAGTATTGGAATTGAGCTGAAGTGATTTCTTACTAGAAGTAAACTGGAATCATCACTACCAGGTTCATCCAGCTGTTATTAACCGATGTGAAGATGCGTCCAGAATAAGAGAAATATGGAGAGAAGGGGAAGTGCATGTGTGTGCTGTGGAACGGGTGAAAGCAATGAAAAGGCCCTGGACATATGCCTATCCATTGGAAGTCATTGGATCGAGTTGCATCGAAAACCCCGCGATGTTATTTGTTCACCTAATAATTAGCCTCTTGACTTGGTCGTAGCCTGTTTTAATTGTCAACACTGCAGTGTCCGTTATTCGAAACACTTTCAACTGTTTACTAGCTCGAGATGGGGAGTGTCATAGTTGATGGCCTATTTGCACATTTCCTGTATCATTTCCACCTGCCTACATTGCGTTTAATCTTCAAAGCCATGTAATTCTTTTCTTCGGCCAGTCCTTTTTTTGCTGACAAAAGCTTGTTGAAAGGATGCTATTTTACCGGCGCAATTTTTTTTTGCCTCTGGTCGCCAAGCCAGACGAGGTGTTATTTTAAACGTGATTCATAGCCAATCGGGTAATTATAACTTCCGCGCCATGTCATGCCTCCTTGCTTTTGTTGTCATCTCCAGACTGCTACCTTTCAGTAAAGATAGAAGTCGCTTATCTTTGTGTTGGAGGAACCAAAACACCACCTATTGGTGTTTATTTTGGACCTATGACCCATCTGTATTTAGCTACCAACCTTAAACATAATCCATAGATGCCTTTTCCTTATGGAGTTCCTGTTCATTCTTCTATTGAAGGAAGTTTTTCACTGAACTGTACGTATTGCTTCTGCTAACTTGATGTTATAAGTATTCAAGTTCTGGACTGTAGTCAATGTTTTGAAGACGACTTTAAAACTTAGAATTTCTACCTAGTGAAGTGGGAACGATTACCAAATGGGGGTCTGAATCGAAAATTCTGCATCGTAGGCAGTTGCAGCGTACTTGGAGGACGCTGGTTTTACAGCCGACGAAGTTACACCTAATTATGGAAGTATTCATTGCCACTTACGCACGATTTAGTAGTTTTCTGCGTGTAAGCCTGCATAAAATCCGAGTCATCAAGTTCGAGAGATTAACGCTTTGAAACGCAGAATTAGATAACTGAGCGATAGGTATGAAAGGAAATTAAAACACCAGTTAGAAAGGAATCGTTAAACTAACTGGCGTCCCTCGACAGGTCTCCGCAGTCGTTGATTGAAACACAAGTCCAGTTTTACCTTCACGGGAGGGATAAGATCATTCGATGCCAAAAACATAGCCTAGCCTACATATCCTGTGTTCTGGCAATGGGACATGCTCCTGGCAACGCCAGAAACAAGAAATGCTGCCAAAGGGGGTACACTTTCTACCCTAAAGTATTTGTGAAATCGACTTGAAAAGACCACCTCTCTGAGCAATACGACTCGCTAATGAGAGAGGATTTCCACACTTGAGATTTGTTGCATGCAACGATTGAAGTTGCATTTCACAAGACACCCTCAACAATTAACAATTTGCATTTCCGGACGAAGGCAGTATCTTCCATAGCGATTTTTGAGTTGGATTTAACATCAAAAGTGGAATTAGAAGTGTTCCCAAATCCCATTGAGCTAGTGATAGGAACAAGTAAGGAGTAGTCAATGTAGTTAGCTAAACTGGTCAATCCAGTTTACACAATTAATCTGGTTGGAGAAACTAAGTGTTTGCACGTGCATCAACACCCATTGAACTACCTTACTCTCCTGATACCAACCAGACAAACCCGATTTGCTTTGATGGAGGAGAGGGTAAAGGAGAGAAAGTAAATGAGCTTCTGTTATAAGAGTTGGGGAACTAAGGGGCCGTTTTGAAGGTCAATGTTACTGAAAACGTTGCATTGAGGCCCCGGGTAGAAAAGGTCTTTTGTTGGCTCTCTCAACCAGCTCCAATACTCTAGTCGGTGACGCTTACCGATTTGGTGGTGATGAGGCGCAAGAACGGGGAATCACTGAGTCTTGTGATTCTGGCGGATATATGCACTTCTCTTGATACAATTTGACGATTTGCAAAGGACATTCCATTTAGCATGCATTTCAAGGTCATTAAGGTCCTTTCGACAGATTCTGGAGTAGAAGTTGACATAGGGCAATGCTTGTGTTTAAAGGACAGGAAAAAGTCGGTTCTTTGCTTGATCTAAGCTGGAGTCGGAGATTCTTTTCTAGGCGGATGGATTTCTACCACAGCTTTTCCTTGACCAGTACCCCGAACTGCGCGCACATTTGGGGACAGGGATGACATTTTTTCCCTTAGGTCTGCATTTCTGTGTCTAGATGGCTTGCAGTTCTCTTATTTGAAATAGCTTTTATTTATTGTTTTGGACGGCATCTTTGCTACCAAATTATGAGTATGGTATGGTAAGCTTTTTTAAGGTTGTGAAGTGCACGATTTACCCAGTTAGCCAAAGACTAACCACTGGTGGTAGGTGTTCTTAAACTTGCGCTGGCCTCGTATCACTTTTTCAAGAATTCAAATCCTGTGGCGATACACTGTCGTATGCAGCAAACAACACCGAAGTTTGTATAATCGGACTTCTCGTGATTCGGCCTCCATGACGGTGGCGTTGCGCTCTGTTCGTCACCTTAGTTGCTAGTTCCTCAGCCCATGCGTTATTTGACAATAAAGTTATCTCGAAACTAGTTTCTCAGGATCAATCAGACATAAATATGATCTCGGGATGGGTTGCATTTCAATTAGTGAATTACAGAAGTAGCATCGGCCTTTGAAAACCACCCTAATTTCAAGTATGGTATAAAGCTTAGTAATGGAGCCAGACAAGGAGAAGCTGAATTCATCTTGTCCACAAAAGGACTGTTTTGCAAAACACGTAATTTATTCGCCTCTTCTCCCAGTCCTTTTTATACCTGCACTAAAACTTTTTAGATTGGTTACTAGAGGTTGCTTGGGTGGTACAACTTAACAAAAGATCTAGTGGGCTCCCAATTGTTGTTTACCAAACATCGTTATTTTCCTAATTGCGGTGAAACCTCGAGGGTCGTATTTCTTCTGTTTCAATTTATGTGTCTGTGCATGGGCAACAGCCCTTTTAGCTACTTGAAGTGATGTGCGTAAGTGCGTTTTCCACTTAAACATTTATGGTCGGTGTGTTTTACGATTCTGTGATGTATGCACCTTATCTTGTTTAGTCCAACGTGCTCATTCGCAAAAGTGCTTTTGCGAACGTCTTAAACTATTCTGATAGGTGACCTAGTAGAGGTAAACCTGGCAGAATGAATTTAATTTCATTTACAGGAATCAGTGAAGACGTTGAGGCATACGGATCTGGAACTGGATTTTGTATATGTCCATAGAAGGGCTGAGAGATTAGTGACAAAGCTCCATACCATCGATGGTTGGTTGTCATGAATGGTCTTGAATGCAAGTTTCACTTTGCTTCACAGGTCTTGTCTTTTCCCCGACTGCCTTCCTTAGTTTCTCGATTAGCTGATCGTTTACCCCAGCCATCCCAATGGTATTCAAATTAAAGGCAATAAACCGTGAGGTAGGTGAAATTCATATGGAGGGGGCTTGGGCATCTCGCCACTTTCACTGCTGCATCTGTCAAGTCTTCCCATTTTACCTTTTAAATGTCAATCGCATTCTTTAGAATTAGTTACCCAAAAGCTGCTTAATAAATTTGCGTGAAGTCACATCCAAGCACTTACTTAACAGTCCATTTATTTGGTTCAGTTATCGTTTGTTCCTTATTAAATTGAAAATCTACCAAAAAATTATAGCTCCAATTCTGCTGTAAAAATTTCTTCCTTTAATCCTGGAAAGTTTAAAGTGGATGTGATTGTCACCCCACTTGTTAAGTTCTCTTAATTCTCCACTCTCGAGTACTCATAGAAACGAACATCTGCAGCATATTTCGTCTCCACCCTGTGATAGCTTACGATAGCAAGCCCTTCCATTCCTTCAGAGGAATATCCCTATCTGGAGACGCAATACTCATCCCTCTCACAAGGCTTTTTTACTTGAAGTTGATTTGATCCAGGTTAAATGCCTTCAAGAGGGTTTGTGAATACTTAAAGAACCCAAGTTAAATACGGAGTTTGTCGTCTCTGCTTAATCTCCTTTCCTTCTGTGGGTGTGTTTCCTGCGTGTGTGTTTGAATGCGTGTGCATCTTAAAACTCGGCTAAACGCAATGTAAAAGCGCCCTTATACCGAAAAGGGCAAGTAGCATATGGGAAAGAGATACTTCCGAGTGTGTTTGTATGTATGTGCGTGCTCCTATTTCTGGAGATTGTTGACTCTCATTAGTCCCTTCCCTTGTGCTTTGAATCTGCAACGATGCAAAGAAAGGGACCGCAGCACTGCATCTGCCAGCGCTGATGTGCTGTCTTTTTTTGCTCACGTTCGATGCTCGAGATGAAAGTTGCTGAAAAATGTAAGCATGAGACACTTTCTATGGCCTATATGAAGAAGCGACAGTGGTTGGTCGATGATGGGTGTTCTGGCCAATGGATGGGGATTTTCTAGGTCTGTTTCTGCGAGGAAAGTAGTATCTTAATCCACCTCTTTTTATTGTAGTAAACAAATGCACTTCATTCACCAATGCCACTTGTCCAACTACATCAACACATCACCCGATTTACCCCCGAAGATGGTCAAAAGTGTCATTAGCATCGAGAACTTGAAGAACTAGAAAATTGGACGATGCCCAACGGCAGGTCCATTACTTAAGCCGATCGCTTTTTGCAAATAAATCTATTTAGATGCTGTTCTACGTTGAACTCATTTCTTAAGTCAGTTGCTTTTCTCAGAATTGTTGGTATACTTTCTCCTTCCTGTTTCACTGGAATAGTCCTAGTTTCTCACGGCATGAAAGCTTTTCAGAGATGGCGTTGTCCCTTAAAAATTTAACCATAGGATAATCATAGTTTTGAGCTCAGCGAAATATCACCGAGGCGGTATCTCTCACCTCATTTAAAGTGCAAAGTTTCTCACTGATTTCCTCTTCAGAGGTGTTAGGCATATGTTATAAAGTCTTGCTGTGTGTCTCGATGTCTTTTGATCGGACGAATATGGCTTTCATCCTATTAATCGGTTATTCTCGGCTGTTTCTCATAAAATTCTTCTTGATCACCTTTGAGCTGTTGCGCATCAAATAGAAAGATCTTAATAGTGAACGTCTCTTCGACCTCATTAAGTGCATCTTTCATGATGATAAATGAGTCACGAAGTGAGCGTAATCCTGTCCTGGGGATGAGATGGTGCGTGCCGTTCAAGTGCAGCGCGGACAGTAAGTGCATGGCTTGGATGGGCGTTCGTTCGGACAACAAATGTTCGACAACAAAAGCACCTTTGCAAATTAGTCGGTAGTCTAGTAGCCTTCAGTTTGTAAGAAGTGTGTGAATGTGAAATCGACATTCCTTGAAGTCTATTGAGTGGCACTTGAGTGAATCTCATGTGTTCAGCACATTCTACTACTTTTCTTTCCCATTTGATGCGATTGCGGTTCAATTGTTCCATACCTCACTCCAACCATAGTCGGAGGTTCTTCTTGACATCCTGATCCCGAAGTGACGAGCTGATTACGGTCACTGAGGTGCATGGAGGATCTTGCCCAATGTGTCACGTCACCATTTGATCCCAGACGTCACGTTGTGCTGCTGCACACACACACACACACACACACACACCACATTCCGTGTCTTCCTCAAATACTGTCCCACCAATTTCACGAGAAGCTGCCGCTATCAGACAACCTCAAATCAAGTCCAACACCCATTGGATTCATTCAGCCGACATTTCAGGCTATGAGAGTGGATTCTGGGTGATAGGAAAGTAGTGGCGGAACAGCAGATGGTATCATACCGATGAGCCGATGAATTCATTTACATGAATGCTTAATGAAGTTTTACAGGCCGTTGTACAGCGCTTCATCTAGACATTGGTATTAAAAATAGGAAATGCGACTAAAACGCAAATAACGAAACGATGTTTCACCACCTTCAATAGCTTTTTTGTTTCCTTAAAATTAGAATTTTTAACATGCACTTCACGTTCTTTATCCATGCAGAACCAACTTGAGAGCTTTTCAATACATTCTCTTTTTTGGCCCCATGGTCACCAGCATATGCACCCATCAGGTTAACATTTGTCAAGACCTTTTTTTTTGTTTAAAGCTTATACCCGGAAGGGCAATTTTTCACCTCAGAGGTTGTATTTGAGTCAAATATATCAGCATATTTATGTGGTTAGCATCTATTATTTAGGTGGGTAGAGCTGAAAGTTGGCTTCACGGATTTCTTACAGGTCTTTGGCCTCTGAATTGTCATGAAGGGCCCCCGAGTATTGAAAAGTATATTGTAAGCATTTTAAGGAGTCAGCAGGCTAGCACATGAATTCCTTCGCCTCCTCCGTCATGTTTTGGATGCCATCCCCAGCGCTTTTTCTGCATCGAGATCGAAGCAGTACTAGAGCGATTAACAAACCATTGTGGAGCGGAAACGAGGATCAAAACATGATTTCTTGAAATTCTGAATCTAATATTATTGATGCATCTTAGTTTTTGACAAGTCTCCGTCTGAAGCGTTCTTTTTACTTCCTAGATCGTAGAGAGTGTCTCCCACTACAAACGCATTTTATGCATCAATTACCTTTTGTAGAGGTATTTGCTCACAATCTAAAGTAATAGAACGCAATAAATGGTGTAAAGTGGTTTCTTGGAGCTCTCTACTGATTTCATCCATTCTTGACCTTTATCAATCCAATGCTGTTCAAATTATACTCAGGTCTTTACCGCCTGGATGGATATTAGCCTTTTTTGTTTGCGCAGTTTTCGGTCCTTTATTTTATAGACAGTTTCTATTTGTTCAATTGTGTTCCCATAGGGAAGTTGAGACCGGAGCGTTCGCCATAAGTTGACGCGTTTCCAATGGTCTTCTTTTGCGACCGGCGTTTTCTCGCGTTTTCTCAAGCCGCTTTTTGAAACAGTAGTGAAGGAAGGGCAAGGAGGATATGGCATAGTGCATATCCCACCACATTTGAGGTTATCTTAAGAGGATTCTAGGTTTGCGTACTTGACCGTGTGCTTCCTTTCGCTCTTATAAGACAAGTTTTCTTTTTTCATTAATAACGTTACACTAGTGATACCATGCTCTAACGGGTGGCTAGGAATATTGTCCGTGCAGACCAAGTAATGCACAAGCGACTTGACGGCACTTTCAAACTTCATACTTCCGCCTTTTGATCTTCAGAATTGCGACAAAAAAGTATCGTTGCAATGTTACGCCACGTGCAAATAAACAAACACTTTTTTGGCATGGCTTGTATCATTGGGTGAAAGGGGCAGTTTGCAGAAGACCTTCAAGGATAGAACAAAAACTGTCCAATCGAAAGTCTATCTTCAAAAGAAAATCTGATTAATAGCGGTTCATTGTGCTCCAGTACACGAAATGCCCCTTTCGACCTCTTTGCCAGTCACAAATGATGAAATTCGTCTTACCCGTGGTTTGTCTCCTGCAAGCATTGTGGGATGTGTACGATGAGCTGAATTCGTTATTCTTGATGCTTTGTGGCATACTCCATCGAAAATTAATTTTTCAGTGTATGTGTGACCAAGCTGTGTGATAAAATACATAAACCCTTCAAGTTAGACTAAATAAATGGCGTTGCATTTGCGAGTCTTTACAGGTCCAAAATTTTACCCATCCTTACTGCTGTGGTTCACATATTTTCACATCAGCCGAGTAAAAGATAATTAAAACTGAAGCTTGGGATCTGGAATGATGAAAATATACCTGTTTTTTTCCATTTCTGATGTAAAAAATAGACATGACCTTTGGACTTTTAATTTTCCTAACCAGACATTAATACCAGCTGAGACATCACATGGACTTCCACCCTAATTGTCTCTGGTGCCAAGTTTGACCGTTTTTCCATGATCTGATCTTGTTAGGCATTCGAAATACCTGGGCGAACGAGTTTTCTACCCCCTCCATTTGCGTTATATGGATGTGTACGTTTAGCGCCCAAAGATCCTCCTGAAGACGAAAGAAGGCCCAATATTTCGTCAGAGTATTCACTGCTAACGTGGAGAAGGCTTGAGGGCTGCTGAGATGACCTGGAGACCATGCCGCTTTGTTGAAGTACAACCTCAGGGCCCTGGGTTCCCTTGGAAAAGTATTATCAGACATTTCTCTCCTTTAAGCGTCGGTCCCGCGTCGGCAATCACAACGCAGCCGGCACCGTAGCCAAAAAGCATTATCCAACTGCGTCAGTCATTGCAATCACGTGTATCGCCACTGGTCTCTCTTACCAGTTCCGCTAGAACTAGAGTTTCATCATGTATGAGATCTTTGTTAAGGGAAAGAAGGTGTTGGCCATCTCATGTATCCATCGCTAGTCGTAAGAACGTTGGTCTAAAAGCAGAGCCATACAACAAAAAAATTAACATAATTTCTTGGGAATAAGGCTTCGCGCCTGTTCCTCCTTGATATCTGGTTCTCACTTCTTTGCCGCCCAACAATATCTGTCTATCTAGCGAATAAAGAGGTGGAGGAGGCATCAGTTGATATCTTTAGGCAGGTGCCTTAAACAGCTTCGTAACAAACTTCTTTTTTTCAGGTGTTTTACGAATAGTGTCGCTTCAGTTAGTAGTGATTTTCCTATAGAATACGGGACTGGGGTGGTTGCCGAAGGTTGATGTCATTTTCAACATTTCTGTTGGAGGTTACCACGGATTCGTCCATTCGCAGTACATAACCCTCTTCCGTCACTTTAAAACTTACCATTCAGGAGCAGAAACCGGGGTATTTGTCTTTCAGAATCGGATTTGCTTCCCACTACCACCAGTGTAGCCTCTCGAGTCTTCCCTGAAGTCGAAGGAAACCACAGTGCTCGGGCAGAATATGTATTTTCTGCGTACAGAAGAGCTGAAGGGGACTACTAGCATAGCTTAGAATCCATTCCAACCAAAGAAAGTACAAATGCATAGCCCTAAGTGTCTGCGAAACCAAAACGAAGATTCAAGTAGTAATCAAAGTACTACAGGCATGTATAGGGACAAACAAAGACCGGTCTTCATTTCCGAAACAATAAGTGAAATGTTCTTGTGATCGAACCGGAATCTTGGTGCATTTTGTTTAGTTTCCATTAAAAAACATCGAATTCGAAGAGCTACTAACATGTACTTTCTCTTGCCTCCTAGGCCCTCAAATTCTGGCGCAGTCGCTTCCTCATTTTGCCTGCTTTTAAGGACACGACACGGCGTCTTGTGGACAGTCTGCGCGAGTATGTCGATGCCTTTTGTTTCATTTGAGAAGCGATTTTTTTATCATTTAGCTATTGCTAAAACAGCAGCTTGTGCCCTTTCTCTTCCTCTATGGCTAGCTTTTAGTTAATCCGTCTTTATTCCACTACATGCTCAAGGCTAAAATCAACCATTATAAGGCCTTGATCAACAAATCGCACCTTATGGCCTAAGGAAACACTTCAAGGTGTCTGTGGAATGTTGACTTTTTTTTTTATTATCGAAGTTCAGAAGGGCTAGGCAGCGGAATGGAGCCTTGTGGCACCATCATGGAACACCGCAAAGACCGCTACATAGAATTTGATTTGTTCTTGCTCTTGGTGTCCGTTCATTCCGTGTTTGTGTAAAATTGACTGCAAAGTGGGGAAAAAAATCGTGCGTTGATTTGAAACCACAGGAAGAAAACTTCCGAAGTCACTGAAAAAGGCTCTTTTCTTAAACTAACGCAACCCCTCATCCGGAGTTTACTTTGTTGGCCAACCAAATGGAAATGATTTGCCCTTGGGGTCGCTTTTCATGGCAATAGTTGCTTAAAAGGAATGCATGCGAAACCTTTTTATCGCCGCTTTATTTAGATTTGTGTGAATTCTCTTTATTCCTACTCCAATGCCGTCCTGTCGCCTACCTGGTTTGTTCTCAGCTTCCTACGATACGAGAAGGTAGTAGATGTTTGGAGTTTGGTCAGGGTAGATGCACTTATTCTGGATCTTGGTTTTTTATTGAGCTTTGCTACGAGTTTAGGGTTGGGATGACTGCTAAGCGATTAATATCGCTTTCAATGATCTTTACAGATTCTGTTGAGTAAAGACGGTCGATTGGTCTAGCTGGGTACTAGCCTCCCTTGAGGCATCAGGGAAGGGAAACCATGCCAATCGCAATGGGTGGGAATTTTTTTGGGCATGTTCCCACGCGCCGCTACCGTGACTCTCAATTTATCAATTAAGCAGATTTTTCACAAACCTACAGAATGGCAGGGTGATCGGTGCCATTGGCATGGCAATTGGTTTTCCTAGTTAAAAGTGGATGTGGACTGCGTAAAAATAAAGCTCCATAACTAACAAGGGCTCTTGCCCAAAATAGTTGCCTGAAAAGTTCCATTTCTATTTTAATCAACTGAGTATTTCTCCGCCAATCCATAATAGATGCGAAGAAGAGGTATTCCTATTACCACGTTGCCGCAAAGCTGATTTTAACTGCTCCCACTTTGGATAATTCGGACCTTTCACCAGACCTTTACACATCTATCAACAGACACCGGAATAACCAAATGGCCATTAGTGTCCTCAGTCCCGATGAGTGGGCAATTTTTGACACCTCAACTGTTTGAATGCAGATGGTGTACCTCTGTGGCAGTCCAGGTGGGTCAAGTTAAATTGGGTGTGGGGAGTTTTCAAAACCCTCTTAGTCCTCCTGCTAGTGCCGCCGCGACAACTGAGTTTTAACACAGCTGTTACATCTCATCGTGGCTTACGAATTGCCCTTGAAGGCTTCATTTGGCGTGCTGATATGTAGTGGTTTTATTATATGGATACTGAAAAGGAAGGAAGGGTTGTGTTGTGGTGAGTGATTTGTGAGGGCTTAAGGGACCTACGTAACATAAACTAACTAGTAAATCCCATTTTGATAAAAGAAACCCAAGGAATGAGCTAGTCCTGATGATTTTGTTTCTGTTTGCTTTCATTATCCACCTGTTTTCAACTTCGTGTACGATCATGTGGTTATTCAATGTTTCTGCCAAGAAAATGTGATGATCGTCACTTGGCACTTGGACGTACAGAATCAGAAGAAATGACGCGTTGAACGGGGAAGAGAGTAGGGAAGGCGATGAGGTAATATTCTCTTTCCCCTCCATCACATCACATCCCATCATCGCACGATTGAAATTGTTTCACTGGTTAACTTTGTGGTGGTATGAGGTCCTGCGTTACATTACGACGCTTTTTAAGAACAGGAATAGGGCTTTCTCTCGACTGCTTTCGGAGAATTTGTTCCTGACAAACCTTCTAGTTGTGTAGTGTTGAATGCACTGATCCAAGTAGCATCGGTAGTTTGGGCTTCATCAAATGAAGGAAATAACGGTGACCATTGCATCTGCCGTTAATCACACCAATCCTCGTACTCATTCACGCACCTACAGGCAGGTAGAGTAAGAACGGTTTTAGTCTGAGATTGAAGTGATGTTGTGGAGACAAGATACATTACCTTGCTTGGTAGATGTTGAACTGCAATGGCACTAAAGCAATTTTTCATCACAAGTCAATGATTGGTTCCCATTAAGTGGGTGAAAGAAGTGGGGAGCACCAAATGATGGTCCTTGAGGCTCATTGCCTGTGTGGTGTGTGGGTGGAACTCATTTAATCAATTCACACATGATTCTCCTTTGTTGATGCAAGTACAAACCTCATGCTGCACCTTTAACCTTCTCACATTGCTATCCAAATGGTGCAATGGGCTTTTGTCTTGGAGTCGAGGTAAACTCGGTTTGGAAAAGCGATCAAACTCAAATCAAATCCAGAACCCATCAAGTTTTTTAACAGGTATTTTATGATGTGAAGGTGGGTTCAATCTACGAGAACTGGTGCACTTATATCTATGCCGTATAATGCAAGTAAATAGTGAACTTCATTTTACGAGGCCCTAAAAGTTAAAATTTATCGTGTTGGACTGTATTAAAGAGCACATGAACTTTTTCGGTTACCTAACAGTGTTCTACCACGCAGCAGTTGGTGGGTTTTGAACCTCACCTTCGGTGCACTTCCTTGAAATAAACGAAATCAAAGTCCTCCAAATTCCAATCGTTAACAAGTTACAATGAATAAATCCACTTTATGGGCATGGGTTAAAGGCAGAACACTTTTGCTCAGCAAGCATATTTCATGTATCGATCACTCTTTGAAGTAACATTTGTTTTAAAGTGTAAAAATTAAGGCGGATAGCAAACGGAAGGTAGGGTCTCGGAATCACGCGCCTACTTTAATGTCTTTCCAATGCTGGCCGTCGACATTTTTGATGGGTCATTGTCTGTTGCAATGCTGGAAGGCATTTAGCGTTGCCTTCCTTTCTATTACAATTTTGTAAACACTTTGCTTATAGCCAAGGACAGCTGAGCTCCATGTCACTGGGATGGAGGCAGAATGACGGATGACAAAAAGTAGTGGCGCAGCAAACCATTCAACTAGAGTGGCAATATTTCTACTGCACCAATTTTACTAGTTCTTCATGTTTTGGTAAGCATGCATTGGAATGACAATAAAAATCTAAGCAAAGCGGTACTGTAGCGCATCTAGTTCTTGCCAGGGCAAAATATGTATTGCCGACGCTCCAGAAGGGCTCAGGGCTACCGGCATGGTCTAAAGGTCATGATCACTGTCCCCGTGATCATGGTAGAGCTAAGTAATTAATCAAGGTATTACATAACCCTCCTCGCTTTTTGAGCGTCGTTCCCCGTCGGCCATCATAATGCAGTCAATGATATAAGGAAAACACTAACAAAACAATAGTCCTATTCGTCGAGTTTGTGTGCAACTAAGTATCTGATTGGAATATCACTGATACCCCCTTACAATCCCACCCAATCTAGAGTTTTGCCCTGTTTGGGAACAGTATTAAGGGAAAAGAGGAATGTGTTGACTATTTCATATGT
Organism: Taenia multiceps; assembly: GCA_001923025.3. Taxonomy (NCBI): domain Eukaryota; kingdom Metazoa; phylum Platyhelminthes; class Cestoda; order Cyclophyllidea; family Taeniidae; genus Taenia; species Taenia multiceps. The sequence continues at coordinate 73,359,377 of CM010311.1, read as the reverse complement.
CTATCGCTAGTCGTAAGAAAACGGATCCAAAAGCAGTCATAACAAAAGCTGGGGTTCAAAATTAGTTTCGTGGATGTAAGGTTTTGCGTCCATTTTCCCTTGCCACTTTGTTCTCACTAGGTGCTGCTCTACCATATCTACTTGGGTTGCATCCAACTAGTAGCCAATATGGTGGTGGAGATGTCGCGTTTGTACTTACTGACATCGTCCTACAGGTGCGGTAGGCTGCTTCGTAATGAACTTTCCCAGACGAGTTACGGTCATCTGTTAATAGTATTCCTGTAGAACACGAGAATGAGGTGGTTGCCAACCTCACAGATTCGTTCGTCCGCAGAATATACCCTTCTGTCCTTCAGGATCGAATCTGCCTTTCGCTGCCACCAATGCAGCGTCTTGAACCTTTCCCGAAGTCGGAGACAATCATAATGATTGGGCAGAGTGTGTGTTGCCGACGTACGGAAGAATTGGGAGGGGGGGCTACTGGCGTGGTTTGAAGGCCACTTCGGTGCAAAAGGAGAGCTCTACTATGCTTGGAAAGCCAAAAGGAAGAGTTAAGCAAGTGAGCAAAGTATTGTAGTACCTCTAAATAGCTACTTTGATTTTAACAGCTTCCCTTAGCGAAAGTCATCAAGTTTGACCGAAACGGTATTTGACCACATCTTTTACCTTCGGGAAATGTGAACTTTCCTAATGAAGCGCTGGAAGTAAAAGTGATTTTACTCGGCTCAGCCTGCATTAAATATTCATTCCGAGGAAAATCTACTTTTGCCCTTGCATTTGTGATATTCAGTGCTTGAGGACCTGTTTTGGTGCCTCTGGATGCAAGCGTTTAGGGTGCTCGATTTTTCAGAGAATAAAGGTGCTGTAGTGAATATTAATAATTCTTATTCGTGGCTACAACATGGAGGTCACTTCAATTTTTACCTGCGCGCGCTGTCACGTGACCTCCCTTCAGATATGATCTGTCCAGCTCGCCATAAATCCACCTTTTCACGAAGTGAGTTGATCTTTGCACTGTTTTGGCAGCATTCAGTGAGTTGTCTCCATGAGGCGTTTAAGTCCAAAAGCTCTGAGGTTGTCTAAATACGTTACAAAGGTCTCCTTTTCAGTCTCCAGACATCATTGCTTCGAAATGGTTGCTGTGTTAGTGTCGAGAATTTTTTGGTTAAGTCATAAAACTGTCACGTATGGTGCTGGTTTACAGCGAGCATTTACTCGATCTTCCTCCTCCAACCGTCATTCCGTATGTGTGTATTTGTCTCTAGAAGGCACTTCTGAGCCGCAAGATCCTCCTCTTAATCTTATCAAAAGCTCACTGCTATAAATTCCGAGGTCGTATTATCTGCTGCCATCGGGAATAACATTTGATATTAACGGGTCAATGATCCGAAATCCCTTTTGGCAAACTCCATAAATTACAATTTTCATGCTCTTGTTGATGCGAAATGAAGTTATCACACTGTAGGGTAATTATTTTGACTTCTGTTGTCCGAGCGGTTTTGGTATCACGATTGGAGGTGAGAAGTAACACCCCTTGGTGTCACTCTCCTACATCGGTTCCAGCCTATCCTAATTTCTATCGATATTTGTGAATTCTGAAACAAAAAGTGTGATTTCTTTGTCTCGTGTACTTTTTTTTGGAATACATCAAACAAATTCTCAACTTATTTTTAAATTATCGTATTCAAAGTTAAATGCAGCATCCTTCGTAGTTGTGAAAGTATATGTGAGATTTGTTGATCGAGAAGATTCAGACTTCAGAATAAGCTGGGATGGACTGGAATGGGGATACTGCTTAGCCTCATTCCATCTTACACCGTCTCCAAGCCCCAAATTATGACCTTTGTCTTTTCTTTGCATTAGCCCCAGACAGTCATGTGATCACTTGCGTGATTGAGCGAACAGGCAATTGGCCAATGATAGCGGCAGAGGTGGGGGTAGTTGGGGCTAGGATTTATGTTACCTTTCTGCGATACCACCTGGGTTATTTCTCGTTGAGATAAAACTATGAGCTTATAGAACGTAACAGTAGTTATTTCAAAGAGGGAAATGTTTTAAGAAGCCTATTGTAGATATTTGGTTTTTGAATTAAACAAATAAGTTTACGTAGTGACTTGATGGAAATACATTAAAGAGCTCTAAGGCTGGAGACGGTGTCTCTGTAATAACTAGTATCACTCTGTTACTTTCCCACTGCCTTGATGTCGGCGTCATCCTCAATGCTCGCAGTGATAAATCTCATGCTTCAAACCGTCATCACCTTAAGAAAGCTTGCGAATACGAATCCAACGATGGCGAGCTGCGATGGAGTCAATCGGTTACGCACTGATTTTTTTACAGTGAATGAGTCTCGTTGGTCAAGCGCTCTTTTTGTAAAATAGCTTTTCACATATCCTTCCCACTCCATTGGAACTCCAATTCTTCTCGACTGGTTATCAGATTTTTTCGAAGTCTTACTGCGTGAAAAGTTTCCAATCTTTATGTTTCACCTCATTTGGTGGGGGATTTGAACTTATTCGGTCCAGAACCTTGGTTTGCTTCTCCGTCAATAGACTCCCTTGTTGAGACTCCACAGATTTACCTCTTCACAGCAAATTGGATAAGTTTGGCTGTAGGTTTTAGTTGAAGCATTAGTGGAAGTAATAACTTCCTTTACGATGTGTAAAAACGTCCAAGTTACATCCGAGGGCATTGTGAAGCAAGGGAGACCAGAAATGGTTTTTATAAACGCAGGAGGATGTTATAATAACTTGACTGCATCGATAAACAGGTGGTTTCTAAAGCACATTTGGAGGAAGAGAAAAAAGAAAAAATAGCTTCAAAATTCGTGAAATGTTTGCTTGCTTCCTTGCAAACAAGTATCTTCTAGGGCAAAGGCCAAGGGAAGGAGGGTGCGTTGCGATGTTTACGAGACTCCATTGGCGTCGATTGGGTACGAAAAAATTTGTGACAAGTTCATCACCTTCCTGGAATCTCTCAATCGAATTCGGCGCACCAATATGTCTCACAAGGTCAAGCAAGTAAGTTGCACTCCCTTTTTCCTGAGAATTGAGGCGCAACGATGTTGCGTTATTAATTCAAATGGTTATAGTTTGGTTAACCAGCACTTCTTTGTGTTTAAATTCAACCGTGAATGTGACACGAAGGAAGTCTAGATAACTTTTAAAAGCCTAGACTTGGAAATCGCCAATGAACTGGAAAAGTAGTACGAAAAGATCCCGTATAGTCCTAACTCTACTCAATGCCTCCGTGTTGAACTACGGTTGAGAAGTGGTCAAGGCTGCAGGTTTATTTCGGGAAATCGAGCTGTAATTTTTCCTTTATCTACCTTTAATGAATCCTTCATTTCTAGCGTCACCCCACTACGCCTAACGATACGGCAGTCCCAGTAAGTTCTATCCGGTGTCTTTAATCACCTATCTTCAAACGGACTTCGTCTTAACTGATTTTGCTTTGCTTGTTTGTGGTGTGGGTAGCTTGTCCCTAGTATTTGTTTACGTGTCAAAATAGCCGTTTCGAATACTCTTTCAAAAAACTCCCTTCAATACTGGTGGTAAAGTTAGCCAGATGTTGGGTTACTCGGTCCAGTCAGGGTAAAATCGTTGTGTCCACGTTCTAGAATATACGTCAGAATGGATTTTTGAAGGGAGCATTCACCCTTGATGTGATTGATTCAGCATTAATAATAATCTGCAATATCTGTGTTATGCTCCTATGTCTGAGCAACTGAGCTACATGCCACTGGGGTAGAGGCCGGTTCACGCGAGATTGGAGGGTCTCGCGTTTCAGCACACAAAGTAGCAAGTCCTGTCCATTTGATACTCATTTGTGTCTGCTTGCAAATATATTACTATGAAAGCATTCCGGACTCCTCATGCTGCTCATTCTTTAATAATTCATGGTTAATTAATCCCTTATGATTCGTTACATAAAGCTGCATATCAATATTCTCTATTCATAACGGCTACTACTTGGATGTCTAGTCAACACAATTGTTGCCAGACCCGGCCTCCGACGACGATCGAGTGGTAGTTATCCCAAGATCATGGACAACATGCAAACACTCCATTGGCAGTATGGTTTGGTGCAATAAATTGTCGTGTAATGCCAACAAACATATGGAATATGCTTGTGACTGGGGTTGGGTGAGAAAGTTGGGGTGTCACCGATACATGAAGCTGGTAGCAAACACGTTCATTTCTTCGCTGCCAATGATTGTCACAATCGTCTGTAGCCAGCACTTTGGTCCTCATTTAGCTGGTTGATTCAGGGATTTTCACGTCTTTACGGTCCTGCAGCAACTTTTCATTTGAAAAGAGCTTTGATTTTGGCTGAAACCCATCTGCTTGTGCACCAATTCAAGTTGAAACCAGGAACAGTTAGGGTAACTAATTAAGAATTTTAGGAAAAATTCTTATTTTCTCAGAGAGAAACCTCCAGGACAGCACCATTTTGACGTATAATTTAAGGTAAAGTCGATGCTCAAAGCGAATTGTGTAAATAAGTATGATACAAAGTGTAGCTGCATGTTTTACACAGTTGGTGGTCCAATTTGAATAATGAAATGCATCTACACCCTCCGCACGCATTAATCACTCTGGTGAATGTTTGACGATTCTCTCCCATCTCTGCATCCCCTTTTTTATCTTGAAGTCAAGTCCACAAAACTGAAGGCTCTGTTACATCACGCCCCGGCCGCTTGCTTACTCACTCACTCACTCACTCGATCGCCTCTTTTTACTAATATTTGTGCAAAAACTTGCCTTTGAAATGACACATTTCATCAAATGACACGTAGACGCTTCGAAAGTCCGCACGCACTATTTAAAATTCAAGGTCCTCCTTTTGGATAAATTACAGACTTTTAATGCACCATACGTACGTATGTGTGCATTTGTGTTCCTCTGTCTGCAAATGCTTATGATCGTGAGGCCAAAAAAGAGGTGGTGTTTCGAAAAGCTCCCTTGTAAATTTTGTGTGGGTAAATAAGACGATAGTCTCTTTCACTTTTAAGGAAACAAAAAAGCTATTGAAGGTGGTGAAACATCGTTTCGTTATTTGCGTTTTAGTCGCATTTCCTATTTTTAATACCAATGTCTAGATGAAGCGCTGTACAATGGCCTGTAAAACTTCATTAAGCATTCATGTAAATGAATTCATCGGCTCATCGGTATGATACCATCTGCTGTTCCGCCACTACTTTCCTATCACCCAGAATCCACTCTCATAGCCTGAAATGTCGGCTGAATGAATCCAATGGGTGTTGGACTTGATTTGAGGTTGTCTGATAGCGGCAGCTTCTCGTGAAATTGGTGGGACAGTATTTGAGGAAGACACGGAATGTGGTGTGTGTGTGTGTGTGTGTGTGTGCAGCAGCACAACGTGACGTCTGGGATCAAATGGTGACGTGACACATTGGGCAAGATCCTCCATGCACCTCAGTGACCGTAATCAGCTCGTCACTTCGGGATCAGGATGTCAAGAAGAACCTCCGACTATGGTTGGAGTGAGGTATGGAACAATTGAACCGCAATCGCATCAAATGGGAAAGAAAAGTAGTAGAATGTGCTGAACACATGAGATTCACTCAAGTGCCACTCAATAGACTTCAAGGAATGTCGATTTCACATTCACACACTTCTTACAAACTGAAGGCTACTAGACTACCGACTAATTTGCAAAGGTGCTTTTGTTGTCGAACATTTGTTGTCCGAACGAACGCCCATCCAAGCCATGCACTTACTGTCCGCGCTGCACTTGAACGGCACGCACCATCTCATCCCCAGGACAGGACTATCCATGCTTGGTGTTCATGTGTGCGTTTTTTGTGGTAAACTAAAGACGCTTATTTACTTGACGACAATTACGGGTGGGATCCACCTTTTCGATATGGCACACACCTCAAAACCGAGGAACACCTAGAGCTAGTTGATTAGTGGGAAAAAACGATTTGGACTTGGGGATGAGATGGGATGACGTCACTACTTTGACCTCGTCTCTGTCCTCCAAATTTCCTAGCATTATTGTCCCTTTCTGACACTAGTATTAAATACCTGCATGATTGCAGGCGAGATAATATAGTCATATAAACAATAAAAGCGAGCTATAAACGGTGGTTAGGACCACGTATTTATTGACTTCATAAAAGTGGAGGTTGCAGGCCTTTGTTCAGTTGGATAAGGGTTCACAAGTGTAATAGTTATTTCTTCAGCGAAAAAACATAGTTGGAGAAGTCTCACGTTGTTATGTACTTCTATTACGGGAAACCCTATTAACCCACTTAGTTACCTTTAAAACACTCCGAAGGTTTGTTCCTATGTCACTCGTTGTTAGCTTAGTAACACTCAGGCACTTGTCTAGGTCATTCTTAACCTCCTTTCACCTCAAAGGGCATGTATCACCTCTTAGACCTACCACCGTCAGCAGTCGTCAATCGTAATTTGAGATTGGAGTAATTCTCAAAGATTAGTGTAATTTTAGTAGCTTATACGCTGTGAATCTGTACGAGTTTATGTACCCACAGCGAATGCCCATCTTCTAAGCCTTTTTTGGCAATGGTAACTGGCCGATCCATTCAAACGCCAGTATTATTCATAAGGTTCCATGTATATCCTAACATACTGCCGCTAACTTGTCGTCCGAGGCAACCTTTTAGCCTGAACGGTTTGACCATAGCCGCATTGAGGCCGAATCATGGGTACTGAAGTGCTCCGCTCACTAATCTGTATGCAAATGTCCTGGACCTACTTTGAGGAATAAGAGAATTTCACTAGCTAAGAGAATAAACTCATAATTAAGTATTAAAGTGTCCACTAAGCTAGAGAGAATTGCAGTCAAAGTAACATTTGCACTCGTTTAAACAGAACTGGTAACTGAATAAATTTATCGCTTAAACCAAGGTAGTGAGAGGTAAATTCTATTCCAAGGTCTGTCATAACAATTGAAGGAACCACGACCAGTCTGTTAATCACTTACTTATTGGTTTACCAAAGGGGTTCGATAGGTCACACTGACCCTTCGCCATTGCCAATTCTTATGCACAAGTTACTCCGTTATATCTTTAAAATTCCAAGTTAGTTGTCATGCGCACGGATAATGAGTGATTTTTTCGTGTCATCTAAGCTTGACACTCCTACCCAACAGAGTAGTACAAGAAAAGCCTTCTTTGTGTGTCGAAATAAAATAAACTAACTTGACGTTGCTGGCACAGTGACAAAGCCATCTTTTGGTACAACTCAGATTGCTGTCTTGGGGGAGGTTATTTGGTTTGCGCACCGTCTAGGTAATTCCGCTAGGCTGAATGCTGATTGGTCGTGTATGGACCAATTGTCATTACGCACGTTAGAGGTTGCATTGCAATTTAAAAGGTCTGCTTTTGGTTATTTTAACGGTGACTTGTCGTTACAAAACAGAAAAGTGCAAGTTCAAGTAGGACGAGTTGATGCATTCATTCCTCGGATTAATTCGCGTTCATTGTTCTTTTGTACCAGTCAATACGACAGCTGAAATGCACCAAAGAAGTAGCTGTGGTGAAAGGAAGTGAACAAATCCATTTTAACATACGGCCTGCTTCTCGGGTATTTCTCAAGCTGGATACGATTTCGAAAGGATGTTTATTTTAGGCTTTTAAGAGGGTTGAGTGGCCGGTAAGAGGAACGGCGAGCAGGTGATCCGCAAGGATGCCCCTTGACCCTCCTTCCATTCCGCACATCCTTTTCCGCTCTCCATTTGAGTTGAGGGAAACCCCAAATTTGTACTGGAAATCATCTGACGTTCCCTCTGTTTACCAATCGTACTGAGGGCTTGTCTGGGCATGTTTTACAACGAATGCACTGTGTATGTGCATCGCTCGTTCCGTTACCATTTCTGCCTTTTCTTCGTATACATCTGGATTATTTCCAAATGACTTCATCGTGGGATGGTATTACTCCTTTAACTTTCGCTCATGTTATGCCTTTTTGGTAGGTATAGTATAGGTGACAGTTATGCTTATGGATAATTTAAACTTGTATGGTACAGTTTTTGTAGTCTTCTTAACTCTTTAATCATGGGACCTCACTGATTGGATCATTTTCAGTTGGCGCCTTCCTCTTCTCATGTCCTACGTGCTTTAACAAACCAATCCATTTAGGCGTGGGCCTGTTTTGAAGCTCTGAAAAAGGACGGTTTTGAGCACATATAGCTGAGCTATCAATAAAGCGACGCCTGAGTCGTCTCCGAAGACGTCAGAAGACGCACGACGCTGAAAATGGTTTTGTTAGTAGTCTAGATGGCATGAACCGAGCTCTATTTCAGTTGCGTGGAATCTGGAGTAAAAAAAACCGAGATAGCCTGCGTTACAGTTCAACTTCCTTGCTATTTTACCATTAATGAACTAACCTAACGCAACCTAAACGCTTTACGCACCATTTCTTTAAAAGAAGGAATAAGTCCATTACCCATGATGGAAATGGACTAAATCAGCGCTAATGGAGGGCGAATGCACGAGATATATGAGAATCCGCTTTGACTTGGCATTTCAAATGCTGGCAGAGTTCAAAGGTTCCGCGTTAACATGACCGCAATCTCACCTCCATAAATAATGGATGCTATTTTTCAAGAACTCCTGTGTGGTGTCTTTCTCACATTTTAGTCCAAAGGTTGCATCATTTGAAGGTAACGCGGACAAATTTTGTACTTATTGCCTGTACTCTACTTGCATCCCACAGCCTGTCCAAGGCCAACATTCCAAATGAATTGGCGCATTTCAGGGGATTTCATTGTGTATTTGGAGTACATTGAAATGGAAGCCACTACTTCCAGCGAATGGATTCGGATCTAGATTCGGCATCGAACGGTTCCCTCGGACACGTCGATCGTCTGTAGTCAATTTAGTTCACAGACATGCCTCAGAGCTACTACCTTTCTGATTCAGAGATTTGGCTAAGTGTTTTGCATCGGGTTCGAAACGGTGATGTCTACGGTTAAGCATTCAAGGTATTGTAGGATATACAGGTCTGAAATAGGCTTAATTACCAACATCTGGGGTTGCTGGAACGCTAATAACTTGGATGACGTGAAGACAGAATCGCGTGGAAATGGCGAGGTCTGTGTTAGAGCGCTCTGTAAAGCGATGGCTAATGAATTGTGTCGCAACGTGTTTAACGGAGGTGACTTTAATAACTGAGGTGAAGTGGTCGTTTTGGGGGCGCAACCTCACAGTTGCTGCTCAGTTAATTTCAACATCATGAAAACTGTCCAACTAATAAATTTACTGATGTTCCCTAGTTCAATTGGGCAGATGCAGTGGATCCACAACGAGCATTCCATGATACGGTAACACCAATGTCAACTGCGGCTCCACCTAGCAACCCAGTCCGTCGTCATGGCACCGTGGCAACACCGACTCTAGAGTTGGAGAGGACAGTGGTTTCAGAGGGTGGCACACGATCTGCTGCTGCTACACCGGTTCCACCCACACCGCTTGCTCCTCCTCACTCCATCGGTTCACTTTCCTCTACCTCCATCTCTGCTTCTGCTTCACCTACTCTCCCACTTTCCACTTACTCTGAGATCTGGAGGGTTATTGCTGCCATTCTCGATCCCGAGTAGGTTTGACCGATGGCTCTCAGGAATGCTTCATTTAAAATAAAAGCAAAAAGGGCGTAAAAGCTGTTGTTCTGACTTATCACAATGTCAGTTGAATTTTCGCTGGCTAAAAGGCCTTGAGTTAAAGAAATGTCACTTATCCTTGCGAGAATAGAATCAAACTAGTGCTACCAGGTGGCGAATAGGCGGAATGCATGGGAAGCCGCGTTCGCTTGACGTTTTTAACACAGGTATGGTCCAAAGATCCCGTGATGATAGAAACACAACCATGATCCTTTTCCTTTACCTCTTTCACGATAATTTTTCATCCTAGCTCTGCTTATACTGACTTTTAAATGCTAGGCCTAACATCCTTCGTACTTGCAACCTACTCAGTGTGTTGTATTCAAACAGCTGGGAGTGGGTGCATTTCAGCTGTTTTTAATCCATCTCACCCCGTTCAACTGTCGTTTTGAAGAACCACACGCGTTTTGCATTATAGATATATTGCATTTGTTGGCTTGATTACCAAATATACCCAAGCAACTTCAAGATAAACTAAAGTGGTTGCGCATTTTTCATTGAGAATAATAATTATCAATATATTTTGGTGTATACTTTAGGTAATTAACAGAGTCTACTTCATCAGTTTAAGTAACATCGCGACGGCCAAGTCATTTTTAGATCCGGGAACAACCATACCATGGAGATTAAGGCAACTAGTTGAAGTGCATAGGATCGAAGAGTAACACACTGAAACATGCAGCCAAAAAGATGACAGGTTATTGCTCTGACAAGGCGGCACTATCATCAGAATGGAGGGAAATGAACGGTCTTCTGCCTGCAGTTGAAGCGTTGCTTTGGAAGAAGTATAGCTCTCACATTTCAAGAGTGCGGAAAACTCCCACCAAATTTGATTGTTTGTTGACTGGCTGTATCGCTATTCCATCCCCTCATGCACACGCTTTCCTTCTTTGTAATAGGTGCGGTTTGACCTTCATAACAGGCACTCCGCTTCTCCCAAAGCACACATTTTGTGCCTACGATCTCACTAATTGGCTCTCGCGAAATCTCGTTGATATCTCTTCAACGGGTTCCGCGGTGAAGTATGCACAGGTACTCACATTCTACCATTTAAACTGATTGGCCTGGATTAGTAAGGGAAAGAGGCTCCATATTGAGAAAATCCGATCTAGCTTAAGATGGGAATCAAGTGGTTTCATTAACTATTTCAGAAGCTTTTAATTCCCATTTTCGAACAACCCTTCTAATCCGTTTCAGATAGTCGCCTAGCACTGAAATGGTTGGAACGTTTTAATGTTCTTACATAATGGCTAGAAGCGAAGGATACTTGCCAATATGTCAATTTAGCCTAGCATTCTCAATGAAAAAGAAGGAAGGCTAATGCTGTCTCTTTATAGAACCTCCTGAACGATGGCTATATTTGTCATGCCTCTGGGAACCAGGCTCACAAATTTCTGAATGGCTTCTTCTTCTACACCATCCTTGCAGAAGTCACCAGCTCATCGAGTGCTCAGGAGACTGGCGACCTTTCAAGTAGGCTTCTCTCTTTTTTATAGATAGTTTCCTCGAAAAAGATATTAAGATGAATGGCTTAATCTGAGAGCGTTTTTTAAGTTAAATTGGGACTTCTGTGTTGATGCAAGAAAGCTACGCAAACTGTTTCTCTCTTTCGATACGATTCTCTGCTAAATTGGTATGTGCACTCATCTCAGCCCTTAATTTATGTTCGTGAAGCAACTTCAGTACTGAGACATTCTAGCACAATCCACAAAAACTATTGTGAGGTATTTTTTGATATTGCAAATGTTTTAAATAAGTATTATTCTAAATGCTCGTTCCATCAAAAGATTTGCCTTCTATTCCACTTTGCTACGCTCGAAGTAGGTTGTGAGGTCAGCATTCGTTCACCCGGAATTAGGCTGGACGAATGACTGTTCTGCTGGCCTGAGGATCGGGAGCCATCCCGACCGGGATTGCTACTAGCGTGTTGGCAACTTTTTCCCAAACTGTCACTTACACCTGACTGAATGAGCGTTCCTATCAGTGGATTTAAATTTAACACTTCCGTTGACAAGTAACTTCGCTATTAGTTACGAGGTATTCCAAGCACGCCATCTTAATTCACATTTTGTAAACTGGCTCACGACATCTGGCATTTACGTACCATTGCATGCACGAAAGCTTGCCTTTTTATGACCAAAAATTTGAAAGGCCCTGATCTGACTTGGATGGCGAGTTAAAGTCCAGACCAAGTTAATTGTCTCTCAAAGATGGTTACTGATAGTTGGAAATCTGAATTTTTCAATATACGCCTTTGAGCAAAGAAGTTTTTGGGATTTGATACGTCTGAACATTTGTTTACTTTAATGGATGGGAGAAGCTCCAATGTATGTGTGAGGTCAAGCAGTGGACCAAATGACTTTATGTAGCGTCCCGTGATTCAACAAATCACCGCTCTATTCATCCATCCTATCGTCCACCCATCCAACTCTCCTTTCACCTATCCATTTGGTAGCGCAGAACGATTGCGGTAGTCATCCGAAATAAGAGTCAATCTTATGTAAACAAGTGACAAAAGCATTGCCTTTTGTAAGGTGACAGGCAATGCAAAGTTCAGGTATCTACAAGGAGGATTACCTTTTTTGGCTCTTGATCGCACTTGTTTTTACTTTCGTAAGATCCACTTTCCTACTTACCCATCTGTCTGTCAGCGCGACAGACATCAATAATTCAACTAACAAGTCCACCCATCCCTCTCAACCACATCCACACAATCTTCGACTCAGTTGTCGATTTATCCAACCATACATCTCTCTGTCTGTCCCTATCAGTATTCACGAAGTAATGCATTCTTTTACTCATCTATTGAAATTGCGAGAGAGCTCGTCTAACATACGCATCTATCGGTCCAGGTGGTCGAAAATCGGCGGGGGGTGACACAGAAGCAGCCAAATCTTCGGATATTCGAAAGATCCCCTTCCCCACCACCCACTTACCACCCTCCAGCACCTCCCCTCTTGGTAGCTTCTCTACGGATTTCCAGAAGGAATGGGTCGAGGTCCTTGTGGTGCAAGAGGCACCCACTGGCACCCACCCATTCACCTCTCATCCTCACCTCGCTTCCTCTTTCTATCCCTCGCCTCCGCCTTCAGATGAAATGGAAGCTCACTTAGTAAATGGGCTCCTGAGCACTCCGAGTTTGGGCTATGTGTTTGGTGCGGAAAACACTTCTGGCATTCATGGTGAGAGACTCGTATTGAAGGCTCCTTACTGAGCAGTTGGAGATGCCATGTATGACCTTCCTCTTTTTCCCTCCCACAGTGGGATCGGAGGGTGTACTAAGAAAGCGAGTAACGAGGGACCTCCGGGACACATCAATCACAACTTCCGCTGCGGCTGCCTTGAAGCGTCACCCGGAGTGGTACTGCCTTCTCTACGACCTCAACTACCACCCCACGTGTGCCTTTGGACTGGAGATTCAGTGGCTCGTTGCTTCTGCTAGTCGGCTCAATGAAATGGTTTGTGATCGTCCTGTAATGCAATGGTGTCTTGATTACAAAAGAGTCTTTCCAGTCTCGACCTCCATGATAGTAGCATAGACCCCCATTTCGATGGTCTTTTGACCCTTCTGTGTATCCAGTGATAAAGTTCATCAAAACCTGCACCTTCTGCTGTCACAGCTACTGCTCCACATCTACTACAAAGCAACGAGCCCCGGTTTCCACATAGTTCCGTCTCCCTGCTATCCGTTCGGCTATTCGGGTACGCGCTATAGTCTGGATCCTCTACGATTGCCCGTCTTTGTTCCCTGCCGCCTCCTTCAACTCATTTCCGCACAAAATAACATTCAAACAAGGCCTCAAAACCTTTTTCCATATGCTGTCGCGGCCGAGCTCTTCCCAGGCAAGATAACTGCTCTCATCATTTCAGGTTATCAAGAAGTACCAGAAGTGGTTAGTTCAACTTTTCTCCATTTCTGTAGAACTGCCAGAACCAGAGCAAATGATCGCGTTGTTCTACTTCCAGGAGCAAGTTCTGAGCAAGTAGGTAGACCTGAAGGGGAGGGAGGGAGAAATGCGATGAATCGACGTAATTCCCATTGTCTGCTACAGGTTTGGGTTCATACCACTCTCCTATTCACCAGCCGTGCAACAGCAACACCACAGCCATCAGAGTGAGGGAGGCGAGAGATTGCAATCAAAACGCGTCCTGCAATCCACCGAGGAGCCTCCCAAGGGCATGATCTACACTCAACGCATGTTTGTCCACGTTTCTGGGGGCATGTTCGCGATGATTCCGCTCTATCCACCACCACCACCACCACCATCCCCAGCGATGAACACAGAAAATGAAGACCGTCTCTCCGACCATTCCACCCCTCGAAGGACCTCCATCACCGTCTACCCACCATCCACATGCTCCTACGCTGTAGGCTCATGCGTTTTTTGGGTTAGGAAGCTGTTAGATTTGAGCTTGATATTAATTACTCTCTGTCCTAGACGACACTTTGTTCGGACACTGATATGGCAATGGGCCAGCAGAACTGTGAATCAACGACAGCAGCGGGTCACCGGGCAGCGCTGGATCCACGAACCTCATGCTTCGAGGCACAAACAGAGGTAGGCTTCTTCTGGGCTTGGAATCACATGCTACCCCGCAAGTGGCGTGGCCAGACAACCGGAGACGAGGTCTTTCAGGTTGGAATGCTCGAAGATTTTCGCGCCTTCTGCTCTGGTGGTGGTGGTAAGGAAATCGACGATGGGCGTCTACTTGACACCTTTTACAAATTCAAAGCCACTCTTGGTGTTTCTAGCAATGTGGGTACACCACTGTTATGATTTGTTTTTGCGCTCTTTTTGACCACTTTGCTAATAAAGTACTCTGTGATTCTTTATACAAATTTATATGATAAAAACGATGAAAAGGACAAACAATAAGTGCAGCTCTATTTCATCGGCGCAGTGATGTGGGTCTTAACTTCGGTCCCTCGGATAAAGGGGTGTTTGACAGCCTGCTCAGCGGTTATTCTTCGACTGGGAACGGGATCCAAAAGACGTGCACATAAGTCGTAAGCCGAGGAGGGGAATTTGTGGGTGTTTGAAAGAGCGATCCTGCTAGACTCGGATGAGGAGGCTACTTCATTCATCACTGGCGGCGGAGCGACTAGTTTCCTCTCGTTCTTGCGGATGCTGACCAGGCTAAAGGAGAAAAGATGTCCCGTACACATATACTCATAGGGAACACAATAATTAACCGAAAAGGATTCGGGTTAACGAACCGCTTTTTGAGGAAAAGGGTTGGAGTTTCCCCCTCTTGTAAGGGTGGTGGCTTGGGATCGACTAGAAGGCGCTTACCGACCACGTGTGCACCCTGTTGCATCCGTTCATAACTAAGGAGATGGGTGAAAGCATGAAGAACCTCTAGGTCATCATCCACCTTGATGAAGGGGTAGCGGCCGCTAAGGAAGGTCAGTAATATCACGCCGACAGCCCACAAATCAATGGCCGTAGTTTGACGGAAGGAACGAAGGACCACTTCGGGGGCTCTGTAACCGACGGTGCCACCTCGACGGACGGGAGGATGTTTGGGGTAGCCGCGACAACTGCGACACAAAGTTAGGCGGTTGCCACAGACACATTGCTCTTCTGTGGGATTACTACCGCCGAAATTAGCACCACCACCAGGAATGAGCGAAGAGGGAGAGAAGGGAGAACCCCCCGTGGTACTTGACCGACGAGATGTGCTCAAAGCGGAGCATAATGAGGGCTTCATGGGCGCAGGTTTTTCAAGAGCTCTCGGCGAGAAAAGCCGGGAATTACCAAGCTCTCTAAGATGAGAGCTTTTGGGTGTGTGGCTGTGAGGATTTTCGAGTGAAACGCGGCCCCCGCGTTCCGACGATTGGCATGCGGAAGAGGGATTCCATGATTTTTCCACATCACCCTCGAATTGTAGGTGGGCGAGGCCGAAATCTATGAGCGTATACCTTTATAAACGAAGCGATGGATATGTATACGATAGGAATACTTTTGAGTGCGCCGGTCCAGCAAAAAGTTGGAAGGTTTGACATCCCTGTGAATAATGCCGTAGCGGTGGACGTATTCAAGCGCTCGTAAGAGATGCAAAAGATACCTTCGTATATCCTTTTCCTTGAAGGTCAAATAGTAACTCTGAATTGCAACAAATTATAAGTAAATGAAGTACCGGAAATGACACATGATCAATGTACGGCATTAGAATAAAAGTGTGGTCACGGATTCGCATGGCAGACAGCATTTTTATGACGCCGTGTTTTCCACTTAAAAAAAAAGTTTTGAAGTGAATGATTACTTCAATCGACGTAAAATTCGCAGCTCATTCTCTATTCGTCTAAGATCTGTGGTGGGAATGATCATCTTTAGTGCGTAAGGTTCAGAATCAGGAGCGGATTTGTCCTTTACGGCAAAAACGGTGGCAAATGTGCCTAATGAGTGTCAAATCACGGAGTAGCTCAACAAACCTTGACCTTTTCTATCAACCACATCGAAGAGTGAGTCTACCTCTTCAAAACTGCGAACATGCTCTATGGTCCTCAATTTCGACATTACTAGATGGATAACCTGCGTGCGCCTAAGTAAAAACGAACACTAACTCCACTCACCATTATCCAATCAATTCCCCATAGCGCGCTGAACGCATGGCGCACCACGAACATACCAGGAGATTTTAAGATTTCTGTGAAAATAGATGCGAAACTTTGGCCGAAATAAAGGCGCAACACGCACGGATTGCACATCTTCAGAAGGCCTTGGCATTTTTAAATCGCTAATAAAATGTACTCATTTGAGAACCAGTCGTTCAGGTGCATAAAACATGTAGGAGTGACTTAGAAGCACATTTTTATCTCTTGACCCCTTGTTCTACTAAGTAGTAGATGAAGTCAAATCGAGAAATTCGGAAATAATACTGTTGAGGTTTAAATGGGAAAAATAACCAAAGTAATCAACAGCATTGTAAATCCTAAACGATTTATATTTAATAGCTTAAGTAATGAGGGCACAAAATGTGACTAAATTAGTCAAAGCATTGTTGCAAAATACGTTATCTGATAAAGAACATTATTTTCACAAAAAAATTATAAGTTTAGTGTTCTTCAGTACCTATTAAGAGAATCATTGCTTAAAAACTACTTGTTTTTCAAATGGGCAGACAAGTTATTTGAACAGATTGATTTCAAGGATAACTATAAGGTTAAAAAATCTACTGGTTCGTTCATTTTTTCACCACTACTGGTTGCAGCATGAACACTTCTAAGGTTAATGTTGGTGCTGGCAAGCTCTCTCACCACTTACAGGTATGCTGTAATCTGGTCATGTAAATGCTTTATCAGAATGCTCAGAATCGGCTTCTCCTCAAAGGAGGCACAGTGGTGAATGATGATCGCATGTTTCCCGCCGACGTCTACGTTGAGGATGGCATTATCAGGTTCGTAATTGACTTGCTTCTTACTTTTATGAAATCTAGACAAGTTGGGCTAAACTTGACTATTCCCGGTGGTGTGCGAACAATTGATGTGCAGGGAAAACTGGTCATGCCCGGTATGGCGCCCTTGTTTTCTCGTCTAATTCAATCTTAGGTGGTATCGATTCGCACACCCACATGCAAATGCCGTTCATGGGCACATATTCAGCCGATGATTTCTATTCCGGCACCAAAGCCGCTTTGGCTGGAGGCACCACGATGATAAGTAGGTTTTCGTGCTCAAATTAGTTCTAATTCTTTTCCTTCTTTTATAGTTGACTTCGTCTGTCCCAAGCGAGGTTCTTCCATTTTGGAGGCCTACGAGCACTATCGCCAAAATGCTGATAGTAAGGTCTGCTGCGATTACGCGCTCCATGTCATTGTGCCACATTTTGACAACAAAGTTGCCGAAGAAATGGGTATCTTGACGAAGGAGAAAGGAGTGAACTCCTTTAAAAGCTTCCTCGCCTATCCTGACGTCTTCATGCTTGAGGACGACCAGCTCTACGACTTCTTTGTTCGTTGTCGTGAACTTGGCGCTATTGCCCAGGTTCATGCTGAGAACGGCAAACTCATCGCTCGTAAGCAGGAAGAGGTAGTTAAGAAAGGCATTCTTGGACCGGAAGGCCATTCCTATTCACGTCCAGAGGAGGTGAGACGAGAAAAGTAATTATTTGGCATTTATTAGTGTGAGATAGAGGCGACTGGACGAGCTATAACCCTTGCTGATGCTGCCAACTGTCCCCTTTACGTTGTGCACGTGATGAGCGCCGGTGCCGCGCAAAAAATCTCTGACGCGAGACAGGCTGGCATTCTGGTTATTGGTGAGGCTATTGCTGCAGGTCTGGGTACCAATAATAGCCACTACTTCAACACTTGCTGGCGTCATGCCGCGGGCTATGTGATGAGTCCACCGCTTAGAAGCAGCGGCACTGAAAGCAAACTCATGAAAGCACTTGCTAATGGCCATCTGGAGTGCACTGGAACCGATCATTGTGTCTTTAAGGCGGATCAGAAAGCTCTTGGGAAGGATGATTTCCGGAAGATCCCCAATGGGGTGAATGGTGTGGAGGATAGAATGTCGGTTATCTGGGAGAAGGGAGTCGTGAGTCTTGCTTTTATTCTCTCTTTTGAATAAAAATAACTAATTTTTTGCACTTTGTTTCATGCTTCCAATCCTAGGCCAAAGGTATTATTGACCCCTGTAAGTTTGTGGCGATAACGAGCACCAACGCGGCAAAGGTATTCAACATCTATCCACGCAAGGGTCGAATCGATGTGGGCTCGGATGCAGATATTGTAGTGTGGGATGGTGAGGCAACCAGGACCATTTCAGCTTCAACACATCACCAAAATGTTGATTTCAACATCTTTGAAGGCATGGTGTGCCATGGAGTACCGCAGATTGTGATAACCAACGGCCACGTGGTGGTAGAGGAAGACGGTGCTTTGAAGGTCAGCCAGGGTACTGGGCGTTTCATTCCCACACCTGCCTTCTCGCCCTACGTCTATTCAAAGGTCAAGGCTAGAAGCAAAGTGCGTTTGCCTATTCTATGCTCATTTCCATTCCCTTTTTGAGATACTAATCCATGATTGTGGCTTATTGTCGTTCAAGTTGCGAGAAGTGGAGCCGGTGAAGCGTGAGCCCTACACGGGTCCAGTAATCGATCTTTCTGCGGCATTGCAATCTATGGATGTGAATAAGTCGGGAGTTGTCGCAAATGCGGCCGGAGGTGACCAACAAAAGGACTCTCAATTCAGTCAGTTCCATCACAGACCGCCCACCAGCTCGGGCAGTCGCAATATGCAGGACTCGAGCTTCTCGCTGAGTGGTGAGACATTTGATCAGTCTTGCATTCCAAATCTGGTTCTTGATCGTGTGGCAGTGAATGCCTTTTCCACTCATTAGACTGATTGTCCGGTTTTGCCTGTATCACAGTCTGGACAGGGTGTAAGATATTTCGATTAGTACTGTTGGCCTTCCGATCCTTCAGAAGCATTTATTTGCTCATTTATTTACGATCGTTCGTTTAAGACCATTCCACACGGTTTTATGCTTTCATGGCTCCTTTATCGGCTCATTGGTAGACTTCATCCATATTGCCATAACGAATTCCGGTTTTCAGGCGCTTTTGCCGATCGGCCCCCACGATATAGAGGTAAGGCAGTGTTTGTGTGCTTAAGTAGCCGACTATCCATGTCGACTCGTCCTATGATCGTCTTTTCCCCTGAATAGTTTGCTACAATAGCGATTTGTGTGGTCTCAGGGTTATTGTTTGATCCCTAACTCAAGCGTCCGACAGCCGGACAGTTTGCCTGCAATTTTGTAGTTTATGTGGCTTTTATTCCGTTTCTATTCGATGGCGTTGTCATTGAGTACATTTTCGTCCTTGCAGGATCTCAATTTGATGACTCATTGCCATCACGCACCTCAACGCGTACGATGCAACCACCGGGAGGAAAGTCGAGTTCACTTTGGTAGAAAATGGAAGTCCTATCAATTCCTTAATTACGATGCTGTTTTAATGATCCATCTCCGTATCGCATCCCATCTCTTACCACTGTCTCTGTGTTGTCTTCTAGCTGCTTATTGTTTCAAAATCGACACTTTTGAAATATCTTGAGTGGGGATTTACGTCCTCAGCAAACTTCTTTTTTTTGATCGACCAGTCCTATTCTTCTTCAATCATTGTGTTGATATCGCTCTTTCTCTTCCCAACTGACTGATCAATAAATGGGCGAATCGTGAGATGGTTTGTGTTTGCTTCTTCTTGGAAAGCGAGTTGGTGGGCTGCTGTGTCTTGGAGCAATGATGGAGGCGGTTCTTCGTGTGTTGCTACCTCCTTTGTTTAGTGCAGAAGACACTGGCATCTTGTTTTAATTAGACACGTCGAAGTTATTCAATTTTGCCTTCAACAGTTTACCACACTCCTGACTTACCAGGAGTGCCGTACCGTTGATTCGCCCCCTTGGAAGCAAATATGGACACACTTGAATTTAACATGTGCTTGGAAGGTCTTGGCATTTTTTCCCAGCTGTCACACCTGCTAATAGGATGGCAAGGCAATTCATCAGTGACTGCTGGTATCACAATATTTAGCCAACACTCGAGTCACCCTTGCTAAAGCCAGTCTCCAGGTAGCGTGGAGGCAGATATGAGGAGTTTCACATCACTCGCGTGAAAACGACTTCCAGGGGCATAATACATCTTGCCCTCGCCTGTCACTGTCGCCGAAATTAATGTTTGCTGAGCATCACCGCCTTTGCATAGCTTCCAAACAAAATGAAATGCACGGTTTTGTATCACGATAATTTTAACACCCAATTTCCTGTGCAGTTGGTTGGCAGAACTGCGCTACCGCCTTGAGCCTCACTTAACAAATGGGCTTGGTACTGTCAATGATTACTCGCCTCCTTTAGTCGTTGAAACACTACTAACAGTGATACAGAAAAGGAAATCTTTAAGGCAGGAAGCATGGATTGTGATGAGCACAGAGCAAGCGGATTTTGTAGGTTGTAAGGCCATTTGAAGAGAAGCATTACCACCCCAATTTCACCCTTCCTTTTTACTCTTTGGTTTGCTGTTCTATACCACCCAACTCGTCTGCCTCTCTGACTTGTTTTCAATTTCCTGAGGCACTGGATTATGGTGGCATTTTATTGATTTCATGTCCACTTTGATCCAAATACCCGTATAAATGACTTGACCTTGCTTACTAGTTTGGATCAGGCATTGATGACAGTTTCCCGCCAACGAATTTAGAACGCCAAAAATAGTGCGGAGGCTGAGGTGCCTGTGCAGAAGACAGGGGGGGAGGGGATCTACATGCCACCGCAGAATAGTAAGACCAAACCTTTAAGCATCTCTTTTCTTGTCTCTCCCTTGCCTTCTGGAATGCAACTGTGCTTACTTCATTTAACGTCTGAAATACCAGAGAGAGCCAAGAGCGCATATGGAAGGGGTGCATAATGGCACTTCTAGAAGTGACTTCGCACATTCTACTCCATTTGCTATGCGGTGATGTCAAATAAAACACCATTTTTGAGAGCTCAAGCCCAATGCTGAATGCCAACTTGCCCCCATTAATCTCCCAACTCGTTGTTGTAAACAAAACAACTTTTGTGTAGTGGGCGCATGCCAGAGGAGGCGTGTTAGCTGAAATTGTATATCCATGGGGTGCTCTTCATGTGTGGGTACAAAGTATGCCGAAGAGAGGAGGAGGAGGGGCAACACAGCTTTACACCTTCAATCTGTCACTTTCTGACAAAGCAGGTATGGTAGAGTGTAGTATTGCATCAATGTCGGAAGGTGCCATCTCACATAATCTCCAAAAAGCCAGCTGTTAGTTCTCGAATCTCTTACTGTGTCAATGCCGTTTCACTTATTCACGGCCCCTCTCGTGGGTGTTTTTTTTGGGATCAATTAATCCCTCTCGGTGGTGGTGAACAGGTCATTCGGAATACATCTGATGTGCCCGCAAATTTCCGCCTCGGTGCCGCATCCCAAATGCAGAAACTGCTAAGTGGAGTCTTCTTTACTCGCAAAAAAGTCCAAGAAAATGGTTAGGCTGCTTCTATTATGATGATGGAGGCATGATTTACTCGCTTACGGCAATATCTTCCTATCGCTCTAGCTTTACAACGCGGCGCTTTCGACTGACTACACCAGTAAGGCGGCGTCTGTAGAAGTCCACGCAAATATGCGAGGAGCACAAGCAATCAAAAGTCATTGCCATCCGAGATATGTAACTGTTTGTACACATATCCAACTACTGCCGGATCGACTTTCTGTCAACTTGTGACAGTCTTAAGGGGGGAGGCAGCAAGCCTGCTTGTGATTAGCTCATCACCGGACTACGTTTCTGGATCAGATTTTTGAAGCTTCAAGAAATCCCGTCTCATATGGTGGGCTAATGACAACTAAAATGCAGGCTTCTTGTCAACCTTTATATGCCAAATAAACATTCTTTGACTTCTTTCCAGTTACCAAACAGCGAAGTGTGATGTCGAATTTTTTTTTTTTTACCAAGACAATACACATACGCGGGGTGTCGGAAAATTTACATAGCCAGTCACGTCTCAGTGTCACGCTTTTGCAGGTCAGGTCGGTAACAACATTTGAGCAAGCTGAATCACACTGAAATGCATCACCTCCACCGCCCTTTGTTTGAGTGGCATGTAAACGTGGTTCTAGAGGCGGTAGACATTTTCACCCTGCTACCACCTCAACCGGAATAGGACTGAGCAACAGATACCGCCTCGAGAGGATTGTTTCATACATAAATTTGGCAGAGATTCGTCTTTAAAGCTGCAGTACACCTGGCACATAACTTTTTGACGGACTAGTGCTTATGACACCCTTGCATACGAATTTAAGGGCGTGTCGCAGACACCCTTGTGTGCTTCGAAATCTGTATATTACATCCTATATTCCGTCTTAGACGTCACAGCAGAGGGTGATTGATTTGCTCGTCAATGGAGATGGTTAAACTTGCAGAAACGTGGTAAAGCGAAGCTTAGAAAACGAGTTTCTTCAACCTTATAAACAGCTTAAATTTTTAGGCATTCGGTCTTCATACCGGTGGTCTGGCGGTCTGCTGCTGGGGTCTTGGCTGTCCTTAAGAGATTATAACCTACACCTCTGTTGTGAAGACTGACGGCCCAAATGGATCAAGTGGGTAATGTAGAAGAAGGATACCTGACAGAAATTTATCACAATCTTGTTATTTGATTTAATCGCAAATCTCAGGTCTCTCAAGTGGCTGACTCATTTTTAGGGACAAAGTCAATCGCTAAGGTGGGGCACCTCAAATTATCGACCAACTTGCCAAACACCCAACCCTTTGTCAGAAACACGTTCTTCCCAAAAATAGTGAAGGGACATCTCCCTTCTCATTTAGCCTAGCTTTCGGTAATTTCGGGGTGATTGTTTAATTCTCACGACTAGGAAGTGCCAGTCGCTTTATGGTAGCCATGATTCCTTCTGCGCTTACAGCCGGAATCCTCCCATTTTGGACCTAAACATTGGTCACGTGGGCTTGTGACTGTGATTCAAGATTAACCAACTCATTTACAACCACGCAGAATAGCATCTCCAGATGGTGCGGTGGCAGAACCACTCAAGGGCAGACGTCTTAACTTCAGAAAGGCGTCAAGAGCCACCGTCCCATGGGAATTGACAAGGCATAACCATAAAACTCGTTACGTAAATGAATGCATCATGAAATAATAGAAGATAGAAGGCAGTGGGCTCCAAAGACTACCACCTTACTCAAGGATGTAGTGCATTTTGGCTTGCTGGTTGACTGACCGACTCACCGACTTTTAAGGGAAAGCAATGCAACTTTCGATAAGCGCTTTCCTCAAATGACGGTAGATAATGCTTCTCCTCATCATCCACTCAACGATTCTAAGGCGTCATCTTATCTCTGCAGCAATTTTTTAATGCTACTTGGCCACTTACTCAAGGCTGGGCAACATGCACTCGATGCATCTCGAAGGTGAAGAATGTGGAACTCCTTTTGAGACCTTTTCCATTTAGGACGTAAAGTGTTCAATCGGCTGGTGGAAAGGCAGCCTACTTCCTATTCTTATTGCTCTTTGGCAGCACGAGACAATGCAAAGCAATACCTCATATCTCTCGCCTCCATAACTTCCCCCTTGAGAAGATTTAAGCCTTAGAATGGAGTGGAAGAGGTAGGGAGGAGGTACTACCGTTTTTGCACCCTTGTCATACCATCAGATCCAGACAACCACCTAACCATTAGCGGATCGAAACAGGTTTTTGAAAGAAGAATTTACACCGAGCCTGCGTCTACTTGGAAAAGGATTTGAACCGTTACGTAGACTATTCAACGAAAATCTGAAGAAACTTTCTGTAAGAATTTTTCGGTGCCTGTAATAAAAAAGTTCGTCACTGGTAGTGGCCAAAGAAATGCTCTTCACATGAATTGAAAATCAGAATTGGTGGACGGTAGCTGGGCATTACGTCAGGCTGTACACAGCGTTGGTGCTGTTTCTACTACACAAAGCACAAGGCAGTGCAATGAGTAGATGCATCTCCGTGAGACAACGCAAATTATTTCACCGCGGTGGGTGTGAATCACAGGTGTCACCTGCATGCTGATATAGCTGGCATGTCGGCGGTGTCACTGCTTTAACAATCGTCACGACATTGGCTTGACCCAGTCGGTCTCCCGCCTCCCGGGGGTGGGTGAGTGTGGTGGTCTGCCACCCGTAAGCACAGCCATGACTTTGCATAAATTTTAGATTTTGACAGAAAAATAATCACATTTACTGCCTCCGTCAGCCACCTTGATACTTGCAAGAGGTTTTCAGGTCCACTTGGATGCTGCCTACACAATGCCTACATAATCAAAAAAAAAAAAAAACAAAGGGAATTTTCCTGACCTCTGATGGCGTGCAAAAAAATTTTACTGGAATTATGTTTGCTTTAAGTCTTTAGCCTCCAACGAATTTGTCTAGTACTTCTGTCTATTCAAAGTATCTCGCTTCCGGACTCGAGGGTTGCATATCGTCACCGGGAGTGGCTTGGACTATGCCCGACATCCTGTGAAGGGTGGGTCAGCTTTGTTGATGGCTCAAAAAAGGCATGAGCTGGAGAGGATTAAAAGTGTGCAGAAATGCAATGATAGGGCCTAAAAAAACAACCCAGATGGCCGACTGGGCTGTGGCAAAATTGGCACGCAATGCCAATTACGACAGGAATCTAAGAAGCTATATTATATTGTCCATTCGAGAAGGGGGGGGTATAATCGTCAGGTGAATAGCGCCATGGCAATTGGCTGAGGGTGGTCCGTAGGCCGTAATAAGCCACGCCTGTATCGAAATAGGGTTTATTATCAACAAACAACCTCAAGACTGAAAAGCCATACAGCCATCAGTTTTTATGGTACAACATTACACTAGACATTTTTCCTGAATAATCGATGACAAGAAAAGTTCAACTGTTACTCCACACGACTTTGTCGCTATAAAGTGTCTTTGTTGCACCCACATGAAAGTCACTTTGACGCGCTCTGCTCACCAGCAGAAATACGAGGTTAGCGTGCTTAGCCATGAAAGCAACTCTTCGTAAGCGGAATGTAATAATGCCATCCTCTGTCTCAGCAAACACAGAGACGGACAAATATGGAAAGTGTCCAGCCATGTCGACCATTCCCAGATTGGGTGAAGTGCATTCTGAACACCATCGACTCACACATTTAGAATGCCAGTTAGCGGTAGTCCAATTATTCATCAAAAAATTAATCGCTTTCCGTTTTGATTTTTCAAGGATGATGGGGAACTGACAAATCGCGGTGGGCGAATCATCCATGGTAAAGCGGAACAGGTGTGCTGGATCAGTCATTGCGCGTGCACACGTACAGACGTGCCTCCGCCGATGCCTTGGTGTTAGCCCATAGTGCTGCCCTATTGGTTGCCCACAGTCGAATCTGATTGGTGCGCGCGGGGATGGCATTATAGTCCCCATTCCGTACACACATACGCACACTTCTTCGCACTCGCTACCGAGGATGGCGGTTACTGGGGTAAGTAACTTTCCCCCATTTTTTCTCATCGTCATGACATGTCACGCTTCATCTTTTAGACTCAAATTTTGATAAAAAATGGTCTCATAGTGAATCATGATGGCACATTGCAAGCAGACATTCTAATCGAAGGGGAAGAAATCAAGTAAGGGGGTGTGAGTTTCCTCTCTTCAATTTGCACATTTTTTTTCTCACAGAAAAGTTACTCAAAACATCCAACCAGATAAAAATACGGAAGTGATTGATGCTAGAGGGTTTTATGTCCTCCCTGGCGGTGTGGACCCAGATTGTCGTCTTCCAAACCCATCAGATGGAGTTCCTGTGGCCGAGGATTTCAGGACTGGATCTGGTGCTTCCCTCTTAGGTGGCACTACGACGATAAGTAAGGCAGATTCCCTGCGCAAAGCACTGCTAAACTAAGAGCTACAGTTATTATGGGTCTTTTGTTTGTTTGGAAGTTTACTTTGTGCAATTTTGCACGATTTAGCTAGTGGAACTGCAAGTCTAAAATCCCATTAAACGCAACTGGCATTTGATACTTGGAGAAAACTCGATTTCGCCAGCGCATGGCCGAAGTGGGATGACTTGGCGAATACCGGCTTTGGAGTTGGCGACAGGCGCTAGGCGTCCTTCAAGCCGCCTTTCCATTGGTCGACCGGCTCGGGGGTTTTGGTGCGCGCGTTTTTAGGAGTAGTGATTAGTGCCTTGGCCTTGTCATAACACCGTGTGAAATACAGGGGGAATTGTGCTTATAATTCACACGTTGCTTGTCTGACAAATGAATTTTCTTCCCGTGTTCTCAGTCAACGAGATTGCCGTTCGTCCGGGTCTCAGTATTACCGATGCCTATGCCCGTCACCGCAGTATTCTTGACGCTGAATGTCACTGTGATTTCGCGCTCGTTCTCTCCGTGCCGCATTTTTCACCTGAAACTGCCGATGAGATGAAATCGCTCGCTACCGACAAGAAAATTGTTTCATTCTCATTCCGTTTGCAAAGTGGAGAGTCTGCCGTTGCTCCCTTTGCCTTTGGATTGGACGAGGAGGCTCTCATGATGGCCATGGATCTCTGCTCCATCTTGGGTATTCCTCCCTCTGTGCCCGTTTGTGGTAATCCAGCAGTTTTGGACAAAATTGCTCAATCTGTCTTCTCCTCCGGCTTTACTGGGCCCGAGGGCTGTCTACTAGCCTCCCCAGAACGTTTCGAAGCAGACACAGTGTCTCGAGTGGGTCTTTTAGCTGCAGCCACAAACTGTCCTGTTATTTTCACTCGTATCCACAGCTCGGCTGCTCTAACAGCCCTTGTTGAACAACGTGCTCTTGGTAACCTTGTCTTTGGTGAGACCAGCATCGCAGCCATCGGCTGCGTCTTCGCTGGAAATACGGTCACACACCCTAATTGGGCCAAGGCCGCTAGTTGCGTCTCCGACCCACCAATCAGGGCCGAGGAGACAGTCGCAAGAAGCCTTTTGTCACATGTAGCCACTGGGGAATTGATGGCAGTCGGTTCAGCACATCGTGCGATTGCCTCAAATATCCGAGCTGGGTTAGGATTGAATGACTTCCGGCAGATCCCCATAGGTCAGGCGACGGCTGGAGGTCGTCTGAGTGCTCTGTGGAAGATCGGAATTGAGAAAGAGGCTCTTTTGGATCCTTGTGGGTTCGTCTCAGCGGTTAGTACGAATCCAGCTCGGTTATACAACCTCTATCCAAGAAAGGGTTGCATTGCCGAAGGCAGCGACGCAGATATTGTCATTTGGAATCCTGAATCAAAGGATGCTCCAAAGAGTTTGATTCCAGATGGTGTGGAAGATCCATTTGAAGGTCTGAATTGTTTTACCTGTCGTCCAGAGGTGGTTTTACTTCGCGGTAGGGTGGTGGTGAGACAGGGCGAACTGGTGGAGGCAAGCAAACCTACTGGCCGATTTGTTCATTCCAAGGGCTCAAGTGGTATGGCATTCAGTCGAACGACAGCGCTAAAGGCCGTTGGTGAGACGCTACTCTGTCCAGTGACACGGGAGCCATACTCCGGTCCTGTAGTCAACTTGGACTCGACGCGTGATCAAACTTCACCACCGAGAGAGTCGTATTTCTATCGCAAATCGGACTATGATAACGTCCCTAAAGGTAAGTTGGTTTGTTGATTATCCTGGTTATTTTTAAAAGTCGTTTTACAGCTTTGTCTATCCCGCCGAAGCTCGGTAGAGTGTGAACTTGTTCAGTTTTCTCATCGACTACCTCAGACTTAAATCCCGATTGGAAGGGGTAATAATGAATGAGCTTAAGCTGGCTTTTCATATTGATGATGAAAGAACTCATCAAGTCTTGAGAATTTCCCACAGCTCCAACTACTTGTATTTTGAGGACTGCAGGTCTTGTAAATGCTGCCTAAAGCCCCTAATGCCCACATGCTGGGTCTGTGGTTGTGCGTGCGTGCACATATTTTTCCCATCACAAGTGTTTTTTTTTTTTTTTTTTTGATAGAAATGCAAAGTAGAGCATGGTAAGAGTTTTTTTCCTGATGATCGTTGTGTTTGCTAACCTGCTTTGCAAGACCTATTAGTCCTCGGCAAGTAATCAAGGAGATTTGTGGCAATTCCACTTTTCTGCCTTTCTTAAAAGAAGAAGCAAAGACATGAGCCGCCATGTCTTTCTGGAGTGAAGATATCTATAAAGTTTATGCTTCGATAGTATCAAAAACGGGGGCAAGATTTCGTGAGCTGAAGGTACAACAGGGTTGCAAATTCGTCCTAGTCAGTGTTTATGCTCCGAACGAGGATGACGTTAGCTCTCTCGTAGGCGTAGCCTTGCTCCATAAACGCAACTTTTAACTGCACCAAACATCCTAAATTTGACAGCCTCGATGATCGACTCCTTTGATTTGGTACCATTTGCAGACGCATTGCCACCAGGTCAACGGGTGATTCACACCTCTGTGAAGACTGCACAGCCTCCCGGTGGTGCGTCGAAATCGTTTTGGTGGAACAACTGAATCTCCCAACTTCTCTAGTGTGCCATTATCTGTCAGTGTGCTTTGCCTTTGCCTTGTCATCTGTTATTCCACGCCCTTCTCCGGCACCAAAACCGTAAACACCCGCTGCTTTTGAATCAGAAGAAACAGACACTCTTGAGGAGTTTTTGAGTTGTGCCTCTTCTGAATGCTTGTGGAAGCATGGAGAAGTGGAATTTGATGAAGTCCGTTCAAATAGTTAAACCTACAACTCTCACGCCTTTGCTTCACATAACGACGGATGATCTTTCGATTAGGCGAAGGTTAGCTTCCCAGCTTTTGAAATCAAAGACAAGGCACCTTGAGGTCAAACCTTCACACAAATTACATCTGGATGCAGTAGTCATGGCATTGAAGAATGAGGAATGAAGCACCCTGCACAGCAAAACCCCCATCTTTCAAAATGAAGAAAGATAATTAACATTACATTAAACATTTATTACATCTTAATCCAGCCGACCTAGACCTGTAGCAAAAGCGCCACTCCACCCATGATCCATTTAGCCGGTTTCTCCTTAGTGCGCAGGTGAAAGGTCCACACAAATGTAGGACCTCTCATCTTTGTTTTATACACTGGACAGGCGTAGAGGCTGGCCAACCTACCCTCCTGTCTGTCTGTCGGCACTGCACGCAGCATGATGACTGGTAAGGGTGGGGCTAACTCCTTCATTCGTGCTTCGACCACTGCATTCGCTCCGGTGTCCCACCGCGCGCCTTCCATGAAAAGGCCGTGAACGTAGGCTCCCTCCCTTGGCGCTGCGCCCATGTCCTCACGCGAACGCTTGGTCACCTCCACACTAATGCAAATCCTGTCCAAGGGCCACTCGAACTTGCGCGCTGTCTGTTGCATCACAGCGGTGAGGAAGGACTGCGGGTTGAAGAGCCCACCCAGCCAGACGGAACCAGGGAGAGTAAAATCCTGTGCCCACACATCGAGTTCTTTAACACGAGAAAGGAGGTCTGCAAACCAGAGGCCCAGGGGATAAAGACTGGGGTAAGCGTAGCGCTCCCAGGTCTGCGGCACCTATTAGTGTTAATTAGGTGGAAGAAGTATACTTTTTAGCACGCGTAGGTAAACACGCTTTTGGAATGGGAAATAACGACGTAGAATAGGCGGTTGCAATTCCACAGTATGATAGGGAGCGAAAGTATCTTACCGAATCTAGAAATAGGTATCCCGAAAGGATATCCATATCACTAGACATGGTGAGTTCACCCCTCAAACCAAGACGCAGCTCTTTGAGGGAGCGTTGAATCTCCGCTACCAGAGTGTTCATGCGTTCGCACTCCTGCATGGCCACTACGGTGTAGGGCGTGCGCTCCTCAGGCGCTTGACGCGCGCTCAGCTCCATCATATTAAAGCCGTCGGGCAGTCGATCCATCAGGTCCTCAATGATCTGCAACATTATCTCCTCCCTCGAGACTGAGTCACTCGTTGCGGCGGCTGCATCGCGAGGCTGCAGCTCCAGCACCATGCGAAAGACACGCTCAGCACTTTTGGTCAGGAACTCGATTTCCGCATTTGGATGGAGGCCGTAGAGGTGTGGCGATTCGGGGGGAAGAGCCTCGTCGATGTAGGCGTGATATCCTATGTAGTCGGAATTGGGAGCCACTAAGAAATTTGGGGCAAGGTAGAGGTCGCCGTCAATCTTTTTTAAAAGAGAAAAAGAATAAGGCCAGAAATGATCCGTTCGTTATCACAAGTAAGACTTAGTGATCACTAATTAACCCAGTAATTGCTCAGGTTACCTGAGAATAATCGGTGGCATATTTTCTATTGAACTCCAAATAAACAAGCCACTTCTAACTGCAGCTCAAGCAGCTGGCAAGCCATCTTTCTCCAGTGGCTAGTTTTAGAGAAGACTTAAAAGTTTTTAGCTACTTTGCTAATTCCCAAACATTCTTGAGGATTGTACTCTCTTTCACATCTTCCCAATTGACTGATTTCAAGCAGAGATGTGGTCTCAATGTGCTTATACTCACGGAAGGTCGAGGTCAATCGACTGTTATGACTACATGCGACTGAAACCGTTGAGCGACGCTCACTGACCAATCGTCAGGCCTGTACTCGCTCGCCGTACTCCACTTGCTTGCTTGCATACGTCGGTGGCACAGACGTCCTGCCTATTGAGCATCCGGTTGAGAGCTCATAAAGATCCAGGTTATACGCATAGAAATCGGCATACGATAGTTATCCCAAAGGCAGTACATCTCTCTCGGAGCGATTCAGCACTAGAATAGGACCTATTTAACGATACCTGAGTGGACTAGCAGCCGTGCAAATTGCCTACCAAGCAAATGTCGAAAACAGTAGAAATCTCTAAAGGCAGCGAATAAAGAACATAAGATAGGCGTATGTTGTTGCTTGACACTAAATTGCCGCAATTAAAAGTGATGAATTCCTCGTGTCCTACGCTTCACTCTCTTTAACTTTGACGTTTTAATTAATAAAGACGTGAGGCCCGTTTGATCTTGAATGGATTCAAGTGCTGATGCACTGGCTAGCTGGTAAACGTGAGGTTTCTACATGGTTGACTTTCGCGATTCTGAAACAGATGAACCGACAACATGGAGCCGTTCGAATACAGCATAAAAACAGAAAATTAGTTGTTTCAACACTCACAAGTTCGGGCTGTAGATACTCCTCTAGGAAGGTTCGACAAAGTCTCCTATCCCAATCGTCAGTGATATGACCACCATACATTATCTCCCCAAAGAGGTAGCGCAGATCGTCCCATGGTACCTTTGAGCTAACTTCCAGATAGTTATAGAGCACGTCCAAACAGATACGTAAATCTCCTGCGTTAAAAGGATAGCTCCTATTCCAACCTTGTGCACCGAACTTTCTTCGCTCCGATACAACAGCATGAAAGTAGCAGAGAGCAAATAAAATCGGTTTGAATTCTGCCTCTTTGGAACAGCGCTCCAGGGTTTCCTTAAATAAAACAGCAATGGGATATCATCTATCGACACTAATGAAAGCTAATTATGTGTGTGTATCCTCACCTGCGTGAAATTGTCCAGCGCTTTATGGAGGTTTGCCTGCATGCCAGTAGGTGGTTCGTTTGTGATTTTGATGGCGTTTTCTAGAATACCTTGTGGAATAATGTGCGAATCTGCGCTGAGAGCCGGTTCAGCACTGATAAAGACACGGAACTTCGAGTTGGCGATCTCTCCCAGTTGTTCCAACTTTTTTTCCAGTGTGGGAAGCCATCTTTTGACTAGGTGAATGTTTTGCAAAACCACCCAGTGTCCTTCTATCGCTCCCAGATCGAGAGCATTCTCCGCTACAATCTCCTGGCCTTGACCCAGCGAGACATTGTGGAAATTGCTCTTGTCCACTGTGAAACCAAGCTTGTGACCCAAAACCTCAACATCTTTCAGCGGGTCTACGCCCGGTGAGAGAATAAAGAAGACTGGAACATTGGGCCTGGACTCTTTATAGGATGTGGCGAAGTCTACCTGTCGACCTTCCACGTATTTGGAACTAAAGGTGGTAGAAATGAAGTAAGTCAGTGCATAAGTCATCCGGTCGGGTCGAAGAGCTCGCATTATGCAAAGTTTCTCTGCTTCCGTCTTGTTTTTCCATTCCTGGGGCAGTTTCTCCTTCTCTGGAGCCTCAGTTTCTACAAACGTTTTCCAGCGTTTAGTCGAGGCAATTATGTCCTTATCGAGGTCATGAAAAGTATCCATCTTGACGAGGGCCTGAAGTCCACCCCAGCTAAGGTCGCTGAGAAAGTCGATGGGACTTTTAACATCGGGAACTGCGGGATATCTTAGAAGAAAATCGATGAGATATTGTGGAAAGTCACCAGAATGGTGCTGAATTTGGAGAACCATTAGGACACAAAAAATAAGCTTGTCTCTTTCAAATAGGCCTCTCGTAGTGTAAATGTAGATTGCGTAAGTGATGCTGTCAATAAGACTCGCGAGACGTTCTTCGTCCGTTTCCGCCTCAGGCGCATTATCGATAGCCCACTCGAAGACAGTACGGAAGGCTTTTAGTGAGAACTGATACATGGGATGGATTCGGTTCAAATCGTTCATGATGAAGTAGATTAGGGCCGCTCTTGTCGCCACATTACGATAGTGCTCTCTTGCGACGTTGATCTCCACTTCAGTGACCTTTGCTTCAGTCACCTTCTCCTCAATTTCTGTAGCTGTTCTCTTGTTGCTTTCTAGATTCTCTACCAGCGAATGGTCACCCAGAAAGTTGCCACCTGTGTTTGCAAGTTTCGCTAGGAGTGAATCCTCCAACTGCTTTAAAGTAATCTTGAATTCGTTTTGCTGTTTGGTCAAATCCGATTTAAGCTTCTCAAGATCAGGTCTCTCCTTGCTCACTACAACTGCCAGAAGCTGATCTTCTAGACCGGATCTTGTGACGGTAAAATTAATAAGAGTTGTCTGAGCCTGTAACTCGGGTTGGTAGTGGGGATTTGCTAGTTTGGTATGAAGAATTAGTTTGAAATTCGGGTTGTAAGGGATCTCCTTATCACCAATCAGCATTGCTCGACCCTTCTGAATTGTCACACGACCAATGACGGGATCGAGAATTGCATCTATGGTCTCACCAAGGTTTTCAATTAAAACAATCTGCCCATTCTGAATGGCGTTGATGATCTCATCGATATAGCCCTTCTTGGTTAATCGAGTTACGATAAGATCATCGCCATACTTATTCTTTATCCACTTGATAGCCTGCAGTTGAGGATCCACCATCAGAGGCCATCGTTCGCAAAACGTAAGAATGGTAGCATTTTCAATGGACATTCGATCACTGGGAAGTCCGTCATTATTCCATCCAGCCACAATTGCATCATTAATAAGCATCTTTAGTGGGTCAATGTTCTGTCTCCGTGGAATTTGGACCGGCTGCTGATCCAAGAAAGGCCTTATTCTTTTATCCATCAACTCATCTCGGAAGAATGCACTGAGGTAGCCAAAGTAGGATATGAAAGAAGTTGTAAATATGACATCTCCAGATATGGTTTTACCTAACTGGTAGAGGTTTTCAACTTCCTGAGCCCAACGCACCTTCTCATCGCTGAAGCCACTAACAAGGCGATTGGCCAAATCCAGGGTCAAGGCTGTGTCATCAGCCATCTTTTGACAACGCAGCTTCTCCTCAGTTGCGGCTCGAAATTCCGCCGTCAGTTTGCTCAACGATTCTTCCAGTACACGCACCTTGTCTTGCAGACCCTGAAGTTTCTCCGTGGCCTGGCGCAATTCCTCGTTCGCTGCGTCCAGAGCATCTCGTTTTGGTTTGACTTCCAGAAAAACGTCATGAAATTTGAGGATATTGATGACCCACGAGCAGAGACCTGCTGCAGCCAGGGACTTGGTCTTTATAACCTCCGGATTGAAATTATAATTCCTCACATAGCCTAGCGCAACCTTCTTCGATTCTGGGTGAATGTGTTCTTTGTCGTAGTTGACCAGGTTAAAGAGGAGTGTGTCCGCTTTTGACATGATGCTTGCTTTTGCTGCCTTCCAACTTCGATCCTTGGGAATTTTTCCATCCATAGCAAAGAGAGCCATAACCGCTGAGCAGACCATTTCAACATCGGAGGGTGGAGAGGTGAGTGCTTTCAACTCGGAGAGGTTGTTTTTATTAAGCGTGTTGAGAGCTTCTTGTGCAGCGATCAGAGCTGGTTCAGCCTTCATGAGATCACGCTCACAGTCCTTCTGTTTGATTTCCACCTCATTCTTAATGACAGCCACCTTCGCCTCTTCGCCGGCGACAAAGTCCTTCTCTGCGGAGACGATTTCCGTCTCCCTACTAACCACCTGGATAAGAGCGTTTGCCGCCTCATTCTTTTCGTTCACCACTACCGTCTGCTCGGCTAGTTGAATTTTTAATTCAGCCGTCTGACCGGCGGCTTCGCTGAGGCGCTCCAGACCATTTGTAAGGCGTTCGATCATGGCGTTGATTTCATGCAGTTGCTTGGAGGTGAGGCGCTTGTACAGTGCAATCATTTCGAGGAAGGATTTTGGTGTAGTGTAGTTTCGACGACGCTCCTTTTCGAAATACATGTCGGAGATCTCGGACACTGTAGTATGGAGGTAGGCCATGTAATTGCTCACTGACGTGCGGATATCATCCTGCAATCAAGTACAGAAAAAAAGGGTTGGGTTTGGGGCTAGGGGCACTTGTCACACCACCTATGAGATCACTCCTCTAGCCTTTTTAAGGTATGGTACTACGCTCTATGCATCTTGACCTGTATAAAAAATATGATGGTCTTCACATACGCTCTGAAGGAGGCGCACTTCTAAATGGAGTTAACGAACACGAAAAAAAAAGAGATAACTGGAGATAGATGAATCTACAAGGTCATGGCATTAGGTCACTGATTAGTGGACGAGGTGTCCTATACAGATTGAACCCCTTTCTCCCTGCTGTGAACTCACATCCAGGCCTTCACAGTCCTCAAGGAATCGAAGCGACACAGATAGCAGTGCTTCTTGTGGCCATTCGTGGAACCAGTCGATGCAGGTGCAGTTGACCAGGGCTGGGAATCGACGGGCACGGGTTCTCAGAGTATTTCCAACAGGAGAGAAACAGAGAATTACCTAAAATCAGTGAGGCCTGATCAGACAACAGATGAGAGCCCCTCCAGAACTCGACAAGCACTTACAAGAGCAACATATGGTGCTTGTTGGGTCACACTTACCCGAAGTGTGCGACGAACCTTCTCAATGAAATACTTCCAGCAATTGTCACTGGTATCAAGGTAGCCCATTGCCTTGGCTTCATTACGAATGCCCTTGATAATAGCTTCTTGGTCCTCGTCATTGAAAATTCCGGCGATCTCACCCGAAGCCAGAAAATCATTTACGCAGACTAGGAAACCCTCATCTGCCACCTTGAAGAGGTCGAAACATAAAAAAAGTATAATCCGACTTTAAAGGGAAGGTAATTCTGGATAGATGAGGTGAACAGAGCCCTATGACACTGCCGTCAAAGCCAGGTGAACAGAGATAGGATTTGATTCATTTACAGCACAACTCGCCTGGGCATCGGTTATCAAGAAGACAACAGGGATATTCTTGAGTCCCGTTTTGGTGTACAAAGTTGCCATGTGCGCCTTAAGATCCGCCACAGTGTAGTTACGGCGCAGGACAATCTGCGAAACCTCAAACCCAACAATGTAGGAGGCGAGTCTAGACAACGACTGTTTTCCCGACCCACCAACTCCAATGAGCAGACAGTTGCCCCGAGGCATTTCCAGGATTCTACACACTCGCATTACATGCTCCACAGCATCACCGAAGAGGACCAGATTCATAGCTGCGTTGGACTCGTTGTAGATCTCGAGGCCTTCAACAAGCACTTGTGTTATGTGTTCCATTGATGGGATCTGGGCGTACTGCTTGTCGGCTTCTAGGCCTCGACCAAAGTGGCAAAGAAGACTCGGTTCAGCGGCTAGATCATCTGGAGATGCTTCATTGAAGACGTTTGTGATACCGGTGGTGATTATGCCCACTGCTTGTTTGATATCGTTCTTAGTGATCAATTTGTCGGAGTAGACCCTCATCGCCTCGTGGCGATAAAGGCGGAGGATACTCAAATCCGTTGTAAATATTTCGGCTTCAGAGAAGAGCATTCCCTACAATCAAGGGAAATGCAAGTAGAGACGTCACACTTTAACCTCCCCTCTTCAAGAGCGTACCTGAAAAATGTTGGAAAGATCTCGTAGATTGAAGACATAATGGAAGCACACTGCAGTGGGTAGGAAGGTGGACGTGATTTTGTTGTGGACTGCAATAGCCACAGTGATCAGATCTGGCACAATCTTGACAATGGAGGGGGACATGTTGTTGGTTCTGAAGTGTTGGCTCATAATGGTCGTGTAGATGGACTGGACAGCCGCTTCGTCAGGGAAGGAGAGTGCGAGGGTGCAGAAGTGACGTTGCAGTCGATCCTGAATAGTGAAACTACCTACCGTGGGGTTCATAGCTGCCACATACTGGGTCTTGTGGATCACTTTCAGGGTCAGTTTTGCACGATCGTAGAAGTGCTTATGGTCGATGTGTTGGCGCATTAGTGTGTGCGGCTGAACTGTGAAGTATTTGTCCACCTGGATGCCAATACGATGCAAAAAAATCAAGAGAAGATTTGGGTCCTCCAGTTTCTTTTGGTGTAGAAGATACGAGTGCGGTAATTACGGTAGTAATGAGATTCTCTAGGCTACCATATGAACACTGAAACCGGTCTAAATACCACTGAGACAACGGTATCAGGCATTGAGCCTTTCAAAAGTCAAGAATAGACATCTGCATTATCAACTTGCCTAGTCCAGAGGTGGAAGGATACCTCTATTACCCACTCTACCTCACCGCAGAATTTCAGCTTATCAGTTATCGGCAATGGGATGAGATGAAAAGGGAAAAACACTAGCCTCAGGCATGTTGAGGTCATCAATGAAGTAGATCATCCTGAATTGGCCCGGTGGAGCATAATTCTTCCCGGCTTTCTTCTCCAAACTCTTGTCCAGAATCTCCTGAAGCATCAGACTGGTGGTGTAGAAGTTGAAGGAGATGTTCTTCACGATGAACACCTCACTGTTGAGATGTGCAAACATGTCCTGCAGAATGTTTGACTTCCCAGTTCCAGCTCCACCCACCAACATTACGGGCTTGCCTGATTGGATTAGCTTGTCCAAGAAGTACTGTACCCGGATAGTTTCCACTGTTGGAACGAGACAGTTCTACACAAGGCAGAGTGACGAAATTATCAACTGCAATACCTTGGAGGGAGGTGTGAAAATGATCAACCCACCTGTAGCGGTTGGTTCTCGTCCCTCTCATAGGGTTTAAGAAGCGAGCTCCACGGCTCGAACTTGCGGCTTGTAAGACTCCAAAAGTAGTCAAAGAGAGTTCCGTTGGGAGGAAATTTAACCGCCTTGAACTCATTCACCCACCACTTGTGAAATTCTTGCCGGTGATCTGACATTTGATCCTTAAATAGGGCCCCTCCCACGGCCCATACACAGCAGAAACAGAAAAGACCCTCATAGTTTTCCTTGGTGAATTCGCGGTGATCCTTGGAGCTCTTCTGTGCGTCCAGCATGCTCTCAAGTAGGTAGCAGAGCATGTTGACGTGTGCCAGATCGGGTATGGTGGTGATCTTCTTAAACTTGGTATTGCAGATGTCCAGACAGGGACCAACGTACTTGTCGAAGCAAATCGACAGAGCGGGACGTTCGGTGCGAGAAAGGACTTTGTTAGTTTTCACACGACTGTCCAGCCAGCTGTGTACATACCTGAAGACAGTAGGGGTATTTTACGTTCCGCTTTGGAAGTGGAAAGGCTAAAAAATGGGCTTTTCCCCAAGTTTACTTACGGCAACCATCCCAGATCACTGGCATTGATATAGAGGATACCAGCTCGAGAGACGGTTGCAGGAGTAGCTGTCTTCAGGTGGCTAATTTCAAACAGAAGACGCATTGTCGGTGTGAGAGGAATTCGCTCATTACTAGCTAGGGTAAGAATCTTGTTGTCATCCATCACAGTGTTCAGTGACTCAATCCACATAGGGTCAATGTCACCGTCCAGTACTATCCACTTTGGTCCCTTGTGGGTCAGGTTCGCCATATCTCGCATGACCGTCGAGAAGAGACCTATGAGAAATCATTATAAACACCATCGTTAGTGGAACTCACCATCTTTCCACTCTCTGGTCGCAGGATTAATGACGCCAAAGAGTTCGTCGTTTGTCACAGCCTTGGGATCAAGGTCAACGGCGGTGGGTGTCCGACCATTCATGAGATGAGTATGATAGAGAGTGCGCCAGACCTCGCTCTTTCCTGCTCCTGCACCACCGTCGATGAAGACGGAGTGACGGACTGCAAAAAGTTCGTCCAGTTGCACAACCTACCATGCAAGGACACAAAATGACTTCAAGAGGATACTTGATTGATAACGATTATTCCCCATGTCACTATTCTTTTAGCTCAATGTACAGGTATAAAATAAATCCAGACACTTTTCACCTTTCAACTAGGCTTTCAGGATAATGCTCTCTTTAGAAGTAAACTGGGTGACACGGCAAGATGTCGGAGGCCTTTACCTTAAGAATGAATGTATCCTCAGCCTGCAAACCTAAGTCCAGTGTGGCTTTCTTCACCTCCTCCTCCAGCTTGATATTTCGCTTTCTTGGAGCTTCAAGAGCAGGGAATAGATCCTTAATAAGACCTAGGAAGACGGGCAGATCGTCAGTGATGATCTTGGGGGTATTGAAATCACGCAGCGCCCGCATCAGTACCGCATCCTCGGCCATCTCGCGATTACCTCGCTTCAGTGAGCCTGCCACAACCAGCACTGACTTGATGGCGCGCAGACCCCAATCGTAGTGGTCCTGCTTGGAGAGCAGCTCTTTGCATAGCTCGTAGAGTGTGATGAATTTGCGTGCTAGGATGCGGGCACTGAGAAAGCCCTCTACTACCAACATAATCTCGCAAATCAGACCGAAATCAGGCACCACCATCGCACAGGGACTAAAGGAATATATGAAGCTTGTCAGTTCCCTCACTTTATTCTACAGTTTTTTTTTCAGGCAATAACCACACTAGCTGTTTCCATGGCTTCTAAAATTCCAGTGTCAAACTTAGCGGTTGATCTTCCGCAACATAGCTCGACGCTTCACATAGACTACTCATGTTTTACAAGTCACCAGAGGTAAAAAAGGCAAATCTACATTTCTCTAACAGAAGACTAGTAGACCTGAGTAGATTCTGAGATCGTAAAATTCAAGGAAACTTAGATAATGAAATGCACCGACTGCCATAACCGAGAGGCCAATAAAACGGCACCAACACCGACTGTCTTCCACTACAATGCCGCTTGATCATCACCCAGAAATGCAACAAAACGCCTAAAAAATAAGCCACTTAACTCAAAACACACCAAGCCCATCCTATTACCTTAAATTAAACCGATTTTATAGATTTTTTTTGCCATAAATTGGTAAAGGGCACGTGTCACATATGTATGATGCTGATGAGTAACGTGTTGAACACATTGTTCCCACTATCATTTGATCCTACTGTAAAGTGAATTTGATTATACAAACCGAAAGAGTGCCTTCAAGTTCTCGGGCAGTTCGGTACGGCCGGCATAGCCGGGATTCATGGTGATAAAGAGACCCACGGAGAGCTTCAGTGGTATTGTCTCCCCCAGAAAGTCAAATACAGACTTTTTCGTTTTGACTGCATCCTGGATGCATTTAACCTGTATAAAGGTACATAAAAATACCTGGTTTCCATTTACTCAGATGCAATTTTGCGAATAAAAATACAACTATTTTCCTACCTGCACGGCAATGACGGAGAGGACCTCTACAGCAATACGATTAAACTCATCAAAGCAACCCCAGGCACCACTCTGAGCTAAACCCTTGTAGATATTGCCCACCGACTTGTAGTCCATCTGCTCAGAACAATTGAAGACGTAGACCATGGTGCCGAGAGCACGTCCCAAGTCCTTCGTCGTCTCTGTCTTGCCTGTTCCAGCAGGTCCTGCAGGTGCACCACTCATTCCAAGGTGGAGGGACTGGGTCAGCGTGATGTAGCACCTATCCGTTAAAGGCGTAACCACCAATCGGGGCGTACAACCCAAGTATTCGTGCTCATAGGCGAATTCTGCGTCACAGATGTTGACAAAGCACTCATTCGCCTTTTCATCCCACCTCACGCGCAGTTGAGAGAGCCAGGGAAAAGCTCTCGAGTTGTCCACCTTCATGGTAATGAGTTTAGCTACGGCGTCTCGGTTGTGCACATCAATAGTGCAGAGCGTCATGATCTTTTGACGATCTCCTGGGGTCAAGTCAGTCAGTAGCATCTCGATCAGAGTGCTAAGTGAGGCGATCTGCTTCTTGTTGTACTCCTTCATGGCGTTTTCAAGGCCTTCTTCCAGTCGTGCGAATGCAATACCAACCTCGGCAGTCCATCCGATTTGTGAACCGGTGAGAGCCACTTGGGCAGGATAGTCAAAAATCCACTGATCACGAGGCTTTTCTTCGTATGCAGCCACGGCTTCCGATAGGGTGACACGCATAGTGTGAACCATCTCATCTAGCAGACGGTTCAACCACTCCTCCACTTGACCCTCCAGGGTGAACATTGAAACAAACTTGACTACCTCACCATCCTACCAATAGACAGTCACTATTAGACTGGAGCCCAGTTATGCACAACAGTTTTGTGAAGCTCAAATATTAACAAGAAACATAAGTTTGGACATACCTTGGCTTCCATCTTCAGAGCAGTTAAGGTGGCATTCGATTGGTTGGTCTCAAGGTTGCAGATGCTATCAAACAGCTTGGATAGGTGTTTGAACACCTTCTCGGGCATTTTTCCCTTGCTCACAATATCCATCAAATCAGCCTGTGAAACGAAGTAGAATCGCGGGAAGGCTAATCGTTTGGTCTCCAGGTAGACGGCCAGTGTCTTCTCACAAATCGCCAGACCATCACGCACGGCCTGAATGTTATCAAAGAGCTCGGGTTGGCTAGTAGTGGCCTCGATAACCTTCGGTTTCTTGGCCATTTCTTCAGCCAAAAGTCGAAATTCCTTGTCATGCTCGAAGAAGAGATCTGTATCCTTCGGTAATTGTTCACGAATATCATCACAGAGGACAAAAATAGCTTCCAGACCTGACCACACTCTTTGCGTCTCAAACCACAGAGAGAGAACTTTGTCAGCAGTGAAGAGAGTTCTGTTCCAATAGGTTATCTTGACAATTGAATAGGCATTATCCCTATTTGCCATCATGTCAAGCACCTTGACTTGAGTCTCCTCAAGGAATGTGGTGAGAGTCTCCGTTTGTTTCGGCAGCAGCAGACCAGTTCGCTCATGCGTCTCATACTCAAAGTACATGTCCTTCCAGATGTAGTCAATCTTCTCCAAATCTGCCTCAATTTTCTGCTCATTCATGGCCTTGGAGACAATTCCATGAACTTCATCTTCATATTTGTGCAGGTTCAGGGATAGAAGAGCGTCCAGCGTGGTGTCGTCACTGACATCAATCACTGCACCGGTGTCATGCATAAGCTCCACCCAGTGACGGTCTTTGACAGCAGGATTCTGCAAATCACTAACCGCGGACATAGAAGCGCCTATGTCCTTCAATGCCGCCTCTAGGCCCTTGTAAACTGGCCATTTCTTCACATCTTTGTCCATGGATCGCAACTCCAGAGAAATGTCTCTAATGACCTAGAATGAAAGTTATACGCTTCAAGTCAAGTAGCCTTTCAGCATGCTGAGAATCCAGCATAGTAATGCTTTAATACTTGTGCATCCTATACCATCTGTGCCATGTTAGAAGGGATAAACAAACTCTCACTCACATCCTCAATCGCCTCAAAATCGACCTGCTTCCAGAGTTGCGTCTTCCAAGAAGCCACATAGCTTTTGAAAGTTTCCACCAAGTCCCACATCTTCTTGTTTGCCTTCATCTCTCTGCGCATGGCCTTCAAATCCACGTAGTTGGGAATGTCGCGGACATCGAAGGACTTTGCAGAGACCTGCATTGCAGTCACGCCCTTTTCTATCTCACTTAACCGGACATCCCACTGTCAAGAGCAAAAGCAGTTGGGTCAAGAAGGAGATCCAGCAAGCAGTTATCAAGAGACGAATATAATCTAATTACCATGTCAAGCTGGCTGTAGGGATTCTGACATTCATAATGGAAGATATTCGACTCTGCAAACTCGCGCCGCATGGTCGAAGCCTGCTCATCGTATTCCATGCTCAAGGCTCGGATATTTTGGACCTCTCTCTCTTGAAGAGGCTGCACTTTCTGTTTTGTGATCACTGAGAAGTTCTTCAATTCATTCCATTGGGCAGGCAGCACCTAAGACGAGATTGACTGGATTTTCCCATTTAACTTACTTCTAATAGTTTGACGACAGACTCCGGTAGCTCCTCACCAAATTCTTTCAACAGCACAACAGTCTCGCGCAGCGGATCAAATCCAGCATCGGTTGCAGCTTCTGCATCTCGAATGAGCTTAAGACGTTCCAGTATTGTCACAAGCTTATCGTAGCCCACTTTATCAGTAGCTACCTTGAAAGAGAGATCCTCATTACTGTCGTGAATGAAGGAACTAAGACCACTCAAGGTGTTGGTCACATGATCCACAAGGAATTGTTTGAATTTGTCGCTCCATTGGCGAATCTCTGTGAGTAGTGCTACCTTAAAAGGTTTTAAATCCACACGCATCCAATTGTCAAAGATGTGTGCATCTTCTAGCTTCTCCACATCCTCAAAAACTTTGTCGTACTTGAGAATAATCTCCCTGAATTGGTCAAGCGTAGGTGGATGTTCTGGGGCTGTTATATCTCCATTTAAATCAATATCGTCTCGTGTCAGTAACCGTCCATAAAGGCAAAATTGACGGATGAATTCGCGTCTATCCTCAGCCCAGTAGAATGCATAATTTAATTCCAAATTGGCTTGGTATTCCGAGGCCGCACGCATAACCGCATTTACATGATCAGTTACCTTCATGATGAGGTCCGCAATCTCGGGTGTCTGCATGACCTGATAGGAGAATCCAACTCGATCTTTAATAGTTTTAGATATTCGAGCGCTCTCATCCGAGGCTTTGGAGAGGAGACTCTTGCTCCTCTCCTCTTGAGC
Organism: Taenia multiceps; assembly: GCA_001923025.3. NCBI lineage: Eukaryota > Metazoa > Platyhelminthes > Cestoda > Cyclophyllidea > Taeniidae > Taenia > Taenia multiceps. The sequence goes on along the minus strand of CM010311.1, from coordinate 73,316,086 downwards.
CACAGAAGCAGAGGCCTCTTCATCTTCCTTCTTTTCCTCATCTTCCTCTTTCCCTTCTTCACCCTCTGCCTTTTCACCTTCTTCCTCCTCGGCCTTCTTCTCAACCTCTTTGTCTTCACCTTCTTTCTCGGCTTCTTCGTCTTCTTTATTTTTTTTATTCTTCTTCTCTAGAGCCTCTGCCTCCTCCCGGGCCCTTTGTTCAGCAGCTTCCCGTTCCGCTTTGATGTCGGGCAACGGAGGATGACTGGAAAGAAGGGGGACCAAGCGTGATTGGTCCGTAATATCCTGCACCAAACTGTCCACCAGATCCATCAGACTCTCTCCTTGGGCCTCGTGCATGGCTGGAGTGAATCTTAGCTGAGTACCCTGGAAAGTAAGAGGGTGAGAATTTTAACAGCAGTCGTAAGTTTTTATCTACTTATGCGATTAAACACTTGAAGGTTTCAGTGAATTCAGTATTCCATCAACTGACATCGATGATGAGGGATCCCTGCATCAGAGGCATCTCGGATTTTGTCTTGTCCGTATGATCAGACATGTAGGCGAGACTACAGCGGACGGCCTCCGTCAAACCCTCCAGGATCACATCCTCCATCGCCTCCTGATAGGCTATCCACTCTGGTGAATCTGGTGTTGCATTGTAGAGGTACATATTCTCCTGAAAAAAGATGTCTCTTTCAGCTTGGCTCCAAAAACTGTCTCTACTTCGTATCCTTCCGCAAGAAAACAAATTATCCATGTGATTGAATGATGGAAAATCAAAGCAACTTTTATGGCTGCCCCGGTTCTTTAGCCCTCATGGAGTGTACCTCCGTTGGGCTACAAGCCCAATGGCCATTCAGCCCTTCGGCACGCTACTCATGGATCCTTCATATCGGTATGGTTGTTTAAACTTTGGAGTAGTTCTTGGACTTCAAAGTAATTTAGAAGACGGGAGCGTCCGGTGCTTTGAAATGGAGTGCCACTGTTTCTAACTCCCGTGTAAGTCTACAAAGCTCCAAACGGTAAAAGTGAATCAAAATCAGAAAAACAATAGAAAAATTACTGCCACAAGTCGAAGAATTTTGTCTGCAGCATTGACCATCTCGCGATATCGCGCCTCCCTGATAGACTCTCGGTCCTCCAACGGAATGAGACAGTCGTATTTGCGCTCTTTTCCCTGATAGAGTGGAAGATTGTTCCATAGTGAAGCCAACGCACCAATCTGTCGCAAGTTTTCATGCGCCGTCAGAACACGATCACGCAAATCGCTTATGGCTACCAGATTACTGTCAATGAAGCTTATTTCATCTGCAAACAAAACAACAAGCTAACCCCTCTATTTGCTTTGCAAGTTCCGTTTAAAAAAAGACTCACAATCTTCCCAGTTCATCTCTTCAAAAGCTGGAGCTAGATTGTTGTCCAAGTTCTCCACGTCGGCTGAAATAAGAGGATATTCTACAGTGTAGGTCTGCTGCAGAACTGTGTTATAGGCGTTGGCGATTTGGTTCAACTTGAGTCGTGCCTCACGCAAGGGTTTGGCCCTCTCGAAGAGCTCAATACTCTCTGGAGGCAGCTTCTCCTTGACCTGGTCCACAGGACTTGGAGCCGCAGTCTTGAATTCTAGGGGCATTTCGTGTTCGCAAGGGCCTTCACCACTCATCATGAGGAGGTAGTGCACCTCACGAAGCACTTCAATCAACTGATTGTCAAAGTTTACTGCTAGAAGGTGGCTTTCTGGATCACGACGTAGGAGTGGGAGTTGGAGATTGACGCGACACTTTTCGGGTGCTGAATCGCACAATTCTTTAAGCTTTAATTTCCTAAAACTAAACGGAATAGAAATTATGCAGAACTCCAAATGCAAAAGGGGGGCATTTATCATGATTTCAGGGCTTACTCGGATAAAAGAGTAACCAATTCTTCATATTTCTGCCTCAGTTTGTCAGCTCGTTCTGTCTTCGCAGCCCTGTAAATTAAAATCCGACTAGAAACTTTAAGGATTTTGCTTATCAACGCCGTTTTACTATAAATCAAGCGTTAAGAAGCCGGAAACAAGTCCCTAAGCGTAATATGGTAGCGAAGCCTGTTTCCATCCATCAAAAAGTACTACCCCAATCATGGATAACACGGCAAAAGGGTTACCTTTAAGACGCCAAACGAAACATGAACGCACTATATGGCTTAAAATTCGATGATAGGAATTGCTTTAGAGTTCAAAAACCGGGAAGACAATGCCATCGGCCTAAATCATTAGAACCAGAACGCGCTACTGATTTATTGAATGAAGTCTTGCGTCTCAGCTCATTCCAATAAGGTTTGGTGTATATTTACCAAGGGAAGACCACCAAGAATGAAGGGCTACATTTGCTTGTAGAACTGCTTATAAACAGTAACGGTTTTCCTCGAAATGTTAGAAGGAACTTTATGCGCTGGTGTAAAACCTAGCGGACTAGGGAAAACTATGCGAAGGATGCAAAGAACTCACGGATGATCTATATGCTGGAATGGCTTCATGAGGGCATCCGCCCGCCTTAACAGTTGGAGAGACCAGGCCATAGCTCCAGAAGCCGGTGGCAGATTCTTAAAAATTGCATGTTTTAACATCTCCTCGTCATCCGAATGCCGATCCAAAATGAGTTTACACTCATCTAGATCCTTGTGCATCATCTCAACAAGGTCGTAGAAGTAATGTTCAATGTACGGTGCAATAAGTGGTCGCTCCAGTAGAGGACCAAACATGATGATGGTTTTGAACATCGCAGCTGCATCGGGACAGTTGCTGAAACTCCGTGATAAAATCGAGGTCATTCGATGATCGTAATTCTCAATCATCTTGAAGTACTCTTGGATCTTGTTGAGAAAAACATCGTCGTCGGTGGATAAACAGTCAATATTGAGATCAGTGAAATTCTTGTAGGCACCTTGGTACTCCTCGTACATGTCGGCAAGGTTCTTTGAGAGTTTTGCACCAACGATTCCCAAGACTTCAACCTTTTCCAGTCGATTATAGTCAACATTGTAGTTGAAGTATTTCTAAGTAAAAAATGGTATTGAATATGAATTTAAGCTGCGTTTAAAAGGCCCCAAAGGGCTTTTTTGGCAATGATTTCTGTGTTTAAGGGCTTACCTTGATAAGCTCCAGGCGTTCGATGAAGGCATTCAGACGTCTGAAGATCCAGTTATTGTGGAAGTACCATTCAGTAGGCTCAATGCCATGTTGAATGCAGGACTCCTTCACATTTATTCGATACTCGTCAACAATGCGTCGAAAGTGGTAGAGGATGTCTAATGAATCGTCCAACTTTTTTAATCCATCGTCCGGCTCCTCTTTCACTATTTCTGAGGGGTCGAGGTAAAGTCGACACTAAGTAGAGAATGAGATATGCACGTCACAAAATGAGCAAGTCCACGATGAATTCTTCACAGAGCAAGGCTTAGAGTTAGAGACCTATATACCTGCTGAATGAGAAGATTGGCGATCTCATTGATCAGAAGCACCATTCTATTGGGCTCACGGTAGTACTCACAGTTGACCCAGATCAGAGCTAGAAGGTGCACTAATGGCTGAATGTTTGGTTTACACTCCTCGAAGCTCAAAGTTTCCAAATCATCAAGGTACTTCATCAGGGGAGTTAGGAAGATTACAATCGTTTCCGCTTCGACTACGCCTGAGAGGTGGAGAGAAGAGTCCACAATATGATGTCAAAAGATAGATGGCAGAAGCATATAGGAATAAACAGGAGAAACGGACCTCGGACAACCTTTTTGAAGAGATTTCGAAAGAGAGTGGTGTAGGCTGACCCACTCTCCTCCAAAATGACGGTCATCTTCTTGACCTGTGGATGCACCAGTTGGTCGTAGATGTTATACAAACTGCTGGTCCGCTGGTTCCAAAAGTCAAACTCGTGTGAGGGCAGTGGCAACTGACCACTCGGGACTGACATTTCTGAACTCTGCTCCAAGCACTCGTTGATTTGCTTGTTCCATTCTACCACTGCCATCTCGATTGAGCACAGCATACTACCTATTGCGTCTTCACCCCTGGTGCAATGAAAGTAGACATTTTATCGTCATATCTTCACCAGCATCATCATCATCAAGAAGAAGAAATAATTTAAAAGAGACGCTGATTTGCCGTTCGTCTGGGTTTATCTTATCCATTTATCTAGCAGAAAAGTTATTGATGTACCGTTTGCGTCCAGTGCTTACGTCACACCGGGACTCAGTATTTGCAGAGGCGCTGCTATTGCTGAACAGTGCGTCTAGCAAGTGATAAGTATGTCTACTTTTCCATTACTAAAATTCGATGCAGTAGCATGAGCCCTCGACGAATGCCAAGTTATAAGATTAAACCAGTGGACACAAGGCTAAAGTATTTGCTACTTGTGCTTTATAAGTAAAAAGTTTAAAAAAACTTACTTTGCAGTGACAGGATCTTGTCCCTCCACTAATTTGTCTAGCTTAACTGGATGTGCCAGATGCGTCCGGCCTTCCATCTTTGCCAGGACGAAGTCAGACTTCTTTTGTAGATTGTATAGGTCTCGCTTGATGTACTCATTCAGCGATTCTGGCCAATCCTCTCGATTCTTATCGTTGAGAATGAACGGAGCTAGCACCTAAATAAGAGGATGTGGGAAGTTGGGAGAGCAAATTTACTGAGTTGACAAAGGCTATAAAATGGTGAATGGGAGATTTGTGTAAGTCTCCGTAGATGATCCCCGATTTTAATTGATTCATATCAATGTTCTTTTCAAAGCTAACTGGCTGGTTCTTGACAAAGTAGTAGCCCTTGCTTTTCATGGCAGAAGGGAATTTGTTGTAGACTTCCATCTGGCCACTGGCTAGGAGTATAATGATCATCAACTGTTCTTCTTGGTTTTCGAAAAACTCTAAAATCTTGTCCATTGTGACCGTGTCCTCCTTCACCTTCAACAACTTCTCCGGCTTCATATCTGTCATGGCTTGGAGATAGTCAATAACGAAGCGCAAGCGCATGTCATCCAACTCCTCCAGCGACATGGCCGTCGCCCACGTCTTGACAAAGTTCTTCGCGCAATCAAGCGTGCAATTCTCTCACTTTTCAAACACTTGATGTTATCGATTTATCGTCAAACGCTTCAATTGATCAGCTGTGAAGCCTAGTAAGTTTCCTATCAAAGGTCGTACCCTTAACCTTTCGTCACCATTATGCGATTTCCCCTCATCACACTAAATACCAGCCTAACATGATCTTGTGGAGCCTTTTGCATGAAGCACGCATTCTCAAAACTATGGTCTCGCAAGTCCCAGATTCTTTGCGTTCCCTCTACTGTGTTAGAACCTTTTGAGCATTGAAGGCCTGATTTTGTGCAAGAATTAATCGACCAGCTCAAAAGGCCAAGTATGAAACAAAGGCGAAGATAAATCAAAGCTTCTTCAAATTTGAATTGAAGCTTGACATCTAATGATTTAATTCTGGAATCTTCAAAGATCATGTAGCTATTTAACCACAGTGTGAGTTGAACCACCTAAGGTATTGTTTTGGCATTTTTACCCCGATAAGAATCCAGCGAGAAGTTTTTATAACCCTCTCAGCCACACCTGCTAGTAATGATTACGTGCTTTATAATTACTTTAAGAGGAGTTCAGCGGCCATGACTATGGAGAAATCTTCCCTATCCTCCACTTTCATTCTTCCCGCCCTGCTATTAGAAGGTAGAGTGCTATGAAACACCCCTAATATGATACAGTCAGAAAAGCACAATAGCCAAATATCTATGACGAGGGTGCCTCTCACCCCTGAGAGGAACCGCATTTGACCATGACCAGGTTGGATTTATCCTCCGGTCTATGACCTACAAAGTGCATTTAAACAGCAACTATCACACAGCTCCCTCGTTTTTCGAGCGCCGTTCCCGATGCTACTCTCGTCCGTTGGCTTTGCCTATGCCGTCAAGCGGTTTTCTTTCTTCTACAATTTCACAGGCTTCATCCTCGTAACCGACCGGCAGGCCACCTCTGTAAGGTCGAATCATGTTATGATGGACCGTTATTGGCTGGGTATGGAGTTCTGCACTTCGGACGAGGTACTTCGTGGAGGAGAGAATTTTCACTGCAAGGAAGGGGCCTCTACTGCAGGGATGGTAAAATTTACGGTACGTTTCAGGTAAGGGAATCGGCCTGTATGTTTGAAAAAGATCTTCGTGGTGAGTGGGTCGTAGGATTTCTTTTGTCTACTATAAGACATTTGTAAGTGCCGCGCGCAATATTGAACGTCTTTCCACTTGTCCTTTGCCCTGTGGGTTCTCAGGTGCCTCGTGCGTCTTTCCATAGTTCAATAAAGAGTCGGCTTTCGGAGTTAGGACCTTGATCGCTATGGATTAGATCGGACACTCCGTGTTGACAGATCCAAAAGTTGAAGAAGGTTGACGCGATCGTTTTGGCGTCTTGAGACTTCATGAGTTCTGCTTCGGCTACTTTCGTGAAGTAGTCAACCATAAAGAGGAAATAGTGGTCTCCCCTTCTGGTAGGTGGCAGAGGGGGCATGATGTCTACCCCCATTCTTTCGCTCGGGAACCCCGTAAACATGGATTGCAGAGGCGTGATTGTTGTTGAGTTAGGCTTGAAACCGTTGCAAGCGATGCAGGCTCGACGGATATCTAGCACATCCGGAGTAAAAGAGGGCCACAAGTATCGTTTGCTCAAGGCTTCCACCATCTTTTTCTCACCTGCATGTCCCAATTGCTCGTGCAACTATTGAAGGACTGTTCGTTTCAAAGAACCTAGAACAACTAGACGCTTTGGAGACGTAAAGTCCTCTTGATACCATAAGACCCCATCCTCTAGGGTGAGTTTGGACCACTGCCGCCATATCTGTCTGGCTGCCTTGCTGGACGAGTTCATCTCTTCCGCAGTGGGCTCATACGAGGATGCCAGAAACCCCTCGTATACCTAAGCCGCATCGGGATCAGTACTTTGCGTGTTTCTCCACTGGTGTCTAATAGGCTCGCTGGAAAATAGCGTACCCACTATGCCACTATTCCATTCTGCTGAGAGAGATCTGCGGAACAATGCATCCGCGTTGCCATTCTTATTTCATTTTCTGTACTGCACTGTAAGGTCATACTGCTGCAATTCCTCGTACCAGCGTGCAACTGAACGGTCGATCTTCATTGTTTTTGGCCAGGTCAGCGCTTGATGGTCTGTTCTCACGATGAACTGTTTCGTTATCAGGTAGTGTTTAAAGTGTCGAACCATTATATTGATGGTGAACAGCTCACGTTCTGTTGCACTTCTCTGTCACCGGGGTGGGTGATGTCGTGTTCTCTACCTTCTCTGTCTCTTTGTAAAAGTACGCCGCCTACGGCTACATCGCTGGAGTCCGTGTCTAGTACAAAGAGTGGTGCAGTGTTCTCAAAGTTTGCTAAGGCCAGAATCAGAGTAAGGCAGTGTTCGCTTTGGTTCCTTAGGGGCTTCGTCATATTCGTTCTCCAGCTTGAATTCTTTTTCGCCTGCTTCGCGGTTAGCTTGTGCAGAGGACTAGCGATCCAGGCGAAGCCTTTAACGAACCGTCTTTAGTAGTTGGCTAAACTGAGAAAACTGTGGAGTTCCATCTGATTGGTTGGTGTCGGCCGAGTTCTCACTTGTTTTGTACGATTTTCGGTGACCACCATCCCGTCTGACGAGACTGCATGCCCCAGAAAAGTGACCGGACATTAAAGGAAATGGCATTTCTTCGGATTCAAGGTCAATCCTGCACCTTGGAGGCGATACAGCACTAGTTTAAGATTGACCTTGTGCTCACGAATGTCTTTACCGAAGACAAGAATGTCATCAAGGTTGATTATGCGGTGTTTTGGATAAAGCCCTATTAGTGCTGGCTGCATCAGGCGCTGGAAAGTAGCTGCTACATTACAAAGTCCGGAGGGCATTATCTGAAATTAATATAGCCTGTTTGACCCTATGCAAGCTGTCTTCTCTCTGTCTGTCTCCACTACTTCCACTTACCAGTATCCGGATTTTAAGCCCGTGCGGGGAATCCAATGAGTCATTAATGTGAGGTGATGGGAAAGCATCCTTCTTAGTTACGGCATTTAGCTTCCTGTGGTCAATACACAGTCGTAGGCTACCGTCACTTTTCTTTACCAGTGCGATCGGGGAGGCCCACGGTGACTTGGATGACCTTATAACCTCGTCTTTGATCATCTCATCCACTAAACGATTAACTTCTTCCAGGTGAGGCGGCGGTATGCGTCTCGGTCGCCATATGGGCCCGGTTTCACCCGTGTGGATGGCATGTTTAACGATGTTTTTCCGTCCGGGTTTAGTTCCCTGCCAAGTGAACATATTTGCATACCTACTCAGCAATGAGTGCAGTTCCTTCCCTTCACTATCAGTGATGTTGACGGCAATACCCACAGCCTTGAAAAGAGCACTGCAGACTTCATCTGCGTCCTTTTCGGGGGGGGGGGGGGGGAAGGGGAAACGACTGAGTTTGTTTCTTTGTGCTGGTGGGTCGTAAAGGTGCCCTCTGCGAAATTCAGGACTGCCTTGGTCTTACGAAGGAACTCAGCGCCAAATATCGCATCCCGAACTATTTCTGGACACATAATGAATTGTGCCATCCCGAGTTCTTTCCCCATTGAGACTTTCAACGACGTCTTCCCTTTCACCATCATCTTCCTCCCTTCTGCTGCGAGTAGTTTTATAGTGGAATGGCAAGTGCAAAACTTGCTGTGCAGATTTGGGGAAGCTTGAAGATTCACTAAGGACTTGACCGCGCCCGAGTCAGGGAGAAAACGGCATGAATACCCTTCTAGCTTGCCAGGGATCTGCACAAATGAACGGAAACCACTTGGAGATGGGCGGAATAAGAAATAGTAGGGCTCACCTGCTCTTGGGGTCCAGCGCGACGAAGTCCAATGAGAGCGTGTTGGGTTTGGCCGGCGGTTGAAGGCCTGAGATGTCAATCTCAAGGGAAGTTCCTGACGCTTCCAGGTGGCAGCCTCGACGAAGTGATTGAGATCGTTGGTCTTCACGGCGCGGAGCTCGGCTGCAATGGTTTGTGGTTGAATTTTCGCTCAGGGCTGAAGCGACGCCCAGTTGGTCACCCTGTTTTGAGGCGTTGCAGGTTTCTAGCGTACTCCTCGTTGTCTTCGCCCGCCTTTTGGCCCCGGTGAAAGAACTCTCTCGCCAACGACTGCTCCCACTAGTCAATGGCCAGTTGAACCAATGTCTCGCAACAATGGTCAATGTCGGAGTCAGCAGTGACCCCTGCGTTTAACGTTGCCAGAAATAACTCTTGCGCAAGAGCGCGGAGGATCAGCGGAACGCTCTGCCACTGGGGAAATAAATGGATGTCAAACCCAATGGTTTATATTCAGTCTTCAAAATTCATACCATATTTGAAGTGGGAAGGTCGGCCAACGCTGCCACTAGTGTAGAGGAATCTTCCCTTTCCTCCTCTTTCATTCTTCCCCTCCTTGCTATTAAAAAAGTAAAGTGCTCTGGGACACCTTTAATATGATACAGTCGGGAAAGCACGATTGCCGAATATCTATGACGAGGGTGTCACCCACACCTAAGGGGAACCGCGTTCGACCACGACAAGGTTAGAATTGTCCTCCTGCCTATGACCTACAAGGTGCTTTTAAACAAAACTGCTTTTAGACAAAATAACTCAAAAAATGACATTACGTCAACTGAATTAATCAAACAAATGTCTCAAACAACACCGCAAATTAAAGTATGGGCAATAATAGATTTTTTTGCATTCCTCAATGCTGTCTAGACCAAGCACAATATGAGGTTCGTACACAATAAATACTAAATTACGTTCAATAAGCTACTTTTAAATTTACCTCAAACGCAACCGTATTGCTTTGTTTGGTTGAATGCCAGTTTCGGTGACCTGGGTGACCATATTGCACGCGCCAGTTGGCCGGCCTCGGAGTCGTGCCGACAGCCTACTAATCCCTCTGTTTTCAGAACGTATGTTCTGCCCAAGTACTATGCCTTATTATGCCTTGAAGGAAGTCCCGGGACGCTACATAACCATAGATTAATCGCCTTGTTAACTTATGCGGATAAATCGCATGGCTAGTGGACTGTGCCTTCATAGCACAATTGACCTTTTAAGGTTTTTGCTCTGCCTTAGCTATGTGGACTCGTCATCCCGGCGTGGATAGACGATCATATCCAAAGCAGGATGACATTTATGCTGAAGCGAATGACTATTCTTTAAATTATTATGTGTAAAACATGGCCTACAATTTTTCAGAAAACATTTAACCTAGTTTAACTAACTACTTTCAATTATTGCACTAACTTTACAGAGAAAATGTACAGAAGTTTGTTTAACCTTACTGACGTTATTTACAACAAATTTGCCGCGCACTATGAGGGTAGAAAAGCTACCCCCTGTTAGGATTGCACTTTTAATCTCATTTGCCTCTGCCTCTAATTTTTGGTGCTATAATTGCTCAAGTGCCCAAAGTGGATGTGGTCCACCTCTCGATGTTCGAACTCAACACTGGAAATATTGTTCTGGTGCACCTGTTTATGAGCAAATGTGTGTTAAGATAATTGAGAAAGCTGGTGGTAAGTAACTTGCGCCAAACGTTTTTCATAATTCGTATATAATTTCCTTAATTCAATGCTAAGTAGTCTCCTTTTTGAGGTCGCTGTTTTTTAATTACTAGGAGTTTCAAATATACATCAAAATATATAAGCCTACTGAGTCATAGGTCCAGGAATGTACTGTGTGCGATATTTCAACTCGGAAAACTACGCGACATGGAGAATAACTACCCAGTCCTCATTGTGAGGGAAATTCGAAGCGTTCTGCCCATTTCCCATCCTCAATTTAGTACATTTTAATGTAAAAAACGCACAAATAATTCGGTAATTCCATCTACTGCAACGAACACAAACTATCTTTTCCCCCAAAATAATGCTACTGATCACGTCACCCTCTCGTCACTATGTACCGCATTTGTGGGATAACCGTTCACCTCGACTTCCACCGTCATTTAGTAATGGATGCTTGGAATTGTGAACTGCATTCTAAACAATTCCACCTCTCGAAAAAGACTTCATCAGCTTATTCACCTGTTTTTCTTATTATTACTCGTTTAACAAATCCCTTCATCCAAATTTTACAGTTTACATAAAGTACAAATTTAACGAGAGTTCTCAAACCGTTAACCGACAATTTGACTTGAAGCTAATCCTTTCTTCCATTGGCCTTCTGCCCTCCTCAGACCAGATCATAATCACGCGCGGCTGCCTCAGTGACCTCCTCTTGACCACTCAAATCCGACTGGACATCCCTAGAGTGCGTCGCCACGGCTACTGTCTCTACTCCGTCTCAAATCAGCGCTACCTGCATCAACATCTCCAAGGTACTGAACGCGCTCTCTGGGCCATGGGAGTGCTGCGGCCCGAGGCAGAGGTGTACAAACTCTACTGCTTCTGTGATGACTGGCCCGGTTGTAATCCTGCATCAACACTCCACCTTTCTCTTTTATTCATAGTCACTACAGTTCTACTATTAAGCCCTTTTCTCTCCCCCTAGTCCGCACACAGTCGACCCTGCGCACGTACGATGATCACTCTGTTTATGTGTGCAAGAGAAAAACCACGCACAGCGTAAACACACCTTTAACAGTGAAGATAAAAGAACACGGACAGTTCAAATGTGCGAAGTGGGGAGGGTGTACTTGAGACGGGAGTGCTCGAACAGCATAACGAATTGAACAAGATGGTCTTGTACGATGTCTGTAAGGAAGATCATTTTTTACAAGTTATTTTCCCAATGGATAAATTTAGCATTAAAATACAGTGAAGATTACGAAAGGAAGTGAATTTGATTGCAGTACCCTACTTGGGTCCTTAAGGACAACAATTCCGACTAAAAGATGACGAAAGCAGACCAATGCAGCCAAATGTTGATGGAATTAACTATTGGTTTTGGGATTACTCAAAGATGTGTAAGAAGGGATTAAGATTTACTCAACCGGAATAAAGTCGAGAAAGGTACTCACTGCAAACGAACCAACCAGGCTGAACACGTTGAGCGGAGATAAGTTGGCTGAACCGACGAATATCGATGGTGGCAGCAAAAGAAGTAGTGGAGGTAGAAGCAATAGTGGTAGACTCATTGGAATTTTTCTCCGCCCCCTCGGGGAGGTGCCAATCACGGGCTCGCAGACCTCGAAAGGTCAGTCGTACGCGTGCCAGAGTCTCCATATTGATCTCCAAGTAGAGGTCACCACCACCAGTCGCCTTGATTGTCTGTGAGAGAAGCGATGAGACAAACCGCTTTAGATAGAACCATTGATTTTAACGCATGACCTCTCGTATTATTTCTTCTTGAGGTCTCAACCCAAGTGAGTGAGCTAATAACTTGAACAGATATCCAAGAAGTGATTGTAAAACCAGACGGTTATGTAGATCGTTTATATTACGCTCATAATTCGATCCCTGAGCTAGTATGCCTTCAAAGTGACCCGGGCGCTGCATTGATTGTACATGTCCACCACCTTTACTCCTAAAGAGTTGGATACGGTAGACCATGGACTTTCAGATATGCAGAAGAGCCCGAGATTAATATCAACTGTTTCGTAAGTACCAGAATACCAAGGCTTGCATCACACCATGATATGCAATGCAGTGACATCTGAATTGAACAAGACAATTCTCTGCAATAAACAATTGAGAAAGATGACTGGGTGGTATTGAAGTGCTGCTGGAGTTGAAAGAAGCTTTGACCACCTACTTCATACCTACCCCGCTGGTTCGCTAAATCACTACTGAAAAATGCAGATTGCTTTCGTCGCTAAGCACACCCTGATTCGTTTAGACAATCACCAATTACAACTCATCAACGAGATGTAACCGCAAATCCCATCATGAAGCAAAAATCGAATCCTAGGCCTGGAAAACGTTTCAGTTTAACCTTCTAGAAACTCGAACTGATGGCTCACCTGCTAGAGGATCGTGCCCTTGTTCGCGTACCTATATCACCACTCAAAGGTTAAAGTCAATCAGTTGCTAGGACTGCGGCGTATGCCTTCATCGGGTCCCGATGCTACAGTTTATAGCTCCATCTACAGTTGCCTTCCATTTGGTCACTTACTCGGCTAACGTCAAGCAAAGGTACCAAACCAGAGTAGAAGAAATTGCTGAGGATAAAGGACAGGGATGATGTCTGCATCCCCATGACTGAACCAAAAACCGAACGGGCTTATTCAGTCACCTGACGCACCTTCCAAATGAGTCCTTTTAATGTACCAACTTCATTCTGGTCGACAAAACCCATCGACGTAGCTTGGATTTAGATGTTTTCTGGTGGTGGTGGTGGTGGTGGTGGTGGTGGTGGTGGTGGTGGTGGTGGTGGTGGTGGTGGTGGTGGTGGTAAGTTTCCATTAAATATCGTGACTCATCCAATTTCCCTTGACTTTTGATGGCAGACCAAAGAGGGTTAATGCACGGGCCTTTCAACACCCTCTCGATTCGAACACCACGATAAAGTCGTGAGACCTTCACGACTACACTCCATGAAAAATCAGAATTTAGAGTCTGCCGTCTGCGTAAGCATACGCATCAATCAAAGGTCAAAAACACATTCACCGGATGAGAGCAGTTAAATTCAACGACTTACAAGGAATCTTGCAAAATGCTTCATGCGATCCACAAAGAGTCGGAGATTCTTCACGGGGGGAAGGAAGATGCTCAGCTGGAAAGAAAGTAGACAGACAATCACGTGTAAGCTACGACCTCAACAGGAGGAAAAAGGTTGAGAGGGGCAGAATTTACATCAAAATCTGGATCCGGCGTGTCCTCGAAGTCCGACCACAGGCGGAGCGGAAGAATATGGACAGGGACGAAATGCCACACAGCTCGTGAGCGACCGCTTATGCTGGCCTAGGTCAATGCCGAAAAAGAGATTCAGCTATCAGCTAACTCCGCAGAAGTTGTGAGACACACAAGCCTCGCGGGTTTTATAAGGTTTTAGGGTCTGCATTACTCCTGGTAACGTTGCAGAGCGGGAGATTCTAGGAACATAGCCATAAAGAGCAAACTACAGGATGCTGAAGTCGGTGTAATAAAGAGTGATGTCATTGTGTCACCTCGTTTTTCTAGGGTTATCTTTGGGGGTACTTGCTGTGACTACTCCTCCTAAACTGAAGTCACGGGACAACTTTCCCTCCAGTTGGCTACATCAGAAACACTACTTTTGATTGCTTTACTAACCCGATTTCGAGGCATTGTATGTATGCCAGATCGTGTACTGCTGAACCCGGTGGGCAACGACTATATTGTCAGTGTGCAAATTCAAGGAAAATCTGAGCACTTTACTTGTTCCACTTCCAGCGCCAGACAGGGCGTCTTGCGTCGCACCAACTTGATCTTGAGACTGCGTGCAGTACTGATGAAGTTGTGCAGGGTTGTCTGACCCCTCGGCAGGGTCACTCCTGAGCTGCCTACGGTGGTATGAGATTGGGAGGTGAGGACACTGACAGTGCCACCGGTGGAGACGCTGCTACTGACACCCTTCAAGCAATACAGGATTTCCTCAGGAAGGACTTCAAGAAAAATCTCGTCCTGTTCTGGCGAGAGACCCTCACAGATGCACTCGGGGAAGACGCTTGTCTGATAACAACCAAAAGAACAGTAAATGGTTGAATCCATTCTATGTCCCATGTTTTCAAACTGTTTCGGTGACCCTAGCCTACCTGATTCGACGGGATTTGCGGAAAAAAAAATATCCCAACATGGTGACATAATTCCATCACAAAATGCTTCTTTACTTAAAAGGAGAGCATAGTAATGGCTACTCAAAAACCGAACGCTTCAAATCAAACCCGGTGATTACGGGAGGGGGGGAAGGGGGGAGGACCGGACTGACCTGATCGAGTTCACACCAAATCTCAGCCCCACCCTGGATACCGTGTTCGCGGATAATAAAGTTCATACTGTCCTTCCTGATACGGAGAACACAGTTCTTAGCCAGGCTGGCTAAAACATGAATAGTGTCTGCAAGGGAATTAGGCGAGGATCCCCAAAGAAGACAAATTGCAATATGGTCTAGGAAGTTTACTTGCGAAGTAGTCGATTAATCCGCTATCGTTGGATCGCACTCGAAATTTCATTATCCAGGTGGATCTGAAGCAAGGAAACTGCAGCTTTTGATCAGCAGTCTATGATGCACACAGCGACCCTTCAACCAGTCAACGATGAACGGGTTCATAAGGGACATATCATCATTCATCATAACCCATTTGAAGGTGAACGCGGTGGTGAGAGTGATGCCTCAAATATCACCACCAAACCGTGACACACCGCCTACGTCGAGAGTCTTCAGTGGATAGGCTACAAAGACTCAAAAGCATCGCACAAATGCCCCACTGAAAACTCTTTGATCTCCTCCCGGTATGCAAACAGAAAACAAAAGTAAACGCAGACCAATTCCAGCAACCAGTTTAATGTACACATATAAAATACATTTTTTCAAATATAAAATACGTGCAGAAGCGAAATCCGCATATCTATGGGAGAGGAGAGGAAAGCAAATTTAATCCATAACTCGGTATCTCGACAAAGGCAGTGGTTTCTGGTGTAGAATTGAATCTGAAAGGATAAAAATAGCATCTAAGCAACAACCGCCTTAGGACGATAGCTCCAACAAATAAGGGGCAAGAAAAGAGGTATGCTAGCAACCTCGACAAAAAAATCGCAAGACGAACCCAGCAAGCCGTAATTTACTTACCCAATATCCATTTGGGTGAAACACTGGGTGTTTTGGCATCTTTCTGGCCCACAATCAATCCCGCTCCAACTGCTCGTTTGGATACCTGTAAGGAAAAAAAGACCAAATACATTTGTCATAGCGCTCGCACTAGGTAGGGATCATCCGAGCATTGAATGGCAAAAATATAAATTAAAAAAAACGTGCAACAAATCAGGCCGCAATTACACACCCAAATGAACTTTTCCAAGCATCGAAAATACTTAGACATCGTCTTGAAGGCCAGCCAAAAGGAATGATGCATTTTAAAACTCACAGAGCCTCCACCCATGATGATGAGTTCCTTGAGAACGGTAGGAGGAGGAGAGGTGCCAGCAGCCACAAAAACACAGCCAACTGTTGAAAAGAGCTTCTGCAGTTTCGCAGCAGCTTTTGCTAGAGGTAGCCCTGGGATCTGGGTGACAAAGTGGGAACAAATGCTTCATTCATGATTAAGCCTCATGGCTGAAATTCACAAAGACAAGTCGGATTGAACACACTAACGCGCACAATGGTGGAAAGGCTAACGTCCCATGCTCTACAAAAATAAGCCGATGCTGAAAATGATTCAGTGTCCTTACTATGCCTTGCAATGCTTTAAGGCGGAATGGTTTTGGTCAACAGATTAATCCGCATGACGATAAGACATAGCAACTGAAAGTAGCGAAACTGTACAGAGCCACTATTCGCTTTCAACCATCCAAAAACACCGTAGGAATTGGTTTTGGACAACTTCTGGCGGGGAGTACATAGAGCGGATGGTTAAAAGAGGGTATGCAGGAAACTACGAGCCACACCCAACATACATGCAAATCCTGTTCGCGAAGCCTCTACTCTGGATAATGCGGAATCAAGTGACTCTGCTGAGTAAACTGCATCCCGAGTACCCCATGAATGACAACCTTTGGTAATGTTTAACGTCGCACGTGATGATAAAGGTTGATATGGACGCACTTCACCTGAGAAGAAACTGGCACTAATGCTAGCAAGCTGAGCAGACGGGTCCACCCACAAGCTACGAGTTAAAAATAGAGGACCGAATGCTCACTGCCCTCTAAATCACACCCAAAAGACCAGTAGTCCCCAGAAATTGTTGAGATAACAGCATTAAGGCCTCAAAACATTGGGACGCTATTGCAGTGATACTACGCGCAACAGCTAGGAGTGATTGTGACCCTTTGCGATTACTGATAATCCGTAGCCGTGTCATGGACCTGTCTAAACGTCGTCGATCAAAATGCAAAGGGAATCACAGCATTTCATGCACATTCGAAATCATATCGAGAAGGCTCACAAGAAAGCGCCTGAACGAGAGCCACTTGCCGGCCTTCGCCGACTCCACGATCCAGGCCATGTCAACCACAGGAATGGAGGCGAGGACGGCCTTGAAGAGGTTGATTGTGCGAGGAAAGGGCGAGGTAGAGACGAGGTGGGTGGTGGTGCGCGTGTTGAAGACGTCTGCCAGGCGCCACCGCTGTGCCAGTGCCTCCACCTCCTTGCCGAGAATGGCTGCCAGCAGCGAAGCCTTGGGATTCCTGTTGTCTTTGGGAATATCACCTGCACCAGAGCTGCCGCAGAGTCTGCGATTCAGTGTCGGTGTCACCTCATGCTTGCTGAGCTCAGTGCTTGAGCGAAGCAGGGCGATAAGGGTCTGTCTTTGACTAGGCGGAAAACGGTGCAAGCAGTTAGAATGAATGACCATAGAGGTCGCTAGCTCCAATTGAAGGATCGGAAAATGGAATAAAGTCCTGTCCAATTTGAGAAAACGAGATTGCAATACATTTTAAAATGCATTTTAAAATGGTACGATTGGTCTCATACTCCTCTAACAGTTCATCGAAGGGAACACGATCTAATTTTTTACTGATTAGCAAAAAACTGTATAATTTTAAAGCAGTAGAAAGAGGCAATATAAATTGACTCACAAGGCATTTAGGCCAGAAAAGAGAATTTCAATCGGTCGATTTGGCGATGAGAGCGAACCTCTTGTACATCGACGTGGTTTCAAGCCTGGAAATTAAACGATTAAAGTTGTAACGATACAATAGAGCCGAGAAATGTCTAAACATACCACCCGGACTGATAAAGTCTTCGAGGCTGTTTCGCGATTCGGGGGACTAAAATGCAAAGGGTATTACTAAACATTTAAGCTTGAGTCCAGAAAGTTGCTTTCATAACAAAGGGATGAGGGAGTTATTACAAGTAATTTAAAAGATTGCAATCAATCGTGCTTACACAGATGTTCACTGTTGGAGACTTCAGACTAATCTCCGAGTCGACAATGACTGATTTCGAAGTGGTGCTCGTGCCCATTCTGGGCGGACCCATCGCCGAACCAACACAAGTAGCAAACTTCGCTAAGAGCCGCTGAGACTTCCGTCTTGGTTGAGTCACTGCCCCGACTAATTTCATTTTCTTTCGCGGCGTTTTTCGCCCCGAATCTTCCTCCGCACCGTTTCTCAGAACCCTTCTTTTCGACACACTGGTATCAGAAGCGCTTGAGACACTAACATGGGACTTGAGGAGTTGTCTTCGCAACGATGACTGGGACCTCGCCAATATATTCCTCCCTCTCCGCCTCTGCATCGGCGTCTTGCTGACAATCTTCTTCTCCTGACTGGGAGTCACGGTGACGGGTGCTAGAGGTGCAATCTTCTTCCTTTTAGGCATTCGATTTTTCTTCATCGCCGTGGCAGAAGAGGCGAAGTTACGAACGACGAAGTGGAGCACGTCAGGTGAAAGTGGCATGCGAGAAAGGGTGACGGAACCAATCAAGTCCGGGAGACGCGGTTGCGCCTCCTGTGCGAGAGTATCTTCCTCAGGGAAAAGAGGCAGAGGCAGGTTCGCAACTTGCTGTTGTGGAGATGGAAGACGCATCCAACCTGGAGGAGGATTTGCTTGGGTGAAAGCTGGGGAGGACAGCCCACTGCGACTAAGGCCTGAAAAGGGGAACATGAATAGTTCAAATTACAGAGTGTAGGAATTACTTACAAGTCCCGAGTGGAAGTGGGGTAGTTTCGTGAGTCCCCTTTCTGGAAGAGCCTGTCTTCCTTGTGCGTGGAGACTTCGAACAAGAGACAGAAGTGGCAATGACAGCAGGACATAGGGAAGGCGAAGCTTCAGAGTGGGGAACAGATATCGATTTCTCCCCAATAGGAGGAACATTTCTAGAGGCGATGCGATTGCAGTCATCTGCAAGGTCAACATCTTCTTTGTCTTTCAAGTAGTAGCAAGCCTCCGGAACTCGACACTTGGGGATGAAAGAGTGAATAAGCGTCGTACCTTTTGTTCTACACAAGCTTTAACCCAGGTCGGAGCTACTATGCACAATCCGCGTTTTTCTGCCCATAGCTTGGTCATCGGATCCCCGTAGCGAAAAATAACATGAGTAACGTAGGCATTACGAGTTGATTCGACTGTTGCACCAAGTGAAATAAGACGCCGCGTCACTACAAAAGCCGGATTTCCAAAAGGGGATCTAATATCCACATAGGCCACCACACCTTTGGGAAAAGAAGCATTTCATTCCACTTAGAATCAGACAACAAAGACACGCCATGCATTTAGTAGAACAAACTTGATCATTAAAACCACGAAACGAAGCGAAATCGCTAATGAGTTCTATACTCAAGACCATTAGTCGAATAATCAGAACGAGATTGCCAAGAAACCAAGCAAAGTTCGGCAAAAAAGACAGGATCCAGACCAGTTTAATATTCTCCTAACACACGAGCGATGCTGCAACCAATACCTACCGTTGAGCAGACCCTTCCCATGACTTGGAGGCACAGACATCGCATTGCCTCCGCAAAGTGCAACCCACAAATTTGAAGGGGCGCAAGCACTAAAACAAAAGTTGACTATTCTAATTCACCTGCATATGCTAAACACCAAGCAGACTAATTGAACCTTCAAATATTTTAATTATAAAAGCATGCAGCTACGATGCTTGCTTTTAATCCAGTCAGCGCATAAATCGTGCGAGCTCTTGTATGACAATATTGTAGCTCGCATTGTTCCCGAAAAAACCGCATAAGTGTTGTTTGTACTAACATGTAGCGTTCTGGTATTATCACACCTTAATAACAATTTTGAGTTCCTTTGGTGACCTTGATGATGGAATAATTGTTTGTTTTATGGACTATTCGTGAAAACGCATTCAGTAGTTAAAGAATGATCGAAGAAGGTTTAATGGTTTGAAGATACTTCCCAAACTACTTTAATGTAAGCTAGAAATATTGTACTTCCTTCGCCGTGGATGCAGTGGTGTTGTTGCTACTTTACTATCCTCCCAATCAAAAAAGGCTAACCTCGGAAAATCTGCTTTGCTATTTGAAGCATTGGCGTACTTACGGAGTGGTAATTCACTAATGCTTTGCAAATTTCTCTTAGACAAGTACGAAGATGCCGTGCGACTACTTTATTCAATAAAAGACGATAAAGAATTAGGACTGGCTTCTCGAATTTGCTTGTCACATGCATACAAAATCCCTCCAACATGTGGTACTCAAAATGTTGCCAAAACAGTTTTAGATCAAGCGAAGGTTGATGAATTTGACTTGGAGGTTAAGAATATCAGGCGTTCTGCAAACGGCACGGTTGGTCAATAGCCCTGCTACAATTTTTTGTTAGGCTCTCTACTATGCAGGTGCCAGTCTTTTAGCATTACAGCGATTCGAGAAAGCCAAGGAATTTGCTGAAAAATCAATGAAACAGGGGTTATTTATTGTAAAACATGTGGTCGTTTGCGTTATTTATAGGCGAAACATCTCGTCGGCTTTGCCTCATGCCACTGTTCGAATAAAGACCTTCAAAGAACAGCTGAATATTTTTTTGGAAACGAATCAGGGTATTGAGCACGGTTGTTTATTGTTTTTCTAATTAATCAGGGATGATGCAGCTGAGAAACTTTTTGGCCTTGCTATCTGCGCAGAAGTCACTAGCGACCTGCCAGAGGCACTAAGGCTACTCAACCAAATTATAATGCGGTTCCCGAACTTCTTACCCGCTTTTACCGAAAAGGTTGACGTACTTTTAATGTTGGATCGGTGGGAACAGGCACTTGATGCAGCATCACAGTATGTCTGGACTAACCTCAGCAATCTTTAGCTGCATCGAAATTAATTCTCAATGCATAATATCGTTGACATTCAAAGTCTTTTACTCCCTTTGTCGGGCTTCAAACTATGCACAAGTAGGCTTAAATTTAATTGCATGAAATTTTTAGACCCTTATAGATCTTGAAAAACTTATTAGTTTGTTGTCAGCAGTTGAGCCCAACAATTCACTTCATTATGCAAAGATCGCGAAAATTATTCTGTGCTTCGTGGGTTTCTGATTCAAAAGGAAGTTATTTCATGACTATAGAGCGGTCGTCACCCTCAGTTACTGAAAAAAGCCGGTCATTTAATTAATCGAGCTCTCGATATATGTCCCAGTTGCAGTTCTATCCAGCTCATTGCGGCCTCACTTAACTTGGCCACTGAGCGTACAAAGGAGGCCTTGATCAATTATAAGAAAGCCATAAAAATTGATGAATCAAGTATAGACAGCATGAATGGTAGGTATTTCTGCTTTTCACTATTTCACTTGCACGCATTTTTAGGCCTTATTTATTGCCAACTTCTTCAAGGAGACATGAAAGACGCCGCCTTACAACTTGAACTACTTGACGAACTTTTGCCCACAATAGGGGTATCAGCAGTAAGTCTACAAAATATAGAGCACCAATTGAATCGTTGATGCAATAAAAAAATATGGTTGAGTAGCTTGGTAAAACCTTGCTCATTCTGAATCTTTAGGAAACGATTTATCTTCAAGCCCTGCTTTTACGCGAGCAGAATAGTAAAGTGTGTGAAATAATGCGTTTGCTTGACAAGGCGACAGATTTACACTTCAAGAGATTGAAGGTACTGAAGAATTGGGCTTTGAACAACCGTGTGTAGGATCTGCCACACTCCATAGATTACTACGTGCAGCTCAATCCAGACTTTTTGCTGCAACTTGTAAGCGCCTATTTAACCCTCTCAAAACAACCTCTTTTAATTGTGTCTGACGGCAAGTCCTCAGTAAGTGAAGAAAATGGGATGCTCTCCCTTTGGCCCGATGAACAGATGCTTCTGCATAGGGCGGAGCGTCTCCTTTTACAAATCCTGGAGATCGCTCCAGGTCTCCTAAGGGCTAACTACATCCTAGCTTGTGTTCACTTGCGTAGGGGCAGTCTACAAAGTGCCCTCAAATTCAGTCAAGCCGCAGTTGACGTCGACCCCACATGTATCGATGCGCATGCTCTACAAGCCACCGTGAGTTGATAATTTATTTACTTGAGCCTTGACTTTCGACCAGGTTTACCTCTCTCAAGGAAATCTCCGAATGGCTGAGCAAGCACTTGAAATCGGTCTAAGCAATAACTTCGATCTTCGAAATCACCCCCTCAATAACCTCGTTCGAGCTGCAGTCTGTCTTAAAGACGGTGAAACAGAAAAGGCTATCAAGGTGCTCAACGAGGCATTAGCTAATCCTGATGCACCAGGGCGATCAGCTGAGCCGCCACATAAATTAAGTTATTCTGATTTTTGGATCGCAATGTACACTGAGTTGATCTACGCCTACCGGAAGATGGGTAAAATGGTGGGTTGCCTCAAATATGTAGATTGTACTTAAATTTGACAAGCGCAGTGTTTTTACAACTTTTATTTTTTGTTATAGCGCGATGCAAGAAGGATACTGGCGGAAGCACGGCAGGTATATGCCAACACATTGGAGACGGACAGACTTGATATCATAGCTGCTGACATCGATTTAGCGGAGGGAACTTTGGAAGCTGCTCTTGTGCAGCTCCGTGGTGTCCCTTCGGATAGACCTGGCTATATCTTAGCAAAACAGCGCATGGCTAATGTATACCTTAATCACAGGAAGGAATGGAAACTTTATATCGCGTGCTACAAGTATGCCTCAAGTATAATACCATGTGGGATAAATAATGAAAATGAATGCTTAGAACAGTAAGAAAAAAGAATGGCTTTCGGATTTTGCCTTTTATTAGGATAGTCGAGCGTGGAAATCCCTTATTCCCCGGGGGAAATAAAATATGACTATAGGACATTAAATTTCCCCATAACTACCATCCTTTCCAGTGGCAGCACCAACAACAAAAATTCACGCATGTGTGTCGTTAAAAAAGCGAAGTGAGAGGACACTGTGGGAGCAGGCGATTACTCTGTTCAGCTAAATGTTATCAGTACAGAAGGAGCTGAATTTGCCAGCACCAGCTGACAGATATTGGTCGGCTTTCGTGGGCGTATTGCTCGCATTTCTTGTAAACGACGATTATTAGATTCCTGAGATTAATTATTTAGTTGGTCACTGTTGAATGAGGAACTAAGGGATGATCCACTGAGGTCTACATCGTTTGCTCAGTTAGTCCGAACGTTACTCATGTATTTGTTTTGCTGAACAGAGAATTAGCTGAAACCCTGGACATGTGTGTCTTTGCGCACCTCCTTCTGGGTGACGCGTACCTTCGGGTGGAGCAACCGGAACGCGCAATCGAGGTGTACGAGTCAGTGCTGAGATGGGAGCCAGGCGATCTGCGAGTGGCCAGCAAGATGGGAGAAGCACTGGTCATGACGCACGAATTTGAGAGGGCTGTGCTCTACTATGAGTCGGCGCTTCAACGCGGCGCGCCGATTGGTCTCAGTCGACTCCTGCCTGATCTCACTCTCCTTCACGTACGATTGAAACAACTGGACAAGGCTGAGGCGATTCTCACTGCCGGTTTGGAGAGTATTAAAACCTGTAGGCTATAGTGATACTTGATTCTGAAGTTAAGCGCCTATTGTTTTGCCAGGATTTGCAGGTATTAAGACTAGGAGTAGAGCATGACCCACGCATCTATCCACACATCATAATCCATATAACAGGAACACTTAATAATTCTTTAGGCAGCATAATGTGGCTCGTTTGATATTTATTCCCAGAACAGTTTAGAGGAATGGCTTGCGTCGGGTCTGAGAGGCTGCACTCCAAGGCGGAGGTACAAGCTGCGGAGACTGAAGAGCCCTCTAACTTAGATACACAGTAAAATAAACATCACATCACCAAATATAAACTAATGATGAGCCATTTGTGTTTATGGGGTGAAGGGTGCATATTCCCAAAAATGCTGGCCTAACATTTAGGCGACATTTGCCTGCTCCAGTATGCAGATATATCTTCAGCTTGCACTAGTCCTGACTTGAAGTGATATTTATTAAGTCCACTAAGAGCAGGAACAGCTCCTGCTTCCTCCTACCAGCACCCGAAACCACAATGTGCTGTTAGCATTCATCATTTTCGCGTTGAAAATGTTGCATTTTTGAACCTAACTTGTAACGCATGTCTGTTTTATTCCATATTCCATCCTTGAAGTGTTCAATACCTATTAGCCAACTTTCCAGAAAACGACTTACCGTTTGGTTAGTGGAGAAACTGTTGGGATTGAAGACCTAAGCTGTTGGAGGGATTTTTTAGTGGTGTTTTAGCTTTAACTAGAGCTGGTTATGTTACATTTGCTGCCAGGAGGTCTCGAAAGGGGAATGGCCGTCCTAATGCTTTATTTTTTCAAAAACATGCGAAAACATGCACCACTACTGAAACGAACAATTCAAGTGGCCTTTGAATCTCAAAACAAGCAATCTGTTGGCATTACCAATTGCTGCAAGCAGCTTTAGTAAAATGACTAGGAACACATTTCCAGAAGCAAAAACTGAAGTATCTCACACATGTGACGCCGGTAAAAAAGGAGATAGTTCTGCGTGAAAAGCTTCACACAGCCTACCATTTCATCCTTTTTTCAAAGGCTATTGAGATTGTGCCCCAATCTTTTCAGAACTTATTCCCTTTTCCATAAACTGTCAGTTAACGGTTTGTCGAAACCATGCATTTACGCCTGTGCAGAAATTGACAGTTTTTGATTTCCTTGATACAGATAAAAGCTATCTAGAAATCCTAATCTACCCCAATAGCTATGCACAGTCATATTTAGTGGTACAAATACGGAGATTGTGGACTTCCTATGCACTGTGATCCTATTTCAACACATTCGGCGCAAGTACGAACACATCAAAAGAGGCGCATGGGATTGCCTAAACAGTCATAATATTTAAGAAAAAAGTGCCAGTATTCAAATCGTGGAATTCAGTATGATTTAGTAGCGCACGGGATTACGTCTGCTTGATTTTGTGTACGATCCGTGAATCTACCACACTAAAACACAACCAAAAGCGAAGCACTTGTGGATTACAATGCTCATTTCTATTGATCTAACATGATTTGAACGTTCTGCAGTGATAAATACTTTTTCGAAGGACAAAAAATCCATATTTAATTTTTAACATTTTAATTATTTACGGCCTCTCCGACTCATTTAAGCATGGATTATTCAAGACCGATTTCGCTGCTTCGTTGTAATCAAAAGCAAGAGACCCCAAAATACCCTTGCTTATTGTAGTGCTCCGAGTCTTGCCTGAAGTCGAAAGAAGACATGGCACTAGGACAGAACATGCATTACTGACGTTCAGAATGGCTGGAATCCACTGGCACTGGAGTTCCGCCCTGATCGGGAGCTGAAGTGGGGGAAAGAGAAATGTGCTGGCCATCCCCAATGTCCGTCGCCAGTCACCAGAGCACCGGGGGATAAGGCTTAGCGTCTGTTCTTCCTTGTCACTTCAGTCTCACTTCAGTGCTGCCCAGTCATGTCTACCTGGGTTCTATCACCTAGTAGAGAGATGGGGAAGAATCGCTTGTTCACCTACTTAGCATCTTCATACAGGTACTGCGGACAGATGGTTCACGTCTAGTATCTCTTGCGTTGTTAACAACACTCCTTCGGAACACGGAATTAGGATTGTTACCGAAGTCAGACGCCATTTTCAGCCCACCTTTTAGAATTTATCAGGAGTTACGACACCTGCGGCATTTATTCTTTTTCAGTCAGCCTAATTTTTAGCAACCAGGATCAGGAGTCGGAGTCAGGTTCGCTTTCCGCTGCCACCAGTGCAGCGGCCCAAGTCTTCCCTGAATTCGAACACGGTCATAATGCTAGAGCGAAATCCGCGTTGTCGGCGCATAGAAGGGCTGAAGGCTGCGAAATTAGTACATTCTTAATATCGCGAAATAGTTTCACACTTTTTAAATAGATTTGGTTATTTCTCCCCTCCCACACTGCACCATTTCCTCACCTCTTTGTTGAAAAAATTAACGAAATTGTCAGGTCTCCCATAGTGTGGTATGCTATCCCGCCTTCTTTAACCTTTGCAATTGTTATGCCCGCCTTTTGTCCTGTTTTTTTGCTTGTGGCATAAATCTCATCTTTTTTCTCACCATTTATAAAACGGGAAATAACCTGTCCCACTTTTAGGATGTAACCTCTCACGACCAGACAACCTCCCGTTTGAATTTACCTATCAAACCTTCTCTAAGGCTGACATCCTGAAAATGGCTTTTGGACATCGTAAAAGGAGGGAATGCTGAAACGTCAGTCAAATTCCCGTTAACTGAGTACACGATTTCCTCTTCCCCGCTTTCCTCAATCTTTAGCCACTAACGCGTGTATTTTCAATTCAAACGCTTTCTCGTTAGCCACGTAGGGTTGATTATGAAATAGAGGAACTGAAAAGGGTCCTGGTGAAGAAAGAGGAAAAGAATCCAAGTTGGAAGGTGTTTAGACAAAGCATGATTAACTTTGCTGCGGAATTGTTGCAGTACCACAAAAGCGTCGGGTGATATAAAGTGATTAATCGCATTCATCATTATTTCTACTGATGCTCTGTGACCGTCTAATTGGCAAAAAAAATACCAAGCATGCTTTCTGGTGCATATCTTCTTAAATTGCTTGACTGCGCTGATTCCCTCATTCCAAGGGTCCGTTTGGAGGCAAGAAATTGATAGCACAAATGGTCTGAGGAGAGATACTAGTCACTGTCTCAGAGGTCCAACTATAAGAAAATGAAATGGCTTACGTGATCGTGCATGCAATTCAATATTTGACTTGATGGTTTTTCTCACTGGGTCCCACGTCACAAATGTGTGTCACAGAAAAATCCGTCTATTGTAAAACGACTTCTAAAAATGTGGGACATTTTCGGTCTAAGGTAGATAATAAAGTTTGTAGGCCTAGAATATTATAAACACATGCCATAACATTAACAGTTGGTTTCACATTGAAATAGTGGAACAGTTGGGTGGCTTTGGTGACCCACTTTCCTCCGAAGCTCTGTTTTCATTATACACCAGAGCATTTACGTCTTGGCTAGAATTGCCTTCACTACACAGCCTCTAATTAATGCATCAAAAGATTATTACAAGAGAAAGAAGGAGAGGAACAATTGTTAGGGGCGACTTGGTTCTGCGTTCTACTACAGCGGCTTTGTGGCAGTACACGCTGAACTGAGTCCAGGTTGGGGGAGAGGGGATGGGAGGGAGCCAGGCTGACCATAGGATGGCATTCGAGGCTCTGGTATGTGGTGCGAATCGCGTTAAAAGGCAGTCTTTTTTTAGCTCTCTTCGTTTGCATCTCTTGCCTACTATTCCTCTTCCTCTGTACCTATTCATATGTGTGGGTGGGTTTGTTTGCTTGTGTTCATGCCACGCACCAACCATCCTTCTTTAGAGTAGTGAAAGAACGATACATTCATTACTTGCTTCGTGCTTTAGTGGTCCCCTTTTTTAAGAAAGAGTAATTTACTGGTTTTTTCCTATTATGACCTAGGAAACACGAGATTTAATATTCCGCTTTGCAGCATTGAAATAAAAGATGGCCCAAGTAATTGGTAAAGGGTTCATTTCGTTTGTTTGCCTAACTATGAAAAATGAAACGTCGTTTATGCTGACTAAGTTTATCAATCATTAATTTTGCTGGTTGAGGGTGATTTTACCTTCAAAATGGGTAGAAATTGGATAATCTGGTTTGTCATTCCTCGGAGTATCTATATCACTTACAACTTTACTAAAGATTACCCATAGATTGTAAGAATAACCGCCGTATTTTAATGCATTTTCCTTTCCGTTAGTTGAGCTACCTAGAATGGCAAATTAAAAGTGGACTGCTGACTAATAACAGCAAAAAAGTTTCTTCAATCACCTTATTAGTTGGCATGAAAGTTATTACAGTCCACGATCTGTAAACATGTTCCAAGAGACTGAATTCCACTTTCCTCTCGAAAAGCCAGGAAAAAAGGCCAAACTCTAGCCACCTGTTATTTTGCAACTGTACAATGACGGTCGCTATCGTACTACCACAGCCTTCCAGTCTCAGTTGATCTACGTGTGAACTAATTTTTACACCTTTCACGTTTAGCATAGCTGCGAGTTGTTCTTGAAGAATTAATCACCCAGTAAAGCTGGTCTAGAAACATGCACAGTTCTTTGTGATCAAGGATTTAGTCTTCCTTAGCATGATATATTTGTTTTGAGTGACTCACCACCGGAAACGACTCGTTTAACTATTCGGTTCAAGACAAAGCATTCTGCTCCCGCCTTTCCTTGCTTACTCTAAATGCTAGACAAACAAAAGCTGCACGACAAACTTTAAATTGGGAACCTAGTCAAGGTGAATTCATTCAGCCGAGGTTTGATGGGGGAAATAAGGGACAGGACAATAAGGGGTGCCGGACTGCTAGGCCTATGCATGACATCTACAAGCCTGGATTTCACAAATCTCTGCAATCGACTTCGAATCAATCAGGTAGGCTTTACTGAAATCGGCAGAACTGAGAAAATAAAAGTGGAGGGATTTCAGAAAGCCCAAATTAGAACGAAGAATTATGACCAATGCAAATAGTGTCAAGATTATTCATAATTTCTCATTATTTTAGCCACAGATATTCCATGCCTTCAACGATCTACAGACCTACTAATTCTTCTTGGCACTGTGCACCATTTCCAGGAGGACTATTCAAGGAAGCTTGCTGCACTCGGACAAGCCAGTAAGGTCATAGGCGATATCCAAAAATGCATAACTGCTGAAGAGCCATCGGATATCGCGACTGTTTGTCGAAAGCTTCTGATCAGGCAAGTGACCTCCCTAGTTAGTACCTGAAATATTCCAAAGCGGCTGCAGATGTGTTATCGCATTAACACGTAGTTAGCACTTCATGGGAAAAGTTACACAACCTCTAATTTTTCCGTGAAGCCATAAGTGCACACGCAGCGTTGGCTTGGGGGCTCCTCCGTCAAAACAGTATCTAATTGCGAGGCCAAAATACATTGACACAGTGACTATTTTTGTGTCTCCCCTTTGTATGGCAACAAAGTGGAGAGACATGAGGAAACAACTGCTCCTTGAATTCCAGAAGATGTGCTGTAATTTGCTGCCTTTAAATAAAAAGAATCAATTGTCATTCAAAGTAGATAAGAATCATGACAGTTAAAAGGACTCCTTACAATTATTTTTTTTTTGCCTCAAGCATTCAGATCCACACAGCGGACACCCTATTAAAGATGCATAAGAGGTCACAAGGCATATTAGAGACGAATTCCAAAGGTCCAGACCACGATGCTTCCACAAAACCAACTCCAGATGGTGAAGAGGATGACCTTGTAACTGCCAGCGACCTCACAAAATTGGCTCGAGAAGGTTCAGGCTCATCAAAGGAATTGGAAAAGGCCATTGCCACTTGTGAGGAGGCAATACGTGGGGTTGGAACGATCCACTCTCCCGACATTATTGATCGCCTGAAACAGGCTGCAGCGCTGTCTCTACTGGCTCGTTGTCATTTGGCTAATCGTGACAGGGCTCGCTGTGAACAGATCTGTTTGAAATTGGCTGTCTGTCAGGTGGACCTAGTCTTCCTAAAAATCGTGAAGGAGTCTGATTCGTGGGGTGATTTGACTATCCGTTTTTCTTCACCTATTTCAGGAGGAGATCCAAGGAATAAATGAGGGCATAACATTAGCTGATTTCAACGTGCCTGTTGAGCTTTTCTCTTCAATGGTAGCCGAGGGGAACACGCCGGAAGTGCCGGGGATGAGCACACTTTCCTTGAGGAGATGCGTCGCGATGTTTGAATTTGTTCCGACAGCCATCATCATGGCAAACCTATTGACGCATGAAAGCGACTTTGCGGGTGTTTTACCACACCTGCTAAAACATTTGAATGAAGTACCAGGTAAGCTCTCTTACTCGTTAGGTGTTTAAATCAGAAAAATTTGCGTACCGTTTTCGATGTAGCCTACAGAAATGACGTGAAGCCGATATGAAAACTTGGCTATGCATTATAAAGCGTCAATGTCTGTCATTCTACCGGCACGATTCCCCTTGATGTCAACTCGCATATTTCCTTCTTTTGAACAAACCCTCATACTATCAAATGCGGTTTCGGTTTGTCTACCTTACGAGACTTCTCGGTTGGCTTTCCGCTAAACACCAGGCGAAGATGCGCTCCTAATCGTGAAGGATTGCCTGTTGCTGGGCCAAGTGTTGGATGGGAGAAGTGCAACAATTATTTTCCACCTATACCAAATGGAGAGAGAGAATCATAGAAGCATTTAAACTGTGGGAATGAGTTCCGCTCACATACCATGAAAAGACCCTTCAAAGCCAATTAGTTTGTCATTACTGAATCTGTAATTGGTAATGAGAAATGACCCTTTCTCCCAGCGTTTTTTAAACTACTGAACAAACCATCCATCATCTACCACACAATTATCGTTGCGTTCTCTGGAAACGAGAATTTGAACGTTTCTGGTGGGATACAAGCACAACTGCTTCCTTATACTTGATACAACTAAAAATGGGTAGGAAAGGCTTCTTCTTAAGAAACAGGCTTGAACTTGACTCACAAACCAGTGGAATGATATTTGCATTTGTATTTTTACATAGCATGATTTCGAATTGCCGCAGATTTTAATCGTAAGAATACTTTTGAATTGGCATTGAATAAGAGAGGAGGAGATGATGCTTTCTTCTTCATATTCTGCCAGTGGTATTTCACTAAGCTAGAATTTATGCCCATAACCTTTTAACGCTAACATTTGGCATTCATATGATCACATATGGAATTGAAAGGAGAGTTGGGAAATAAGCATGAGAGAAATCGAGGTGGCTCAGCATGTCTTCTTCTTGACTCCTAGAGGTAGTGCGAATTTGTCCCATTCCAGAAAGGGCAAGCTTGTATAGAGTTCTTTGGTAAATTTCAGGCCTATTTGAAGAAGAAATCTGCAACAGGATCGTAAACCTTGATTGAGTGCATTAGAGACATCGTCCCTTCATACACAACTGAAGCTTGCAACTTCACGGCACTGATCCATTCAATTCGTGAGGAGAGATTCAAATAATCTCCATGTTTGATGGATATGGTTCCCGGAGGGAAATGGACATCCGCATACACATAATTCGCTCGTACATGTGCACCTCACTCTTTTACCCTTGGACAGTTGACACCTAACTGACAAGATGTCAACTTAAGATTGCTTTCAGACCATGGTTACCAGGTTCCAGTGAAATGTAGGATCCTTGACGAAGAATCTACGTGTTTCATAAGTAATTACAAATCTCCGACTTTTAGTAGTTTTTGCAAAGAGATGTGTATTTATTGACTAAATAGCTACCAAGCTGTAGTTACGGTAGCGTCCCGAGTCTTTCCTGAAGACGGAAGAAGTCAGGAGGTTGGGACAGAAAATGCATTACCAAATTACAGAGGGGATAGGAGGCTGCTAGCATGGTTTAAAGGTGGAGCCAGCGGTGCTCGCGTAACCAGGATGAAGAGATGAGCAAGCAGTCGAAGTACTACGTAGCCTCCGTTGCTCCTGGTCGACCTTCCGCGCCGGCCACTACAATGAAGTCAGAGATGTAAGGAAAAATAATCACAAACCAGCGGCGTCAGTTGTCGGATTTGTGTGTGAACAGGAAGGTGTCTGACTGCAACATTATCAATCCCTCTTGATAATTCCACTGCTTCTGGGGTTTCAAACTTATTTAGAACTGTATTGGAGAAGGGAGGATGTGCTGACCACCTTTTTTATTCATCGCTAGTCGTAAGAACACTGGCCTAAAAGAGAAGTCATTTAGTCAAGGGTGGGGTAGATGACAAAGACAGACGTCACTATCAATCCTTTTTTCCTCCGCAACATATGCCCTTCTTCCATCACGTTAAGTAATAGAAATGGAAATTGAAGCATTTACCCCCCAGGGTCGGATTCGCTTTCCGCTGCCATTAATGTAGCGCCCAGGAGTTCCTTGAAGACACCAGCGTAAGTAATAGCTCGGAGGTCATGCCATCCAAAAGAACTGCAAAGGCGGAGTTTTCAATGCCCGCGGAATCAAAATGAAGGGAAATCTAATAACTCAAACATTACTTGTACATAAAATTCAGTGGCACCGTGTACGTCGATTTCGCGGCTCTTGAATTATTCGGACCGTAAGCCTATCCTACTACTTCCACTTGACACAAGAAGTTCGTAATTTACTCATGCTTCATAGCTTGATAAGATTCGGATATTTTGGAGGCTTACTTATTGTTTCAGTTATATGCCTTCAAAAAGTCCACCTACATTGATGTCATTAGGGCATTGGCTTCCCTAAAGTCACAAATAGCCCACCTCTGCGTCATCCCTCTTTTTCCATCCATTGTATGCTCCTCGGAGATAGCCATTACGACTTTTTCCAGGTGGGACAAAGTTAATGATCAACTAGAGTCTGACATTTACGCCCGTGGCTGATGACCTTCCTGTGTCATCTCGCGTGATTCATTCCGTACTTCTTTTCAGATGACCACCAAGCAATGGCCCACCTGATTAATACCTACCGTCGCCTTGGCCAGTTGTCAACAGCAGAGGAGTACTTGCACAGAGTTCTGGAGGAGCAGCCCTCCGCTAAGTCGGATCCTGGATTTAACTTTGTTCAAGGCTTCTACTATTGGTAAGCCACGGAATACTTTTGTCCACTTCTCTTATTATAATGTTAGTGAACGTCTCGTTTGTCCAGTTAATAAAATTCATTTACCAGATCTTTCTTTGAAATTCAATTGCGTCACAGTTACATATTTTAACCTAAAAAGGGTGAAATTCCCACATTTGTGATTGTGTTTTATGGAATATCATAAACATCAGGTGGTCAGAACTAAAAGCCCTTTCAATTTTAAAAGAGGAAGAAGTTGTGCTGAAACAGGGTGGCATTTTTACTGAAGAATATTGTAAGCGATAACAAAGTGGCCTACTTAAACGGAGGGGAATATACAAATGTCATTCACTGAGAGATGGTGAAGGAAAGGGACGCACTATAGGTATACGTTGGATTTTCCGCTTATGTGAGGTTCACACTTGCAAACTCACACTCAGAATCTTTTGGCTTTTTTTCTTTTCATGACGTTATAGACGAAGTAAAATTGGGCGAATAAGCTGGAGGAAAACATAATCAGTAGTTTTGTTTCACATTACGAATGCTGACAATGACAGCATGATGCTTTACCATGATTCCTGAATTCATAAATCGGTTAAAAAGTGCCTGTAACTTAAATTTCCTGCAGCTGGTGTTGTAGCGCGTTGAGGTAACTTGTTGACAACTTTTAATAAGTCGTAAAATGCTTGCATTTGTGTGAATGAAAACACTGCAACACAAAAAACGCGTTATTTTATCGGTACGGTGCTCTTAACTATCTTCTTCTTTTCTCTCATCCTGGGCCCACCTCATGCCAGCAAGTATCGATGGAACCAGCCAGATGGATGTGACTCTAACTTGTATACTGCCAAGACGTGGTATCTGGGGTATGTGGAATATGCAGTAGCAGTAGATTGAGTCACTTAAAATCATCATTACCAATTCGTTCTTCTCTACTTCTTTCTATGCATGGTAAAGGCAGGTGATTGACAGAGGGTGGTGTGGCAACTAATTGGTAGACACATTTCATGCCCTACTACCTTCACACGACCAAGTTCTCTTTCTGTTTGAGTGTGTAAGTGTGTGTGCGGTGGGCTGCAGACGCAATTGTTCGCTGGAAGTCGCATGTTTGCGGAAGGTCATAGATGGAATACGTCTGATTTCTGCCTACTCGACGCGACAGATTAGATGTGGGGGGGGGGATGTGTGGGAGAAGTTACTTCTTGATAAACAATCATGACATGAACTACTGAGACAATGGAATTCCTCGGAACGTAATGCACATCAAGATCTCATACCTTATCTCGTGTCTTTTACCTCGTACGGTGGCCAAACTTTGATGTGGGAAGACTGGCATTTTAGGATGAGATAGTGTGGGTTTGTGGGGGCTGGAAGGGAGATGTTGTGTATTTCCCTTGTGATAACTCGACAAGCTCCTATTAATGATCATAACTTTGTCTTGGCGTTGGCATTAAAATTGGCACCAGCACCAGCAGTAGCCAATCACATGATCACATGCGAAGTAGAATGGACGGCAAAGGGACGAAAGAGGGGTAGAAATAGACGCGTTTGAAGGATTTAACGAAGCTTCCTGATATTATTTGACCAAACTTCCAAAAATCACGAGTTGCTTTAGCTACTTTGACTGATAATATTGACTTCCAAAGCGCCAGTGTACCTCATTTTTTCCTCTTAAAATGACGACAATAGGAAGGTCAAGCCGATGGCTGTAGTCATTTGTCGATCTTTTATAAAGAAAAGTGTCTTTTTATGCTAGCTGCTCCAAAGGTATATAAGCAGAAGTTTCCATTTGGCTGACGCACAGGTTAACATCTACCTCACAGTGTCGTCTTGGAGTGAATCTAGAAGCTCTAATATCACAGCACTGACGTGGTGTTTGGTGAGTACCTAGCACATATAGCTAAAAGGAAAAGAAAATCCTTAGGATGAGTCTTGTAAACTGTCAATCCATGAAGAGGTGGAAAAAGGAGTTCTCGAATGTGTAACCTACCTATAGTTTGGTCTAAACAGAGTGGGAAAGTGTGTGCAAGATAATTGCTTAAACAATTGACAGAAATGGGCAGGCGCTTATATTTACACCCAACATATATTTCGAAAAAAGATGACACAGCGTTGGGTTCCTGGGATTTTTTGACAGAAAAGAGTTAAGGAAATTCGCACGTAGGTTCTGATCGAGACTAAGGTGTTTTGTGCAAACAGTAGAACAAATTTGAGGCAAAAATTCTTTTCCAAAAGAGAGTATAGAAGCGCAAAATTGAACTGTGCTCTCGCTTCCACAGGTACAGAGGCGACACAAACCTCGCGATCCGCAGTTTCAATGTGGCTCGTTTGGCCAGCGATTACGAAGTGGATGCGATATGCGCAATGGTGGAGAGCTGTCTCGCGCCAGCATTGCATCTTATTTATCCCTCCTTCTCATCCTCCCCCGCCGCCACTACCGCCTATTTAGACAGTGACATGCGTTCAGCTAGACCGACGGCGACTGCAAACACCACAGCAAATAGCATGAAGGCCGGTGAAGCGACCTCGACCTCCAGGTTTAGCGATGCTACTACTGCCGGTCAACCTAGTGGCGATATGGATGCTGAGGATGTCGAATTCACGGGCTACGAGACGGCTGCTTTTCTGCTTGTGGTAGGATGTTAGAAGGAGCAGGATTTCTTGCTCTATTTTTTTACTACCTATAAGGCATAAAGTTAGAAAGCATCCCTATTTTCTACCCGTCGAAAATCAGTAATTTGGAGACCAAATCAGAAGTGATTTAAGACTCGCACAGTAATCAAAATCATTATCATCCCACCGCATATTCCTTTATTTTTAGCTTAATCCTCGGGATTCTTTGTGCCATTTATCATACGTCGGCTGTCAAAAAACGACTTCTTAACAGAAGACGTGGGCTACCAAATCCGGTGATAGTGGTGCTTTTCCAAGGCTCTAATAGAGCAACCTAATATAGTTTGATCGCATGCTATGGTATAAAAACCACATACTCCATACCAATCTTTGCAGCTGGGAATAGCTGCCGAAGTTAACACCTGCTTGGAGCATTTTTTGCCCTTTTTAACACATGGTGGTGTTGGATTTGGGAATTGTTTTGCAAGAACACTGTAGGTACATTTTTCAATGGAACAGCTACACTCCTTGAAAACGGATTTTTCTTCTTTTCTCGTCACGGTACTTTTGCAACAGATGTTTTCCTTCCGTTGGAGTCACCCAAACTAGAAAAATCCAATCATTCTTCATAGTACAGAGGAAAACATTTATGCACTTTACAGAGTCTAAAACGTGTCGTCAACAGAGATTTGTGGTACTCTCATAGATGATGTTTAAGATACGAGTTCGGAAGTAGCATAAACAGCATTGTCGGTAATGCTGAATCACAGTAGATAAGTGAAGGTGCTGGAGCTGCTCATAATTTTCCGAAAAAGCATTCTTGTGTTGAACTTTCATTCGTATCCTTTTCTCTTTACGTTCATTGTGATTTGTCACTATCGTATGGCGACAATTTAAAAGGGCTAATGGTCATTTTAAGGTCAAGACCAATGAAAGCGCTAAAAATACACCGGAATTGGACCACCTTGAGCCTCCAGCACTGTTAGTTTAGCCAAATCAGTCTCAGCATTAACAGTCTCCGTATCAAAGTCTGGTTAGGATTTCGAGAGTGTCGTATCCACTCCCAAATAGTAGCAGTTCACGACGCACAGTGATTATCCACATGAAACCTAGTTAATGAGGGGGACTACTTCTTCTTCCCTGTAGAGATTAAGATCATGTCGAATGCACTATCCCAGGATGCATCGCTTTCTGTACAACCTTCACATGGCAATGTCACGTGATAAGGTGAAAGTGGAAAAGGCCCTTCAAAGCTTTGCTGAAATGAATGAAGAGGTATGTGAATCTGAGTTTTTCTAAAGCCTACTGAAACCTCCAATCAGACAACTGGTAGACTAAGATTTTAATGTGGATGTCGGTGCTGATCGATATGATAAGTGCGCCCAGTGGCCATATAACGGAGAGTACGGCAGACCGAGTGATTATAATTAACCTTAACTATAACAACAGATTAACCTTGACCTTCGAGTGGTTACTAGTCAGTTAGGGTCCATCTCCGCTGGGCATGGCTAATCAG
Source organism: Taenia multiceps (assembly GCA_001923025.3). Lineage (NCBI taxonomy): Eukaryota > Metazoa > Platyhelminthes > Cestoda > Cyclophyllidea > Taeniidae > Taenia > Taenia multiceps. The sequence continues at coordinate 73,279,330 of CM010311.1, read as the reverse complement.
GCACGACGGAGGGGGGTACGGCCCTCTAAAATATTCGGAGATTCACCATCTAGAACGTTGAACAGGAGCATAGCTATGAGGTTGGAGCCCCTCCCCCTCAGGCAGTAAAAAACAAACAAAGGTTGAATTATGTCTTTAACGTGCTATGAACCCCGAAATGCCTTTTGCAAAGCCGCTGGTAATTAAGACTTCAGGCAACGTTCATGTTCCACTATCCTGAATGTCACCTATTATCTGCGAATTTTTGACTGGTATGGCATTTATTGGAGAAGATTTATATCCTCCAAATATAACAGGTTGTACAGATGCAGTAGAATGGTTTTTCGTGCAAAAAATTGTTGCTTCCGGCTGTTATTGTGCATAGGTAGCGCCCAAAGCCTATTCCCCAGTTTAACCATAAGGAAGGACAATTTTTTGCATTCTAGTGTGAAGGCGTTCCAGCCATATACGGTGCAGCTGTTTGCTACCTCCTATTGGGTCAGGATCAGAAGGCGAAAAATCAACTTAAACGTCTGGCTAAGTACGCGTGGACTCCGGAGGTGGGTGATCTCTTTCCTAACTAGCTGTGGGTACGTTTTGCGGGAGGGAGCGAAATTGATTCCATCATCAGGGAATACTTGTTCTAACTAGTGCAACTTATCAAAAAAGTCGTTTTAAAGTCACTTGTCAAATAGATCAACTTGAGTTAGGAGAAAATATCGTTATCGACATGTGAATGTAAAACAGGAGAAAATTTTCGCAGTTTAAAATGACATTTTGCCAGATAGACTGCTGATGAACTATAGTATGCCTAGTTGGTTCGATAGTACAGGGATTCAGTGATATTTCTTCGGATGGAAGGGCGCCTAGGATGAGATAAGGATGGAAGGAAGATGCTGTCACTTTCATCAACACTACCTTCAACCCTTAATCCCAACCTCAACTTCATTCTCACTCTTGTTTTGTGCATTCGCTTGAAGGTATATCCTCGGGCTTCAAGTACTGATTAGCGCCTTTTCTTGGCATATCCATCACCATCATCATTAGTCACTCACGTGATTACACGCGAAGTAGAATGGACGATTGAGAGGAAAAAGTGGAACAGAAGTGGACGTGTCTAGTGCTCCACTGATTCCCGGCTTCGAGACCCAAAACCCTTTATTAAGGAGGAGCTTGCAAGTAGTTTTTAACCCCAGGATTGAATTTGGCTTAATTTCAAGTTCTTATAACTAGCTAAAATATTTTTGACTGGTATTCCTTACTTCACTTTACTTCAGATTTTAGTGTTTAAAACCACATTAACCTTTCTTGCTACTTGATATAATAACTAGAGGGTTGTACTTCACTCATCCAACCATTAATGAGCTGCCTATAGTTTTTTCAGCCCTGCTAATAGGGAGTGTGATCCGATCCAAATTTGGAAAGATTTGCCATTTTCGCAATCGGATAAGTTTATGAAAAACGGTCTTTTGATGGCCATCGTCTCAACGCTAGTATCCTACGATCATTTGACTTTGAGGCACAACTTCTCTGAATTAGTGCTGTCAGTAACGAGCGGTTTTACAGTAACGTTTGCCACATAACCAAGCTCTGCTATTTCGGGTTAAGTGTTTGTGGCTAAGCCTTGCTACGTTCATAGCAAAATTTGGCAAGATGTTTAGTTTTAGCCGAGCCAGACGGATGAGAATAGACATATGAAAATAGAACTAACTCCCAACTGTGCATTATTTAAAAGCATTGAAGGACGAAAAACTTTAGATAACTCAATTTCGTTGAGAGTACTTTTCGAGACAAAGGTGGCAATCGGATGGCAACTTGACAGTCAAATCGAGTTGTCCCAACAATTGCTTGTAAGGAGAGAAATAAGCGGCCACCTCCTATCTTTCCCTGCGCCAAGGGAAGATCATGGTTAATTGAACTTTGCTGCCATTGCGGTTGTATTAATCGATCGACTCCTACTACCATTAAAACAAGGAGGTCCTAAAAGGCGAAATCATTTTTTGTAGGAAATGTAAAAGGGCAATACTGGCCAATTCAATAATTCCTCCCCAATGCCTGGCCTCTTAAATGGGGATTGGCGGAGCGCCTAAGTATGTGCAACACCTTTGCACCAATAATGCCTAAGCAGCAGTCCTCTGTGGTGGCACTGGCTTCCCTCTGCAACTATTCGCACCGATTCATAGACGTAGGAGTCAATAAATTGCCACCACACCGCCTACCAACAGTTATTGCAGCACTTTAAGCAATGAAATAGTCCAATTCCCGCATTTTATTGGAGAAAGGTATAAAAATCAACTTTAGGAAGCAGAGAAACCTCAGACTTTAGTGTTTGCGTAATACAAACCATCAAGGCCATGTTATTTGCCCCTTAGCCCTTCTCCAAGTTAGCAATACGCCCTCTTCCCAATTATCATGTCTCTGGGCGTTATATGTGTCGAATCTTTAAAACTGGAACTTTTCTTTCTTGTGTGGAAATGGATTTCGAGTTCGCGATGAGTATTTGGGCTTTAACTGCTTTACCGTTTAACTGGTGCGCGTGTGTGAGCCTACATCCAGCGTCACAAATATGTGACATGTGGTTTAAGTTAGGTTATGACAACTACTGACTGCACTTAAGCATCCCGTAAATTGATGTAGGGTATTCATCGTTTGAGGCAAGCTATGAAAATGGCACAGAACTAAAAAGCCAGTCAGTGACGTAGTGGAACGGCGAAATGGTTTGATAGCCGTGACAGTCGATTTCTCCTATTGCGTCTCCTAGAAATCTTCCCGGATGTTCGATGAAATTTTAAATATTCCTTAAAGTGTTTACCTTTCATTTTGACAGCTTATAGCTCTGTGGACCAACTTTGTTTAAAAAAATGACAAGTAATATCTTCTCTTTAGGATGCATCCTTTTTGGAGCGTTCGTGGTTGTTGCTTGCGGACATTTACGTAAGTATGGACAAACGCGACATGGCGGTGGATCTTCTGAAGCGATGTTTACAGTACAATCAGGTGAATTTTGCACAAGAGCTGTTTCAAAACTAAGAATCTAGTACGCTGAACGCCTAATCAGTTCAATTCACTTGCTATTTTTGTGCTCAGGCGGCAAGATTAGTCTGGACTGCAGACACAGAAATCAAATTATCTGTTTTTTGTCAACTCCCAGTGCATATGTAGGGGCCGCCAAATAAATTTGGTGAGCGGTTGCAGTCGTAACCACCTCGGAAGCAAGGCCAGTCGTCTTGCTGTGTTGGCTCATTGAAATTACCCCGGCATCTGTAAAGCTCCACACCCATAGTTAGGCCACATTTGTGTGCGCGTTTCGTCTTGAAGGAGGCGAAATGATTGGTTTGCTGGTCTCTCTCCCTCCTGCTTTCTCGTCATATTTTCGGAGGATTTGGCAACAATTTATACAGCCGTTTTTGATGGCTTTGCCAATGAAAGCGTTGCCATAGTGATGCCAACGATGGTGTTGTAATGTATCCGAATTCGTGTTACAGCACGGCTAGTAGACATATGAAACTAATGGAGTTTGAATTGGCCTTTCAAATCACTCCATTTAAAGGAATGCTAAAAAAATTGATGGTTGAATTAATGAGAGAATCTTGTTCCAAAAGAGCTTATTGAAAAGAGGAGGATGGACTTATGGATGGTGTGCATGTCACAAGCCTACCCGCTAAAGCACAAAAATGCAATTCATTCTTTCCGATTTTTTCTTCCTTTTAGTCATGTTATCAAGCCTGTGAATTCATGGGAGTGGTAGCAGAAAAAAATAACTCCTATGAAGACGCCGCAATGTACTACAACACGGCATGGGAAATTCTAAACAAACAAGATCTTGCCATTGGTAAACCAGGGGAATGAATTATAGATGAAGCATTTCCTTTTGTGCATTTTAAATGATTTATATCGTTCTAGGTGAGTGGAGGCCCTTATTTTCTTCATGAGACATACACAAACATTCTTCGGGTGCCCATAATAGAGAAGGATGTTGCTACTTATGGAACTGTTTAAGTAGCTATATTGGAGACCATCAAAACATCGTCGCGTTCATATGACCACCTCATAGCTGCCACTGCTGGCAGCCGTGCCATGGGATCAGATGCTGTGGATGCGCATCTGTTCATGCATATGCTATTCTCGCTAAAATTCATCTCTTTCTTTTGAGGCTTTCACTTCGAAATCGAGTGCGCAGATAGATTTAGTTTTATGGTAACAGAACTGGAGTTGACATGCTAAAGAAAATAAGCTAAATTTGGATCTGCAATAGTTGCATTTGGCTCCCTTTTGATGTAATGAAGTACATCACAACGAGCCTTTCATGATGTTACATTTAGCTATGCCAATAAGGCACAAGATTTATTGTTACTCTGTAGGGGGCTATAGGCATCCCTCAAAGGTCATGCCGCCAAGGGGTAAGCAAAATCAAGGCGACTGAAGAGTAGGGGTCCAATCTCCATCGTAAAGGCAGGAACGTTCAAACCTGCATCGTTTGATGCCATAGTTAAGAATTACATTCCCAAATATGAATGATAAAATTTCGAGAAGTGTCAATTTGAATGACTTGATAATCATAGTGAAAGGATGTTATTTCGGCAGTTGGGCAGGCATTTTGTGCGGTGCTGTCTCTAACAATGCTTGTGAGGATCCACTTTGTGTTATTAAAGGAAAGTTTAAATCTGGATATATTTAATTGGAAAATTTTAAGTATTTGTTGAACCTAGCTGTTCTGGTTTTCAAAGGTTACAAATTGGCTTTAAACTACTTGAAAGCCAAGGATTACTTCCGGACTGTTGATGTCTGCCATGAGGTAGGTGTGTGTGCATGCTATGCATGGCTATTCCGTGATTGAATTGCATATCACTAGAGCCTGCATTTTGATGGTGGCGGTGTAGGTTGAATACTCTTTGACTATCTGCAAACGCCTCAATTTCAGATCCTTAGCATTTCCCCAAACAATGCACCTATCCAGAAGACTATTCTTCGGAGGGCCCTTGATGCGATGCGCACATAACGCCAACTGGCATTGGCCACTCGGACAATTTACTCCGACCTAGTTTAAGTCGTTCCCCTATTTCTCTTCTCATTTAATAAAAGTTTTAAAGCGTTCGAATTATGTGAATGGGATTTATATAAATCCGTACTACTTATAAAACAAAATTACTTACAAATAGATTGGTGTTGTTAAAGGTGAAAAAATTTAGAAACTCAAAATCCTTCATTACAACTGTATGTTATCCTCAACCTCCAGTCTAAAGTAGTCAAATTAGGGGCTAGAATTTCACCTTTATCTTGCTTGAAGGCATCCTAACTTGTTTAGGATAATCAAATACTCCTCGCCTTTTTGCTGTGAAAGTTTTCTTCGTAAATTCTAATTTATTTGAGAAAAAATTCACACCAAAATCTGCACTAATCGGGGATGAAGAGTTTGCCTACGAATGATACACCTTTCACCACATTTCTCGACGGCACATTCTCCCGCCACCATCTATTATCTCACCTCCTCCAGATGTTGTTCACCAACTTTTACGCCGATAGGCTTTAGTCACATTTGCCAGGTTCACTCCATCGACATAGTAGATCTTAACTTGAAGTCAAGAGTGTTAACCATTTCTACTCATGCTTGAACTAACTTGAGAGCTTACCTACCCTCATGTAGGCATTTTACCATAAAATAATAAAGTCGCCCATCTTGTAATCGGCATATTTCCCACCTCCAAAAAAAAAGAGGCTTTGGGCAGTGAGGCGAAGGACATCTGGTGCCCAAGGGCGGAGCAGCATCGACGGTCGTGCCCACGCCTCAGTGATGCCGCCTAGAGACACACCATGTGTACAGTGCGTTGGCGAGAATTCCACAAGTTTAATTTGCCTGGATTCAAAAGTCTGGTTATTAATTGAAATTGAGCAGTTGACGCCTGATTTAATGTCCTCTGCCATGTTGCGTAGCCAGTTTACTTTAAACTTTTATTCGGCATAAAGTGGCAGTTCTCATGCATTAACGATATTCGCTGTGACTGTGGTGTCTCGCCCTCCAAATTTCGGCGTCTACCTCACCGCCAGCATCAGCGACCTGTATATCTAGCCAGACGTCAAGTGAGTTAATGCATGACACAGCGTAGTAGCAGTTGATCACTTCCTGAGGGTCAAACAGCAGTCACGTCCGGGACTTACCTCCTGCATGCATTATGATACTACTCAAAGATCTTCATGATAATGTGCCTTCCTGTGAGGTAGTGAGGATCGGTGGCGCCTTCCTGCTCGTAAAGGACGACCCGGGGTCTCATACCCTGCAAATCGTGCGACTGCTAAACTTAGACACTAGAAAGTTGATTCTTGGGGATGAGATGGGGTTGTAAGGGATGGAAGAAAGCCATTGTGCCACCTCCACCCTTAACTGCTACCTTAACCACATTCTCACTCTGTTTTCCCCTAAAGTTGTTTATTCAAGCTCCACTTGAAGAGTATCATCTTCCCCAGTCATCGACATAGCTAAATTGTATGATTACATACAAAAGAGACAGTTGAAAGTTGAGAAGTAAAAATGCGACAGAAACGGAGGTGGATGTGAAGAGATGCGTTTCTTTGAGTTTGGAGATAAGCCACCTTCAAATAGTGGTATTTGGAAGGGGTAAGTTTCGAGACCACAAGCTGTAAAGCACTGCCAACAGAGGACGGTTTAAGCCTTTAACCTCAATCCCACACAAATACTTTGTGTTATCTCGTCGATTAATGATAAGACTTCAAAAGGTCGACACCCTTATGACGCTTTCCGTGTCGCCTGATTCTGAGCTTTGACACGAGACGATTTCCATTTGCGGCAGGTAGTGGCACACAGACACAAAGCTCATCTTCATCCATCGGCACCGCGAGCATAGGTCTTGATATTTTAATGATTTTTTTGGTCTTTCACGGCAATTCCTCCTACCACGCGAACGCTGGAGGCCAGGCCAGGTTGGGGGCAGTTGATGAAATGGGACACAAAGTACACACACAGGCATAAAGTGCTTTTCAAAGCGCCGGAAAACTCACTTACTTAAGATGGGTGTCAATATTTTCGGGTCAGGAGGGATGAACTTTGACTATACCGAAGTGCCTGCACACAAACACATGGCCCGACTTTTCCTCCTCCCAATGAGGCGGCTTCGCATTAACGCATGACTGTAGCGGTCAGGGCTTCTACGTTAATAATTGCTTGCAATTAGCATCGTGAGGTTATTAGACCTCGACCCTCTTAAGATGTTTATATGGCAACAAGTCGAATTGGGGGATGTTGATAGGCTTAATTATCTCGCCCGCCATTGAAGATACACGACCCCACATTGTAGACACGGTTCTCTGACCATATTACCTCTGTTGCTAGCCCCTTAACTATTCTGTAAGCATAACTTGAAATTGCGTCAATCCATCCTCTAGCACACAACTTTCTGGCTAAGTTGAATCCGAATGATGTAAGTTAAGTGATCTGATATATAGGATTTTCTGCCAATTCGCCTTACATTTTAAAGGTAATTCTAGAAGTGCTTTGTGTAGCCAGAAGAAATCAGCCCTAGATGAAGATCTACGTGTCCTTTTGGAAGGTAAAGTCGCAACTGAACCATCAGGGACATGGTTCAGGCAATTCTGATGTGAATGACCAACAAGCCTGTCTTAGTCTACATCAACCGCAATCCGGCAATGCGGAAATTGTAAAAGCTAAGAGGCCAGGCCATCTACAAGCCATTCATTAACAGCATGTGACCTTAACACATGCAGACCATCAATTTCTTCTCCAAGTCTTTTGCATGCATAGGTTGTGAAACCGAGTTAAGCATTATATTTTTTTTCTTCAACAGCATGACTTTAGGCTAAAAATGGCTTTTTAGCTTTTTCGCACAATCTACGCATCACCTCACACTCCTAAGGCATGCATCATTGCATCCACCATCTCCATAGGACCAGGCTTTCTATTTTTGTGTGTGCGTTCGAGTGTGTGTAGTGTGAACTAGTAAATCCTAGTCTTGACTGGGGGAAAAGTCTTGGCTTACTCTCACCCTGACACGGCAAAGCTGAGCAACACATCACAACGCAATACAATGCAAGGCAAAGCAGGATCTACTACTGCCTTTCCCTCTGTTTATGCAGCATACCTCATGCGGTCGTCAGACTCAGGAGAGAGAAAATTGACACTGGAATAAGATGACAAAGATGGTGAGAAATGAAAGGAAGATGCTACCCTATCTCCCTCCTTAACCTTAACTTCATCTTCGAACTCATTCTATGTACTCCTTAGTGATAATTCGCCAATCTCAAAGTGATGAGCTTCACTTTTTCTTGGTTGAAAGATAAATGTGAGATGGAAATAGATGCATCTAGGGTTTCATTATTTTGCGCCTTTTAAGAGCAAACATTTGCATGAACGTGGAGATCGCAGGAATTTCGCGTCTTCTTGGAAAATGGTCGCAGACTGTTGTGATAAGAATCTCAAAATACAAATATTTGAAATAGCCACACACGCCCACTTATTTTTAACCAAACAAACACCAAATAATTATTTGATCATTTTATAAACAGCACACATGTTTTGGTCACCTAGAATATTTTGCCTAAAGCTCTCAAATGATGGAAATGGAATACATATTTGTTAGCGTTGGCCTTTTTAGCCGCCAGGCACCTCATCCTACCTTTTAAAGGGTGTTGTCTGTTCCCAGCGTATGCACAGAAATACAAAAAATGCATTCTTATAACAGACACAAATAATGTGACCTACCGTTCTTGTTTGAATAATTCTGCCAAACGCACGCATAAGTCAAGGAGGCAGATCTTACTGTCACCTTTCGTTATTAATAACAGGAGTAATGATGGACATGGGGAACTGTACCCCATATGACAATCTCTGATGTGCTTGCAAGCACTAGTGACTCTTTCTTTTGCAAACTGATTGTCAACTTCTAGACAATGTAAGAATGCTCCACTAAGAATTCTCTTGCTGTGATAAGCTCCATAGTCGCCTTTGTTAGGTCTCTTGATACTATTTCACCTCATAGTACACAGACTCTAGCTATCATTCGCTAAGACCTAAGTTATGAAGAATGGACTTAAGACCGCATTAGGAGGAATGCAGTATCGGCATTTCATACCTCTCAAGTTAGCATTCCAAGAGGTATTCATGATTAATGGCCATAGGTTGGGTCAGGCTACTTAGGTTTGAGATTTGCAAATCTTGAAATAAAATTCCCCTCCGAGTGTTATTCTAACTAAGCGTAAACTGCACACCTTTGTGCTGTCAGTATTCTAAATGCATTTATCCAAATTAGCTGCTTTAAGAAGGTCATATTTCCTTTGAATTCGTGCAGAGAATATTGCCATGAGAGTTCTAGTGGTAGTTGGGGGATGCACTAATAAGGTTTTAGTTTATGTTGCAGCTGGGGATGGGGATGCAACAGTATTCTCCTCCCATCCCTCAATATCCAATCTCATATCTTCCTAAAATGCCAATCTACTTTGGTTTCATTTTGGTCATCGTGCAAGGTGTGGTGATTGAGGTATGGAGCATGAGTATCTGCGTCATCCTTTAAGAATAAGAAGGCGACTTTTGTCTCAATGGCTTTACTGGTTTCCACCATATCGCAAGAAAACGCATTTTCGTGGGTACCTTTGAGTTGCATCATAATGCATGCAGGAGGTAGCCTCAAACGAGACCATTGTTAGGTCTTCAGTAGGTGAAAAAGGCACGCAAACTCACAAAACCAAATGAAGAAGATTCTGGTAGAGGATGATGTGTAAATTGGTGTGCGTCTTGAAGGTGCGGTGCAGAAAGTGAAATAGTTCTTCTGAGGAGAGCTGGTGGAGTAAAAGCGCAAAAGCCATTTCTCACCACAATTTAGTCCGCCATCTAGTTAACAAACAAACCAATTGAACGTCTTTTTTAGGCCTCAAGCGAACGATGTGAAGAACTTCATAGCAATTGACTTTGACTTTGATTGACTTTTGTTAATACTTGTTATATTTCTCCGCTTATAAGCTTCCATGACTTTTCTTTCTCACTGGAAGTTGTTAGAAACAGTTTGCTCTTGCACTTGCATTAAACGCAACTGAGAAAGCCAGTCAAGGTGCTGCACCCCAATGGGGAAAGGTAAGTCCACGTTGACAAGACTGGCAAGTCCTCCCGGATGTAATTTTACCGACCTGGAATGAATTAACCCCACAACTTTAAACTTAAAACATATGACTCTGCTTGGTTACTTCTACTACTGCAGATTGCACCTTCTATAACATATAAGCTGTACGCAAAGCCTCTCAAGGCTTTAAAAGGGATTTAACTGCAGTATCCAAAGCAAAAAAAGATAGAGTCATGTGCATTAGACTTATTAAACCGACATTGGATGCCATGGGGAGGAAAATAGCTTAGGGGTCAATAAAGAGAATCCACAGGACGGGCACACACCTTTCTTTGCATAAATGCGACTAATCGTATGGAATTTCACAAGCCCTTGGGCACTATAGCTTGTCATCACACCTGGATTTGCCGTAAAATCATGTAAGCTTTTTTGATCTGCCGATCTCGTTTGGACTTCAGAATGTAATCGGCAGAAGTAATGCCCACGCCACGGGGAGACGGTTGACATTTTAGTTCGCCTCAGTAACGTAATCACCATCTATGGGTGTAAAATCTAATCCCATCTGCGGAGTGAATCACTACTGCCAAGTATGAGAGGTAATTTGAAGGATAAAACCACTTTGTCACCAATTTGCGGGTGATAGTGACAAGGGCTTAATACTACCTAAATACTAACTCTCCATTTTGAGCGTTTAAATGATGGTAGAAAAGTGGATAGATGGTGAAATTGACGAAAGGTAAATGGCCTTAAATACTGTTTCCTTCAAAGCTCAGTGGTTTTTACGCTCTCTCCTTCCAAATTTGCAAAAACTTACCCTTGGTAAGCCCTAGAAATGCCAATTTTATGATCCCCCTGAGGGGCTTTGATCCAAAATGGATTTACTAGGTCAAACTAATGTCACCGTGAAAGTCACTTTTTCATGAAAGACTGGCACTGAGGATAAGACAGCCATGTGACAGGACTAAGGCGAAGTAGTTGATATATGTACGTGAAAGGCAAAAAAACCTCAAGGCGACATCACTAGTCAAACTAGGAGTGGAGTTCTTATGATTAGGAGTTTTCATTTCACCACCATCATTGCACCCTTGAAAGAATTTATCCGAAATCACGGCTCCCTGGCCTCCTACGGCTATTTCTACTTTGACTACAGGCCTTGAAGGGTTCTATGAAACTTGTCGATTGAACGCCTAAACGCTTCTCGTCGTCAATTCCATGACCTCGGAGTTCAACTTGGGTGAGAAACTAATTTTATTTCACATTTTCAACGGACTGCGCTTCAGTGTTGTCTATTGTTGAGATGTTTGGATTAATATGAGAAAATTGAGGCTCACAAGCTCAGTTCAGAGGTCAAAGTGGCAATGGACTTCCCCCGCCACCCACCTCCCCACTTGGCCCCCGAATAGGCCACGTAGTCGAGTCATTAATTTTATCCTGTGGTAGGTGGGTGCTTTTAAGTTACGCGAAGGACCGCACAAAATCCAAATTGCACTGACAAACACTTGGCTTTAGCCTGTATTGGCTCTATCGGAGCAACAAATATGCGAGGAATGCTCTGCCGTGAAACCGAAGATTAAGTGTTATGGAACGCACGGTGCTAAGTATAGACAGAGAGAGAAGCAGTATTATATAATTGCTTTGCAAAATAACAGACATTTATGTTCCATTCAAGTGCAAAAAAGGGAATTTTTTAAGGCTTGAATCGATCTATGTTTCTTTCTTGTAACTGACCATCCAGTCCTGGCCCAATCTGTCAGAAGAGCACTTCAGCAGAGCTATTCTTACTCACTATACAGAGGTTCGCCTTTAAAAAACTCAAAATATTTCTGAAGACTATGAAGTTTGAAAATAAAGGTCCAAATTCGCTTTTTAAGAGGGAGAGTTAAACTTGTCGCTCTATCGAGATGTTTTTCCTCCCTGTAAACAGGTAGGTGCCCAAAGACAAAACTGCAAATATTTTTCTCAGAAATTGTGGAAGAGAGGGAGAAGCAATTGCTAAATAAAAGACCTTATTTTATTTGAGTAGATTAGGCTAAAAATAGCTGCTATTTCACTTTTAGCTTCTATGCTCAACCTCTCTAACTATGGCTACCCATCAGGCTAAGGTAAAATCTACTTTGGTCCACTGGAAGGCAGTTTTACTGAGCCAGTTAAGCACCAGACTTATATTTAGCAAAGCTATAGCTCTTCAAAGCCACAATTTGGAACACCTTATCGTAGAGTGAGAAAGAGCCCACATCACAAATGTGTGACGTCGGTGGCTAATGCACTGACTAAGCAATTTATCAACACAACACTGCAAAAATCCATGGAAAATTCAGAAATCTTGCTTGCACCATACCTGAGTAGTCCTTGCGTATAAAAGTCGTGTCAGCCTCTTCCCACATCCCCTTATCCCAGGTTCATTTATGCATCCTCCTTCCTCCCTATCATCAATTCATCCATCCATTCAACCCTCCTCCTTTGTAATGCTCCATCTATTTGTCCAATTATCCATCCATCCATCCATCCATCCATCCGTCCATCCATCCATCCATCCATCCATCCGTCCATCCATCCATCCATCCATCCATCCATACATCCATCCATCCGTCCATCACAATTAGTATGTCAATTGGTGCAACAGGCCACAAAATGTGATGCTGCTAGCATGTGACTTAGTGCCGCGTTAATCCATCTTGTGATACCCACGCATCAACTTTTATTTAAAACTGAGAAAGGTCCAAATAAACTCCTCCATTCATTTATTTTTGAATTAATGTTTTAAATAAAAAATTTTAAAGTACGCTACCACTGCTTTGGTTGGTGTATCTTCCAGCTGAATCTTTAATTTGACAAGGAATTTAAGGCAATCGACAATGCCCGCCTCACATCCACCATAGAGTAGGGGAGATAGAATCTACAGATGGACGAACTCGGATAACTTTAAAGAGGAACAAACTATCCCAAAACGCCTTTCTTTTGTTCCCTTTAATATTTATTGAGATCTTATAACCTCCAAGGATGTAGAGAGTGATACTGTCCCTCTCTGTATTAATAGGACAATGGTTTAAACAAGTCGTAAATCATGAGGTAAAACCCTTCTTTCAAGGTATTTCTAGAGGCTGCAATGGTCACCCTTCTGTTCTGGCTACCATCCATGAACCAGAATTGCTGGTCATTGCATTCTATTGGGGGAGGGGGGGGAGGGGGAAGCGAGAAGGCAGCAGCACATCGCGTCGATTTCGTTGTGTCCACAGCTTCGTCTCTGTTAAACTGCGATGGGTCAGGGGAATCCTTTGCCTCTGATGCTTGTAAGAACAATTACGCAAAAAGGAAAGCCACATAAAATGGATTTCTAGCGCGATATCTTATATCTCTTCCGTTCAGCAAATAAAGATGCGAAGTAGCTGTCATTCGTTTACATTGTTAAGCAGTTCAACTCTGGTGTCTCCTCAGTTCTTAGTTTGTTTCTTGGACAATGGGAGATAAAAACTAGACTTGTCTCTGTGGATTCAGTCATCAACAGGACAGTTCTCCCTCAGTCGGTGTCAGAGTTCGGTAGTCAGCCGACAAAAGTCTTGGATAGGGCTTGCTTGTCACTGCCACCAATATGTTGTCTGCAGTCTTCGCCGAAGGCGTTACCATGTGGAGAGAGGTGCATGTAGTTACGATGACGTAGGTATGTGTGCACTACAACAAACATCAATTCACTGCAGTAGTCAGTCTAAAATCCCAAATAACCTATCCCAACTTCTTAAACTAGGCCTCAAAACCTGATCTCTCCCTCCTAATGCATACCACCGGAAGTGAGACTTCACATGCCTTCTGAGCAAAGACTGGTTTGGTACTCAAATTGAGCTTCTTAACAACTTCTTTAGGGTTCCCTTTTAAACGAAGTCCAAGGACACTTCTTCATTCGTAGCCTTTGTAACAGGGCTATCTGTTAAGCTTCGGTGTTGCCTTAACACCAGAGTTAGTCTCTTGACACTTGACACTTATCTTAGAACTGCCAACCGTGAGTGGATAAAATCCAATCTGAGGCAAGTGACATTCTGAACATTCTGAAATACTAAGAGCAATACTAGAAGAAAACCAAAAACCACTAATCCGGACAACATTCAGTCGGGCAAAGACGGTGATTACCGACCAAAAGGAGGTTGGCAATCATGCCGTGACCTATAAAAGTTTAAGCATAAAATTGACTCAGTTGGAAGCCACGAATTAAGTAAACATGGAATTATTTCCCAGAAATTTCTTATCTAAAATATTTTTGCAAAGTCAAGGTCACTCTTCAAACACATCAACCTTGATAGAATAAAACTGGGTTTGTCTCACCATGGCAACATCACACTGCCTCTCTTATTTAAACATACATATTCCAGACGTTAGCATTCTCCCAAATGCTATCGTTTCCATCGATATGCCTGCTACCACTACTGGCGCAGCAGGAATGCACTTCCCCACCGAGATGGGATCGTTCATCAGCCATGATTTTATTTAAGAGGATTACTGATAGGCATTCACTTTTCTACTGCTTTTGGTGGTAATCTGAAGCTTCAAAATATGGATTTCTGGTTTTATAACCTTTCAATTTCACATGCTTTCGTCCTTCCAATACATAAAGATGCATTGCCCGATCGATACAAAAGGACGCAAGCCAACTATGGAACTTTTTTCTCGCCTTTCAATGTAAAGGCGGAGGTGGTGGCGGAGAAGGAGTTAGAGAAGGATGGGGCAACAATTGCTGGATTGGTAAGCCCAATAATAGAAGGATAGACGCGCGCGTGCGTCATGTGTGCCCTGGTGTCCCCTTCTCCCCCTTCTCCCCTTGCCCCACCCCTAACCCCTCTCGCCTACCCTCTCCTGTGTCCACTAGCCCATCGCAGTCTATGGCACTTGTGCGTGCGCATAAATCGAAGTCTGCTTCAGCCCGTCTTGCTGTTGTGATAGGCCACAACCATCACACACCCAAACAGAGACACACACACGCACGGGAAGCGTGGGGCCCACTGGGGATTGGTGCTATTGTGCCTTGTGCTACCCCCTCCTCTCCTCCTCCGCACACACACCTACGTGTGTGTATGTTCGTGCGCGTGTAACCCAAAGATCGGTTTGCTGTAATTTTTTCCGTCACTCCTTTCGACCGCGCGACACTGTAAGTACAGTCATATCGGCGTATAAACATCCATTCTTCCATCCACCGAGACAGAGGGAAGGAGAGAGAACGCGCGATAGCAATCACTCCTCTGTGCGCCCTTTTCGATAACCCAAACCAAAAGCGGACATCAACCCAGCGATAGCACTACGGCGTGGATTTTATGCTTTCGAGACAGGGCGAGTAAGCGGACACAACGACAATGACTTCAGATGTGGGTAAGTGATCAAAGGTCGTGCCTTTTGCATCAGTTATGGCAGATTTGAGAACAAAGTAAAAGTAATTTCTTCCTTATCCTTCATTTTGCTTTAGTATTCAATGCAAACCATAGGTAAATGACTATTTATTAAAGAAATTTTGAATCTTTTGGGTTATTTGACCGACATTTGGCTGGATCCACCCGACTCTACTGACTCCTATGGTCTTATTCCACTAAATTTATTTTGGCATTACCGTCTAGGAAGACTTTTTATTCAGATGTTAAATGCATTCGTTTTTGCCGAAGAAAATGGTATTCAGAACGGACAGCGCCGATCAGACGCATCACTCGCACTAACTAACTGACAGCTTGTCAATTCCCACGATTCGTTGGCACTGAAGCTGAAAGGCATTCCTTCATCTTATTTGTGTGGTTTGCATGCGTTATCACAAATTTCGTAATTTAAAAAAAGTAGAAATTCTTTGCCTTGATTGCACTCCACCTTCCTCCTTCACAAACAATGGAGCGACAACTACCTTCCTTAGTTCGTGTGGTACCTGCATAATCCTCAATGAATCATTTCGCCTCTTCAAAGGCATAAGTCGTATGAAATTGAAAGGCTTTCTGAAGTAACTCACAGTGACCTTCTCAACCAAAGGCTTTACGATCGCCGTCCAACGTAGCCAATCATCATACCACCGACTACCACGATCCTCATAACTGCGTATTTCAACTTCAGTAATTGATGCATTTGTGGGACAATTTTTAGTAATCGTTTCTTTTTCGATACAAAATATTGCTACGGATTTCCCCCGAAACCCTAAAAGCACAGCATCTATTTCATCTGGCGTGACCCCTCAGTAGTAGAAGAAGACTATGAAGGGATTCTTGCAGCTTAAGATATTCTAAGCTAATTCACGATCTCTTTTCTGTTAGGAATAGCTCCCAAATTTACAGAACAACCAAAAATCAGAAAGATTGGCAAAGCCGTGGAATTTGAATGCATTCTGGAGGCCAAGCCAATCGGCGATATAAAGTGGTCCAAAGGCGGTGCGCTTATCAACCCTGGGGGTCGGTATACCATCAAAGCGGTCACCAATGGGGACAAGCATGTGCTAACTCTACAAATCGCAGACATAAACGTCAACGATGGGGGAGAGTATGTTGTCTTCTCAAAAAATGCCAGTGGTGAAGCCTCCGCCAATATTAAGTTGAACCTGGGACAGTCAAAGTAAGTCTTTACCTGCTTGTGTTAAAAGAATTCGACGTCTCAAGAATGGAGATGGATCACTAAAAATTGAATGGATTTTGGAGTTTCTTTGAGAAGATTTATATTTTTGATTACAATTGGAGATGTGGGTCTCTTTTCCTCTGCCTTCGCTCGATGGATTCTCCCAATAAACTTAAGTGACAGATTTACTGGTGATGGTGAGAAGGAGAAGAATGTCTTCCTATTTTAGGTACTTTAGTAATTAATAGGAGGACTAGACAGACTACAGAACCAATTAGTGATGACTAACTATCTGGGATTCAAATCATTAAATTAATAGATTGTCTCTTGAATGGGCATAAAAAACAAGTCCTACATGTTGACTTATTCCTGATGCCTTTGGTGGAGTCAGTTCATGTCTGTTGCCGTTCATGGGCAAGTTTTACGGGACACAATTTGCTACGAAGCAGAATGAATGACTGTCTTGGCATATGTTGACAGCGAATCTGCAGATTTTGACTTTAAGCCCTCAGGATTTCCCATCCGAAGTGCCTTTAAGGAGGTAGAAAAAGCGAATCCGCTGTAGCGGAAAACATGGCGGCTTGGCTGTCCGCACCCTTCAAGACGTTCTTGTTTATGGATAGCATCAGTTAATACAGCACGCTGATGGATAAGGGTCAGGCTCCACGCAATATCTGCCTCCATACCCCTTCTCTTTGCAGACCTCAGCTGAAAGCGCCCAAATTTCCCGAAAAACCGGTAATCCGAAAGGACGCTGCGACCGGAGAAATCGTTCTCGCTTGCAGTCTCGAAGGCAATCCCCGACCCGAGTTGACTTACTTTCTTAATGATAAACAGATATCTGCACAGCCAGGAAAACTAACATTTATCTACAAAGAGGCCGGAACAGATGTCTATGACTGCGAGATTCGAATCGCTAATCCCACTCCAAATGACGGCGGAGGCTACAAAATTAAAGCCATCAATTCGGCAGGCGAGAGCAATGCTTCAATCAATCTTAACTTGTCAAGTAAGACCTTTTCAGCCTCATTTTAGTTGTCGTCTTTGTGGTCTAAAGGGAGCGATTGGCCTACATTTCCTTTCCATCGAGAAAGACTTTCACTTCCGGATCCAAAAAGCCCTTCTCCAACGGCTATTTTGGTGTTATTAGGCGACACCCATCCTCAGCTACTCTAAGGTCATGTGGTCATGCTCAAATCAATAGATGCCAGACATTGACAGATGTCAAGTAAGATGCTGCATCAAAGTTTCTCAATAATTGAGTATACACGAAGCATTCCATAAAATTTAAAATTCACCCTCAAATGACTTGGTCTAAAACTAATCGTGAATTTAAGAAACCTCTTGACACGCCTCTTTTTCATGCAGCTAAAGCCTCGAAAGACGAGGCGCCCAAATTTCAGCCTTCATTGGTGCACAAAGATGGAAAAGCAGTTGTCATTGAGGCACGATGTACTGGAATTCCTGCTCCAAAATTCACCTGGACTAAGGGAGGTGTAGAGCTAAAGCAACGTGTTGGAAAGTATGAAATGAGCGGCAGAACTGACGGGCCTGTCTTTGTCCAAGTTCTTCGCATTCTGGTGAGCTACTGAACAAAAAAGTAGAAATGTGAAATGTCTTAATTCGGTTGGACGAAATTTTATCAATCTACCCATTCCGCCATCCTTCCCTTTTATCTATTCATTCATTCAACTATCTCGTCCCTTACCTCTCTGCTCTGTCACAGCATAGCCAACGTAAGTTTTTGCACTGGGGATTTTGTAGAACTTCATCGAAGTCGATGCTGATGTATATGTCTGCAATGCCAAGAACACAGTGGGAGAGAGCAAAGCGACGCATACAATCAAAGTGTACGTTTGTACTTGTTATCATTTTTTATCTTTTCTACAAACTTTATATCACCGGAGCATTGGTAGATTAACTTCAGCCTAGAATAGAGAGGAAGCAAGCCAATGTCCACCTAAATTGACATGTGGCAGATTAGTCTTTTTTATATTTGCTTTCAAGAGCTACTAGACCACACTTTCTCTGTAAATGTGGCTCTTAAGCTACTGATAAGGCACCCTCAAGTTATTCAGATCGTTGCAAGAAAGGCGATGCATCTGAAATTGTATCCATTATTTCATTTTACTCCTTCCAGTACGTTTCAACTTTATGGCATTTACTTCTTCCCCAAAATAATTTTGTATTTTACTACCGACAAGTCTTGCTACTGCTTCACTGCTTTCACTCCATTGGCTTTCCTTTGGCTCCCTCGATAGTCCCAAAGTCATAGGGGCACCCAAAGTCACCTATCAAATGAAGCAGGTTATTGTGGAGCTTCAAGCTGAAGCTGCTGAGCAGGAACCCACTCTGGTGTGGCGAAAGAATGGTAAAACTGTTACTCTGGACACCCGTTTCAAGCAGTCCATTCGTACTGAAGGCAGTAGAGTGATTGTCACTCTCTCTATTGACCCTGTAAGTTCATTTATTATCCCTCCTCGTCCTGAACTTTATCCTTAGTCGACCGATTTTTCCAATCGCAGTAAATTGTGATGAAAAGCCCTCTTGAAGGCGGATGATTTATAAAAGCGAATTTTCAATGTCTCCCTTTAGGTAAATGAGGCAGACAACGGAACTTATGAGTGCGAATTAACCAACCCCTATGGTTCCACGAGGGTCCAATTTATCATTAAAGTTGGTACGCTCTTTTTCTTTCCCCGTTTCATAGATGCCTTTGGTAGAGGAACTGGTCAGGTGATTAAAGAACACCATTGACACTCTAAACTCACCCATATTAAGATCATCACCATGTAAAAATTGTTGATATCATTCAATTTCTCTTTTTTAGCAAAAGAGGCAACCGAACTGCCAAAGCTGGTCTCAAAACCCTCTGATGTGTCTGAGGAGGAAGGTAAGTAAATTACTCCGCATAACCTTGATTATTCACTACCATCTACGTCTGTGCTAATGTCCATTCACCTTTTAGGTTCCACTTTGTCCATGCGGATGAATTATAGTGGATCAACAGCCCCAACAGTGAAGATTTCACGCCGTGGAGTTGACGTGACACTGGACTCCAGAGCCCTCGTCAAAGTCGATCACCCGAATAAATCTATCAGTCTTACCATCCGTAGTCTGAAACCTGAAGATGCTGGCACTTATACCGTCCAGCTGTCTTCACGAGGACAACAGTGTGACAGCGCGACTTTCAGTGTGACTGTCCAAGAGCAGTAAGCCAATCAAAGTTACTCCATAAAGTAGCTTTAAAAAGCGTGCGGAGTGGGACAGGGAGAGGGATAACGCCGCGAACACGGCTTAAAGGCATTATGTGTTGCGCTATGCTGGGTGTATTGTGTAAGGATATGAATTTTTTCATGAGCCTTAGGAAAAAAATAGGAATGCAAACTCATGGACAGACGGAAGGAAAACAATGTTACCCACATATTCACACGAATACACACACCCACACTTGCCCAAGATCGATTGACACACCCGAGGTGAATGAGCCAATAAACGGAGGGGATTATGGCACGCCTGCCGTTCCTCCAATTAAGGTCATTACAAATCCCCACACACACGCATACAGACATTCAGAGAGGCGTACTTCATTGGAAGCCGGCGGTTAAACGAACTTGGGGAACTAGCTTACAAATTTCCCACCGGCATTACCTTTCGTAATGGACGTGAGGAGGGCAAGCGCTCCTTTGAAAAGGTTTGAATGAAAAGCTTTTTGTTAATAGAATTCACGTTTTTTAAAAAATATTGATTAATATTTATGGCACGTGAGAGAACTGATTGCTGAGTGATGTGGAAGTGAATTTACCTGACTACATGTTCTTCTGAATGAGGAGGGTGATTAAAGTGGAGTGAGTCCCTAACCCCTCACTCACATTTACCTTGTAGACATCGAGCAGACATGCACCATCTGCAACATGCATCACGCATTCATGCTTACTCGCACCTCCTCAGTCCTCGCGTTGCATTGCTGACGCGTTGATGAGGCCAACAATTGTCAGGCTCCACTGCATTGCACTGCATTGCATTGCCCTGCACTCTCATTTCACGGCTCCTTCTAGCCGAGGAGACTACGACCGACATCTGACTGCACCTGGTACCCACCCCACCCACTCGCAAATCAGATGCTGAGGCACTAAACAAATGATTCTAAAGAGTAGGGAAAGTTGGAACAGCCTCTGGTCAGAAGTTAACTTTCAACTCCTTATTTCTGCGTGTACAAGAGAATAAATGCAATAGATAGAAAAAAGTCTTTTACTGGCTTGTACTGTAGTTCTACTGCAGCATCCAAAATTGCTCGCTACTAGCGCTTCCTCCACTCGCCCCTTCCCTCATTTCCATGTAGTTTAGCCGCCTATGCAATACCATTGCATCTCTTTCAATCTCATCTGAATTATCGTCACGCTATTCACACTGAATCATTGACATCGTCCGGCCCTTCGCATTTCGGATTGGTATAGTATGGATTTGGCGCCTTACATTAGCTCTCAAGTTATCCCTCCTTCCTTGGTGCTCTGCTTCGGCGACGCATGCAGTACCTTGCATGACTGCATTCCCTGAGTCTGCGTCTACTCTCTGGGGCCGTAAAATTATAAGCTGTCAAATGTCTTTAAATAAAGAGACGGATGCAATTTACTTAGTGAGAGTGGAGTTCTGTGACACATTTTTGACTTCTTTCTAGAATGCAAAATACAGGAGCAAACGACGCGACCCCCGAGCTGTTAACCACACCGAGACCTGGCAGTCGGCGACCTTCCGATGTAGGTTTTCCACTGCGTTCATCCTCACTTGATAAATAAATTAGGAAATTGTGTATTTTTAACGACTTTTTAAGTACTAACACGAATTATTTGCTCATAAACACTTGTGTAGCAGGGCCGGGGCACATCGCCCAAGCCAAGCCTTCTCGACCCGAAATTGTTAGAGCAACAACTGCAAGCACGACGTGACTCTGCTAGTAGCCGACGCACCTCCCTGGCGGAGGCCATTCCCGGCTTCCCGATGCTCAAGCATCGAGAGGCTCCCAAAGTAGTGAGTTCTGCCATCCTCCTTATTGTCTTTATTCCCGGTTCCACGAAAAATTTGCCATCCACTCAGTCAGTTGATTCCACACGTTCTGGTTTGAGACAGTCTAATAATACTTTTTGGCGCCTCTTATGTTTTAGGAGAAAGAAAAGTTTATTGAAGACTTGAAGGATGTAAAAGCGAAGGAGGGTCAACCCAAAGCCTCACTGAAGTGCACCTTCGTTAAGGCGAACGCTCGCTTCCGGTGGTACAAAAATAAGTTGGAAATTTTCCAAGGTCCCAAATACAACTTCTTACAGTGAGTTGTTCAGTGTCACATGTCTCATGGTATCCAAAGGGCGGAGAACCTTGTTGATGTTACGCTTTGTTCCTACAGGGAAGGCAATGAGTACACACTGGAGATCAAGAACATTGCCATGGAGGATGCAGCCAAGTACGCATGCAAATGCAATGACATTACAACTGTCGCTCAGCTCTATGTGGAGGAGAGAAAGTACAATTACTACTTTAATCAGAAGTTGCCAAAAACCGCCGAAGTGGTTCGGGGCAAAGACCTCACTCTCGAGTGCTCTGTCTCCGATCCCCGTGCTCCCGTCTCATGGTATCACAAGGGCAACAAACTTGAGGTTGGTAAAGGGTCTTAGCCTCAAAAGATTTTATTGAGCCTCTTTATTGAAAGTTCATGGAAGGTTTAGAAAGTCAGAGTAGCATCAGAGCAAGGGGACACTCTGGTTATACCCTTTGAGCACCGAATCTCCCTGAGCTAGGAGGCGGAAGTGTGAAGCCCATAGAGCTTAGCATTCCAAAAAAACTGCAAAAATGCAGCATGAAAAGCTGTCTTAAAAGCCCTTTTCAACCTTCGGTAAATGAAAGGGTTAAAATATTGCTTTAGATAATGAAGACATGTGGATGGCCCCATTTTATTAGGCAGATGGCTTGTGCACTCGGCTAGCCCCTATTTCGGTCAAAAGTACACCCTCTTCATGCGACTTCACACAGGTAGCGAGAAGACGACTGGACGGAGGAACGGTCCAAGTGTGTGAGACTGTGCTTATTGCCAAGTGTTTAGCGCACTTTAAAATAAAGATGATGCCATGAGTGCATTAAAATTTCGGGCTAAACTTTAAAATCTTCCAACTCATTCAACGCAAAAATGTACTCATGAAGCCCTCCCAGAGGTGTTCCAATGTGGTTGCAGGATATAAGAATCTGGAAGGAAGGAACGTAAACTCCATCAGAAGGCGAATTTATGAAACTAATTAACTTCCGCCTTTCAGTATGTTGCTGGCAAGATTGAGCTAAAGCGACGGGAGAACCGATGTATCTTGAAGATATGCCGAGCCAAGCCGGAAGCCGAGGGAGAGTACTGTTGCATGGTGGAAGGTGATGAGACCTTCGTAGATGTAGCTGTTGAAGATCCAGACTGGTTCTTCAATCGTGAGCTCAAACAGCAAAATGCTCTGGAGACAGATCCAGTTGCCACTTTCGAATGTGAAGTGTCTGATCGCGAAGCTGAAGTTCAGTGGTTCAAAAATGATGAGGTATGTAATTAAATTGCCTTACTGAGCCATTGAAGCATTTGATATCACCCTGAATACTAAAATTATATATTCATCTGAGCCCTAGAAAGTATCTGGTGAGGAAAGACATGAAAAAAACTTGCTTGTGGGATATTAGGTGTTGGGTTTTCTCGATCGATCTTTAGCCAATCGTTGCCGGCGACAAATATGAGATTGTTTCGGAGTCCCGACTCAAAAGAATACTCAGAATTAAGAACATTGTCATGGATGACGATGCCACATACACCTGCAAAGTTGCCAAGAAAACTACCTCAGCACGCCTGGTTGTCAAACGTAAGTTTTCTGGCAGTTTTTATCAACAGCCCATTTAACATTCATTGTCAAAATTGATTATCTTTGTTGACAACAGCGGACGTGGAGTTCAAGCAGAACCTCATCGATACGAATGGAATTGAGACCAAGAGTAAGGAATTGGTCTGTAAAGCGTACAATCCAAAGAAATATCCGGTAAAGTGGTATAAAGACGGTGTGGAGATCAATTTCAACGACAGAATTTCGACCAAGGAAGCCGAGGGGTCGCTATTCCTCATCATCAAGTCGCTTGAGATGGAAGATGAGGGCGTTTACTCCTGTCGCATTGGTAACCATCAGACCAAAGGCCGACTTGGGGTAGGTATTTCTGCCACAACACGGCAGAGTGTTTATTGGAATAGTTAGGAAGCTGCATTTGTTGAGAACTTGGTGGTTATTTTAGGTAACCGAGTGCGAGAAACCGCCATCGGTTGATCTCGCCAATTTCGATGACTACCTTAAACTCAAAAAGGGTGCCAACTTTGCGGCGGCTATACCCTTTAAAGGTGAGTTTCAACTTACCAAACCTCGTTGTTCCATTCTGCCGTATTCGAACTACAATTTTCAGTAGCTTCATCACATTAGCAGCCGAGCTATTTCAGAAGGGATCAAGAGCTAGGCAAGGTCGGGTCAGATTTTTCTAGCAGTGAGCTGAAGGATCGAGAGCTTAGTATCATCGAAAGCATAGAAAAGTAATCAGGTCTTTTTTTCAGGTTTTCCTGTACCTAATATGACAATTTTGCGGAATGGAGAGCCCCTACCTGAGAATGTGAAGCTGAAGGCCGTTACCAGAAATGGTATGGTTAACATGAATCTGGACGATGCTCAACGATCAGACGCCGGCAACTACACGCTTAAGCTGACCAACGCTATGGGCGAAGTGGAAGTGCCCTTCAAAATCGATGTCTATGGTATGTCTCCCAATGTCTAGACTGCATACAATTGCTTGCGAAAAGGACAAATACCTTTAGTGTTTTTGCTTTATCAGATCGTCCTAAACCTCCCAGAGCGCCATTAGACGTCTGCGAATTGTGTGCAACAAAATGTACCCTCATGTGGGATCCCCCTGAAGATGACGGTGGTCGTCCAATAATCCACTATGAAGTGGAGGTGATGGACATCACAGCGGGAGAGGACTGGAAGCCACTGAAGAAGGTGAAGGAATGCAAATGCGAGGTTCCCTTGAAGGAGGGCAATAAGTACAAATTTCGAGTTCGAGCCGTTAACGATCAAGGACCTTCAGACTATCTGGAGACAGAAAAGGATACGCTCGCTCGTGATATCTGTGATCCCCCAGATCCACCTGGAAATCTGCAAGTTGCTGACTACGACGAGAAACACGTGGATTTAAAGTGGGTAAAACCACGAAAAGAGAACGGAGCACCAGTCAAAAATTACATCATCGAGGGCCGAAAACATCCCGAGGGATCGTGGCTGACAATGAAAGAGACCTCGGACACAAAGGCCTCCGTGCCTTGGAAAGAGGGAGAGACGTATGAATTTCGAGTTATGGCCGTTAACAAGGCGGGTAAATCTGCACCATGCACCGCCACTGCGCCAATTCTGGCCAAGCCTCGATTGTGTAAGGGCTAAACTCCATTTTCCGCTTATTTTCTTATTTTTTATTCATACAAATTAGAGAAAATTTTCTTGTTGGGGATAGACTGAATGGCTGCTGCTCTGAATGAAGAGGCCATAATGCTCCGTGGCGCTCTGAGTCTGTTCTTAAGTCGTGAGGTTTTAAGCCGTCCATGCACCCCGTGTTAGTCTCGCAAACCCATCCTTACTAAACATAGAATTTCACGGCAAAATAATTTAAGACGATCTCTCTTCCCTTCGATTCTAACTTCATCATTCATGCCTCGTGGTACAGAGTTTGCGATTTCCTCTCCTAGTGAAACCGTGGATTGACAAATCAAGGATTCAAGTCACCAAATTGAAGGTTGGGCAAACATTTGAGTTGAACCTGCGCTACAGAGCAGAACCCGATCCCGAGGTCAAGTGGTTCGCAGGTGAAAAGGTAAGGCTTAACCCCTTTTCCTTTTACAAATCAGGCGTGTTTAAAATTAACTCGCTGGTTGTTCCTCTCTTCTCCTGAAGCCCATCGAATCAAATACGGAGTATCAGCTGATCTTCAATCATCGAGACACCTCAGTGAAGGTGACCAATGCACAGAGGAAGCACACACAGCTCTACAAGTTGGTTGTCTCCAACGAGGTCGGCTCCGATGAGGCGACCCTTGAGGTGGTGGTACTAGGCAAACCCAGCCGACCCACTGGCCCCCTGGAGGTCACCGATATCACCAAAAATTCCTGCGTTTTAAAGTGGAAACCGCCTGCAGATGACGGCGGTGAGCCTATTCAGTAAGTCACTTTTATTTGATCTTGCTCGTAATTTCAAAATATGTACAAAGCAGTATCAAGAGCAATCGCTTCTACTCTTCTACTGATTCTGGGTTCGATAGCTATTTGGAAAGGCACAGGCTTTTCCTAGAACAAGCATGCACTCAATATCATGGCTTGAATCGCCGCACTGGTTCCCTGGGAAATTTATAATTCGGGGAATTTTTGACATTTCTGAAGCAGTAAACATTCTCAGGAGAAGTCAGGAACTATACCTGCTTTTATTCACACCCTAAAATGATCTATCATTCTAGTAACAAATGAGAATAGAATATATATTGCCATTATTTTCACCAGCATTTGAATGAGAAACAACAGCTTCCTATACTGTTCTCTTTTTACGTTTACAGGTATTATTTAGTAGAGAAAATGGACACTAAGAAAGACCGTTGGGAGAAGGTGGCGGAAGTTTCACGCGGGACGACTTGCTCAGTTCCCAAATTGGTGGAAGGTAATAGCTACCTATTCCGCGTCTCTGCGGTATCTAGCCAAGGCACCGGTGAACCCTTGGAAGCCGATATGGAGATTATCGCAAAGAATCCCTATGAGGAGCCGGAAGCTCCAGGTAAACCAGAAATTGTGGACCATGACAAAGACCGCATTGATCTTCGTTGGGAGCCACCAGCCTCGGATGGAGGTGCCCCCATCATCGGCTACCATGTGGAGAGAAAGGAGCCCAAGTCAAATAGGTGGGTGAAGATAACTCTCAAACCTGTACCGGACACGGAATACACCGATGGTTCAGTGACGGCAGGTCGTGACTATGAGTATCGCGTGATTGCTGTCAACAAGGCAGGACCGAGTCCTCCCAGTGCACCAAGCAATGTCGTCACTGCGAAGCCTAGTCGAGGTCAGTTACAGTCTTCGTTCAACTGTTTTCATGGGATTCTAGCCTCCAAGGATGACGTAGTTTAAGTAATTTATGCAATCATACGGAGCGCGTCTTAATGCATCAAAAACCCCTTTCTCTCTGCCCAGAAGTCAGAAAAATCCTTTACTTTTGGAGAGCTTAATTTCTCTTCTTGCCCATTGTAATTCTGTGTTTTTCCTTTTCTTGAATCGGTTTTGGCACTTGAGTAATTTGGCAGCACACTTTATCCTCTCTCTACCTTCAACATCCAAGAGAATGTTTTCAAGTCCTCGCTGACCTTATCAATGTTTGTGGCCTTTTACCTAGCAGATTAAGGTCAGTGTGTAGGGTCTGGGCTTTAGCTAATTTTAAAATGAAGTAGACGAGGTTAGCTCCCTATGACACCAGTAGAGTAAAAGTGAGGTCACTGAGGTCCTATGGCGTGTGTATCCTACATCGCTCCCCAGTAAATAAATAAAAAAGGTTTTAAGCTCTCATTCTTTAGTACTGCAAGCAAATGTAGCGCTCTGTCTAACGGGGCCCGATCAACTTGCCGAAGTGTCAAACTTGATATACATGGTCCGCATCCTAGTCATTTCCTAAACTTGGCTCCGATAGGCAAAGCCAGCTTGATAAGGGATGACTAGAAGACGGAAGAGGGATGGATATGGTAGGAGGGAAAGCTGTTGCCATTTCCTATAGCAGGACAGACACTCCACTTTCGTGTGGGCGTGGCGCGCGTGCGTAGACGTGTGTGTGTGTGTGTGTGTGTATGTGTGTATGTGCACCCAGACTGGCACCAGACCAATACGATGGTGGATCGATTGGAAACAGGCAGGCAGACGCGACCAAGCCGCGCGTTTCTTCAATGAAGTAACTAGGAAATGTCAGGCAACATGTTGACTCGGCTACCCACGTGTACGCCTACACACTCAGGCGTTTGATGACTGAAATGACTGAATTAAACAAAATATCTTCACTTGTAAGGCTTGCTGATGAAAGCATCTCAGGCAGCAGTCCTAAAGATTTAATAGTCGATTCCCTTACTCGGTCGCATAGATTGTAAGTTGGCTTCAAAACCTCTATTCTGAAGCTATAAAAAGGGGATCAATTCCGCTGGACTTCGAACTCCTTTTGTCCTTTCCCATAATTCTGAATAAGCGCTACCAAGAGACTACTAACCATCAGTTGGAGGTAAAATAAAAGGTTCTCCAAACCACCGTAACAGAATGGAATGTCATTTTTATTTTAAAATTTCCATGAGGACAGTATCTTTCCCAAAGTTTGGTTGCTGTTTTTTCACACCCACATAGCTACTCCTTCTTATGTAAAAGAGTAGGTGGTTTGGGCGGCTACTATGTAGAAATCATCGTTTTCCTCTTTCAGAGGCTCCCAAACTGGACAAGAACCGACTGCGTGATCTGCTCGGTCCACGCAATGAGATACGATTACGTGTTGGCGAGCCGCTGAGCATTCCCATTCCCATCAAGGGAGCACCCAAACCCACTGTGACGTGGACCAAGGACGGTGACTCGGTGCCACAGACTGCCAAAATCACCGACACTGAGGAGCTCACTGGATTAGACATTCCCTCGACGGTTCGTGGAGACAGTGGCAAATACAAGGTTCATCTCAGCAATGACTATGGCGAGGATGAAGCTGACATCAATGTCATTGTTATGGGTGAGTATTGCACTGCATTGCGATTGCACTTCCTCCAGTGATGCCGAACCAAGCCTCTCAGCTACAGAACTTTTAGCACGTTCATAGCCGAATTTAGCACCTGTGTACTCCTCATAGACCGCATCGCATTAATCTCTTGAAGTGCAATGACATTATTTTTCTCCCCTATAGACAAGCCAAAGCCACCTCGTGATTTGGACGTGTTCGATGTATTTGCCGAGCACTGCATGCTGAAATGGAAGCCACCTGAAGACGATGGTGGTACACCAATCACAGGTACTTGACAAACGCTTCAGCCATGTCTCCATTTTCCGTTGTGCCGAAGTTAAAGCCTCTTTTTAACCTATGCAAACAGATTATATTGTTGAAAAGTGTAACGCCGCCACGGGCATTTGGGAACCTGTGACTGGAACCATTAGAGACAACCAAATTTTGGTCAAGGGTTTGGAGCCAAATCAACTCTATCACTTCCGTGTCAAAGCTGTGAATAATATTGGCGAATCGGCTCCCGCCCAGACGAAGAACGCGGTGCTTGCTAAAAACCCTTATGATCCGCCATCGGCACCACAGGACTTTGGAATCGTCTCCTACGACAAGCGTTCTGTTTCCTTTGAGTGGAAGCCACCCAAATCCGACGGTGGCAACCCCATTCAGGGTATGGCCATATGAATTTGCCATAATGCTACTTAATTGTCAAACAAGGAGACAATGAGCTATAAATTGGTTTAATGCTTATTTCAGGCTATCAGCTCGAGAAACGATTGCTCCCGAGAGGCGATTGGAAAGTGGCTACGAACAACCTCATTCCAGGAACTCAAGTAACCATCTCCAACGTCGACGAAGGCATGACCTACGAGTTTCGAGTTTGTGCTGTTAATGACGGTGGTCCAGGTGCTTACGCACAGCTTGACAAACCTCACACAATCAAGGACATGATCTGTAGGTGTTTTTGGTACTCCTCATAGAGCAAAATTTCATAGAGGCAGAGGATTTAAGCTATGGAATTGTCTCTCCTTCAGTCCCGCCGGGAAGTCCGGGTGAGTTAAATGTGGACACTGTGAACAAAAACGGCGCAAAGTTGAGCTGGAAACCTCCAAAATCTGACGGTGGCGCGCCAGTCACAGGATACGTAGTAGAAAAACAGGACCAGAAGGGTGAATGGGTCCCAGTGTTGGAAACCAAGGAGTGCTCAGCTTTTGTGCCCATGAAGGAAGGCGAGACCGCTCAATTCCGCGTGCGTGCCGTTAATAAGGAGGGTCCTGGCGAACCCACTCGTCCCACATCCGCTCTCACGGCTGAGAACAAACCCACCGCTCCGCATATTGCCACTCCTGACGATGGCGTTATCGGTGGCCTTGGAACTGGTGTCGGTGGACTCCAAGATGTCACAATTAAGGTCAGTCTGCAGCTAGAATAACGCCACATTTTTTTAACCGCTCCTCCATTACTAACTCGAATTCGTACTGTAGGCTGGTCAAGAGCTGCGTTTGCCAGTAGCCTGGTTCGGCTACCCGAAACCGACGGCAAACTGGTTGTTGAATGATAAGTCCGTGAAGGCTGGCGAGAATAACGCGGAATTGTTGGAGGAAGGACCGCCCAAGCCCTCAGCGAACACTCCTACGGCAGAACTAGAACAGGAGCCTGGAGGGACTTTTGTTCTCAAGGTACCCAAGGCTCGTCGAGTCAACTCTGGTCGTTATCAAATCCGCATTGTCAATGATCAGGGACAGGCTTCTTCTTCCTGTCAAGTCAATGTCATCGGTCAGTCGTAAATCAATGCAGGTGATTGATAGGAGTTCCCTACTTTAACTTACATACCATTAAATATTTTAGACATTCCTGGACCACCTACTGGACCTCTGGAGGCAGTAGATGTCAAGGCAGACGAGATCACGCTTCAATGGAAGCCACCAGAAGATGATGGTGGCGAACCGGTCACAAATTATATCCTTGAAAAACGTCTCAAAGGCTCAGATAGGTACGCTCATCAAATGCTTACCTAAGCAAAATTAATTTTTCCTTTTTCTCCAGCTGGCAGAAAGTCAGTGGATTCTTGAAAACGCCCACAGCAACTGTTCATGGTCTAGAGGTCGGAAAGGACTATGAGTTCAGAGTGATGGCGGAGAATGTCATTGGGACGAGCGAACCGCTTCAAACTACAACAGCTATCAAAGCCAAACATCCTTACGGTGAGTTTGGAGTTAACTCACAACCTTCACTGATGGATAAAGAGGTTGGTTTACCAAGTAGACAGGCTGATTACCGCGAAATGAAGACGTCACAGATCATCAGTCGTAGCACATTTTTTCTGTAGCTCCGGTGTTGGTAAGATGTTTTCCGACAAACGACTTGAGAGTCTAGAGTCTTGAAAATGGTGGGGTAAGTGATGAGATGGTAAACAGTGACTTCTACGCGATTTTAGATCCACCCTCCGGCATGGAGAAACCAAACATTGAAGACACAACAGAGACCTCCATCACGCTTGCCTGGAATCCCCCCAAAAAGGGCCCAGTAACTGGCTACATCGTCGAGAAACGCCCAAAAGGCGAAAAGACCTGGACAAAGTGAGGAATTTGACCCTGCTTTGAATGTCAATTAAAATGCCTCTCCTGGTTTAACACTAGCGGTTTCCCTTTCATAGGGCTAATACTGGGCCTGTCAGTGGAACCTCGTATACAGTGAAAAATTTGCCAACCGGAAAGGAGTTTCAATTCCGTATTATTCCAGTCAACTTGGCTGGAGAGGGTGAGCCTAGCGAACCCACTGAAAACGTCAAGGTTCAGAATCCGCCAAGTGAGTCAAGGAAACTTGTAGCAAAGTGGTTCTAAAACGGCCTCATACTCTTAGCTCTCTAAATTCTTATTTTATTAGCTGCTCCGAAGATCAGTAAGAACATTATGAATAACATCAACGCAGTGGTGGATAGACCCTTCAAGATGCACATACCCTACTCAGGCACACCGCCAGACAATATAGAGGTCAAAAAAGTGAGTGCATTCGACCCATTATTCAGATAGTAAAGTGAATACAGAATAATACAATTTGTATTTACCACGTAGGATGGTAAGCCAATTCCAATCCCCAGCGGTCGCTTCATGGTTGAAGTGACTCCTGACGAGGTGATTATAGTTGACACGAAAGCGGAGAAGGATGATGCAGGTCGGTATGTGGTTGGACTGGCCAACGAACAGGGCAAGGACGACGTGGCCATTCAGGTCAACGTTCGTGGCCCTCCCTCTGCTCCTGTTGGGCCTCTAGAGGTCACCGACATTCGTGCCGAGAGCTGCACTCTCTCCTGGAGTCCACCACTTGTGAGTCGTGATTCTTTCTGCGTTGACTTTACAATGAAATAGTCAGATGAACTAGTGCACACCTCCCTGCCTTCATTTAGGATAATGGCGGATCACCGGTCACAAATTATGTGGTCGAAAAACAGGAGGGTAGCAGTGGTGAATGGACACCTGTTAGTAATTTTGTTCGTGCGCCGCATTGCGATGTGACTGACCTCACTCCAGGCAAGCAATATCGCTTCCGAGTTCGAGCTGCCAATGAATTTGGTCCTGGTGAACCTTTGGAGGCGACGAAGTCCATCACCGCGGAAAATCCCATTGGTATGTATTTGGCGTCCTGCTTGTTTAGAAAGACACCCGTGAACACTTTCCTGATTGGCCAATTTTTTTCTCCTCCTCTCCATCATAGTTCCACCGGGTCCGCCAGGTGACCTTGAGGTGGCAGACGTGGACTCAGACAACGTGACACTGTCGTGGTCAAAACCACGCAAGACAGGTAACGGAAAGATCAGCGGCTACGTTGTGGAGTATAAACCGGCGACAGGGGGTGACTGGACGAAAGCCACCACCGTGAGCGGCAAAGATAGTAAAGCGACTGGTAGGTATCGTAGGGACTTTGTAGTACCACACTTTTGACCTTTTTATTTATCATTTCTACCTTCACTTGCAGTGAGCGGACTAAATAAAGGTGAGAAGTACTTCTTCCGAGTCTCTGCAAAGAACGAGGCCGGGCGTGGTGAGCCTGCGGAGGTCGCAAGGCCTGTTCTTTGCAAGCCAAAATACGGTACGTTCACCAGTCTAGATGACCGAAACCCTCTCCACAACTATACCGCTTTGTTTAGCTTCTTCCTTTTTAAAAAATTTTGGTGCATAGGTTGTGAAAAATCAGACGAATGGGTTTGAATAGAAGAGGACTAAGGCTACTAACTATAATAATGAGTAGATCCAAAAAGGTCATCGCCACCTGTAACAGGTTTAACAGACTTCGAGTTGCAACATCCTCAACTTGAATTGTTGATGGTCGGCTTTGTGAACCAGGAATCCATCCGCGAGTTTCCATCTCCGCAATCACCTCAGCAGTACTGCCGACACACGCGAGTAGGCTCGAGGGGTGCGGAGCGCGGTACGATCATAGAAACCTGGCATTTGGCCAACGGGGATCTCCTGCGCCACTCGGTCATATCAGGCACACATAGTTGTAGTAACTGGCCGACCTTTGACTTTGATTGGCTGATAGCGTACTTAAAGTGAATTCATGCCAGATATTAGCCAATGAGGATAAGGTGAGCTGAAGCGCGGTAAGTAGAATGTTCGCATGTTAGCTACAAAGGTGGGAATTGATAAAACTGCAGAAACACAAACCCAGCGATTGGATCGACACAAATGTGATAAGGTTGCTTCTCACACGGCAATGTCTTATTCTCCCCATAGCTTAAATCCAGAAAATACGACTGTATGAATCAGAGTAGTCAAAGGTTGTGGAATAAACTGAAATTGCCTTGAATGCTATAAGAGAGTTCGAATTGCTTTATAACCTACATAACATTAAAGGGACCATTAAGTAATGTTTCCTCGTTAAATGTTTACAAGAACTTTGAATGCTACAGATGCACCCGACGCTCCTGGCGTTCCCATGGTGAAGGATGTGGACAAGGACTACGTGGAGTTGGAATGGACCCCGCCATTCAGAGACGGTGGTGCTCGAATCACAGGTTATGTGGTGGAGAAGAAACAGGCCGGTAGCGATCAGTGGGTCCCTGCCACGGCTGACGGAATACCAGTGTCTGGCACATCAGCCAAGTTGGATGGTCTTACAGAAAACGCCGACTACGAGTTCCGAGTTCGGGCTGTTAACGCGGCTGGACCTGGAGAACCTAGTATTCCTACAGAGATGGTCAAGGCTGCGAAGAAGAAGGGTGAGTTTCAGTCGAAAGGACGCCTTGAATGCACTCAAGGGGAATACTATTAACTCCATGGCTTCCTCGCCCTTTAACAGTCAAGCCCGATTCGCCTGAAGACGTCACTCCCACTGATGTGTTGGCCAATTCCTGCACACTGAAATGGAAATCACCTAAGAACGACGGTGGAAGTCCCGTTATAGGTAGGTTTTGAAAATGAATGGGTACCCTCCGACTGAAGAGGTGAGATTTAAGGCTCACGATGTGGCTTTCATTTCATAGACTACGTCGTCGAAAAATGTGACGAGGCGGTTGGCACGTGGACACCCGTTCGTGCGCCTATCCGTGATAACGCCGTTACAGTGGGTGATCTGGTAGAAGGAAGGCGTTACCTCTTCCGCGTCTGCGCTGTTAACGCCATCGGAAAATCGGAACCTGCTGAGACGCTTACTTCCATTATTGCCAAAAATCCATTTGGTATGCTTAATTCATCGTGCTGCAGGTTATTTGACAGTCTTTAATTTTGCTATCACACTTTCACATCGCAATACATTACAACAGTAACAATTTACCATGGTGAATTTCACTAACCTTGCTATGTAATTAATTACCTTGGCACTGAACGGTTTGGTGAAATTTTGGGAAGGTGAAAAAGTACTGAAAGCCATTGGAGAAGTGCTGTCTTGAAGGTTGACTTGTGAGGGACCGGAAAAATCCATTCGCGATTAAAATAAATGGCAAATTGGACTACAGAACCATAATTATCTTAATTTCATGCCTTAGCCCTTCTAGCGATCGCTGCCCTTAGTTATCACGACGGGCATCGAGTAAAAATGGACTGACATTTGTCTTATGGAATTTCAGACACTCCTGATGCTCCAACCTCTGTAAAGGTGGTTGACTATGACCGCAGTTCAGCAGCAATCGCCTGGGAGCCTCCCGACAATGACGGCGGCAATCCCATCAAAGGTACTTCCTCAAAAGCCCTCATCCTTGGTGGATTTAACTCGATAACCCTCTACTCTCTATTGCATGCTTTAGGCTACCTCGTTGAGAAACGAGTGGGCAAAGGTGAATGGGTAAAAGCACTGCCTAATCTCGTGTCAGGCACTGAAGCAACTATCCCAAATCTGCCATTTGGCAAGGAGGTGGAATTTCGAGTTGCTGCTGTCAATGACGGTGGTCCGGGTGACTTTTCTCGCACCACCCTACCTCAGTTGATCAAGGATAAGACGAGTACGTGACATGTTTTCTAGCTTTAGGGTTCCAGTTCTGGAGTTGCCCCCAGAGACCAGTTACCACTAATAACGGAAATTGAAATGGTTCGCATTATAGCGCCTGCGGGACCTCCCGACGGTTTGAACGTGGACAAGGTGAACAAGAACGGAGCAAAGTTGTCCTGGAAAAAGCCTCGCAACGACGGTGGCTCACCAGTCACGGGCTACGTGGTGGAGAAGCTGGACGAGAAGGGTGAGTGGACCCCAGTGAAACAGACTGCAGAGCCGGAAGCCTTTATACCAATGAAGGAGGGTGAGAAAGCTCAATTCCGTGTTCGAGCTGTTAACGAGGAAGGTGAGGGTGAACCCAGTCGTCCAACACCCCCAGTCACTGCCGAGAACCAACCTGCACCTCCACGCATTATAACACCTGCTGATGGCGTTCAAGGTGGACCTGGATCTGGCGTTGGCGGCCTTCAAGACATCACCATTAAGGTAACCCAACACTCTTTGTCACCTTCCATCGATTAAAACCAAATACAGCTGATAGGGCGAGCCTTTCTACAAACAGGCAGGTCAAGAACTCCGAATGCCGATAGCCTGGTTTGGCCACCCACCACCGACAGCCACATGGATCCAGAATGGTGAACCAGTGAAACCCGGTGGGGAGCGAAAGATTACTATGACAACGGAGCCACAGCCGCGTTCCATTGAACCTTCGGCTGGCGGACCACTGGAAGAAGAACCAGGTGGCACTTCGGTGCTCCGTGTGCCTAAAGCCTCACGAGCCGACTCGGGCGAGTGGCAAGTAGTATTGAAGAATGATCTTGGCCAAACAACCTCATCGTGCAGAGTCGTGGTCATTGGTAAGAATGCTTTACTCACTTTTCTACATTAACTGCCACAGCGGCCGTCAATCAGAGTCCCTCATCGGACAAAGACTACGATAAGCTTGGATTTCATCTATCATATCTTGTGTGAGCATACGCCTAGGGCTAGGCAACACTGGGCTAACCACCATCCGTGGGAAGGCTTGCCTGGAACAAAACGTTTTTAATGAAAGTTGCAATATTTTGCGTTCTCTCCTTCTCCATTTTCTTATATATCTATTCAAAGAGTACAAAAACTTTTTCGGAACTCTACTACATAGAGCGAGACAGTTTAGTTGATGCGAATTGCTTATTCATTGGTTTGGTTTGAAGATAAGAAGTTTTGATGGAACCAATTTGGAGGTGACACTGTAGCAGCCAAAGAGAGGGGCTGGAAGAGTTAGTGCACAGTTGGCATGGAAGGCAATTTGCCAGACCATAAACATATTCGAGGAGGACAGAACGCAAATAAATGTGCCTAAATGTCTTCCTTCTTTCATCAGACGTTCCCGCGGCTCCATCCGGACCTCTGGCGGCGACAGATGTGAAGGCAGATGAGATTACCCTGAGCTGGAAACCACCGGAAGATAATGGAGGTGAACCGGTTACCAATTACGTCCTTGAAAAACGACCCAAAGGCTCTGGAGAGTAAGTGCTGGTCCAGTGTCTTAATTAACAATGTTTCCTTAATCACTTAGTGAAAATTTATCCACATGAATGAAGATCCGGAGATTACCCTAGTTTTTCCATTTCGATATCGTGCATTGAGCGAGACTCACTTCACTCCCTAAGGTGGCAGAAAGTCAGTGCATTCATCAAGACACCCGAAGCTACTGTTCGTGGATTGGAAGAGGGAGTGGAGTACGAGTTCCGAGTGATGGCAGAAAACGCCATGGGACTCAGCGAACCTCTCACCACAGAGAAGGCTATCAAAGCCAAGCATCCGTTCGGTGAGTATAGCCATCGATATTCATCGGTTTCTTTCCACTTAAACCATATTTACCTACAAACTTGTAATTCCTTGAACCTAGATCCACCCTCTGGAATGCAAAAGCCAACTGTTGAGGGTACCACGGAGCATTCTGTATCACTCTCGTGGGAGCCACCACGAAAGGGTCCAGTAACTGGCTATATCGTGGAAAAGCGTCCTAAAGGCGAGAAAAATTGGGCAAAGTAAGTTGGCATAGCTCGTCCTCTCTCAAAATTTCTTTTTCGTCTAATTTTACCATTTATTTGCCTTTCACTAGGGCGCATTCAGGAACCATAACAGGTTTGAATACAACGCTTCGGGGTCTCCCTACAGACAAGGAATTCCAATTTCGAGTTGTT
Organism: Taenia multiceps; assembly: GCA_001923025.3. Classification (NCBI taxonomy): domain Eukaryota; kingdom Metazoa; phylum Platyhelminthes; class Cestoda; order Cyclophyllidea; family Taeniidae; genus Taenia; species Taenia multiceps. Next base: position 73,242,274 of record CM010311.1, on the reverse strand, counting down.
CCCATTAATCTTGCGGGACCAGGTGAACCTAGTGAGCCGACTGAGAATGTCATAGTTCGCGAACCACCCTGTAAGCATCAAGGCTTGACTGTTTGGCTCTTCTCGTGAATTTGGATTCACTCTCAGCTTTTTTTTGATTACAGCTGCCCCAAAGATAGGTGATGTGAGGAGAGAGATCAATGCAATGCAGGGTGAACCCTTCAAGATACATGTGCCGTATACCGGCACACCTCCAGATAATGTGACGCTCATTAAAGATGGCAAGCCAGTTAGTCTTCCAAGTGGTCGATTTGTGCTGGAAGTTACTCCGGACGAAGTAATTATCACCGACTTGAAGGCGGAGAAGGTGGATGCTGGCCGCTATGAGGTTGCAATTGAGAATGAGAAGGGTAAGGATCAGGTAGCTCTGCAGGTGAACGTCAAGAGTCCTCCCGATGCTCCTACTGGTCCCTTGGAGGTCTCCGACGTCACTGCTGACAGCTGCACGCTTAAGTGGAAACCTCCCAAAGTGAGCTGAATTGAAACTCGTGATTTCTACTCCCTTTTACATGTTGTTTAACCAATGAACTTGGGCGGGATTTCAGGATAACGGAGGCTCACCAGTCACCAACTATGTTGTGGAGAAGCAGGATCTGCAGACGGGTGAGTGGTCACCAGTGAGCAGTTATGTGCGTGGAACCGAGTTCGATGTTCCCAACCTGGATGAGGGCAAACGCTACAACTTCCGAGTCAAAGCCGTTAATGAGAATGGTGCAAGTGAGCCGCTAGAATCACAAGCACCTATCACAGCTACCAATCCAGTCGGTAAGTTAAAACTCCTTAGTTAGTTTACTATGGAGGTGCTATTCTTTAGCTATATTTTCACTAGCTATCCCAAAAGTCATCTAGTGTATCTTCGGTTGATACATTGGAGAAAAATTACGCTACTACTGAGCAGGGCCGCCTTTGTTTATTTTGCGTTTATGCGCGATTTTTACATTATTACAAGTTCCATTCGAGTGCAACTATGCAAAGGTTTCACAATTATATTTGCATATGGTGTAGCGTCCCGAGACTTCCCTTTAAGGTAAAAGAAGGCGCAGTACTAGGGCAGAATATATATTCTGGAACCAGAGGGCTTGGGGGCTGTTGGCACGAAAACTGACAGTTCGAACAAAGCATTACACAGCTCCTCTCTTCTTTCGAGGGTCGTCCCCTATGCTCTTCTTGGTCAGTCCTTGTGTCAGCTATCACAACGTAGTCAGTGCTGCGAGATGCACCCACGAGCTAACCGTGCCAATCATCGAGATTCGGGCCCATGTGTTCTTGTAGTGCCATCAATTCCACGTAGCACTCGGCGCAGCAAATGCTCATTTCTTAGCCCTCCTCTCCCACGATATGGCCCAATGAAAGATGGTGGTACGAATCCAACTCTTCGAATGGATCGAGACACACGCAACACACATTGTGATTCCAGGCTTTTTTTTGATGTCGTAGAAGAAACGCGAGGGTATCGTAGAACTCTGCGCAAATAGGGCGACCGGACCTCATAGGAACAAAATTCATGCGATCCAAGTGTGCACAGCATAAAACGATGCTATCGAAAGGCGTCTTGCACATTCTACATCTGTAGATACGCATTTTGACGAAGATAGGCGAGTTATCCAATAACAGAAGAGGGAGCTTACGGAGGATGCTTTACCACAATGTCGCTGATCCCTCTTGGCAGTTCTACTGGACATGAAGTTCACGGCTAGTGTCCCTTCAGTTGTTAATAGCTTCCTTGCACAACACGAGGGCGAGGATGATGCCGAAGATGAAAGTCGATCTCAGCCCCTCTGTTATGGGATTCCAGAGGTTCTCCCATCCGTAGCACACACACTTCTTTCACACCGCCAAAGTTTGCCAGAAGCGGTATGGAGCAGGATAAAAATCCATCAAAGCCAAGTTCGCTTTCCGCTGCCGCTAATGTAGCGTCCCGAGACTTCCCTTAAGGCAAAATAAGGCATAGTACTAGGGCAGAATACGTATTCCGGAACCAGAGAGCTTGGGGGCTGTTGGCACGGCTCGGAGGCCGGCTAGCTGGGTAGTACAATATGGCCACCCAAGCGACCGAAACTGGCAGTTCGAACAAACAAATTATTACATATGGAAATGCTGATGGAACCGTTTGCTGTCATCTGCATCATCAATATTTGCTTAGTCTCCACTTGCATGGCGAATAACTGACAACAAAATTCTGCCCTATGATTGTATTTGAATTTACATACGGGGAGAGGGGGAGGAGGGAGCAGGAGGAAACAAAGTGCCACGTGACAGTGAACATGAGTGATCAAGGTTGACGCTGTTTATTCAAGCGGCATTACGGGATGTGCGGTCTTCCATTTCGTACCAGGCATTTTAAAAACGTTGTCTCATATTTTGCGTGGACGGATGTTCTCGACATGCTCGCAGTTTACAATCTTGTTTCCTTGCCTGATACTATCGCTTGAAAAAACACTTCATGTGTGCTAATACACCTTTTCGTTTCAAGGTTACAAAGTTAGGTAGGTGCGCGGAGGTCTGAAATTTTCTCGTGCTTCGCTGCTTCAGGCACAATTACCATCTTTTAGTACACTATTCTCTTAGTGTATTACAGATTGCAGAACTAACGCTTGTATTTTGGAGAGCTTTAGCTTCTCAATCATTCTAGCTGTAAATGTAGCGCTATCGGGTTCCCACACGTTTACTCTCGATCACAAATCCGGTGGTTATTCATTTAAGTAACCAGGCAGATTTATGTAATGTATACTTCGAGGCTATATTTTAGCTGCTGCTTAGTTTTTTCTTTTCTTTAGAAAACAGGTCTTACTGTACGTGAAAACTTAAATTTGGGATAAAATCTAAGCAATTTTGGCACCAGAGTCCGTTTTTTTCACATAGGAAGCTATTATCAGTTTCATTTTGCTTAAAGTAAGGGCATACTTTGTTTCTCTCAACCTACATTCACTTGGGCTCTATAAGTCAGTGAACGCTACTGTCAGGTTCGTGTAAATGGCGCTTTTAAGACACATCTCAAGTGAGCAAAACTTTTCACTCTCGTCTAAAATTCATGCAGTGTGGAACACTTAAAAATGACCATTTTTAAAAAGAAGGATGGGTTGTTTTCATACCGCGTTTTTGATTTGGTTCCAAGCACTTGGTCACCATTTTTTTAATCTTGCAATTTCTCGTTTGTCATCGGCAACATGTAAGTGACTTCCTTTACATTCTGATGGCATCAGTACCTCCTGGTGCACCAAACGGCCTTGAAGTGGCAGATGTTGATGCTGAAGAGGTCACGTTGACATGGATGAAGCCAAGGCAAGACGGTGGCTCGAAAGTCACCGGTTACACGGTAGAGTACAAATCGGTCAGCAGCGATGAGTGGATCAAAGCGCCAAGTACAAAGGATACCATGGCGACTGTCAGTGGCCTACGCAAGGGCGTGAAGTACACATTCTGTGTCAGCGCCAAGAACTCAGCTGGCACCGGAGAGCCCAGTCAGGCAACCAGACCTGTGCTCTGCAAACCCAAATACGGTAATTTCGCGATCTCTAATGCCCAGTGGTGTGTTGATTTCGTCACTTTAAAGCAAATTGTACTAATTTTGGAAAGTTTGATCCTTTTTGGCCTCTTAGACAGTAACGCCTCCGGAAAGTTAAAATGATAACCACTTGTTAAAAGTAATTGCGGATGAATTGGGATGCAACGGTTACTAGTAAACTCCAAATTTTTTAAAGTATTAGTCAAAGTCCAATCCGCGTGTAATTTTTGTTGTATCACTTTCGTTAAAATCAAGATGAAGTCTGGGACGATGTGTTAAAGATCCCGCCTAGCGATGAGAGAAATTAGAATAGGCGATATATTGAAAATTGTGACTCTGTAGATGCTCCGGACGCTCCCGGACAACCTCGCGTGGAGGACGTTGACAAGGACCATGTCACACTCTCCTGGTCTGCACCCGTTCGCGACGGTGGCTCCAAACTTACCGGCTTTGTAGTGGAGAAGAAGAAGTTGGAAGATGATGATTGGAGCAAGGCGGCCAATCTACCCCCATTCACTACAACTGCGACTGTTGATCAGCTGGAACCTAACGCAGAATACGAATTTCGTGTTCGTGCAGTTAACGCCGCAGGTCCCGGTGAGCCGTCCCTTCCATCGGAACGCCGCAAAATCGTGCCCAAACAAAGTAGGGAGTTTCTTCCACTCATCACACAGGTCCACATTTTGTCTTGGTTAGAATTCTCTTGGATACTATTCCTTTTTAGCCAAACCGAATGGTCCTGAGGAAGTTAGTGTCAAGAACGTTCTTGCTAACTCCTGTACTGTCGAATGGATCCCACCGAAATCTGACGGTGGATCTCCGGTCACTGGCTACGCAGTGGAAATGTGTGATGAAGCTACGGGTGTTTGGACACCCGTTTCTAAATCCACTAAGGACAACTCTGTGGAGGTTCCTGGACTCACTGAAGGTCATCACTACAAGTTCCGTGTGTCAGCAATCAATGATCTGGGTCGTTCGGAACCTACAGAAACCCTCCTCTCCACTCTTGCCAAAAATCCGTTCGGTATAAAACTGTGTCCCTTACTTCAAGCTGCTGTTTTAAAGAAGAAGTTGGTAAATTTGAAATGTTTTTGTGTTTAGATAATCCTGATTCACCACAGTCCGTGAAAATTGACGACTACGACAGAAATTCAGTGGTTCTCTCCTGGAAACCTCCAGATAGTGACGGAGGTAACCCGATAAAGGGCTATATCGTAGAAAAACGCACACCCAAGGGCCAATGGGTCAGGGCTACAGCTGGAGTTATACCTGACACTACTGCTACTTTGACGGGTCTTGAACCTGGGCGCGAGTACGAATTTCGTGTCGCTGCTGTCAATGATGGCGGTTCTGGAGATTTCTCAAGGCCTACTATGCCTCATCTTATGCGGGATAAGATCAGTAGGTCTTATTTCTAGTGTATCATCAAAAGTATCACCTAGCCAGGTCAAATTTAAGCTTTTATAGGGACTGTATAACTATTGGCACCGAAACAATGGAAGGTCAAATGATTCATGCGATGCCATCAGTGGTAAAATCAGGTTTAATTCTTCCATATAGGTCCTACTCTGTGTTCAATGTTGTTCTCGAGACTCCGTGGCTGGTTTTCCATCTGAGATCCAAACAGCCACCTCTTAATTGAATGTAGCCATCATCGAGAAATGGAGTGCATGGAGAAGGCCTCTAGCTTAAACGATATTTTCCCATCCTTCAGATTTCGATGAATCTGTTCGTAAGGTTCTGTTTTCGGAGGTCATTTGCTGAATATAGCCTGAAGTTAAGAGCAAAAGTACAAATTATCTTAAAGATGTCGATGAAAAGCCATAGTCAATGAAGCACTTCATTTTGTTCAAAGCGCCTGCAGGATCACCCGACGGTTTGAACGTGGACAAGGTGAACAAGAACGGAGCAAAGTTGTCCTGGAAAAAGCCTCGCAACGACGGTGGCTCACCAGTCACGGGCTACGTGGTGGAGAAGCTGGACGAGAAGGGTGAGTGGACCCCAGTGAAACAGACTGCAGAGCCGGAAGCCTTTATACCAATGAAGGAGGGTGAGAAAGCTCAATTCCGTGTTCGAGCTGTTAACGAGGAAGGTGAGGGTGAACCCAGTCGTCCAACGCCTCAGATTACCGCTGAAAATCAACCGATGGCTCCACGCATTGCAACTCCAGCAGACGGACTAATCGACAGTCCACGCTCTGGAATTGGTGGTTTGAAAGACATTACAGTTAAAGTAGGTTTTTGCATTCCAACATTTCCCATCGGCCTGATTTTGTGTCCTAATTGAATCGCTTTTCTTCAGGCTGGTCAAGAGATTCGGCTACCCGTGACTTGGTTCGGCAGTCCTACTCCTGTTGCTAGCTGGACCCACAACGACAAACCCATTAAGCCAGATGGTTCCCGTGTCAAAGCAACGACTGAAGATGCACCTCATTCCGCGAAGCCTCTCCTCGGTGGCTACCTTGAAGAAGAACCAGCTGGAACCTCTGTTCTTGTCATTCAAAAGGCAAAACGTGAAGATACTGGCACCTATGGAGTCACCATTGAAAATCCTCTCGGACAGGCGCGCAGCTCCTGCTCGGTCGTCGTGCTAGGTCAGTGAGTCGTGTGTCAACACAAGTTCTATATACATTATTCACTCATCTAGGGGTGAGTTGTTATGCCTTATAGATGCTCCTGCTGCACCTGGAGGTCCATTGGAAGCTGCAGCTATTGAATCGGATGAGATAACGCTCAAATGGAAACCACCCGAGGATGACGGTGGAGAACCGGTTAAGAACTACATTTTGGAGAAGAGGGTTGCTGGCACTGACAAGTGAGGCATGAGATTACTTTCAATCCTCCTCGTAATTCTTTTACTTGCTAAAAATACGGATTTTTCCCCTAGCTGGCAGAAAGTCAGTGCTTTTCTACACTCACCAGAAGCAACCGTTCGTAACCTGGAAGAAGGAAAGCCTTACGAGTTCCGCGTTATGGCGGAGAACTCATACGGAGTTAGCGAGCCACTGATGACAACTGGTAGCATTAAGCCAAAGCATCCCTTCAGTGAGTCTTTTCCTGTTTTGTTCTGGGTTGCGTGACTGGACTAATTTATTAACATGAGCAAAAAACTACTTTTAGACCCACCTTCCGGCATGTCGGAGCCATATGTTGAGGATACGACAGACGACAGCGTCACTCTGTCCTGGGATACCCCCACACGTGGTCCAGTGTCCGGCTACATTGTCGAGAAGAAGCCGAAAGGTTCCCGTGAATGGACCAAGTGAGTTCTTGCACCTATCTTCCTAGCATCCCAGTTGCCTGCAGGTGTGTAAATAGGCGGCTTAGAAGTTTACAGGAGGACTGGCGAACTAGTAACACCAGAAGAATGAGTTAAAATTTCAAGACTCGGTAATTTTGTTCATTGTTACTGCGCCACTGTGGTGGAGTGGATTGAAAACAACTGCAAGGTAGGAATGAGGAACATACAGTCAAGTTTCACCATAAATTGAATGCTTACTCACCTCGGTGGTAAATTGTACTTAATTGATGGCCGCGCCGAGTGGGATTTGATGTTCTACGGGAGGTGCATTGGTAAAATAAGTGGCATTGGCCTTTAAAAGATATGTCAGGGGGATCAGAGGCCCTACCTATTTTGGTCGCCTACTAGTGAGCTCATTTTCAACTCTGAAGTCGTTTACTGACCACCGAGATCAACTTTTGAAACACTCAAAACTCCTCGTGTTGTTATTGTCACAGTGAATTATTTGTGCGAGAATTTAACAAATAATTGAACTCACGTGACATTTACAGAGCTAATCTGGGTAATGTGACCGGCAACTCCTACACCGTGAAGGGTCTGCCCACAGGCAAGGAGTTCGAGTTCCGTGTAGTGCCTTACAATGCTGCAGGCAATGGTGAACCGAGCGAATCCACCGGGCTTATCAAAGTACAGAAGCCTGTGGAGGCACCGAAAATCTCCTACGATACACCTACCGAGGTCAATACGGTCCTGGGCCAACCTCTCAAAATCCGTATTCCGTTCACTGGCTCTCCTCCCACTGATGTTGAACTGGTTAAGGTAGGTGACTCTCGGTAGGATTGCATAGGACTGCGAGACCTTTTTTGCTAACAAACGTGGTATAGCGTGCAAGTCTGGATGCATGGCGTGCGGTCAAAAACAGTGCATTAAATGCTCCTTAATTCATCATTGATGATAGCTGTTGTTAGTCAGATGGGGGCATTCCAAATGTTGGATTCACTTATGAGGTAGTGGTTCTACTGCATACCACTTGCTCACCTTGGACACATTCGCTGGAAGTGGTGCTGGAAGCATTTTTCTCTCTATGGACTTTTACAATTTGTTTAGAATTAATTTGGCTCCGTCCGATAGGGATTGTTCTCTGCCTACTGATGCCATCAATATGCCACATGTCTCTGGAGACATTAAAGGGCACAAAAGTCGAGAAGTCCCTTTGTTGTGAATGTTTACAGGAGCCGGGATACTAGTGGGACAAGTGGAAGCAGAGTTGTGGGAACCTGGTCTAACATTTTTTACCTCATGAATGGCGGGCCTGGAAAATACAACTTATGAAACCTGTAATGGAAGGTGTTGATTCAACTTTTAATTCGATTATTTGAAGGATGGAAAGCCAGTGTCCATACCGAATAACCATCTCAACGTGGAGGTCACACCCGATGAAGTTATCATTACTGCTCCCGCCTCGGAGAAGGCTGATACTGGTGTCTATGATGTCAAAGTAGCCAATGAAAAGGGCTCCGACCACAGACCAATCAAAATCAACGTCCTTTGTCCACCGGATTCACCAACAGGCCCGTTGAATATTAAGGAAGTCACTGCAAACTCATGCAAACTCTCTTGGCAACCACCGGCTGTAAGTACTGCTTAAGGGGTTTGGCGGGTGGGCGTGTGAATTACTTGAGGCTAGTTTAACTTAAAGGGAACAATTACCCAAAATTCTGAATATCGGATTTGTTGATGTCTTTGCAGTCACTAATTCTAACAAGAATATCAACTTTCTGCTAGGCTACGTATGGGTCGCCGGTGACGAATTACATCGTAGAGAAGCAGGATGTTTCAACTGGTGAGTGGACACCAGTAAGCAAGTTCGTGCGTCAACCAGAATACGAGGTCACATCGTTAGATGAGGGCAAAAAGTACAAATTCCGTGTCTCGGCGGTGAATGACTACGGTGTCAGTGAACCCCTGCAAGCAGACCGTGCCATCACTGCGGTCGATGAAGCCGGTGAGTGAGGATTTTCGCTGTGATTACAAAACTGAACTTGTGGTTGTAAACGCGTGTGATCAAAAGTATTGGAAAGGTGGGGTTGGTGAATGGTTAGAGGTGGAGCTCTTGCTTGAATAGGTAAGCATAATCAAAACGCATTGGGAACCAATCATATAGTGTACCAAGAACGAGTACATCGGAACAGACACAAGTAAATTTGAAGTCTAGTGGTGTCGTAATAATCGCCATCATGTAGCCCATGGCTAATTTGCTAGACGCAGGATAATATATTTCAATATGTAGTTGCACCGGACGCTCCACAAAACGTGGATGTCACCGATGTTACGGAGGACAGTGTATCCCTGGAGTGGATGAGGCCACGTGGAACTGGCAGCAAGCGCCCCACGGGTTACGTCATTGAATACAAAACACCAGACGGTGAATGGACTAGAGCGCCTGTTGGCCAGATTAAGGGAACTTCTGCTACTGGTGAGTCCATGCAAACAGTAACACCTTTCCATTCGTCAATCTCTCCAGGCATCCTGCAATTCGTCAACCCATTTCGTCATTCTTCATCCTTCCAATCATCTTTCTATTCACACATCGATGCTTCAAGATTTGTGCGTTCAAGTTCAATCTACTAATCCATTTAATCATATGTCCATCCATCCAACACTACTCAGCCACTCGTCAACCTATACTCATCGTCCACCCTTAATCGCCTAATCATCTACTCTTTCACCTAAATATCCATCCATTTTTCCATCAATCTCTATCTTCTTTTCAAACATTCATTTACCCTTTCATTCGTGCCGACTCACACCCTGCATCCACCTTTCAGCCACCTCTGATCCATCTGCAATTCATCCCTTCTTCCTTCTATTCATCCATTGTGTTTGGCTGTCCATTATATCAGGCACAAACATAAATTTACTTTTGGGACTATTTAGTAAGCGGTTTGGAGAAGGGCAAGCGCTACACCTTCCGCGTTTCCGCCAAAAACGACGCAGGTGTTGGTGAACCCAGTCGTCCAACCCAGATTGTCGAATGCAAGCCGAAGTATAGTAAGTGGAGAAACAAATTTCGATGACCCATGCCCCATTCTGCAATAATTAATTAATTAATCTGTAAGAATCAGGTAACTACAATTTCGAAGTTGGGACATCTAACGCAGCGATAACTAGTAATTGGTGTTCCGAACAGCTAACGTATGCGAATTTCAGCAACCCCCGGAAGCACCAGCATGCCAGCGGTTGACAGCGTTGGTCGCGACTTTGTCAATCTCTCTTGGACTCCACCCAAACGGGATGGTGGTTCGCGTATAACCGGCTACATTGTGGAAAAACGTCCTCGTGGTTCCTCTGACTGGGTCCCCGCCACCACCTCTCCAATCGTCGGAACCTCGGCGAACATCAGCGGACTGCCGACTGGTGAAGAATTGGAGTTCCGCGTCGTTCCAGTCAACGCTGCTGGTAAAGGCGAGCCAAGTCCTGCTACTCCTATGACTAAAATTGAGGACAAACGCGGTGAGTGCTTCATTCCTTGCATCAGGTATTTGCTTGTAACGTTTGACTGAGTGTTAAAGTTTTTCTAATTGATTTACTCTAGCTGGGGCAGCGGCCGACTTCATTACCAAGTTGACACCAGCTTCAGCAGGTGTCGGAGGTACAGCAGAATTTATGGTCCAAGTTGATGGTAATCCTGCACCGAAGGTCCGCTGGCTCCGCAATGGTATAGAGCTGCACCCATCTAGCCGAGTAAAGATCACTGGACCCGATGCTGATGGCATGGCACGCCTGGTACTGGAAGATCTCAATGAGCACGAAGATGGTGACATCACTTGTGAACTGGTAACACCTGTCAACCGAATCTCGTGTTCCGCGCCTCTAGAGGTCTTTGGTGCACCACGCGTCAATGATGAGGTGCCGGAGCGAACTGCAGAGGAGGGTGATCTGGTCAAATTCAAGGTCCCATACACTGGTAAGGGTAATATCTCCCTCAAACTGCGCAAGGATGGTCGTGAAGTGCCCGAGTCAAGCACTGTCAAACTCATGGACTTGGATGGTGTGGCTTCTGTCCAACTCAAAGGTGGGTACTCTTCCACTTCAGCACAAGTTCAGTGACATTTTACACGTGTTTCTAGAGCATTTGACTTTCAAACGAAAATTAGTATGCCAGTAGCTACCCCGCCTGGTTTATCGGTGTTAGTACAGCCACCTTGACCTTCTTTGATCCGCTACGCTCGTTAATTTCAGATGTCGATCGCGTTATGGCGGGTAAATACACTCTGGATATATCCAATGAAAGTGGAGCAACCTCGGTGCCAATTGTCCTGAAAGTCCTTGGTGAGTTTTCGCCCGTCCAAATAAGTGGTCAAAAACTACTATAACGACACAAAGCAACAAAGTAATTTAGTACCGTTCCCATCATGTCCTAGAGGGGAAGTACCACACAAGTCAGCTGTGCTAAATGAAGAAGACTTGTGTTTTTTTGGTGGGGTGAACTGGGTCGTATTTCAGCTGTTTAACTAACCTTGACTGTACTGATGATAAACTGTCGAGGTGAACACATGAAAAACCGATTCTGTGTTCCACGTAGGGGAGCCTGATTCATGTCAAGGACCGCTGCAGGTTACCGACACGACACCCTTCAGTACTCGCCTCTCGTGGAAACCACCACGCAACGACGGTGGTTCCAAGGTGACGCATTACGTGGTGGAGCGGCAGGAGGTGGGCAAGGATAATTGGGTGACGGTCCAATCAGCTTGTACTTCACCCTCCTCGGAGATTCAGGGTCTCACAGATGGTGCTAGTTACAACTTCCGCATTGCACCCGTCAACGATGTTGGTCAGGGGCCTTGGCTCACTACGACTACTCCGGTCGTTGCCAAGTATCCATTCGGTGGGTGCACGCTTTTACGTCGACTGGATCTTGCCTGAGCTATTCCTGAATACGTCAAAACGATACCAGTTTGGAATTTGATTTAGTCTCAATTTTTGAAAGAATTACGAGGCAGATGTTATTCTGCCACCCTCTTTCAGACAAACCTTCGGCGCCAGGTCCGGTTTCGGTCTCCGATGTGGGCTCGAGCTTTGTCAATCTCACGTGGTCGCGTCCATCCAACGATGGTGGTGGTCGACTTCTCGGCTACTTCATCGAGAAACGTGAGGTTGGTGCACCAAATTGGACCCGGGTGAACGTTAATCCCGTCCAAACCCTCTCCTACAACATACCAAACCTCATTGAGGACAAGTCCTACGAGTTCCGCGTATTTGCTGTCAACGACGCTGGTGAAAGTCCACCCTCCGTCATTGGTAGTCCTGTTCTTGTCAAGGATCCGTTGAGTAAGGGTTCAGGAACTCCTCTTCAAGACTGATTTGGATCTACAGTGATTCAATGCTTGTGTTTCCTCCGTTCTCTCTAGGCTGTGCTACTCCACAGTTGCTGCGTCCATTGAAACCTATCACTGTCAACGAGGGACGTGATGCAGAATTCGAAATCGAGGTAGACTGTTCATCACCATACGAAGTGACGTGGTACAAGGGGGATCGTGAACTCGTACCATCGCATAGGATTGACATGTCTCGAGAGGGTCGTATGTGCACCCTAATGATTGCCAATTGTCAAGGCGAGGATACTGACGAATACAGTGTGAGGGTCTCCAATCGCGGTGGCACAAAATATAGTCGGGCTTCACTTGCTGTCAACAGTAAGTACCTGGACGTAAATTTACTCTTTTGGTCCGTTCGATGTTAGGATATTTCTTAAGGATAAAAATTGGTACAAACCTTTTAGTGCCTTTACAAGTTAAACAACTAAAATTTCCGCTATTATCACCGGCTCTACTTTTCCCCTAGCCAAACCGAAAATTAATCTGCCAAGCCGCTGGCACGAGCCAACAGACTGGGAACGTGGTGATACCATTCAAATTAAAGCACCCTTCGTGGGATACCCCACACCTCGTGCCACCTGGAAGCTAAACGGGAAGGAGTTGCGCGAGGGAAAGAATGTACAGATGGAGATGAAACGTCGCCACGCCATCCTCACTCTCTCCAATGTGGATGAGAACACTACTGGCAAGGTGGAACTCGTCTTGGAGAATTCTATGGGTAGCGACTCCGTTGCCATTGATCTGCGTGTCCACGACCGACCTCCACCACCCTATGACGTTTGTGTGGGTGGCACTTCTGACGGGTGTGCTCTACTCTCCTGGAAAATGCCTCCGGACTCAGGATACGTCTCTGAGTACATAATTGAGCGAGCGGAGATGCCAGGAGATAACTGGATTCGCGCTGGTATCAACCGGTAAGAAGAATTTCTCTAGTACCACCCTATCCTATTTGTTTCTCTGAGTTTTGATAAACTTCTTGCGTTGCAGCTTCTCCACCTTTAACTGTGAAGGTCTGCAAAATGGCCACGAGTATCGATTTCGCGTCTATGCTGACAACCTTCACGGGCGCAGCGATCCCAGTGAGCCCTCTGAACCGGTTTTGATTAAGCCTGATGAGAAGGCACGCAATAAACAGAGACGAAGACTTGGTGATGGTGAACCCAGGGGCTCCTATGATGGTCCACCAATCACCGATTATGACAGATTCTGTGAGTTGCGTTTTTTAGTTGTGAAATGCTTTAGATACTTCTGACGATGCTTCAAGGTTATGGGTCTGGAGGATGGAAAGACTAATGGTTAGGTGGCTTGAGCGGGGTTGAACACTATCTTGGAACTTAGAACACAGAACAGTGGGGGATATGAGTAGTCGTTTCCTGGCGTCACTCTTCTGCGCCAAAAATAGCACGATTTCACGCTCTTGGCGTCTGTAGTTGAGAACGGCGCGTGCGCTGTTTCCAAGTGATTCGCCTTGTCACTCATTTTGAGCAACATTTTCCCGTTGTTAGATGAGGGTCTGTGGCGCAAAGGAGCTCCGCTGCCGGCCAACTTTAACTCAGGAAATATCTATGATTACTACGACATTCTTGAAGAACTCGGAACGTAAGTTTCCACATTATTCCTTTTTTCTTAACGGGAGCAGTTATTGTGCCCACAATGCCCAAGCTATACGAAGACCCTAGTCACTCCGTCTTCCATCTACACCATTTCTTATGAAGTGATAGCAGTTTTAAATGCCTTGGAACCTTTCGTTTTCCATAGGATCAGAGCGGAATGTTTGGTTAATCGTTTAAACTTTTAGTGGTTCCTTTGGAGTTGTACACCGGGCTAAAGAAAAGGCGACAGGACGCACCTACGTGGCTAAATTTGTGCCCACACCTACAGAAGCGGAGCGAAATGCTGTGAACAATGAGGCGAACATAATGAAACAACTGAATCATCCAAAACTGTTGCACCTTCACGAGGTCTTCTCTGAACCCAACGAAACTGCTATGGTCCTCGAATTGTACGTCACGAGATTGTCCACGGAATTTCTCCTTTCAAAAAGTAGAATAGGAGGTTTATGGATTGTTGCTGACTGATCGCAAATTCGGATTTTTCTGTTGACAGTCTCTCTGGTGGCGAGCTATTTGACAGAATCGCGGACGATGGTTATACTATGAATGAGGCCGAGGTGATCAAGTATATTCGACAACTTCTCGAAGGCTTGCAGCACATGCATGAGAACCACATTGTCCATCTAGACATCAAGGTGAGTTCCTGACCGTAAGGTGAGTTATCGTAAGTTTTAAGTGAGATCTGTGCAATAAGGTGAAGAATTTTGTCGGAATTTGCTTCACTCTTTTCCTTGGTTTATTTTTAGCCTGAGAACATAATGTGTGAGACCAGCCGTTCCACAGACATCAAGTTGGTTGACTTTGGCCTCGCCACGAAGCTGAATCCACAGGATGAGGTACGAGTAACCACTGCAACACCTGAATTCGCGGCTCCAGAGATTGCAGATCACAACCCTGTTGGGTTCTATACTGATATGTGGGCCGTCGGTGTGCTCTCTTACATCCTCCTCTCCGGTCTCTCGCCTTTTGCTGGTTCCAATACCATGGAGACCCTTCGCAATGTCAGCCGAGCCTCCTATGACTTCAATGACGATGCCTTCCGGGATGTCTCTGACAATGCAAAGGACTTCATTTCAAAACTACTCATCAAAGCTCCTGAGTATGTCTAATCGCAAATTCTGTGTATTCAGAAGAGTAATTATCTTCTGTGTGATGACAGGTTGGATATTGAGACCGACCATCTACTCACTTTGATTTAAGCTTTTATCTCTGTTGCTCGATCAAGGCGTAGGTAGACCAGCATTCCTGTGGCTAATTCAACTGTTAGCCTTCTCTCTTTTCGAGAATAAAAAGAATTGTCCAATGGTGTGCATCCGCCACCACAGCTCAACCACTTCTGGGATGCTAAGTCTTGGGCGATTAAGAGTGTAATACTTGCCATCAAAATAAATCGCATCTTAAAGGTCGTTTGAATTGCATTTAGTAAGTGAATCCAATTTTGCATTTTCCCCTTCAGAAAACGTATGAACGTTTTTGAGGCTCTAAACCATCCCTGGCTCAACACTGAGGTCACTGATGATCAGCGGCGTCGCATTCCATCCAAACGCTACAATACAGTTCGTCAGCAAATGCATGCGCGTATTGTAAGTGTCCTTCCTTCTTCTTAAAGCAATCTTTGTCCTCCTACTGTTCTCCGACTGATCTATCAATTGCAGGGTGACAGTTGGGATCGCAAGCCGGCTATTGGGCATCTCTCGAATTACAGCGGTATTCGTCGCCTCAAACGCGATGAATGCAAGATTTACTCCACTCATTTCGGTTAGTAGTTACTTCCATTAAAAAAAGCATGTTTGCTTCCGGTCCTACTAATTCTCAGTTTTTCTCTCACAGACCACCGCGAAGCCGGTCCCAGGTTTATTCGTCATCCCACCAGCCAGACAGTAATCGAGGGCAATACCGCCCAATTCGATTGCCGTGTCATTGGTGTCTCCGAACCCGTAATCACATGGTACATATTTCGGTTTCTGGTTCACTCGACTTACTTAAGCGGCGCAAGTAGATCAAGCTTTTGACGTTTGGATTTTTCACATTTAGGGTGTACCGAGGAACACCTCTGACTCAGAGTCTCAAGTATATGCAACGCTATTCAGGCCACGACTACTCCCTCAAAGTCAGCCGAACGAAGAGATCTGAGGATGAGGGTGAGTACATTGTCCGCGCGGAGAACAGCTTTGGCCGGAAGGAGAGCTCCGCCTACCTGACTGTTGAGTCCGTTCGGGAAACGACTAGAGGTAAGATGATGCTGCTGCTGCCTCCATGGTGAGCGGCCCGTTTGGCTTCGGTTAAGGAAGGTCACTCACAGACTAGTGCACATCCGTTTTGTTTCGTTTTTCTCCACTTAATTTGCACCAATTGTTGGGGGATGAACGCATGCATGCGATTTGCATAAAGAAGTAGGACACAATGGACGCAGTTAGGCATTAACACACGCAAGTAATTGTGGTTGACCACTTTGAAAAGTTGGCATTGAGGTGCAAAGAAGAGTAGCGCTAATCTCCACTCCAAGATTAGTGTGTGTTTACCATTGTGTCTACCAGATTACTGTGGTTGCAGTAGGAGGAGATTTTAATCCTGGGATGAATTGGTGCACATCATGGGATTATTTATCTCTCAAACATTGTTCAAAATGTGGCTGACATTTCCACTAAGAAATTATTCACTGCTTAAAATGTGTCAGAACGTTTTGTAATTGTTTACGGTGTGACATCTGAAGATAACAAAAGTGAAGTAATTTGATTGATATAATTACGAGGAGGCAGGGATCGTGGCAACAAAAGTCCAAATTTAGGACTAGTAAGATAATCGATGCGTAACTTGTCTTTTTGGAATGCTCGAAGTACGCTGGATTCCAAGTGAGGATGGAAAAGTTTATGATCTCCCTCTCTTCAAAAGGTTTGTGGCTAAACACCAATTCAATCTGTTTGCTTTGATGCAAACACGCTGCTATCGCTTGATATACGCTCCACTCTCTTAGAACCCTCTGTGATGCCAAGAAAGAAGTTCGTTCTGAAGGAGTACGAGGTTATTCTGCCGGAAGAATTCCCGCCGAGATTTTCACTGTCATTGAGAAACCGTTTCATCCAAGATGGACATTCTGTGAAACTCACCTGCACCGCTGACGGAAATCCAACTCCACAACTCACTTGGTTCAAGGTTTGTTCATAACTCTATCAACTTTCGCATCATCCACGAAAGGCTGACTATGTATTCTAGCCTAACCCCAATGAAATAAGAGAGACCTGCGATAGCCCTTGATTGATTTCCCTTGTAGGATGGACATCAAATAGAGCGAGGTGGGGACTATGACATCCAGACAATGTTGGGTATCTCGTCATTGGAGATTTTCAGTTGCAACGAACGTCATTCGGGCAAATACACCTGTCGGGCAAGCAATAAGCTCGGCGAGGACGAGACTGTTTGCAAACTCGTGGTTGAACGTAGGCCATTTAAGCACACGTTAAGCATGCCAGTAAATCGACTAGCTTTAAAACTAAAATATCCTCACTTCAGCGAACCGCGTAAGGCGACTGCTAGCATCGACAATGGGCGCTAGGGGAATGCGAGCGTCCAGTACGATGCCCTATCCTTCATCAACCTCAGATACGTATAGGTCCACGTCCACTTGGCGTGAGTCGTCAATCTCGGGGAATAGAACTGTCACCACTACCACTACTGTCACTAGCACCAGTTATCGGTCATCCGAGAGACGTTCGTCGGGTTTTCGTGAGGTCTCACCCCAACAAACGCCTCCCGTCTTGCAGAGCGCCATTGAAGCACCTTCTGACCTCTGCGAAGGAGACACACTTGCACTGGAAGCGCGATTCCTTCCAGCGGAACCAAGTGCTAACATCACTTGGAGTGTGAATGGACAGGTGAGTTTCTGTAGAGAGAAAAAAAAACAAGGGCGAAATAAAACATGGGTGGAAATGCGTTACGAAAGGCGATCCGAGGCATGTGTGCTATATGATATGCGCACATCTGAAAATCTGTGTTATATGAATTGCGCGCCGGTGATTAATCCTCCTTCATTCAATGATTTGCCTGCAGCATGATGAAATCAAGACGGAAGCCTAGCAATATAACTAACACACATTGATCACGGTTACACATCCTGTCCGCACGGAAAGGCGGTTCAGTATCAGATTGCATTTGAAGGGAACTTTGATAGTCTTCTCGTCTTTTGGAAGTTCCTGCAGAAATTGTGTAGGAGAAGCTTACAAACCTTCATTCAGTAGAACGGCATAGCCATGAAATGTGACAGTGTGAATTGAGACCTGTGAAAATGTTGCGTTTATGTGACTCATGTTTGCAGGAGGTGACATCGGACGGTCATATAAGCATTAGAACTTCAAGTGACGGTTGTCGAAGCACTCTCCGAATCACCGATCTCACCCGCGATGACTCGGGAAGTTACGAGTGCAAGGCATTCAATTCCGCTGGTGTCGCAAGGACCAGAGTCGAGTTTACCATCCAAAGTGAGTCTTTGAGCTAATTCTTTGTGTCACCTTACTCCAAATCTTTTCCTCTTTCGTGATTTGGGAGCCTTTGAAGTTCTCACATTTGCTTTCTCATATCGTGCAATCCTGCCTTGTTAGGAAAAATGCAGTCTATAATGGAAGATACAGATTCTTTTGCCCCGATGAACGACGTCCCTGTCACAGAATCATTTGGTGCTAAAGAGGAGCTCCCATCTCTCAATGAAGTTGTCGAAAACGGAGAACCCGTTGATCATGAATCCGTGAATGAAGACGCCACGGAAGTGCAGTCTCGCTTCAAACCCGAAGTGCCCATCTTGTTGCGTCAACTTCAGGGTCAGATTGTTGAGCTGGGTGTAGAATCGGTGTCCTTCAGTTGCGGGTTTAAAAATGCTACCGGAGTCGGGTGGTCCTTCAATGGGAAGGCATTGGCACCGAGTGACAAGTATGACATCACCATGGCGGGTAGTGAGGTCATTCTCACTATTAAGGACGTTGGACTTGAGGACTCTGGTATCTACGTATGCTACGCTGTCAATACCGATGGTCGTGTCACGACTGTGGGATACCTCTCTGTCAGAGGTAGGTGTTCATTTCCAAATGGGAGCCTTTCATTTAACCAACCTACCATTTACCCAATTTAGCAATAAACCTTAATCGCGGCTAATGTCCCCCTGCGCAATTCATTCTCCTTTTTTCATCCTATTCATGTGTACTTAATACACTTTACATTGTAGATCCGCAAAACCCCCTTCCTGGACCACAATTCCTCTCCTTCCCGAAGTCAGTAATGACCACCGCCGATCGACCAATTGAACTGGAATGCTCATTTACCAGTCCTGTTACCAGTTGTGAGTTTTCTTTTATCTAAGCAATGTATCTTTCTCCAAGTAATTTCAATGTTCTTCAGTTGAAGGCATGGATTCCTTCCATGGAAAGTAAAAAAATTGCTTTTTATTGGCACCACGGTTGTTGATCTGAATCTTTTGAAGATCATATTGCATTAATGGTGCTTTTCTAGTAATGCTGTGCCAGAACGAGTTGGAAATGGAGGAGGCTCAATCTGTCATCTCTGAGGATGGATTGTTTGCAAAGATTTCCCTCCCTGGAGGTGAATTAATTCCAGCCGATAGTGGAAAATACGCCATAATCGCTCAGAATGCCGAAGGTGAGCATTCCGAGTGGTGGATCGACATTCAGATCAAATCCGCAGCCAAATCAGCCTAGGGGTAGGTCATTGATCACTCTTCTATCCTTTTCCCTTTTGGCAGCTTTGACTTGTCATTCTGGTGTCATTACACCATTAAATGAATGCACACAGCTACTCATGTGACTTACCCAAAGGGTTGAGTCAGAGTTCACACAAGTTTATTAGTAAATGCGGTGGTACATTCAAGTGTCATTAATCCCTTGTATTCATTCTCTAGGCTCTGATATTGTTTTGTAAGGTAGTTCTGTGCATCGTTTCTTACTGCAGATGATCTATTACACCAGGATCATGCAAATGAAAGGGGAGAAATTATGAATAATTTCACTTTTGGTTATAGACTCACTTCCACCGGAATGGAAGGCGTTCGTGTGCTAGCAGAGGACGTGAATATGGCTCTACAACAATCCTACCAACCGTTGCTTTTGTCAAAGGGTCATTTCGAAGGTCTTCGTAAAACTTTTTCGCAAACCTCATCCCTGTACTTAACTCTTCTTCTCTTTCCTCTCCTCCTTCACCTCCTCCTCCTCCTCCTCCTCCTTATCCTCTATCTCCTTGCTGCTGCTGTCCAGCGGAATGGATAATTCTTGCCCCCACCTTTGCTCTTCAATATTTATTTTTCTCTCTTCTCCCTTTTATCTCTCCATTTCGTTGAGTCCTTCTATTTGCCTTTCGTGGATGCCCCAATTTAACCCACTCACCTACCTACTGGCCCACCTGATACGAATATATACATATTATACATAGTACGATGCTGCGATAAGGATGTTGAACAGCCTATTTATTTATCTCCATGCGTGAAGAGAACTTCCCAATTGTCGAAGATTAAAAAAAAAAACGTTGATAATGCTATGCCTTTCACTGCCAGATGTGTACCCTGCTGCCTCACTGCCCTATCTCCAATTTTTTTCACCTCAGCCCTCTCCCGATTACAAATAATGCGCTAAAATACATTGCTCCGCTTATTACCTTCCTGGACTCGTTTTATGTACCGCTTATCTCCTCTAAGAGCCTACGATAGTTGCTAGTTCAAATACCTGAATAATTTGCGTTTTACCTCGAAGGATGGGTTTTATTAGCTCTTGTCGGAGGCTGACCTCTGCAGTTACGCTTTATGTTCTATGTTCTTTGGGTCTATCGTGATTTGTTTATTATGAGGGTGAGATTGAGTTTTCTGCTGTGCTATCAACCTTGCCATTCACCGGTTGGGCTCAATCCTAGCTGGTGTGCCTCATTACACCTTGCGGAGTAGTTCCAGTATGCCTTCGATCCCAAGCAGGACTCGCGACCGAATGAATCGGCAAACGCTATGAATGGAGACTCACTAAGGAGGGACTGAAGAGGTTGTTACAACTCTCCGGCATCTTCTTCATTCTCCAGTAGCTTGTTCTGTACTAGTCCTTCTGCTCTTCTACCAACCTTCTATGAAACTGATTCCAGACGCGTAAATCTTTCAGCCTCAAAACCATTCTAAACGATGCAATCTGTAGGCATAAGAACTACTCCAGATTGTCAGACTAAGAAGAGAAGGGTGAATTTGGTAGGATACTACGCCCTTCACCGCTTGCATTGTGATGACGTAAAGTCGCCCTTTTGCAACTCCGTGATTCACCTGTGTCGGAGTTCCATTTCTGTGCTCTGAATAATTAAATTTTTTATATGCCCTGCTGTGTGTGAGAGAAAGGGGGAATTAAACTGTCACTGTGTGCTCGTCACTCTTACTTAGATTGATCAAGTGATGTCACTGCGCCCTAGTCACTTGTGCTACCCCCGAGGCTTCATGAGTCACCAGCAGCCTCCCCTACCCATCCAAAGCTCAAATTTCACATTTGGAACACTCCAACTATGGAACTGAGACACTTCAACCATTTTGGCTTTATCAAAAAGTGCTAAATCGTAAGAAGGAATCAGGTTTGGTGAGATGATGGCATTAGTGGAGAGGCTACCTACCTGGTAAAAGCATCACTCAGGCTGAAGAAAGAAAAATCAGTTGTCGGTTCAATTGAGCGAAAGGCGTATTTGAAATGCAAATGCTGTTATTTTTTAATGCGCATACTTAAATGGCCCTTAAAAACATCCTCTGTCTCTTGGCCAAATGAAATGCATGAGAGAGAGAGAGAGTGAGAGAGGTGGTTTTATTTCTTGATGAGTGTCTGCGGGAGAACGAATCCTAATGGTACTCATTATAGGTTCAATAACCCGCCTGAGAATATGGTAACACTTATATTAAGGCGTAATTGGGTGAGGTTAAAAGCCTTGATGAAATGCAGAACTCAAAGTTATTTTCCTTCCCCTCCCTATCTGCGCAATAGAGGCTGGAGTTCACACAAATATGAAACTCAAATTCAACCTCCCAAGTGGCATAATCATATTTAGCCTCTTGATGGCGATGCTAAGGATGATGATGGTGGTGGGAGGGTTTCTGCAGCTTTCCTTAAGAAATCACATGGATAGGAGACAAAATTACGCAAGATATGTGTTTGTGTTGAGCTTTGAATTAGTGGACCTCCTTGCTGGCATGCACAACAGCTGGGAGATTGGCAACATAGATGGTGTAGGCAGAGCATGTCGAGTGCATCACTGCTAGTCTCTGCTAGATCACCATGTCAAATAGGACTTTTTCCGTGAATACACCTCACAAAGAGTGTTGTAATGTCGATTGAAAAGGTGGGGATGCCCAAATGGACCTTTTGAGTTTAATTCCAGCTTGTTGGAAGCATTTCCAGAAAACTAGTGAAGATGGTAGGTGGCTTATTAAGTTCGGTTATTTGTAGTAGAGACGAAGTTAAATAAGCGTGAGATAGTCACTAAGCGGGGGATTTTGAGAGGTCTGGTCGCCTTAACAACTCTTGCCTTTCTAAGGATTTACAATGATCTTCAAATTGGGTGAATTTCGCTTCGTCGACTTGTAGGAGCTTCTAGCAATAATTATAAAGCATCAGTGGATATGTGTAAGTCGAGGTGCAGTGAATTGGATTGTGTTTACTGCCATTTTCCCTTACTTTGAACTCACTGCCTCCCACACTTTCAAATGTTGCCTGAGATCTCAGCTTTTCTGTTCGGTTCCAAAGCTGTACCAACTTTTGTGTGAGGTGTTGTGCGGAGTGAGGTCTGCATTTCGTGGTATGCTGCATGAAGTACTCAAAATAAAATGGATTTGACAGTTCAATTATGATGATGACGCACTCAAAATAGCTGTCGCAAGACACTCTGCGATAGAAGAGAGAGTTATATGCCAAGAACAATTGTCACCAGTGTCTACCATGAATAACGAAGCAAATCTTTGAGGTTCACATAAACTGCCAAGGCCATGGCAACTATTAATCAAGTGGCAGTCACATGATGGTAATGAGAAGAAGCCTGAACGACTTACAAATTTTTAGTAAAATTGCACGTTGGCACGCCAATGAACAATTTTCTCCAAACGATTCACGTCACACGTCGATTCAGCAACCCTCCTCCCAACGGTAGGGGAATGTGTAGCTAACAGATCGCAGACAGAACTGCCAGCTAGCAATTTCTTACCTACGGCCTAATAATCCCACTAAGGATAATATCTACTCAATGCAATGCCTCCACTGCCTCAGCTATAAGACCATTTTGCCCATGCTATTGCCTCAGTGTCAACCAAACTGTCATTGACACGATTCGATACAATCAGTACCCTAGGCGTAAAGAAGCACCGCGCCGCATACTTGAGATATCGGCATTGGGCCTGGAGTCGGGGCGTCATACATGTGTGACGCTGATTGCGACCACACAAACCAACTTAATTGGCAATTTTGGGCTCAGTCACATTAGACTTAAGAAGGTTTTAGTGAAGTCTGTGAAGTATAGCAGTGTTGAAGACGTGAAGCGGAGCGTGGTAACCCCACCCAATGACCTAATCCAAGTGCGGAGCCAGCTCAGGGTGTGCGCTAATTTCAGGTGCAGCTGATGCATTCACTATGACGCAACTTGAGTCGTTCCACAGTCGTTCTGTCGAATAAAATTATTTACTTAATCAGATAAATAATTTTGATACTTTTCCATAAGTTTTGCCTCAAACCGGCTTGAGCGGATTTAGGCTGGGTTCAGCCCGTTGGATAGCAATTTGCACTGCCTTTCATGGAAAGCTAATCGCACCATTATCCAAATTAAATGGGTTTTATAGCTCACAAGAATCGCGTAAATGAAACATTGCCTTTGAGTGAAGAGAAAGGCCACAAGAGCGTGTGGTCTACCAGTGAAGCCACTGGTTGTCAGGGTTGACGTGGCGTGCACGCGTGAGTAAAGCCTAATAAGGCTGGCAACACAAAACACAATAGCCCTAACTTTACCATTTAGCGCTTTTCACAAGTAGGAGGGTGGGAAAAACTATTATCCGGAACGTCAAATATTTCGTTGTTCGGTAGGTAAATCTCACAATTCGAGTGCCAAGGCAAATTTTTGCCACACAGTTTGGAAGATTGCTACAATATAATGGCCCTAGGAAGACAGCACAATTGGAATTTGATTGGCGTATTTTTGAACAGGAGAAACCTCGACTTAGTGGAAGTCCATTGAAGGAAATGGCATCGCATTACTTCGCAATCCGATGTTCCAAAATCCTAACGAAAATGCTTAGTTGATTCTCAACAAATCAGCTTGACAGTGCTTTCGTTACTAAAAACCAACTTAGGAGATTAGGGCTGCAAACGCGACAAATTTCGAGTCCACCTTCTACTTGGCTTGATTAAGCATATTACCCCCAAAGACAAGCCGTAAAAATTAACAGCACTGCAGTACTGTCCTTTTTTATTATGTCCATTTTTACAAGTAAAAAAATGACATTGATATCGAAAGGTATAAATATCTAGTCGAAATAGCCCATGCATAGTGAGCGTGTGGATTAATTTCGCAACAAGCAATGATGGAAGCCAAGG
This sequence comes from Taenia multiceps, assembly GCA_001923025.3. Lineage (NCBI taxonomy): Eukaryota > Metazoa > Platyhelminthes > Cestoda > Cyclophyllidea > Taeniidae > Taenia > Taenia multiceps. Next base: position 73,217,913 of record CM010311.1, on the reverse strand, counting down.
GGTGGGGAAAACAGAGAAATCAGTACTCATAGACTTCGCTCAATTTACCACCAGTTCCGTTGATCTCATGGTTGGCATAATTATTTCCGCTTAGCATCATAAATCTTTCCAACTCCTTATTCTCGTCCAGACTGTCCTCATTATCCGACGAGGAACTGTCGTCACTGTCCTCGCCACTAAAGGAGTCTCCATCACTGTCGTCTGAGTAGTAATTGTCGTAATCATGATCATCTCTGGATACCAACTGATGGGCTGTGTACATGTAAATTGGCCCAGATTCATCTTCCACGCAACCCACGAGGGGATCATGCTTGATGTAGCAAATATTCACTTCCCATGGTGTGTTATTCTCATCGAATTCCCGCGTTACCTTGCGTCCACCACTCAAGGTGCTGAGTTCTCTCGGGGCTCGGCTCTTAGGCTTCTTCGGTTTTGAGTTGCTGCTCGGCGATTTCACTGGCTTTTCCGCCTCCTGACCATAGTAAACCACAGAGTCAACCGTTTCTGCTTTCTTCTCCGGATCGTAGGTTGTTTTTGAATAGTTACTCCGGTAGTTTCCATTCATCGGGGTCGAGAGCTCATTGTCCAGCTTTTCGCTCTGTACCTTCTTCCTATTGATGCGTTCTGGAAGCGTCCTTACTTCTGCAAGGTCTTCAAGTGGTTTTGGAGTGGTAACCATTTGGATTTGTTGGGGTTCTTGAACTTTTTCGACCGGCGGATCTGGAGCAGGTCTTCGTTTCTGCTGAGGAGAGGGAGAGAGATTGGCGGAGGATTTTCGTGACCCCGGGTACGTGCCACTCACCGTTTGCTGATAGCTAACCGGTCGCGACCCGTTACTCACAAGTAAGGTTGTATTTTGAGCCAAACGTTGATGCGCTACAATCACGTTTTTTCGCAGTACGCCCAGAAGGTGGTTTGCATAACTCGGACCCTTGGTTTTGACCACAACCAACTCCGTTTTCGATCTATCCTCATTGGTGATGAGCATGAGAACTTTGGCTGGACGCTCGGGACATGAGGAGAACTGGAGAATGTTTTTGTAGGATAAAGTGGAGACGGTTGGCCCATAAAGCCACCAGGAGCCTTTAGTCAACACGAGGCCATCCTTAGTGGACTGTAGTTTGGAGCTCATTCGCTTTTCATTGTAGCTCTTGTTAGCGAGGATCTGTAGGCACTGGTGGTAGATGTCACCGAGATTGCGAGTCAGAAGGTCCTCTCGGGGATTGATAGGTATACGCTTGGTTAGTTTGACTGTGATTTTCAAGTCGTCGGATGGAGGGTTAAGTGATGACATGGCTCCTGGCGGGAGTAAGTGTGGCACACAGAATGAGCAGAGAAATAATGCGCAGAGGTGTACACATTCACTGACTTTTGGTATGTGTGTGATGTTTGCTGATTGGATAGACGGAAGGAGCGAATCGCACGGATCCACTTCACTTTATGATCGCACACCATCGGGTGTGCATGTGTGCACGGGGCATCGAGTGATTACACTCACTGCTTGCCGTCTTGGCATATTCCTCCTCCTCAAGGCACAAAATCCCTCGATGCATTACCGTGGTAAAGTTTTTTTTCCATGTTATTTACGGTGCTATGGGTAGGGCGTTGGTAGCGCTAAGGGGTAGTTTGGTTATAGATGCTGACCTGGACTAGCAAGGCTACTCAAAATTCCCAATTCATTTAAGCGCAGGATCACTGATTTTGACATTCAGTACAATGTCAAAAGAGGATGAAGCATTTATGATATATGTATAAAGAGTGATCGCTGGGCGTTGAAAATAGTGATTTATGCGCGCATTTTGCACGGTTGTACTTTTACTCCGCAAAATAGCCTTCGCGCCACGCTAATAGCCTACTTGTTTTTCTCTACATGGTAAAGCACGTTTAGAGAAGGCTTTGGACGCTACATTACACGGAAGCCTGATAGGAAAGGACACGATGCCGATAAATCACATTGTTAATGCAATGATTTACTGTTTGTTTGACTCCCGATTTCGCTGGGTGGGCTAGCATCTAAGTCGCGCCATTAGTCCCAGCTCCTCCCCTGCAGCGTAAGCATACACAATGCTCAGGAAATATTTCTCCATTTATCTTCAGGAAAGTATCGAGGCTCTGCAAAAACGGGAACTATAAGTTGTAAAGGCAGAGACATTGATAACTTCTTAATTTAGTGAAGATGGTCTAACTTCTATTGACCGAAAAACCTTATTAGCGCATGCGTATGGGAAACCCATGAGTTAATAGGATGATCAGTAACTTCACTAAACATGTTGTAATAAAGACGAGATGAAGGGAAAGAGCCATCCCAGGAGTTGTCAACATAATTGGCTCATTCGATCAAAGACTTAATTTCATTTCAATTTCGAATCAAAGTTAAAATGGAATCTTTATGTAAAAACAACTTGGAATCAGATATATCGAATGTGAATTGTTCATTATAAGGCAAAAAAGGAATGATTTGAGCTAGTTTATAAGGAAATGTATATTTGCGCTCATGTTTAATAATGAATAAAATGATTCTGCAGCTAATGACCTTAAGCTAGATGCGCTATTTTATAGCATTTTGTTACAGATCACCTTTAAATGAATAAATCACTAAAGCTATAGATTTTTTACATTTACAATTATAATGTGTGGTTGATTTAATTAGTCGTTGGCGTGTGCGCTTAGTTTGACATTCTGGTCTCGTTGAATATACCGGGGGTAGTTGACGCCCAAATAATTTGTTTTTCACGTCATGGCAATGACACAAATACCTAATGATATTTCTGCCATACCGAAGTTTAAGGTTGTCGTTGTTGGTGATGGTGGTGTCGGGAAGTCTGCATTAACAATTCAAGTGAGGAATACTGTTTTTTATTGTATGAATTATTCTATAGTATTTCCAGCACATGTTTTTGGAAGACCATAATCCTACGATTGAGGATTCTTACTTGCAAAATATTGAGGTAGATGGGGAATGGTGTGTACTTGATGGTGCGTTCAAAGTTCTTTTATTTGCACAATGCTCAAGACAATATTGTACCTTGTTATACACCTCCTTATAAATGATCACAATGCTTATCCTTTTGAAATGAAGCTGTCATACTTAGATTTTTTACCAATTGTCCTTGGTTTGGTGGTCATGTTGGTATATGAGTTCTTTTACATGTGAAATTCTTCAGCCTCCCTTGTTGCGTGCTTATCACTGGTAACAAGCTTATATATTATTACTTAGTTTTATTTTGTTCTGTTGGCTTTGGCTTCTCATATAGTACTTTCCTGCTGGTCTCATTGGTTTAATTCATATTTTCAATGCATTTATTGATTTATGCCAATTTAAGTGTTTATCATTGAATGCTTGCGACTTCGGTTTTAGTTCTTGAATGTGGTAGTGGTATGTAAAATGATATTTTAAAGCTATTTTGGTACTAGTTGGCTTGCGAATTCAGTCTAATGGCTGTTCTTGTGCACCACCCATGTGTATTTTATCGGCTATCCTATTGCGAGCTAACTGTTTCGTAGTACATTAGACTAATTCCACCCCAAGTGTAGTTCAATACTTTATAAGCAACCGCTCCCTCCTTGCCACACCATACATTGGTACGATTCCTTGGTAGTTTCTTTGTACATTTTCCGCCTCTTAAGCTGGAAGCTGAAGCTTCGCTGTGTTGTCCACTTACTTATCATCCTATTCAGAAAAAGCGATGATTGTAAATGTACTTTTTGAGTCCGAGCCGAACGCCCCCACATGTACACTGGGTTACGGCTGTGCATTACGCATAACTCCATCCTACACGTCATGGGATATTTATTTTTATTCACCTGCTCTAATTACAATGTTTCCTCCGAACCTTCCGCAACAGCGTTACCCATATCGGTAGTCATGTCAGTTCTGGCATAACATTTGTCGGTCGCGTCATTGCTGCCATAGCTTGGCCTAGCCAAAATGTAGGTCAGTGTGTACTGCGGTTGTGACCGCCATATAAAGCAACTCCAAAATGGGTACCATGTTTACCACGACTAATAGACAGAGCAGCGTTGTACGCGTTTTTAACGAGCGAATTTGATTGTAACCTTGACCCCTCCTGGCGGTGATGTGGTGTTGTCTGTTGGATGGTTTTAGCGACTAAATAGTGTGATAAAATCAGCAAGCTTCGGAGTTGGGTGGCTGGAGCGGTAGATCTGTGAAGTCCTCAGAATAGTAAAGGTATCTCTTTAATTTGCCTTCTTTTAGAGAGGAATGAAGGGGTGGGGGTAGACAATTAGCGGCCTACGGGTGTGCATGCGTGGGCGCAGTGTGTGTATGGATGCAAACAGCACATAGACTGTCGTTCGTTCTGCCTGTCTCGCGTTTGGCACGCCCACGTATTTGCGTATGCTAGCGCTGCGGAAATACCGCTTTTCGTTGACGGGTCGAACTGATTGGAGGCTGTTTTCCGTTCATGGACCACTATCATCCCCAACTTCTCTGAAAGGGAAGAGTCACTTCATGCAGCGATCACAAGATTTAAGATTGGGCAATCATTAGCGAAATTATTTCGTTGTACCTGTAAGCTCAGACTGACGTTCTGGGTTAATCAGGTAGAGAATAGTGCGTAGGAAAATTGCAGCACCATTTGTTCCATCATCTTGTCATTAAGGGGGTCTTTTTTGTGATTTGTTTCTCTTTGACTTGTTGGCAATGTCTTGGTTCGACGAAATGCACCCGTACCTGCTGACTTTTCTTCGTGGCATCGGTAGACCTAAATAAAGGCCCTGTAAAGTGGTACCGGCTGATCTCATTGAGAAATTTACTAATCACTCCACAATTGCTTCTTTCTTTTTATCTGTTGCATTCGTAGTCATCACTGCCTTTTTGATTTGCCACGCAGTCGGTGGGACCCTTAAGCCATATTTCATTGTTTTCCACTTGGCTAGCGGAGTGTTTCAGTCCCGAGTGGCCAAACTCGGACCTTAAACAAACCAATTCTCCTAATTTTGTCCGAATGCTAGAATGGGTGTTCTAGTGCTTTTCTGTGTGTTACTTCTTTTCATTCGAAAGAAAACTCTTGTTTACCACTTACCAGTGTCTCTAATCTGGCGTTCTAGCTTGTCTAACTACGCTTAAAGGTCGTTTTTCCAAGTAGAGCTGCTACTTTTCTCTCCTGGTCGAGAAAAGTTGTGCTGGCTTTTTAGATTTTTTTGGAAAATGCACTGATCATTCCGTCGGAAATCAATTTTTTTCCTGTGATTCGTCTCTATGGTGCAGGATCAGTACCGCTGGAACTATCACCGCTGTCTCTCATTTCACCATTATTTTCAAGCATGACTTGTCCCTCAATGTTGATCCAGAGAACTTCCTTATACTCCGGATACTGTGGTATTCATCACTGCCTTTGGTTTCTCTGATTCCTCCAACCATGTTTAGGAACTGTCTTCTTGGGTGTCTTGTCCATTTTCATTCATTGGATAAATGGATTCCGAATTGAGCTCTTTTTTGTGAACACTCACCATAAGTGAAACAGTTTGAGCAATCGTTTACGAGAAAATGGGTTACACGTGCTGCTGCGATCGAGTCGTTTCGAATCGTTGCCTCAGATTTTTGGCGGAGTCCGTGTAGCTATGGTCTAAAAACAACTCACCTTATGAACTTAGGCACCTTTGGTCGTTGAATTGTTGGCGCGGCACCGGTAGATTTCCACACCTGATGTGGTCTACAGAGCATGAAGAGAACCAAAGCATGATAGGTGACAGGTAGGGCTGAATTGAAGGTCTCCAAATGCACTGCTTCTGTTGCCATTTAAAATCGATGGTACCGCTTTAGCCACATCCTCTATGTAGGGGTGCAAGTTACTGCTGCTGTTATCTTGTGAATGTTTATTTGGGGTGCCTTCTCTGTTGCAATCCGGTGTGGGTGGAAGACGGTGAAGAGTGCTATCCTCCATAGAACGTTTAAATACCAATACCTCTTCATCTTAAACCTCCAAACTTTTTAAACTTCGTTTAGATAGTCAAGCCTTTGAGAAGCAGGCGCTGAAAATAACTTTGTCATTGGCTTTGGTAGCTCAAATGTTACCAAGTCGCACTTGTGAAGAGGATTCCAACCTATTTGTTGGGTTTTTGAATGGGATCTTAAGTGCACAAGTGTTCCTCCTTAAAGACGCTATCCAAGCTCGCCAATCTGGAGGTTGATTGTACAAGAAGTTAAAGGTATTTGCGTACTCAGTTCACACGATTACTGCGCTATGCAACCTGCTTTCTTTGAATGACCCCCTCGATGCTCCTGGTGATCACTCTTCTGCGTTGTTCACCATAGCAGTGTTTGGGTGGAGTAAAATTAATCAAGCAGGGTTGGGGATCATATGGGGACTTTCCATTACGTCAGGGCAACTGCCGGGCTCGGGGATTGCGTCTGTAGTTGATGTCGATGCCACAACCCATGGTATCCTATTTGTAAACTGCACTATGGAACTCAAGGGCTTTACGGTGTCCTGCAGCGAGGATTTCTCATATGATGGTCATTTGTCGCAGACATGGTTGCCGAATTTGAAGACGTGTTTTGCAGTTACATGGTGATTTCATCCCCCCATTACACTTGTGTCGTTGCCTAGCCGTCTATTTTCAGCAATGATGTGAACTAGCGTCTGCGAGAAGTAGGTTTGTTCAATGGAAGTTCTCCAGCGTTACCGACTTTGGCATTTACTGTGATTCTCCACAGGTTCAGTCATTCACTACATTCCCTCGGGGGTATATATCATCTTAAAGCATCAATGAAACTGGTAACATCAAGAGCGCAAGACTAGAGGGATTACCTTTGGAGAAGACCTTGGTGTGGATGTGTCCTCATGACTGATGTGTGGAAGGAAAATTCATTTTGCTCTCGTAGAGGAGACTAGGGTAGTATTGCACCATAATCTCCTAGTCCAGAGCCACCTCGGTTTGGTAAACAAAAATGAAGAAGTTATGGGGATCAGAGAGTTGGTATCAAATCGTTGGAGCTAATGGGTATCGGCATTGACGACCCTTTTCATGGAATTTGTTGGTAGAAAATCAGCCGATCTCAACTTACTCTTTAATCGACTTCCATTTCGTCCACTGCCTTGGAACCGGGTTCTTAAAAAGCAACTTCTTCACTTTAGATGCCGAGGTGTGGCGCATTTTGTTCGCAGAGGTGGAAGCTTTTTTTGCCACTCTCCACTGGTCATTTTACAGCGGGAGGCGAAATTGGGACTCGATCTCCTTGATTTTTTTGTGGCAATCACTGAAGCGAAAAATCCTTATGTCTGCAAAAAGGCTTTCAAGCTCCCAACGCATAAAATCTGTTATAGATTTTGTAGGGGCTCACCTATCATGCCCTCTGTAAGCTTGAGATTAGAATGTGCACCCAGGCGATCACCTTTTGTAGGAAAGTTAGCTTGAAGACAAAATTTTTTTTGCAGCACCTCATTAAGATCACCTTCCCACTTTTCATTTCGCTGTCATTATCTATATAGCCGAGTTGTCCTTAATTTTGTAGCATTCGAGGGTGTGGTAGTGAAAGCAGTTACTTTCTCATCGACAAATTTGAGTAGTTAACTATATGTCAAACTTCGTTACTGAGTGTGCCTTGTCATCGCGTAGAATTCGGCGGGTTCACCTGCCACCTGCTGAGCACTGCCTGGGCGGACCGATGTTCTGCACTCCGTGAGTCAGAGAATTGGCCGCTCATTAGTCACACCCCCTCCTCGTTCAGGTCTGTCTGCGTATGGCCATTAATGTTACAGCGGAGCGAATCCTAGGTATCCCGAACAAATTTTATTCCCACTCACCTATCTTTCTCTGTCTCCATGCAGTGTTGGACACGGCAGGGCAGGACGAGTTCAGCGCAATGCGAGAGTTGTATATGCGCAAGGGTCACGGCTTCATCATTGTCTATTCGGTGACAGACCAGCAGAGCTTTCGACAAGTGCGCCGTTTCTATACCCAAATCCTGCGAGCACGCGACCGCGACTCCTATCCCATGATCCTGGCGGCCAACAAAATCGATCTGGTGCAACAGCGAGTAGTCACTCCGGAGGAGGGACAGACTTTGGCTCAGGAACTTGGCGTATGTTCACCCTCTGTTTCCTCACTTATAGCACCCCATTCACTCTTGGAGAGAAATTTTTAAGGCGTAGGCTGGGCTGGATCGCGGTAGACTAAAATTACTGCCTTAGTTCCTTCGTCCTCTCTTGAGCATCCTTCCTAACACTTCTATCGCGCAGTCATCCATCAAGCTATGTACCTTACCGTGATCTAGAGCTTGATTTTTGGGTACCTTCGAAAATTTGACGAGGTTTTTAGTCACCTTTTCCGTTATGGATCTCCAGAGATTTAGCTGCCTGACCGGAGCAGCTACTCTGTCTTCTTTACTCTATCATTTGGAACTAGTTGATACGGGTGAAGATCCGATTTCCTTGTCTGAGCTCGCACGTCGCATATGTGTGACACACTTGATGTTTGGTTGTCATATTGCAATAAGAAAGCATTTGGGTGGGTGTAGTAGTCGGTTTTTTGATACCCTGATGGTGAATGTACTCACTAACTAAATTATTGTGTCTGGAGTTTGCAGTGCGACTAATTGTTCAAACTATGTGGCTCTTCTCTTCTCCAGGCAGGCTAGACGCAGAGGATGCGTCAGTAGTCGCTTGTGCCATCACAATGGCTTACTGATAACGACGGGATGATGGGTTGGAGCGGCTTCTGAGACGCCAACCATGGGTCAGATAATTGTGAAATCCTTCAACCACTCATCTCAGTTTGAATGGGAAGAGAGACATTTAGACACCTTCCCCTACTCAAGATGTGATAATCGGGGAAGGAAGATAGAACGTGACCTGACTAATGCTACTTCTGATTGATGTGAATACTGTCCTCCGCTTTCAGATTCAGTACATTGAGACCAGTGCAAAGAATCCTCCAGTCAATGTGGATCTAATCTTTCACGACCTCATTCGAATCATTCGGTAGGTTCTACTCTCCTAATCTTCTTTAGTCTGTGTGATGTGTGAAGATTAGCCTTGTTTCTTTTTCTCTGTCAATGTGCTGCAGCTTTATTTACCCGCACACCATCTGCTATGGCAAGGCTACGTGTCGTTTCTTTCTCGTGATCCAAAAACCCACAATTTTTTCCATGGCTGATTCAAGCCGGATGCTTTAAAAGGCATTAAGTCAACTTCCTACGTGAGGAAACTGACAGAGTCATATGACAACTGTGTTGGAGTGGTTGAATGGCTTGTGGAAGCTTGGAACCAGAGTGAATGTCGGAGTACTTAGGTTTGACAACCAATGGGAGTATTGAGTTTCTACTGAATAGTAAATTAGTAGCGTACTTTGTGGCTCTAGGAAACAGCCAGCAAGTCCTCCACCGACGAGTCAGAAACGGCGACCGAGGAAAGTGAAATGCACCTGCCTCTAGGGGGTGACTACGCAGAAGAGGAAGAAGGCTTCTGGGATTCCTCCACTGCCGCCTCCCTTTCCCCTTCTTGCGCTACGTTTTACCGCACCTCGCGTTCCCACTGAGCTTGCCGCGACAATGTCGACTACCGTCTGATCAAGTCGCTCCCTCCAGTGCATGCACTCATCCAAATATTTACTCCCGCTGCTCTCACCTCTCATTTGGACCCGCGCGTTCCCATTTTCAAAGTGTTTATTTTTAAATAGTATATTACTGAATTTGTAAATATTTTTTTTTGTTCCATTACGCGCTGTTGGTCGCTGATATTGGCGTGTAAGTAATGTGACTTTTCTCCTCTCCCCTCCATCATGAGATGAAATCTGTCTCCTCTCTCTCCACATCTCCTTCCTGACTCTTCCTCTCTCTCTAAAGGCTGCTAAATCTGTTTTCCTGTTAATTCGTTCCCCTCTTTCCCTCTTTCCTCCTGCATATGCACAAACAAAAACATGCGAATACACCTGCCGTATTTCTTTTTTTTCTGCTGGCGGTCGTGGATTCGCGTTTGCCCACGATTGCGGTATGAAGATGTCTTTGCAAGCTGCAGTGTTGGACTCCACTGGCGGGGTTGGATAATGCTCTGCAACGAGTAAATCTACTTTAACAGTAGGTCGTTGAAGCGCGGCCACTTTGTAGAACACAAGCTTTGGTAACCTCTGTTTTGTTCCCCTTATGTTATTAGCGTCAAAATGATCCCGAGCCCTTAGCAACGTGGCGAAGGTGACGGTTATTCACTATTCACATATCTTCATACTCACCACAACCGGCATCATGATGGGGGAATTTTGCACTATTGAATCTCGTGGTGTAAATCACGAGACAGGCGGATCTGCGAACCAGGTCAGCAACAGTTCACGCACTCTGCGACATTTGGGTCTCACACTCAGTGTCGATAGCGTGGCTTTCCCTCGGCCAAATCCTAATTTTTTTCTGGATGATTGAAAGGCTCTGGGTGTGGGCAAATGTCCAGGCTCGGGACCCCTCTCACACACTTCGGCCAGATGCAGCAACATGTCGAAATGGCATGCATTTGCAGCATCCTGAGTTAACATATCCACTACTAACGTTTCAGGCATACGACGCATCCCATCCATTCGCACAGCCTTGTCACTGGCAGACCGTCCAAGCTTAAAACACGCATTACGCCCTCGGATAGGAAGCAACCACAGCCTCCAAGAGGTACTCGAAGCGTCTCAAATTGTGTCACGCTTGAACAATCTATGCATCCTATTGCTACTGCTTTTCTCTCGAGACCGTAACAGTGATCATGCAAGTTGGCAAAATGTGGCCATTAATTATGTCTCGCTAGGAAAAGATCGTGTTTCATTGAAGGTGGTTACAAAACATCACGATACTCCAGCATACGCTGACAGATAATCGAGTGGGGAAAAAAAGCTACAATATCGAAGATGGGAACTGCTTGAGGCAATCAGGCGGATGGGGTAGAGGTCACCGTTGCCTTGGCTTAAGTAAGCCGCTTCTTGCACATCTCGACAACCCTCTGCGCCACCACCTCCTTCATTTGATCAATATCGATTTCATGGAGGACGATGGCATGACCTTCTGTCGTGTTGTTGTGCACTGCATTGCGCCAGGCCGTCTCTAGGGGAATAAGACGCTCGTCCGCTTTGTCCATTCCCTGCGCCAGACCCTCCATGCCGGAGCACTCGACAACGATAGTAAGTGGAGGTGGCCACGAAGACGTGCGCTGGGCCATTGATGTTGTGGCATAGAGCTAGGCATGTGGAGAATTAGAGATTAACATTTTGACTACCAGCGTTATATATGCTAAGCTACATGGGCATGGGTCATGGGTCATAGATTTTTCCACCCGTTTTTGATCAACCTTTACATCAGATCGTGTCACGAGCAGACAACTTGAATGACAATATTCCTGGCTTCAAGATAGCTGCGGTTCTCAATCTTCGAGCAAAATATTTGAAAGGCAAAACGCCTGGATTGTGGCGATCAACTTCCTACTGAGACACCAAATGGTAGCAAATGCGTTAATTGTCAACGTTGGTAAAACCCCACTTGCGTAATCAAACCATTTGGACACTCTCCTGTCAAGTGGACCATTCGTACATTTGTCCATTCAACAGAAGTTTGGCGATATAGTAAGCGAGAATTTTCAATTTCTGTGGTTTAAAATGGGCAGGAGTTTCCCAGAATACCACTGCATACCCCCTTCAGCGTAGTCCAAACAACATGATGAACCATACGATGATGCAATTACAACACTTAGAGCACTTGTTTAACTTTCCCTTTTGGTTTTGCCAGCACTTAAGGCTCCGCCTCTGGGTCTTGCCAATACTCTCCCACACCCAGGCATTCTGCTTTATTTCGTCGCTAGGAGGGACTTGAGGTATTACACAATGACGCCAAGGCTTTTCGCACCTAGTTTTACTGACGCTAGCTCTGTTTACACTCGCCTAACAGATGAATCATGAATAGGCAGAAATAAACAATAGCCTGTGATCAAAATGCGCCACATTACGCATCACTATGATCGAGATCAGTAATGCTAATAAACAAACCAATGTAACCAGACACTTGCATTCGCATGTGAAAATGTTAAGACTGAACATTCCAAAATTAAAGGCAAATTTATCAAGATTTCATAAGGCAGGGAGGACGATTTGAAATCGCCTAATCTTATAAGTCCTCGAGAAGGCTGCATTCTACTGTTGTGATAGAAAAATGGCGAGGTGAACCTTGGTAGAGGCGCAAAATCATGTTGCAGACCAATTGTATCACCACTTTATGCACACAGATCTCAAGGGCAACACTTGACCACCCCTCGGCAAGTCTAGCAATTTGATTTGCTTGAACCAATGACGCAAGAGTCGCGTCGTGCGATGCGATTGGTTCAAGCCGTCAGTGGGGAAAGCGAACATCCCCACACAACCCCTTCTGTGATCTCTTGACAGAAACAGCGCCGTTTGCCGCACATCAGTACATAAAGCCCAGAAACCCACTGAGGAGGGTTCGATTTTACTCATCCTTTGCAAATTAATGTAACCCCCGGCCTTGGTGTTGGCGCCAGCATCAACAAACGGCTGAATCAAATTGGCAGAAATCGGCACGTGAGGTACCCCAGTTGCATAATTGATGTATGCATCTCTTCCCACACTGGAAGGCTCCATTACGTCTTAAGAAATGATTTGGAGGACTGTATTGGCAACAACAGTAAACATGCCGGTTCGAAATGAACAGAAGGCTTGAACATGGTGATCAAGCACAAAAGCTACCTGTGGCATGTATCGTGAATAGCCTAACTTAGGAAAACTCGCTACTCAGGGGTAACCCGAGCCACGTTCACTTTCGGCACTCGAAAATCAGCTTACCAAATTCTTGTTGATGTAAGAGTACCTCTCTGAGTCCTCCTTGAGCAGAGTGCCGTACGTCATAAAATTTATCCAATTCTCTAAAACTCCGACAGTCTCCTCAGTTAGGTTTGTATCGCTCCCTTGGGCCTTTTTGCCCTTCGCTTGGAGACGGTAGAATTCCAGTGCCACAGTGAAGGCCCAGGAGAGAGAGGGTGGCGTTGCTAGGAAGAATTTCACCCTAGGATTAAGAGTTGGCACACCGAGACGCAAGTTGATTGGCCAATCGTCCAACTGCCGGTCAGCTCCGCTTTGGTGTTCGATGAAACGCTGGTCCTCCGCGGGGCAGAGGCCCAAGTGGAGGTTTGATATGACAGCTAGACGACTTCGTAAGCCCTCGAAGGTGCGTTTGATCTTTAGGAGTGAACGCCAGGTACAACCGAAGGGGGACATCTCCTTACCTCCCTTGCTGAAGGTAGAGTACTTATCGTGGACGTTGAACTACAATAAAGGCAGTAGAAAAGCACCCTTCAAAACGTCCGATGAAACAGACGATTTTTTTCACTTGGCTGGACTCACCGGAGGAAAGCATCTCCACCAAATGGGATTGGAAAAACTTTGGAAATGAATAGCGTTGGCTGCACGGCGATCCCTTTTTGACTCATGAATGTTGCCTTGTAGGTATGTGACGGTCACCAAAATACCATGAAACTCCCTAGCAATGAGCTCCGAGAGGTGTTTAGCACATAACCTCAGGTATTGGTCAACTTTGGATGTGATGAAGAAGGCGCTAGGAACTAGATCAATGTGGGCGACGTGGTAAGACACCTTAGACGAAGGCATTGATTTCGGGCAGGGAGCCACTTCGGTTTCAATGTCCCGGATTGAACCATCATGACTTGAATCCGTCATGTTGGAGAGTTTTCACCTCACTAAATGATAATGCATGATAAAATATGGTTGTAAACCTGGATGAATGGATCCAAATACAAAATAAGAAGCGATTAATTAAACGAAGAAGCATGAAACATGCCATTTTTTTAAAGGAGGCGTTTCAAAAAAGACACTTAATGAACAGAGCTATGAAAACAATAAGCCACTTAGATTCTCGGCAAATGCGAGCTTACCCGCAGGAAACAGGTAGGTTGGTGTGTTAGTATTCAGAGCGTTGCAACAATAACGAGCAACAGAAAGGAAGATAGTGATTCAGCCACTTCAAATAATTTGCCCATATGGCTTAAACACAGTCCCAGCCCATTCAAAATAAGGTGACCAGAAACAATTTTTGTGAAGGGAAGTGATGCAACTCCATTAACAAAAAGAAGAAAAAACAGAACACATCTTCTTCACAGCCGTGCTGTGGGCTGGGATACAAAGAATCAGTCGGAAAGCTCAAGCGTCACCGATGTGGTCATTATGTAGTGCCAGTACTAATGGTCGGGCAATTAAAATTATTACAAACGATAGTGGAATAGCAAAATGAAGAGAAGGGAAACGCGATGGTATGCACCAACCCGAAGTCGTCAAAATAAAGCTAGCAAAAATACACATGAATGCATGCGCGCGGAAACGACCTGATGGTTAAACATGAAAGATGCCAAAAACACAGCAAACGCCGATTCGAAGCACATGGACCAATCAAAGAGTAAATTTGCCGATATAGACATTTTGGCAACATCTTCTTTTCAAAGAAAAATTTTTAATTTGAAAGGTATGAGGAGGTAAAGTTACTACTCCTCAGAAAGCATAAAGTATACTTAAATCATGGCAACTTAGTAAGCATCTAAAGGCAGTTACTAAACGAAATAGAAGAAAATCTAAGAACCAGTCACAAGTGAGATCATTGAGTCATAGAAACGTCAAAGAAAGAGATGAGGATGCTTATCCTACTAAATAAAACTAATAAATACTTTGGCAACAACTAGGTGGCCCGACAAAGCACATTATCACATAACTTACCAACAAGAAAATCAAATGGCTGCGCGGAAGGAACAAGTCCTTTATATGCTTTTACTAGATCAAAACAATAAGTGATCAAAATTAAATTTCATGAACATAGATGTATAACAAGACTATGATGACTAAGATGAAAAATTTGCAGTAAAACTTGAGAAACGTTGGCAAATAATGACTTATGGGGGCCTGAGGGCATTGGGTGGGTGCATTTCAAATGTTAACTATAATTAACCTTTTAAGAATATTTTATTTTGCTGTGCCATTTTTCTAACAAATTAAAGACTATCTGCTAAAGTGGAGCGGGTCGAATTAATGCTTTGTTTGTTTGAGTTCCAGTTTTAAACGCGGTTGCTCAGGTGGCCATACCAACTTTGCGAACCAGCTGGCCTCTAGACCGCATCATCAGCCTCAATCGTTTTTCTTCTTGCTAAAAATATGCATTGATATATGCGTATTTTGTCCAGGAATTATGCCTTCTTTCTTCAGAAAACTTTTGGCACACTATAGGACATGCGCATTATGCTTGGGCACATTAATAACTGCAGAGGGTGTAATACTTTGTTTGTTCGAACTACCGATTTAGGTCACTTGGGTGGCCATCTTGTTCTAGCCGGTTGGCCGGCCTCCGGGCCGTGCCAACAGCCCCCAAGCCCTCTGTTTCCAGAATATATGTATTCAGCCCTAGTACTGCGCCTTCTTTTACCGTAAAGGGAGCCTCGGGACGCTTCAGAGGGATCTCCCTTTCCTTCCCCCTCACTTCTTCCAGCCCTGCTATTAGAAGACAGAGTGTTACGATACATCTTAATTGTAAATCAGTCGGACCAGGGTGGTAGGTGGGCATCTACAGCGAGAGTGCACCCGACTCCTGAGGGAATTACGTGCGTACGCGACCACGTTAAAATTGTCCTCCCACCTCTTACATACAAAGCGCATTTCAACACCACAAGTATTACAATAATCTGTTGTTTTAAAAGCCCAAGTTGCAAGAAAAAAAGAAACACTTTAGCAGGTCCATTTTGATTTTACTATGTCATTAGCTTAGGTTGGTTTGCGTTACGAGGAAAGTATAGCAACCATTTATATCAGTGTCCTAATAAACATTTTGGCTACATTTTGGAGTTCATACAGGGCGAAAATTAGCATGCAGCAACTGCTAAAAATTTATAGTAATATGAACGCGACAGAAGGTCACACTTTGCAAACACAATGTCTGCTAAGCTAGCATCTAGTTTATCTAATCTAAAATATGAGTGCTATTTATGTTTGGTTGGGGCTTTGCAGGTTACAGCGTGTAATGTAGCAATGCTCCTGCTTCGACACCTTCAGTAACGGTAACCGTGGGTTCTTGTAAAATCGACATATAGTGCCATCTGGATTAGCGTTAGTGCACGCCACATTATCATGGCTTGGGATACTTAGCATATTGGATTTTGTTCTGTAATTTCACTTGTGAATCCCCTCCTCGTTCGGCGTTTGATTCTTTATTACTTTATAATGCATAAGCTTTTGACATTTACATTATTACTTTTCACAAAGTATATGTTTATATAATCCACACTTGTACCTTCTTATTGGAAGCATGTTTTAAGTACCTCAGGTACTTCAACATTGTCTCTACTATTGTAGAACTATGGATGATCTCTGTTTCCGTACCAAGGCTATTGTCCAGAAGGTGCCTCAGGACCTCTCTGAACTTGAGCACTTAATTCGGTCCTTGCGTGCTGTCGACGCTGACAAAACTCCGATTGCCCGCAAGGAGGGCCAGATCGCACAGAATCTTGAGCTTGTGAGTTATTCCATTTTGCCTTGTATGTGCTTCTTCAGTTGTTTCTAGTTCAATCAGGTTGGCTTCTTGGCGTTTTTTAGGTGAGCACCATCGCTCTTAATCCTCTGATTTTTAACATAACTTGGCTCTTACACCGTGCAAGTTTTTCTATTCAAGCTTGGCAGTAGTATCTCTTTGCGCTGTTTCGGTCTGCTTCCCTATTTGGCCTCCTCCTAGAATCCTCAACTAATAGTAGGTCTTGGTGATTTATATCGGAACACATATCTTTCGTTTAGGCCTTGTCCAACTGTCAGCGACTACGTGTTTTATCAAACAATGAACCGCCGTCCAAACGGAAGCAAATTGAACTGGCTGTGAGCCATATACAATCGGAATGTCAGCATCTTCGCGCTAATTTGCAGACTCTTCAACGAAAACGGTGAATCGCTCTTGTGTCTTGATCTTCTAATAATTATCATTTCTTCAAAAAATTTCTGAATACAGTTGATGGTGTTATTTCTCCTTTTTGGCGGAACGAATTTTATGTTCAAAATCCATCTAAGGGAAATTTCTTCTTTACGTTAATTTTTCGCTAGATCCTTCCCCAAACATCCACAATTGATCTACATTGAAACTCAGAATTCATGCTTATTGTTTTTCACTATTCTTGACGTTGGCTTATTTGCTGGTTTCATTTTATATCTTTCTGCAGCCTGAAATGGCGATTCCATTGGCATTTGTGGTGTGTAAGTAGTGCCTATTAAGCTACCGTCATACCATCAGCACCATTTTAATCACCGCTAGTAAAACAGTGTTATTGCCGACCCATTTATATGATCCTCATTCTCACAGAAGAACAGCTTTATCCTATGATTTTAATGGGAGAGCATTTGACTCCTTTCCCCCTACCCATTACTGACCAAAAATCCCACGAGTAGGAGACATGGTGGGATTGAGGAGGAAGGTGCTGGTAGACTACTGAAATAAACACTCTCGTGATTTGTCCCTTTAAGAGCAGCACAGGAGCAAGAATTGATCCACCGGGCTAGCCTTTTCACTTCTCCGGTTGGCGTGACCACCGCTAACAATGGTGATGCCACTGTCTTACAAATTGACACTGAGGTAAATGAGTTCTCTCGACTCCAAGCAGTCAGCAGGCGACTCGACGAAATGCTCCTCGGTGGTTCTGCCAGCCTTGAAGCCCTCAAGTTTCAGGGGTAAGTGGGCCCATTTATGGCCTAGCAAAGCTACTTGGATTGTACGAGTAGGTAGATGTTGCGAAGAAAATCCAAACTGACTCTGGCTTTACTTATTTTAGAAGCTCACTTAAGAACTCGCATCGACGCCTACTTGATCTAGCAAACACTCTGGGCCTCTCAAACACTGTGATGCGCCTTATTCGACGTCGAGGCTACCAGGACAAAGTGCTATTTTATGTTCTTGCTGGTGGAACACTAGTCGCCATGTATTTTATATGGTATTTCATTCGTGGTTAACGTGTGCCATGTCTATTTCTACTCTATCGTCTTTCATTGAAGGCTGCTGCAAGTTGACTTTCTCTCCAGCTCTTGAGATTCTCGTGTTTGTTGGCGAAGAAAAGCTATGCCAGTTTTTAAACCCCATTCCCGGTTGGGTAGTTAAAGTGTTATGATTTTCTATCGACTTCCACTTTCAATTTTGACCTCGTGATTTATACAAAGGGTGTGTCGACGATTCCAATCCTTTATTGTCAGATTAGATCTTTTTGCTACTACATGAAATATGAAGTGTTTGACCCATTGAGGAGTAAAGCTTGTTAGCCTTGTCCTCGTGTAGTGACTCTATTTAAAGACTTTGACTCTTTACTGGCAGTGGTCTCTCGTGATTCAATCCTTGTAACGTCGTTGTGGCGTTGTGTACGCCAATATTCTCCCATTTTAACGTACATAATGCAAGAAGTTGGACTTAGGAATGGCATGTTTGCCTCTTTGGAAGCGCTGTTGGCGGCCTGAGCCCGGAATGCACAAAATCAGTTCCAATTTTACTGACCGTTTGAATGGCATATTTTGTGGAAGTCCGAAGGTGCAAAGGCGACAGTGGGACCTCTGAAGTCGCGCGTAATCTATGGCTTTGTATGATGGACTAGTAGGTTATAACTTGGTTCATATTCCTCTTGGAGGAAGCTAATGGTCGACTACGCAGGATAAAGATGAGAAAAGGAGCAAAAGTGTCTTAGAAGTGACCGTCATTGGCGTCATTACGCCTTACCGTGCAAAGAGCTTGTGTTTGTAGCACATACTTGAGTGGATTCCTGCCGAGGTTGGTCGCTCTGACAGAGGTGGGACATTTCATCTCACAGTGTCCCGTTGTCAACGGACTAGCGCTGCAGGTTATCGTAGGACACCATGTCATCTTTTTTCCCATCGGCAATCGGTTTTATTTCACTCGAGCGCTTTTGATGATCTGAGCCTATGATGTCCAAGTGCACCCATCTGCATGTCGTCCTACTTGAATGCAAGGACTTTTCTCCCTCCACTGCTGTAATACACTCATACGGAATGCTGGAGATGGGTACAATATGTGTACTGACGCACAGCAGAGCAGAGGCTAACGGCGTGGTCCGGAGGCCAACCTACCCGGCGAAGGTATAATGACGAGGACTCGAAGAGGCTCTTTTATCAAAACTAGGAGCTATAAGGAACAACCGACGCATCGTATAGCCCATCTTCCCTTTTGAGCGTCGTTCCTAACTCTCTCTTAGCCTCCCTTGTCAGTCACCGCCACGTAATCCGCACCACGGGTCACCTGTGTTAGTCGTCGAATGTCCATGCTGGTGAGGGAATACTTTACCACAGCATCGCTAATCCCTCTATGTGGTTACACTGGATCAGCTCCGCACAGAACTATTTCACGTGGATTACAGCGGACTTGACTTCAGTTGTTAAGAGCTTTCCTGTAAAGCACGAGACTGCGGTAGATACCAGTCCCGTTATGAGTGATCATCGGTTGCCCCGTCCGTGGCATGTGCAAGTTTTTCTACCCCATTGAGGTCTTTCACCCAGAAATAGAAATCGGAATTACTGCCCTTTGATGATGGAGTTCACTTTTCGTTCTTACCAATGTAGCGCTCCGAGACGCCTCTTAAGATGGAAGAAGACATGCACCAGGACAGGGGCCAATGGCGTGACTCGGCGGCTAGCCTACCCGGTGAAGGTACAGGGGCAGAGGCGCAAGGGGATCCCTTTACCAAAATCAAAAGTTAAAAATCCAACTTATTACAACCTACCCTACCATTAGAGGAGCAAAACGACACCACTAATAAGAGAAAGGTGGGTGTAGTTCGCCTTACTTTTGGTAGTATCTCCGATGCAAATAATCGAAACGAGAAGAGAACGGGACCCGAACTTCATTTGCTACCATGAAAGAGTAAAATAATTTATTTGAAATCACCTCTGAATTATCTTTCGCTTTGACGCAGATCTAACATACCCGAAAATTAAAATGCAAGGGGCTCAAATATTGTAAAAATGCCAAAAGTTCAAGTTTAGTCATAAAAGTACGTATAGTGATTGTTTAGATTTTTCGACCCCATATGACTGATTACCGCTATAACCAATGTTCTTTTGAAATTATGAGGGTTTGAGAATTTGCTGACCAACGGCTACAAGCGTCAAGAGTGCTGACCTTAAAAATATACACTCCCTTCAATTCTGATAAAGCGTGAGACCTTGATTTCACTCCCCCTTATGAGCAAAATAGTCGTAGTTCACAAACACCATTTCGACTTTTATGGACGAATTAGGAGAAAGTAGAGCTGCTGACTCTGCAAATCGTGATTAATGATTCCTACGAAACCGTACAGTTTGAGGAAGTGAAATTTACTATCCCTCCGTTGAGAGGATAATTATTAATTCAAATGCATTCTCATATCGTACTGTCCCCATTCCCCATTCGAAATGGCTGCCTACGAGGCTGAACTAACCCATTGGTTTTGGTTCTCCACATAAATTTCAATGCTTTTCATTGTGCGTGCCGGTTTTAGCCTTGGCTACCTTTGCCAGGAACTGGTGAGCATCTACTTTCTGGTAAATCTCATCCTCTACTTCCATGGGCGCGAACCTTTCGCCTCCCTCCACCTGGGAAACGTTCCCACAGCCTATCCACATCCCCTTCAGAGCATCCACTTAGCCTTCGTCGGTGGCGCTATAAATGTTTGCCTTCACATCTCCTGTGTACTAATTCTACTCGACCGGAAACCTCTTCGTCAAAACGATCCCAGTAAGACGGCTATCATGCGCATGTTTGTCGCTAGCACCTACCAGTTTTGGTGCAGTCTAACTGCTTGTTGCACCTGTCTAACTGGAGTCGTCATTTGGAGGAGCGTTTTTAGTTCCACACTGCGAACAGCACTCACCTGTACGTATCGAAGGAATTGCACATCCAAGCAGAACATTGTGACCCCGTGGGAGGCAATCATTAACCTGAATTGGGAGTGGGAAAGATGTCTAAGCACTCAGACATTCCATAATGCCTCAATTGCCAGCAAATTTGACACGATTATGGCCGCTTTTGCATTGAGCGGCCATGGAATATCTCGATGTGTCGAGGCGCAGTATCAACTCAACGTTGTTAATGCCCTGTCCAACTACATACTCAACTGCTGTTTATGCATAATAGTAAATGTAATGCAAATGGTATATCTTGGAGTAATGTACACCTCGAAAAGGACTAAGATTCGACCAAATAACATATCCACCATACGAGGATCCTCTGATAACGAAACTATCGGTGGTGATGTACTCAGTACTGCAAATATAAGATCACGCCGAACTGAAGATGAATTGTCACAGAAATCATCAAAACACTTAACGCTAACCTCGAAAAGCACCAGACGACTTTCAACAAAGCGCACATCCTCCTGGAGCGAGAGCTCATTCTTCCAACAAATGCACAAGAGCCGGCACTCCAACCCACCCTCTGAGCAGAAGCCCAATAAAGATGTGACTGAAAGAAATAGGGTTTAGAAAGATGTCTACAATCCCATTCAAACAAGGACAGGGCGGATATTGTTATAGTCACAGTGATTATGTACATTAGAGCTGGGCACACCTGAAAAACACATTTTTAACGCTTCAAGTTAGATCTAATAGAGCATTAAAATTAAAATGGCGTGGTTTTGGAGATGTTGCCCCTTTGGAAGTCGATTGATCTTCGCTATGTTCATCACTGGAGGGGATAGAAGAGCACGCGCGTGCATCGCCATTTTCGAGGGGCCTTTTGAAAGTTCGTTTTGCTGGGATAAAATCATTGACCAGATGCATATGTGATGCAACGGCAAGGGAAGCGAGAGCGTGGGACAGGGGACAATCGAACGAGGGTTTCGGAGGCGAGTCCATCTCGGTTGGACATTCAGGCGTCATTGTGGCAATCCAACTCAATTTGTAAGCGAAAGAAAGGGCTTGAAAATGCGACCTCAGCGATGACTCCAAGGCGGCCAAAGGTTTGAAAGGGCAGTTGATCAGTTGAACCAAGGGCAAATCTGCGCAAGAATGCCGCCCGCTAGGCGTTCCAATGAGCTCCGCCTGTCGGTATGTGAGAATGTAGATGATGGACTCAAACACCGTATAAAACAGTGTGTGCTCTCGAAGCATTACCTCGAGATGTGACGACAAACGACCTCTTCTGAAGTAAGTATACTCTACACACCATGCAGCCAAATCGTGCATTTGTTCGATAACAACCTCCATGGTACAATATCGGGATCGAGCTAGGTAGTCGGCCAAGTGCCGCATGCATCGAGTCCGTACCTCGTCTGGCTGCCTCGTATCAACGACGAATGCCCACAACTTCTCCACCAGATTAACAACCAGGCCTGGTCGGAGACCCGACATGAAGATAAGCAGCAGAGGGTAAACCACAAAGTCTGATTGGATGGGTAGAACGAAGTGCAAGAAACGAGTGCGAAGACTTCTAAACACAGCACACATGCAAAACCATTCTCGTTTTTTCGCATCCTTATCAAGTGTTGGTTCTTTCCTTTTTGGAAATATTTTCAACAAACCCACAGCCAGCAGCCAAAACACCGGAGCTGACGAGGGGACCTCATCAGTAAGAGATTCGTAAACAATCTTTTTGTTTTTCTCAATTTCGTCAGGATTAAATGGGTCATTCAGTTTAGAAAAAAGTAACTCTGTTTTAGAGGAGAATAAAGCTATCGATTCGGTGTTAGTTTCGATATCTGACAGGAGATTGAAACAGACGCAAAGCAACTGCTGAGCAGAGGCGTCGGAAAATAAGCGCGGTGGGTCATAACACAGTCTAAGAACGCTTGCCAAAGCAAGAAATAACTGTGGTGCAGGTCTACCCCAGCCTGGGATCTTCCGACACAGACAATCGATGAAGAAGCCTTCAAATTGTGGCATAGAAGCGAAGAATTCGCGTAGACCACTGAAACTTAACTCCACGCTATCAACATCACTGTTTGAAGGCTGATAGGAAAGAGGAGAGCAAATTATGTCACAAAAATGAGAGAGCAAACGCTGTGCAAAGTTATCAAAGCGAGCGGCTACATTGATAAGGAACAAAAGGCATGTGTTAGAAGTGCTGAGATTAAAAGAGTACCATGGTCTAGACTGAAGAAAAACGTCGCATATAACGGCTGCAAGATCTTCGGGGAACTGGTAGCTAAGTCGAAGGCAGTCATCAATGAATGTTTCTACGTCAGTGGAGGATTCATTGGACATTGTTAGCCTATTAATGAGAAAATCCACTTTCCTGGTTTCACCACGAATGTACTCCGATATTGCCTGTGAAAGGTCATCTGGCTTTTGTTCCATTACGCTACCTAAAAGAGCAACACATTCGATTCAGTCAAAGTATTTGTGAAGGCAAGGTTCACTACCAGTGTAGATGACATCAGAGCACAGCTAAAAGTGGGTGATGATAGAAAATCACAGTAAACAAAACAACTGGCTCGACTAAAGCCGAAAGCAGCAGCAAACTGCAAAGCTGGAACTACGTTCTGCTACCGTTCGCATAAATACCACAGATATAACACATACAGCCGAAAAACGTGACAAAAAAAGAGTTACACAAAAGACCACAACCGCATCGCACCTTAATAACCAATCAAGTAAAAGGACCGTGACCTCGTAGGCGTTATTTTGTTTTATGGGCAGTGCATTCGAACGGTAAAAAAGCTGATAAAATATCACTAAAACGCAGATTTCGAGAAGTTTTAAAAATCACAATCACTGGGAGGGAAATAAAGGCAAGTAGAGAGGAGATACAATGTTAGAACAGAGTTATCCCTAAAAATATGCAATTCCACACAAAATAAGGTTGTTTATGATTTCACTTGAAGACAGAAATCCCGCTGAGGTCTCATTCCTGCATTTTCAATGTCATGTTCAAAGCCCCACATCTATTCAATTTAACATCAAATTAAATTACTCACCAGTACATAATAGCAATAAGCGTTTTTAATGTTATTTAACACAAAAATGAACAATTGTTCAGGTAGGCATATCTTATTAATCAACACGGTTTGTCTTTTGAACCTGTCACTCTAGCCCAAGACGCGACAATGAACTCGCCTCGTTTTCTTCTACGGAAATCGAAGTTGTTTAGGGTAATTAAAAGTATTTGAAGGTTGTTAGTTCGTATGTCT
The DNA here is from genome assembly GCA_001923025.3 of Taenia multiceps. Lineage (NCBI taxonomy): Eukaryota > Metazoa > Platyhelminthes > Cestoda > Cyclophyllidea > Taeniidae > Taenia > Taenia multiceps. Next base: position 73,193,785 of record CM010311.1, on the reverse strand, counting down.
TCTAGATTAAGCATGACATCGGCGGCTTACTACTGCATTTATTCTTAGTCGATTGGTTTAGTTAGCGTTTAGCTTTCATTGATCATGTTTGACGCTAATACACGATTTTGAAATAGCTGCTCTCAGTCATACTACATGGAAGCTGTGGTTAAGCAGAAGAAGTATTCTTAACTGGGTTTCACTCTACTTAATTATAGTTTGCAGCGTTCGCACGCGGCTACAGGACACCGATTAACACGGGCATCTTATTTGTGCCTGAGCGCCAAGCATGGATAGTAGAACGCTTAGGAAAGTTTCATTCTGTCCTCAGTCCGGTGAGTGTTCATTTGTTTCCACTTGACCTAGATGCTTTGTATAGGGCTTGAATTTTTGCGTTCCGTTTGTGGACAGAATTGCCTACGTCCAATCACTGAAAGAAATTGCTATTGACATTCCTGACCAAGCGGCCATCACGTCAGGTACAGTCCATAGTTTTCTATTGTACTTACACTAATTTGTGTGATGGCATTCTGTTCGCTCTTTCTGTTTTTTAGATAACGTCGTGTTACAACTGAATGGAGTCCTCTTTCTCAAGGTGATGGATCCTTACAAAGCCTCATATGGGGTTGAAGATGCGGAATTCGCAATTACACAGGTAATCAGTAACCTTGGATTTCGGTTCTCGTTTGTTTTTTAAAGATCGTAAACGAGGTTCACTATCTCCTACTTTGGGTGGGGGAATCGAGCCTATCGCTCTCTTTGCTTTTTCGTGCTACTAATATGCTTTTTCAGTTGGCTCAAACGACAATGCGATCGGAGATTGGGAAAATTCCTCTCGATAACGTGTTCAAGGAGCGTGAAGCACTGAACTACAGCATTGTGCGAGCCATTTGCAAAGCCTCTGAGCCTTGGGGTATTGTGTGTCTCCGCTATGAAATACGTAAGCTCTTTTTGGCTTAAGATTTTCTTTGCGCATTGTCTTTTTGACGTTAGCTGACATTGTGATCCCATTGTCTGTGCATTCGGTTAAGTGCCGAAACAGTTGCTTGAGGTCATATATGGCATGACTTCCCTATTTTTTGAACAACCAACCAGCCGACCTGCCTCCTTAATGTTTGCTGGACTTACAAAATTCAGCACTGGTTTGTGTTTAGGTGTGACTAAACTTGCTGTCGTCTTTGACATTTATTTCCATTTATTTATTTTTGTTCATGAATTGTTCGCCTTCCTGGAGTCAGCATATTCTTATTGGTGGCGGCTTGGTGGTTTGTCCGGTATGTGAAGTTATCGGTCATTGCGAATAAATGAGATTTTCAACATTGTCTTATAATTTATCAAATGACTATGAAGTTTGTACAGTTTCCCGCAGATCCTGTAATCTTTTAAAAATATTCCTCCATCTACCAAGATGGTATTCCTTATTACAGCCCGGTTTTCTCTTATTTCGGTTTCTCGTATCATAAAGCGTTGGAAGAACCTGAAAAGCGTGATTTGAGCTCATTGTAATTTTCACTCTGATTGGAGATGGTAAAGAAAATTGCAAAAAAATTGATCTGAAGAAAAGTAGACTCGTCCCATCCTAGATAGTGCAACTGGGTACAATTCCTACCCTAGGGTTGTCTGAGAGTGGTATGCCAAGCCATAGCACTGCTGCACTGGTATGATAGACTTAGGGTGCTGTAGACTTCTTGTAATAGGATCAGGAGTAACAAATCCGAACTTCAGGAAATGTTTTGCGAAAAGAGGAAAATATTAGTCGAAGGAGTTAAGGGGACGTTGAATATGTTGTATGTGTCTGCGTTCCAGCCCATGATAGTTGTGGCTTGTCCTTCACATCTGGAGTACTAATTGTGAATTGCACATCCATGACGAATTCTCACAAGATTTTTCCCGGTTTAAAGCCCGAAAGTGCATTCTTACGGAGATTGCTACTGAACTTGGTTCGTAACCGATCTATGGTACCGTAGTCTCTTCATGAGCCACACCTTGTTTGCCCTCTATTATGCACGCATCAGTCGGAAAAGGCATATTCTTACTTCGATACCGAAGTACCCCACTTACCGTGATGGCAGTGACACTAGCAGGCCAGCCAATTTGCTTGGAATGGATCTGCGTAGGTGGCATACCAAGTTCAATTCTACTATTCATTAATTCTTTCATTCGTTTGTTACATTTGCTCATCACACTGAATAACTGGAAGCCAGGGTAATCTACGCGCTAATCAAACTCTAAAGTAGAAGCCTTGGCATCTGGTGTAGTGGTTCATTCATTTGACTTGTGTGAACTGCTGGCATCAGGATCTTGTTTTTACCCAAAAATTAAAATACTTCACCTAACGACGTACAATGTTGTAGGAAAATGGCCGGAAAATAGTGCGTCAATCAATTCGACTATGTGTGGGTCCATAGGTGACGACCAACTACTGATAAACGTTGTGCTCACTTCTCGTCCAGAAATCTTTGATTTGCGCTCGTGCTTCTGCTCACAGGTGATATCCAACTTCCGGCAAAGATTAAAGACGCAATGCAAATGCAGGTGGAGGCGGACCGACGGAAGCGTGCGGCTATCCTCGAGTCGGAGGGGCAGCGCGACGCCGAGATTAATAGGGCTGAGGGTATTAAACAACGTCAGATCCTTTCCTCCGAGGGTCAGCGTGTGGAGACAATAAACAAGGCTGCTGGTGAGTTCTTCTTACTCTCTCCTTTTCATTCGCGTAGAATGTCCTATGCGGATTGCTAAGGCTTTTAGCATAGTTCAAAAATCGAATTCGCAAATATCCCACTGTTTCAGCGGCATTTCATGTTATCACTTGAGTCGGCACAGCAGCTGCCGTGACGCACCCTGTGATAAACCACCTTCGCCATCTATCACACCGCTATTCTAGTGAATTGAAATTAGCGGGCGGGAAGAAAGCTTGTGTGTCGGTTTTGTGCTACAGAAAGAAACTTTTCTGATCCAGTGACTATGCGTCATCGATTACATGTGTATCGAGTGTGAATGGACAAGGCTCTGTAGCTGGCAAGCTTCATTATACTGAACACCGACATCCGTCAAATCAAATGCACTACTTTAACACTATCATTTTGCTCATATTTATCTTTTAACCCCCTTTGGACTACCCGATTTTGCTCACTGCATTGCGACTTAGTTCTCAAACTTGGACGTGTTGGTCGTAGCTGCTGTTGTGACTCGTCGCGAGCTCTGCCATATCGTAAACAATTTTATTCAGTGATACTCAAATGAATCATCCAAACACAAACTTCCTCTTAAGCCATCGAATTAGTCGGACGAGCCTGTGAGTAGTTGCATCATATACGATTTGCAGGAGATGGAAAACTTCAATTAAAGAAAATTGCACTCTGCCCCGGGTCGTTTCTGAGGTTGAAAGAAGTCATAATACTAAGGCAGAACATCTATTGTCGACGTAAAAAGGGGCTGGGAGGCTACTGGCATGGTCTGGAGGACAAAAGCGGGGCCTTTTGTCTTCTTCTTTTTTACTTTGCGTTTGTCTTCCGATTTTACTAAGGTGAGGCCGAGGCGATCATGCGACTGGCCCAGTCTCGCGCGGACGCCGTCCGGGTTATCGCCAGTGCTATCGCTGGGGAGGTAATTGATGCTTATTAAGATGCATTTTACTCACTTCACACTTTCTGATCGTGATTGCAACCCCTCCTGCTTCCCATTCCGAGGCATTTTCAGTCACTATCTGGTGATCTTACTCTGAAGCTGAGGTGTCAGTGGAGACTCCAGCATTGAGGTGTTTGTTACAACCCTACCTCCGTATCCCTAGTTGTAGTGGTAGTGGCATTATTCCACTAAAACCTTGATTCCCTCTATCAGAATGACCATTAACCCATTGGAGAGCCCTAATTTAGATACGGTTGGCCCGTTTCCTGAAAAACTTAACGAATTCTGGTGAAGATATGCACCAATTGTTGCAGCTATGCTTTTGGCTATCTAGCTCCAGTGGTCTCCTTTTCCTCCTACCTTCATGAATGTGTAGAAAGGCGTCGACGCAGTTCAGATGGCAATCGCGGAGCGCTACATTGACGCGTTTAGTAAACTGGCGAAAACCAACAACACCATGCTTTTGCCCACGGAGACTGGGGATGTCTCCACAATGGTGGCGAAGGTGAGGCCTGCTTTTAGTTACCCCTTTGTCCACCTTCTCATCCATTGGTTCACCATCAAATTGGCTTCATCCAAGCTATAAAGTCATTCATTTATTTGTCACCCTAACGGATATCTTCTCTCGGTTTACTGTAGGCTTTAGCTATTTTCAAGTCAGTAAACCTGGAGAAGACTGTGGATGAGACGCCATTGGTTTCCAAACCAATACTTTCTTCAAGGGGCTATCCCACGAAGTCGAGCGATGTCAAGGGTGACAAGTAATCTGTAAAGTGATGAACAAGATTGCTAATCACTGCGAAATATTATTGAGCTATTAATAAATTGCTTTTTTTCTTATTTTTCTTTTCTTTTCACTTTGTTAAAAATTGTCTACAAACAGGGGAGGAGACGGGAGGTGGACCGTTGTTTCTGTCTATTAATGTGCTCGACCTTTTGCTTTTAAAGGCATAGAAGGCTTGCGTTGACTTGGGATGGTAAGTGAGGCTTATTTGAGGACGACTGGGAGGATCTGTGCGTCAGTGTCAATGGTTGAGGCCAGCACCATTCATTCGCGTGGACTTCGTCTTGTCTTGACCACAGATCTCGACCCTGCCTGCAACTATCCCTTTGCGTTGGGTGAAGCATCGGTATTCAAGTGAACTGAACTGGGCCGTGAGACAGAATCGAAGCTAGTGGTATAATTTCTTGCCACAAAAAAGGACTTTTGCATCCGGTGACACGAACCTACGAGCTTTGGACTGTTTCTATCAATGCGATTTTTGGTGTATTCTGTACATGCTGTCAATCTACTTGCAATGTCATATCAGGAACATGTGACATTCTGTCAGTAAACTTTTTCTGTCTACTATCGTCCTATTTTCTGTAGACTTTCTTATTGCGATAGGCCGACTAAATTGACATGGTGAATGTGCATTGGATCTGTCCTCTTGACGGGGCCAGGTGGGACTCGGCACCCAACAGTTGATTAGTAAGGAGTCTACCGTGTGGGAAGGCCTTTCGCCTGAGGCTCAACACGAGTAATGCAGCAGTTCATCCTTGCTGCCATTAATTAAAAGAAAAAGGGCATAGGAGTAAGTTCGCCCTGGTTGCTGACTTAAGCTAGTGGGCCTATCAATCTTTCAATTTCGCTTGAAGCTACCCCTTCATTCAATCTGCTGCCTTCGTCCAGTCGTTTATCTGATCTACCTCCAGCTTTCAAGTGCCTTACTTGACATCGAGTCAACCCTACTTTATTAAATGAAGGACTCATCATCGTGTTTGACGGGCATTTGGCACAGCGTCATCAATTATGTCATCCGTTGGGATGCCTTTCCCGGATTCCATCATGTTTTGCCAACACAGCCCCATGAATAGAAGTGCAAATCGTGAAACTCGTAAAATCATTTACTTAACTTCAAATGTTGCGTTCCTAATCCGGTGACGTTTACGGCTACTTAAATTAGTAAGTAGGCAGGCAATCTTAATATTTTGTTCTACCAATTGTAAGAATGTGATTTCTCAATCTCAAGCACTCCATAAGGTAAAGCGAGAATGATTAATTTTTCGGATGTTACTCAGGGCTTACTGACAGCAGTTGCAATTTCCCCCGTAGCGGGAACATGGAATACATTGGCTTGGGAAACATAATGTTTGCACAGATCTTATACCCTTGAACTAACGCGTCTATAAATTAAAATATCAGATTGCATTGTTTCAATGTTCCTTCTTAATTTTGACTCAATTGACTTATGACGTAGTTTGCGCTGTTGACTTTGTGAAACAAACGTTCTAGTGCATTGAGGTCGCTCCAACTCATTCATTTCTGAAGGTTGAGGTAAGTAAGGGTCTAGTCAGCTCTTCCTCTGTCTATCTAACAAACTTTCTACCTGCCTGCCTCTACGTGGAAACATAATCCGCCCATTCATCTACCATCTCTGATAAGCTGTGGCCGAAACAAACAGGCTCTAAGTCCTCAACAGGACTGACAGTAATTCAATCACATATTTCCACATGCTTGAGAAAAAATATAGAAAAGCAATGCCACCATGGTGTAAATCATATAAAATGAATTTTTTTCAGCCAAAAATAACAATTTGGTATGTGGACATTGTCAGTCATTATTTGGCCGTCTATTACCGGATTCTGGAAAAGACAACTCGTGAATCTCGATGTTAAGGCTGCAGTTATGTACGTCTCCCTCACGCCTCCACTGATTATGTTTAAGTTAGCAAATAAAGCGGAGCAAGGACGTCTTTGTTTCCCGTATGGGAGGAATTAGGACTAGTCTCGAGATCGAAATGTCGACACATTGGGCTAACCCTTTATAAGACGGGCCGTTCTTGCCATTCACTTGACTGTTTCCTTTCACTAGGCTAGCAATTGCACCACTTAAGGAGCTTAGGATGCTTTTCAAGGTGCATCATTTACTGGCACGCATGCACCAAATCCTCACCCACAGGAGTTGAGTTATGAAGACTTACAATTCTCATCACTCCTCCCTCTATAACAAACTCCTCAGTCTTAACTTAGAAAGTGGGATAGAGCTTCGCCTTAGGAAAAAACTAGCCTCGCTTTTGCAGAGGACTGACAAATGGTGGTATGAATAGAAAAATTTGTACATAAAGTGGTGCGCATTCGTTTTTACCATCGGAGGCGTGGAATGGATATGGGACGTGATAGCTCAGACTCCATTGTTCTGTTCGCGCGTGGTCATCTATATCTTCTTATCCCTTCTCCGTAAAAAGTGTGTGATTTTCTCAAAATTCCTTATAGGTGATCCTAACCATACCTTTTGGGCTCAATTTTGCCTACTTAAAAGTTTGGTGCGCACGTCACATATGTGTGTCACTCTTATTTTCTTACTTAAGTTCGGCGTATGGGTCAAATTTTAGTGATTACGGGTTAGCCACCGGAGCACTCCTCATCTGGCTTACGAGGCTGACCATGTTGGAACTGTTTACCTTACTCACAGACGCCTCTACGAGGAGTAATGAGGCCGAATCCATTGTGCTTAGTGACCTTTCATTTGTCATTTGCCGTGCACGGTAATCTGTGGTACCTGACAGAAGTCCAGGCAGGACTGACTGTTGTTCCACCTCCTCCTCCTCCTCCTTCTACAGTTGGGAAAGATCCACTTAGTGGTTGATTAGTGTGCGTTCTACATTCCATCTCACGGTCTGGTTTGCAATTGTCTATTCGAACAACGAAAACAATGTGATCTGGTCTATAGTCGACTAGTAGAAAAGCGGAGAATGTGTCCCTTGTTCGCTTAACTGATATTTGTATATAGATATCGGCTAGTGTCGCTTCGGGAGCTAAGAGCATTCCTGCAGAAGACGGGACTGGGATGGTTGCCAGAGGTAGACGACATTTTCAACCCTTCTATTGGGAGTCTTCTCAGATTCTCACATGTGTTGTAAAAGGTCTTCTTCTGTCACATTCAGATTTAGCATTCAGCAATAAAAATCAAGAAAGGATGTCCTTTAGATTCGGGTCCACGTTCAACTCTCACCTGAAGTCGAAAGACGGCAGTTCTACGGCAGAAAATGGACCAATGACATAGAGAGGCTACTAATATGGCCCAAAAGATATTCCGCGGATCAGAAGTACAATGATTAAGCCTTGAATGCTCCACATAATCAAAACTGTCCAAGTATTATGATCTCACCTTTAAAATCACTTCAATGATGGTTTTGGTTTGTGCCTCTCAGTTTACTGAAGACACAACTGAGTGATCAGTTATAAGCAACACCGACAGTGTCATACATAAACACTGGCAATTACCACATGCTCCTCTTTTTACTTATCTCACCGTTCTCCCTGCTCCCTCTAGAGAGGTGGAACAAATTTTCTCATGTACGCGGATGATAGAGGGCGCCCTCCTGGTGATGCTTATGGTGTCTTGGTCCTATTTTGTGTGACTGGGAGCAATTTCTTCCTTCTGAAAAGGCTCATTACGAAGGCATAGTGGAAACCTGCATTGTATTAATTCACTTTACCACCCAAAAGTTGGAACAATTTTGCATGGAACTGTTTCCTTCCATTCAAATTTCAAATTGATCCTTGAAAATGTCGTGATGATTTCTTTGAAGATTTAACATGACCATGTAATGTTTATGATCAAACGCTTTAATTAAGATCAAGCTTTAAGTTTTCCTTTCACTCAGTTCCTTGTTAGAGCTCAACCTCGTTTCGCTTCAAGCACTTTAATGGCGAAAACTATTTGGGATCGTTAAATTGATAGACAGAAGTCCTTAAAACAGGAGAGGAGGTGAACGACTCCTCTTTGTGTATTCTCTTGAGAATGCTAACGTACGTAGTGGTCGTAGTCACCGTGGAACAATAACACGGAGCTAGAAGGCATTGTTTATTTAGCAAAAACATTTTAGCAGAACTTAAGAAAGGCTGCCGTGAAACTCGCAACACTTTTCATGGTAGGGTAGACACGTCAGTACAAGTTAACGATTGTTTCTGCGTTTATAAGGTATCCAGACGTGATTGTCACTGAAAGATGCCAGACTGCTCATAACAGGGATGAGTGGCTGACCATCCCATCACCACCATTCGTGCACATTTATTCGATGTTAAGGACGCTTGCCATGAAATACCTCATACGGTAAAGCTACTTTTGAACGGCTTTTTATTGCCCTTTGTAAACCCAGAAGATACCTTTAAAAAATGGAGCACTTCACTGCTTTTATGACTGCTGTCTTGCAATGAGTTGCAAGTTTGAACCAGTAAATTAGCTTATCAGGTTGCTTTCCTTTGCCTTCACTACACCCGCTTCCAACTACTTCACTGCCCCAAGTTTTAATTGTAGCTTCCTTTTTGCCGGATTTGCTTCCTCCAAGTTACTCGACTGCCCTACTCGACTGTCCTTTCTCCTCAATCCTTCACTTTTCCAGGCATCAAAATAACCCATTACAACAATAATTTCTTAAAGAATACAAATCGACAACCACCTACAAACCCAAGGCTTATGTTTGCTGGACACCTTGTCGGTACAAGAATGGAGTGGCAGAGAATCGTGAGTGACTGGACATTGAGGGATTTACTTCCCGTCAAGGGCGTGATGGTCATCCTCGCACTGTGTCTGCAGCCTCCCAGACCTTCATATGGCTAGGCAAGGTCTCGATGAGGCGTTACAACACACTCATTGTTCGAGGTGAAAGGAAGAAGGCCTAGTGAATACCCACACAACGCTCAATTACTTTAAACACAAACACCAAACCTCAAAGCGATTATGCACATGAAGAAAAGGACTGCAATCAAAACCAAATTAAGCACATCTCAGTGTTGAGGGGTTTTCTAAATACCATTTAAAATCCTGTCAAATAAATTAGCATTTGATCATGAGCATCAAACGTTGGCTAATGTCAGATTACCACTAGAAGAAAGAAGACAAGAAATGCAAACTCCATTTGAGAAGGGGGATGTGCTTTCGCCTATAAGGCTTAAAACAATCTGTAGCGCCTCAAACCTATTACCAAAGTCGCTATAAGTCACAATGTGCTACCTACCAAGGTAAAAAAGTCTGTAAGGCTATTGGAGCAGTTCGAAGAAAAAATGGGAAGACTGGAGTGGCCACTTAGTAAAGAGGACAACGGTAGAGCCAAGTACTTATTCAGCACAAAACGGCATGCCACTATGAGGTTGAGATGCTATTAGCCTCACCTGGAAGGGAGCATGAGCTCAACGACGTGCCCACAGAGCCAAGAGGGAAGTGAAATCAAGTGCTACATCATCACCCACAATTATGATGCTTCACATTTTAAGGGCTTCTACGGTAGGACTGGCTGGCAATGAGTCTCTCTCACATATTTTTTTCTCATCCTATGACGGTGCCAAAATGCAATCCCAGGTAATATCAGAGACGGACTTTTTCGCCCCTTTTTCCTGCATTGTGATAAATCTCCATGAATGAACGAACGCCTCCGCATTTTCTACACTTTTACTGCAAACGATAGAGGGAAAAGTGAAACTTCCCCGACTTTTTAAGGGACAATTTATTTTCATTGCCTAAAGATCCATGAGAGGATGCTTATGGCGAGACTCAGGCATCTCTTTAGTTAACATGATAAGACGAAGGTGTTTACCAACGGGAATAGCCTTGAGAACGAACTTTTATAAACAAGCGAATTCGTTATTTTAAGGTAGGCAGATTTTAGAAGTACAACAAAAAACTTCCACCACTTTTTCTCATAATTTCACCTCTTGTGTTGACATTTAAAGGACGATTAAAAAGGATAAGAAAGTAATATTAATAGTTTAATTAATTTGTAGGAGATGTGATAATTGCTATCAAAATGCATAAAAAGTGAGGCTCACATGCATTGAATTCCGGTGCCGAAAAAGGAAAAACGGCTCTAATGCATGCAACAGACGTAACTGATGACTTGCAGATCATGGCTGTGATGCCTTGATGTTTGTTTGGGCCTTGCTTTCGGTTGCAGGCTTTTGCCGGCTGGAGAGCCCTCTAAGCCAGGTCAGCAGCTCCTATTCCTCTCCGTATGCCGAGCATACATGTATTGTTCCCTAGGATTATGTCTTCTTTTGTAATTGAGGAAGTCCCGAGGTGCTACCTGTGTGACAGTGGAATGCAAGTGCAATCTTAGTAGAACATTAGGTAATAAGCCTTAGCGGGATGGAAAAGGTGCTCGTGCTCAGGATGAAAAAAACCGGTGAGGACCCACAACAGAAGGGCTGAGAATGATATCCACCTTCAGCGAGTGACTTAGTCTCTTGTTCTATGGGAAAGCTACAAAAAAATTGCCTTAAGAAGTGTTCTCACAATACCCATTGCACACAAGTCATGTTGCTCCGACTTTTCGCTCGCACAAGGTAAAATCAGCCCCAGTTAAATTGTCTTCCTTATTTTGACTCTTTTAAACAGAAGGCTGATGTGACGTCAATTGTGGATTAATCTTGCGCTTAAATTAATTACTGCATTTTAAAATGTGGACTGTGTGGTTGTTAAGCTGGGATAAAAGGGAAGAGCGGAGATAATTTCCCATCCTACCCTTGCAATGCGACGAGGTCTAGTATTTGAGCTGTTTGGACTAGGACATTGTTGCCTAGAGTTGTTGAAATTGCATCTGGGAGGGCGAAACTGTTTTAGCCATCAATGTGCTTTGCTTAGCAAGAGGAGAGTAAGGATAGTGAAGAGACGCGGCTGTTTGTTTCCCTGCTTGTTTAGTAATTGAACAAACTCCCCCAACTTCTGCCCCCAAAGTCCTCCATCATTGCCTTTCAGATGGTGAAAATGCCTCAAAGATGTTTAAATGTGGCTCTTAATAACTACATTAGAGAGTAATTTCTTCTTCCAGGGCATTAAATCGCATTCTGACGCGTTTATTTACATTGCGCCCATTCACTTGTGCAAATTATGCCATCTTCCAACATCGAAGTGGGCCAACGAGTGGACGCGTCTACTCCCTCCCTCCACCACCTCCTCCTCCCATTTATGACAATTCTAATGTGTTTAAATAATTTAGCTTCCAATAATTGACTATTTTTGCCTCTGAATTGGAAATTGGAGACAGCTGACTGATTAAAAATACTTTTTTAAGAAAGAGAGAGGAAGGTTTAACTCTTTTTGTTTAGTTAGAAGATTGAAATCCCACCTCGGGTTCATTAACGGTAGTCGACAGATGGTACTGATTGATCGGTTTTATGAAAAGGTAATCGGCAAACAATCCATTTCCAATGCTTTCCTCATAGAAAATGCCTGGAGGAAGTTGAAGAAGGGGAAGAATTACAAATTGGCAGTTCTTCCCACTTGCCGTTGCCTGTAGCTAATGAATTAGGTGGAAACTGGAATCGCTCGTACAATCTTAATCCTTACACCAATTTGATCGCCTCCTTACCAAGCACTTCGTGCATTGCTCAAATGTTATTCCTCTTCACACATTCACGTCCACTCAGCGTGACTATGACAACAGGTAGTCCTCCACCAGTGGCAAGTAGAAGTGCTAGAGATTCCTCCCAATAGCGAATCATTAGAGCAATCACACCCTTCAACTCAATACAGTTGTCTCTGGAAGGTGCGTATGCCATGGGTGGTGCTACCACATTCCCGCATGCCGCAGCGCAATACACATTCCCTGGATGCCATAGAAAAAGCGCTGAGAAAGAGTCGAGTTACTGCAGGCATGGAATCGATTTGAAGTCGTTGACTAGCAGATAGCAAGTTTTATCGGCAGCAGTAAATGAACCAGAGGTGAGGTTGAGTCGATGCTTTCTGATTCACGTACTTCTAGAGACTTTCCACCCCAACAAGTAGTCAACAAATCAACTCTTTAGACCCCTAATTGAATACGGTAGCTAGGCTACGTAAGACTTTAAGAAGAAATATCGTTAAATACATGCGCTGATTTTATGGTCAGATTAAAGGTAAATTGCTTTATCTAAACGGCTAGAAAGAGTGAGAAGGAGAACAGAGGTATTGAAGGAGGCGGAGAGAAAAAATGGTCTCATGATCAATGAATTTTCACAATCATTACATTTAAATTTGTCGATAGCCTAAAATCACACATTGTTTTAACTTTTTGCTGGTACAAGCTTAATCTAACCGTAAAGATGATTATGAGGTAAAGACTTTGGTTGTGAAAATTTGCCGAATAAAATGCTACTTATTTTCCTTTTCAGTAGCATCATCAATGAAATGCAAATCCGATTCAGTTCAAAGCTTGGCGTGGGCTCAGCGTACCTCTTTTATAAAAGGCTAGATGTACAGCAGAGTTTTTTGTTTAAGAAGAGGCCTAACTCCCTTTTAACTTTTTAGGTGGCCCCATCGGTTAAGGTGGAATCAACTGGAGTAAATCGCCGCCCCGTGCTAGATGACAAGAGGTAACTTCACTTTGTAGTGCTAAGGCATACCTTAGTTTAAGTGCGTTGTAAGCACTGCACAAGAATCTTTTCTAGTTCATTTTAGTCAGGTTTAAAGAGACCGTGTGGATGTGGGAGAAATGCGCAACCCTGATTCTCATTTGTCTCCAAAAACGCACAGTTAACGTGATAGTAAACCTAAGTTTGTTTGGTGGTAGAAGCAGTCAGCGTCGGTAGGCAACGTGCAGGTTCAAATACCTTCTTATCTTTAGGTAGATGAAAAGAAGAAAATGAAACTATGACAGTCGAGCTGATCAATCACCTTACAGACATCCTAACGTCTAACTAATGCCTACAAAACAGTCTCAGAGAGAATTTACCTCTCCTCACAGCCAGTGCAAGGCTGTTACTGTTCCTAAATTGTGGTCACTTCTCCCGATCACCATTCCCCAAGATGTTATTTGTCCTCATCGTTGGAAATGACTGTCATTTGTACACTGGCTACAGAATATTTAGTCTCCAGTACATTCCTTGCCACACTGCACGGCCTATGTCAATCAAAATTCCAAGGTGGTGGGCGGCAAATTGAATAAATGCCGAGACTTTGACTTGGAATCTTCCGACGTCGCGATAGTCAGCGATCACACTCTCCAGTGCTTCACTTTATTCCTACATTGAGAGGGAACATCGGCGCGAGAATCTCTAAGATGTTCACTATCTTCGAATAGGAACTTTGGAGTAATACTTAAAAATAGCTAGGCACTGTTGAAAAGGAAATGAAGTGAAATACCAAATACTTCTATGAACTGCCAGCGAATACATAAAAAGCGTTCATTTTGGAGCTCTACTCTATCCTTTACCTTGCAAAAATGTTGCCAATGAGGTCTGTTAAAGAAGCATATAAAAAGTAAAGTATAATCTTGCGACTTTACTGATTTCAAAAACCTTCTGCAATGAGTGAAAAATTGTCACTTTAATTTTGTATCCTTAGAGTAGAAGACTTCAGAACAGTTGATGATGAGCTTCAAAAAATATGTACGCGGGCTGTTTGCTATATTTATGCCAAATAAAACGTGTAATATTATGGTTTTCCTCCGGCCGAGGCCTAAAAGTATGCATTTGATGAGAGCGACAAAAGAGCTTCACAACTTGGATTGTTCGGATGAATGAGTGACCGAGTGAGTGAACTCCCGACATGACAAATGCATATTTTTGGTTAAAATTGCAGAATACTTGATTAAGTCGGCAAAGTAATTTAATTTCACCGTCTATCTCAACATTAATAACTCTAGCCTACATTAGATGGAAGAGACTTGTCCTTTGAGCAACCGTGCTTATTACAATTGCAGTATGTTAAATATTACAAACATTAGGCATGTTGAAAAACCCCACACAAATTGGAAAGCCAGACGAAGTCTAGGAAACAGGAATTCTAATTAACGCCTACCCCGAGTAATTTGGCCTCAATGAAATTAGTAACTTAAAACGATTGTAGCACTCAGGGTAGGTGCGGCGGCACACATCAGAACCGGTCCCATTGAATACAAAGCTGATGGCCCATAAAGTGGAAGAAATTCTCCTCTTCTACTCTGACCTGTTAGTGATGATACACTGATTTGGCACAAAGGTGACAGGTGAGTGAGGGGTGACAAAGAGATCCACACTTGTCCTCATCATTTGAGAATGGGAGCTCAATCCATTTTTCGATGTTAATAAGTTTGAATGAACTTAGTGCAACTACCTATTTTACGCGGTCTTTATGGAAACAACATTAAAGAAGGGCTATTTTTTAAAAGACTGGTTATGGACGCACAAAGTCAACTACTCAACACCCTTCTTGGTTTGTGCTTAAAAAATCAGTCACTAGGAATTGCTTGATATAATGAACGTTAAGGTATGCATTAGAGGGAAGGTCTTGTCTTTAAGGACGGCACCAGGTCTTATTCAGGGCTTTAAAGATTGCTCACAAAGCAGACAGTTGCAGAAATGAAAATGGAACAGAACCGGAAGTTGACAGGTTAGGTCTCTCGGCTCTCAGAGACTAAGCATTGTGTAACAGTATATATGGACTACAGGAGTTTGATTTAATCGTCAAAGTAGTTTCTAAATCTGTCTATAGCTATTTCGCCTTTTTCATATCAAACCGTTCTCACCTCCACCTTCCGCCATTGACTTCTCTGTTCCCCTATTATCAAGACGTGCCAAGAAGATGCTCCCCGAACTCCATGCTTAACGTTGGAAGCAAGAACTTTTGTGACATTGTACCAGGCATCTTTGTGGATCATAGACCTCAACACAGCGGAGGACCGGTGGGTATACTTTAGCCAGGGCTGAGAAATCCGCATATACGAGGATAAGGATACTCACTACGACATCGGCAACCCCGCTTCAATCGAAGGTTCAGTAGGAAGCCAGATCCATATTTGACAATAATAAGCAAATAGATGTCCCTTCTCCAAGAGCATCCCTTACCTTTCATTCCCATCGCGACAGGCCTGCTGATCCATCACATCCTTTGCAACAGGGTAAAAGGGCTAAGTCACGGTGCCCAAACGCTTTTCCTTTATCATTCACACCTACGTGACCGATTTTGGCAATTTTGCTGCGTAGGACAGATGGATGTCTTGCAGAGACTTCAGCACCACCATCTGTGAACTTTAATTGCGCCTTCACACACTTTTGAGCGCCACTTCCATTAGCCGAAATTGCGGTACTTTATATTTTTTTCTACTTAAGTAAAATGTACCTTACAGCATAATCAATTGTCACGAGTTACCTTTAAATAGCTGAGGAAAAAATTACTCGATGAGCATCCTGTCACTACCAAAGGTGGAAATAAATTCCACCTCAATGCGAGCTGCTTTTTTCCACCACATCAACCTGGTAGACCCTTCAACACCCGCATAATCACGGCTCCTTTTCAAAAAAATACATTAATTGAGTTGAGCGGCAGTCTGAAAGGGAAGAAAAGTTGATGCAACGGTATATACACGAGGAACAGGAACAGTTTACTCATTATTACAAGTGAATTTGGAGGACGGCGTGATAGTCGGGAGGAGGAAGTGAGAAGTAGGTGAATATTAAAGAGGGGATGGAAAACTGTCATTGGTGCTACGCTTTGGTGTTCGCAGCAACTTGGAGGGTTGTCGCTCACCTCGATGACCACACTGATCCAGTCCAGGAAAATCGGAGTTCTTTCGACCCCGTTTGAAGAAGAGCAGGCCCCGACGCAACGCTGCAAGATTACTCTCCTGCTGGTGGTTGGCCAACGAGGTGATGAGCACTACTTCCGCCCACCTCTACTCAGACTATTGCGAGTGTTTCCGGAGGCCTTGCCCCCATCACGGACGCCACAACGAATGAAGAGGCGATGAACTTTGTCTGTGGTGTAAGAGAAGCACCAACGAATCACCTGCGCCAGTCATCGGATCCGCCTACATCTGGAAAGACATCTGATCTTAAAATCACTGAAGGGTGTGCCAGCTATCACGTATGTCAAATGGTAGACATGCAAGAGGAGCTGTTCAATAAGGGACAGTGTTTAAGTTGGTTTCGTAGTGATAAGTTTTGTGTTTCCTCTACCTTCCTACTTTGTTTTCACTCCAGTGCTGCACGGCCGTCTATCTTTCTTAATTCCATTAAGCTAGTAAGGAAGCAGAGGAGGTGGCGCCTGCTCACTTTAAAGATATCTCCAAAAAAAGTATAGTAGATAGCTCTATACCGCACTCTCTTAGATACTTCATGGTTGGTATCACGTCAAAAGCCGAATGTAGACGCCATTTTCAACCCTCCCATTGAGAGATATCACACAGACTTGCATCCGCAGCAGCTTTTTCCCCCCACCACACTTTGAATAAGCACTTAGCAGTAAAATAGAGGGTGAAGGTTCTTCAAGATTAAATTTGCTTCTCGCTGTCACTAACGTGGTGCCATCAGTTCAGCTTGAAGTCGAAAGGAGACAGTTCTATAGCAGAAAATGGATTTGTTAATGTAATAAAACAGTAAGTGGCTACTGCACAGCCTTAAAGACAGGTCATTGAGTGGAATTATTGAGTGTTTCAAGAATTCGAAACATAAATTTAAACTGCCCAAACATTGACGGTTTCGGTTTGCATCTTCCAGGTAATTGTCGGCACTAAGTCAGCGATCAAGAACAGGTAGCACCGACGATATCATGCAACGTAGAAGGGAAGTTATGCTCCTAAACATCGCCGACTACCACGACCTCTTCATTTCACTTACCCTACCGGCCTCTTTGCCCCTCTAGACATGTCCTGTGCAGAATGACTGAGGGCAAACTACCGCCTAATTACGTTTTCTTGGCCATTGGAATGACCCTGGAGGCGACGCGTTTGGTCTCACAATCATTTTTTGCCTGACAGGTGGCAAACTCTCCCTTCTTAAGTGGCGCATCAAAAAGTGGAAGGGGGAGGAGAGAATCTACGACCCGACTCATCCACAAATTTTAAATTAGTCTTTGAAAATGCCAAAGCGGTTTACTTCAAGAAATCTTTGCAGGTCTAAGGCAATCACTGTAATCCTTTGGTCAACTTCCCCATTTCAGAACGGGCTTTGAATTTTATTTCACCTCAGTTCCTCGCCACAGCTTAACCGAGTTTCGCTTTGGGCATTTTTTAGGGCGAAGCTAATCCATCCTCTAAAAAGGCAGATGGGCCGGACTAAATGGAATTATTAAATTGGGAGACAGAAGTACTTGAAACAGGGGAAGAGACCAACGAAGCAGTCGTAGTACCGTGAAGCAGCAATATCTCTGGTGATTGTAGTTATTTTAGGCAAATAAGTTGACCTTAGCAAACGTTGCCAATATTGCAGCACAATTCCGACAGAACCTGTGAAAACTTATTCTAGAGTCCAGCCTACTCCAACTTTTTCAAACTGCTATCAAGGAAGGTTTTGACACGACCCAACGTTTCTGCATTGATCAGGTATCCACAAACGAGTATTCAGAGACAGGATTGTTACTGACAGATGCTAGACTGCTCATGACGCGGGTGAGCTACTGAGAGTCTCATCATCAACATTACCTTCTGTAGATGCTAATAGTCAATCGTCGGTTTGCTGCTGTGGACCAGCCCACGTAAATGGCAGACGATGCTCGACAAGAAACACCTCTTACGGTACCGCTACAATTGAGTAGCCTATATTATTGCCTGGATGTAGAACTAGCAGTTCTGACCTAACTCAAATTCCCTCCGAAGCAAACTATGAGGATCCCTTTTATCAAAGAAGGACGGGATGATTGATGGCATTTTGCTGCTTTTATGACCGCTATCCCGCGAAGATTTGCAAGTTTCGTGCGTTGTTGTTGAATGGGCAATGTAACTTGTCATTTCGTTTTACATGGTTCAGTGGTCCTAGCGATGAGTGTATCCTCATGTCTCCACTACACTTGTCATCACTTTGCAAAAAGTGTGGACATTTGGAATTTAACAAATGCTTACCAACTAGCCTGTAATTAGCGCTACAAAAGGAAAGAGAAGAGTGGAAGGCGTGCTTGAGAGGGAGAGAGATACGCCTTCCATTAAGCAAGGCATTCCAACGGGTTCAGTATGCACAGCATTTTAAGTCTATCTTCACATCGTAATAAGTGAAGCAATGGATAGAATGGACTGCTAAACAGCGCAAAGCAAAGACATAAAGTCATCCTCCTGGACCAAAGAAGAAGGTGTTGAGGGAGATTGTCACGTGTCCACTCAGTAGAGTGGGCACCAGTGGAATCAAGTACTCACTCTTCATGCAACGTCGTTGCTATGACGTCGAGAGGATATCAGCCTGGTTGAGAAGGTAACCCCGGGTGATTGAGGTGAAATAAGAGCCAAGATGGGAGTAAAATAAAGTGCTATATCCACTTGCAAAGTATTTAGTTTCACATCTTGAAGGCTTTTATGGAGTAAAAATTTTTTGGAAGTGGACGAATGCTACCATCTTCTTTACGGTTCAACTGCGTTCGAAGGAAAAAAAGGAGAAAGTGAGTTGCTTGTTACCTTTTCATGGGATAATTTATTAGCTATACTAAAAGAACAATGAAACAAAATTTATGGTGAGTTGACGCAAAAAGGTAAAAAAGTTGCCCAACGGGAATAAACGCGAGGACGGACACTATTCAAGCAATCCACGCCCTCTTCTTAAGTGGGCTGATTGCAGAAGCACCAGTAACTTCTCCCCATTTTGCCTCCTAACATTGCCTTTTGTCATGCATGAAAGGCGATTAGGATAAATCAAAACAAGTAATGCACAATAATTTGGCAGCTTTTGTAGCGAAATGCAGAAAAATGAGCTGCTACCTGCTAAAACTGTTACAAAAATGAGTCTCAAAGTAGTAGAAACGACTTCAACACTTACATGCACACCTTGTCAATGACTTGGGGGGTGTGGAGTTGTAGGAACTAAGGAAGTTGTGTCTTAAGCCTTGCTACAACTTATCCCTCCCTAGATAGACTCAAATTAGCCTCACTCGTTTCATTTTATACACATTTTGGTTTTCAACACAAGACAGAGGAGTACGACGTCAACTGATGCTGCTGGGGAAGAATGACTGTGAAAGCTACCCGGCAGAAAGCCAAACATAAAGGTCTACACAAGTACTGGAGGTCCATTCATTATCGCAAAGGAGACAGTATTTTTCAACATTTATAAACGTCCAAAATTTCCTCAATTACGGCTTCTTTATCAGACATTTTCACATTATAGTGAGGATGAAACCCGTTTGTATCCACATTATCCGTCTGGGATCCACTGAATGCCCACTTGGAAGCATTGACTTACTTGAAGGCAAAACAGGGGTTGTGGCCTGCTATCCCTCCTCCCATGAGAAGGAGAAGATGTACACTATTGCAAAGGGTGATGGAGAGGTGCAATTAAAGCTTCCCTTCCCTTGATGATAACGATGCTTTGTTCCCTGAGCAGTGCCTCCTATGCATTCGTAAAAAAGTATGCAATCAGTGCTAGCGATGAGTGATTTAGCGAGTAAAGCCACTAAAGAAGCATTCCGTCGCCCCCTGACAGACGGAAGTTAAGGCCAAAGGTTTGTGGCCTCACGCAGCCAAACGCATCAAGGTGACATTTGATAGTCCTGCCTTGTGACTCCATGATAGCCCACGGTGAGCCCATGTTGGGCAATGCTAGTCTTCATGACATCCCACAGAGCTTCTCAAAGTACCGTATCGAGGAAGCAGGTCACAGTTGCGTTCTGTGTTACCTAGCGGTGAGTAGTATGGGGCAGGAATTCACCATCCCCTCCCTCCTATCAAAAAAATTGAAAAGTGTAAATTTCTGCTGTCCAGATCGTCATTGACAGAAATATATCGTTCTTCCGAACGCTGGATGGCCGTGCATTCCACTACGAAACAAGCTATGCTTGAGGTCCTCTCTTCTCTGTTGGCTTTCACGTTACAAGTCGCTCAACCCTTCAATGCGCCCTCTAGTACTGTCCTACGAGGAGACTTGGGTGCGAATCTCGAGTTCTTAATTCCAGGAGGCGCAAAAAACCACTGCACTCTCTGAGAACTCATTTGAAAGTCCACTTAAGTTGCTACCTTCCTCCCTATCCTATTTAAAAATACAGCGTTGGGCCGTACACCTCTGTTAACCGCAAGACGTAGTTGCGGGCAGCACTCACGCACTCGTTCTTCCTCCGGACGCATCCTTGTAAATATGTTCCGAAACGATGATAAAAAGCGATAAACAATGAACCAACCGTGGGTGATGCAACTGCTACGTGGGACAAATGCATGATGATCACTGAATGCCTCCAGGGATGACCATCTCGTTAATGGCGAGGAAAGTGGGGCAGACGTTTATGGCCCTTTGTTTATGGTCAGGGTACACATATAAGGGCAGCACAGCCACTGTTCCATTAGTGAAGTAAGGCATAAAGCGACCAGTTCTGTAATGGGATGGGAACCCCATCGCGTTGTCTCTTTTATTTGCCAAAGAAATGCTGTTGAAAGCTCTGTACCGATCGATCACAAACCATCAAAAACTGGATGTCTAGACTGTAGCGAATCAGTCTAAAATTAAGCAAAAGCTCAAATGACTCAAATTTCTTTGTGCTTAACAGCACTCAAGGATGTGTGTGTGTGTGTGTGTCTGCTGATCCTCTACCTCCGTCTCCCATTTACGGCCGTTGTAGTGCGTCTAAATAATTTACCTAGCACATGCTGACCATTTGTATCACTAAATGAAGATGGGAAGTGAGCGTCTCAAAAAAAAATTTTAAGAGGAGGAGAGACACAAAATGTTTAACGTTCTAGCCATTTGGGGAACATCGGCGGCAGTCGAAGAATGGTACCGACTATATCGATTTATATAAAAAGTGACTAAAGAAATTGGTGGCATGTTTTGTCCGGAAATCATAAGCATTGAAATCTGCTGCTATTGCCAAACAATATTTAGCTTACGAACTTCTTCACACAGGCTCACTTAAACAGCCACATGCAAAGCGCGGTTGAATCGACCAATCGGGAGACAATGAGAATGGTGCAGAACGTAGGAACTGGGAAGCAAGTGACACTGGGCCGCTCACTCACTTGCATGTGTTGAATTGTTGGTCGGATTCAGTCTGCTATTTGAAACGATTTTTAATCTGCTCAACGTCTGTAGAAGCATATTGCAATTGTCGCTTTCTGCGTGGTTAGAGAAGGTATAGTGGCACCTACCAGAACCATTTTCGTTGAGAAGGAGGCTGATGTCCCACAGTGGAGAAGAAACTCCTCACTTCTACTTTAACTTGTAAGTGGTGGAGGACTGCATGTTGCCATTGGCACAGCAAGTTGCTGTGGAGGTGACGGCAGGGTGAGAAAACGACTCATCTGTGTCTGCTTCATCTGAGAAGTGGAAGTCCATCAAACCTCAACGTCAGTGACCTTAAAGGACTGCCAAATTGCAAACCACTTCATTCACTCAGCTGTCATGATGACACCGTTGAAAGGGGGATGATGGTAAGAAGTAGCCCTTACAGTTTTCAAGGCACTCTTAACACATTTTGGCTTGTTAACTGCTTGATTTGTATGTAATGGCCAGTGGACGAAATTGTTCACAAAAAATTGCTCCCAATAAGGTAAACAGTGACACGAATACATTTTGGAAGCAGGCCAGAAGAAAGGCCTAGTTTTAAGCTACAGGCCTTATTCAGGGCTCTAAAAGTCGCTCACAAAATAGACAGGCAGGGAAATAAAGCTGAGACGGAATAGAAAGCAGTCTAGATTAAGTTGCTTGACCTTTAGAGACAAATCTATGTGTAACTATAGGTTGACACTTCTTTCTGGAGTTATTCAACAACTTTGCTTCAAACCCTCTTCATCTCCACCCTCCCCTCCACAGACTTCTCGTGTCACCTTTCATCAAGCCATGTCAAAGAGGATGATCATTTAATTTCATGCTCAACGCTAGAGCAGGAACTTATGAGCTGTCCTACCTGTCGACACAACTAATGCGGATGTGAGAAGACAAAATGGATTTGAGTGATTGACATTGGCCCAGCAGAGGACGAAAGATTGCGTTTTGTAGACTTACGCACCATCTAGTCTACAACACATTGGCGTAAATTGAGAAAATCGCATAGATAAGAATACCCACCCTGACATTTGACATTCATGTTTTAATCTATGTAAATGGAGAAAACCGATTACAGATCCGCTGTTGGGGTGAGAGTCGCCAATAACTATGGTGAGGAGATAGCAATCCACCTGCCACGAATCTCGTCAACTTTTCAAGCCCGTCATAGAAGGCTGCTTCGGATGGAGCGACTGACTTTATTTATTCTTCCCACCTGTGTGACCGATTTTGGCGCCTTCCCTATCAAGGGTGGATGAGTGTGGTGGCCTCCAAACCCTTCTGATCGCCTCTTCCATGCAGCAAGATTTCAGTATTGCGTGATTTTCTCGACTTAGATACAATGTATTTTACAGCGTAATTAAATGACACGAGTTCCATTTTGCTACCTGGGGAAAAAGTACTCGGTGAAAATTTCGTCACAATCGAAGATGGGAACGAATCCTACTAGCGGTGTAAGGGGAGGAGACAAAGTCGTCACCGTTTACAGAGTATGGCCTTTTGAAAAATCATCAGTAATATGCATTTTCCTCGCCCATTTCCTGGTCATCTCGAAACGCAAAACACATAATGACCACTTCTGTATGTGGAACAGGAAGAATTTGCTCATGACTGTAAGCAAATGTGAAGGTCAAGGCGGTGGTCAAGAAGGAAGGGGGCGGCGGTAGCGGCGGCGGGCACGGAGGTGCGGATTGAGGAGAAGAAGGCGAATTGCAATTGGCATTACTTCTTGGTGTTAGCAGTAACTGGGAGAATTGTCACATCTTGACGACTGCATTGATCCAGTTGCGGAAAATTAGAGTTTTTGGTTCGTCCCAGTGGAGCTCTCTCACTCACATTTATCAGAGTGGAATGGAGGCGTGATCATAGCCCCTCTTTAAATAACTAGAGCGCAAAATCAAATTACTTATTTTTTTCCTTTATTTTTGAAGTGACGTTAGACTCATTGGTGAATTGCTTCCCCACCCTGCAGGAGATAGGGAGTCAACCACATTTAGGGTCGTGGGTTTGGAAAGGGATCGAGGATGAAGGACCGAAATATCCACATTATAGAGTAGCTAGTATAACCTTTCTGCGATCCACAGAAAAGGAAAAAATACTGTCCTTAAACACAAATGTCTCCTGATTGCCGTTGCTTCTGCGCGTGGACAGCTAAACAGGAAATGGTTCAACCACGGCTGCCTTAAAAAAGTCACTCAATGTAAGCTGTAAGCGAACCCCTAAAAACAGCACAAAGTTCTCTTGCACCTTATAAGTGCCTAGTACAGCATTTATTTTCCATAATAATAATAAACCGATGTGCTAAGAGGTCAAGCTTTTAGCATTCACTAATGGCTTCATTTGGGGGAGGAGGGGAGAAGAGCAGAAGTCCCACTATACCTACAATAAAAGGGGTTCTAGCCTCCCCACTCTGCCTCTTTTGATGCCCTCGCTTCTACTTCAGGCGCTGCATAGGTGTGGTCGGGAGTTAGCTGCCTCTAACATGAAGGGCGGTTACTTCCACATCCCGATTTCCTGTTTCATGTCGACGCAAGTCTACAAACGCGCTGATAGAATGGTTGAAAAAAAGAATAAGAGGGATGCCAATTAGCCACCAAGGGAATATACCTGCATCACTTTCCCAAATCTCTAAGGCTAAGATAGCTAAATCATTCACATCATTTGTTATAATGAAACAATCTTGAGTCGCTAGTATAAAAGGATGACGAAAGGAATAACCATGAAAGTGCTTTAAGTCCAGACGAAAATCTCGTGTTTTGTTTATCAAGTACCTCTGAATTACGCCAATTGCAGCCTGTGGTCGGATCTCCTTCCCAAATGGTATAGGATATGTGTATGGAATATGCAAATAACTTTGCCACTTCACCGAAGTCACTCTGAAAGCTGGCTAGCTAGCTAGTCACTCAATCAAATGCACATTTGACATTAATGACAAAGTTGTGGAGCACTGACGAGAAGGGCACCTGAGTTTCTGCATTGGAAAGGAAAAAGGGAATACAAAATCAGGATGCACAGACGCACTGCCACTGACTATGGTGAACCGCTCCACTTGAACAACGATTCCCCTAATGAAGTTAAAAGGATTGAATTACTTTAGCATAATCGTGATGTTCCGTAGGAGAGTAAACAAATTGAGAGCAGCTGAGTGGTTCACTCCCGCTCCCACTTCTACGCCTCAGGCACTTGGACGAGCTTCTGCTGCTGCTGTGCAGCGATATAATGGGAAATAAAAGTTCTATGCAGGTGAATACGGCAAATCCATTACACCGAGTTCAATAAAGGGAATAAGCGTTAAGAAGCAGGTGCATCCTTGATATTTTAGTGACGGATAACAACAAGTGTGAAAGCCTCATTTTGTAGCTCTTTGTTTTCTTTTACGCTATTGAGATACCTTTCTTGGATGCAACTTTATTTAGTCTGTAAATATGCGTTTAAAGAAAAGCTAAAATTAGTGATGAGGAGCTTGAATTGTTGAGAACGAGTTGACCAGAGAAACAATTTATTAAACTTTAAATATCGTTGGCCCAATCCAATGGCAATCGCATCTACTTAAATTAATAAGTAGGTGACCTTTCCCACAGTTGCGCTAACTTTCTGCCGCAATTGCTCTGAGAATTGTCAGAATATCGTTTCTCACTCTTGAGCTCATCAAAATTATAATGAAAGTAAATAGTTTGATGTTCCTTACCTAAGCTTACCAAAAACAGTTGTGATTTCTTATGTAAAATGAGCGTGAAGTGCATTGGCTCTAGGCCCATATCATACCAATGAAATAATTCTCCTGTCAAATAATACAACAAATTGCATCATCCCAAAAGTTTCCGTCGACAGTGTGTTAGTCATAATTGGCTTAGATTGTTGTTGAGTGTGCTAAATTTGTGCATTTAAAATTCTTTTGAGGGCGTAGTCATCACCCACCCGTACATTGCTGGATGTCGAGGAAAGCCTAAATCAAGTCCCCTTACCCTTTACCTATCCATCAAACTTTCCTTTGCTTTGCGTGCCTGTTGAACTATCAATTCACCAAATTACTTATCCATCCATCTCTTCTAATCAAATGTAATAGAAATAAAGTCCAGGAAATTGATTCATTGGAAAAGGCTGCCAACATGGTGCTGTCCATGCAAAATGGGGTTCCATTGCCAACAGTGACTATTTACAATCTGAACATTGACAGTCACCAGTTGGCCGTCAATAATTTGCCTCTGGAAAAGGCTAATCCTGCATTCTGAAGTAGCGGTTGCAATCAGGTGCTGCTCTTCTACGCTTCCACTGATTGTGTTTGTATAAATGAATAAGACCCTGTAGAAACGTCTCTGTTGACTATGTGTGATGAGTTTTGACTGGTCCCGGCAGCGAAGTGCCGATGTATTGGGCTAACTCCTTACAAACCTTGCCTTTCTTGCTACTCACATGGCTACTCCTTTCCACTCTCCCAAGCTAGCAGTTACGTCACTTGAGGAGATTAGAATGATTTTTCAAGCGTATAATTTACTGTTACGCATGCACCGAATCCTCATTGCTCCTTCTACAACAAACTCCATAGCCCTAATCTGCATCCGCCAATTTAAGAAGAGCAGGTAACGATCTGGCTTAAGAGAAAAATGAGTCCCGCTTTTGCGAAGGGTGGGCAAATAGTCTTATAAATAAGTTCTTAGGCTAAATGACATACGCTTCCGTTTTTCCCATCGAAGATGTTCGCTTTATTAAAAGCGGAAATAGGTATGGGAATTGGCGGACCAGCCTCCATTGGCCTGTTCACACGTGGCCATTGGATCGCTCTTATCACTTCCCAGTGAATGTAACTGCGATTTTACCTAAAATCCTTTCGAAATGGGACTGATGATGTTTATATCAGTGAAGTTTTGTGTAATTAACATATGTTATCATGGCGTCACATATGAGTGACACCTTGGTTGGTTAACCTAAATTCGGCCCCACGATTGTGTCATCCATAGTCCTTATCTGCTAATGACGAGCGATCACAGAAATTAGTGTTGAACACAAAATGGCCGTGGCTTACATTACCGAACCGACCAATGACTTTGGATGCCTGCTTGGACCTGGTCAAGCAAGGAATGGTGTAAATGGTGTCGCATGCAAATCCTCTATTATTGGTATCGCAGTCCGTCATCCGACGTTGTAGCTTCAAAATGATGACATTCACCTCATCGTGTAGCAAGCTTTACATGCTGGTGGTGAGATTCAAGCATGCAAGTACTTCCTTCTCATACCTTCTCTCCTGCGATTGTCCGAACTCAATGCGCACTTTACTCAGTGAAGGACCACCTCGCCTTAGTCAATCTCCATCGTTGAACACCAAAACGCAGTCAGTGGTGTGGAGGAAGTACTAACGAATGAGCTGCGCCTACAACTGAGGGGACATCTGATTCCAATGTCAGTGGAGCATGTGCCGTTCGTCACGTGTGTCTATCCCCAGTTGTAAGAGCACTGACCTATATGAGGGATCATTTAATTGGTTGTGATGGGATTTCGACTTTCCTTCTCCTTCCTACATTGGTTTCACTTCAAAGCTACACAGTCATTTATCTATCTATCTATCTATCTATCTATCCATCTATCTATCTATCTATCTATCTATCTATCTATCTATCTTAAATACATCCGACCAGTAAGGGAGCAGAGGAACTGTCGCCTGCTCACTTCAGTTACGTCTTGAAATAGATAGTGTAGACAGCCTTGTAATAAACCTTTCTAGACGCTCCACTTTTGGTGACACTGTGAGCGTTAGCAACGTTCCTGCAGAAAAGAAGACTGGAAGTAGTTGCCAAAGGCCGATGTCATTTTTAACTCTTCCGTAGGAACCCTTTTAGGACCCTCCCATCTG
Organism: Taenia multiceps; assembly: GCA_001923025.3. Lineage (NCBI taxonomy): Eukaryota > Metazoa > Platyhelminthes > Cestoda > Cyclophyllidea > Taeniidae > Taenia > Taenia multiceps. The sequence continues at coordinate 73,166,448 of CM010311.1, read as the reverse complement.
CAACAGATGTCGTTCTTCCTAAAGTTCAAGTTAAGATAACAGCAACGAGAATAGAGGGTACGTGTCCCTTAGGACCAGATTGGCTTTCAATGTAGCGTCTTAAGACCTACTTGAAGTTGAAAGACAGTTCTATGGCAGAAAATGGACTACTGACGTAGAGAATGACCCCACAGACATAACGTCGAGGAGGAGTACAACAGGAAAGCCCTGAATGTTCCACGCAATCGAACTTGCCTAAGTATTTAAATTTCACCTTTCATGCACTTTGATTGACGAGTTTGGTTCCTATCTTTTGGTTGTCTTCCAGTTGATTGACGAAGCGAATCACTAGTTAGGCGATGACAGCATCGACGATGTTATACAGTGTAGGAGGGAGTTATGTGGTCAACCACTGTGACACTTACCACGTTCTCCTCATTCCACCCATCCTACTGATCTCTCAGCCCCTCTGGACCGGTGAATTGAAGTGTATCCTGAACATAGCTGCTCTCTGTGAACTGAATGTGGACAAATTGCCGTTCAATAATGTTTTCTTGGCCATTAAACGTCCTCAGAGGCAATGCCTACGGCAACAATGTCCTTTTATTCGCTAGTGGTGGTAATTCCTGCCTACTGGAATGGCTTACAGAGAAAGCGATAGAAATTCTAGACTCCACTTGTCCACCCTATGACCCAAAATTTGGAAATTTTCTTGGGAGAAACCGTAATCCACCGCAAATTTTAAGTAAATCTTTGAAAATGTCAACAGGTATACACTTAAAAGGCCAAATCGTTTGTTGTTTCTTCTTTCGCTCCATTCCCTTACCACGACTCAATCGAATTTTGCTTTGCACAGCTTAAGACAAAGCTAATCCTTCCCTGTAAAAACAATTTCGAAAAGGCAAAATGCAAGCAGTAATTGGACAAGATGAGAGAAGGCAAAATAGAATCATTGAATTGAGAGGCAGGGGGCAGAGGCACTTGAAATAGGGGAAGAGGCTAACTACTCCTCTCTCTGCATTCCCCTGAGACCACTCGTAGTACCGTCAGGCAGTACTGCTTGTAGTTATCGCAAGTAAATAAATTGGCCTCAGCTGTCGTTTAAAGTCAGCTTCAGCCACTTTCTCCAAACTGTTCTCACGGAGGGTTTGGACTCATCCATACGCCTTCGCCTCCGAATCAACGTTAATCAGTCTGTGGTTTGTAAATCACCATCGAAAGGACTGTCACTGACAGATATTAGACGGCCTGTGACACAGTTAAGCGGTTGAGCAGCTCCCATCATCACTAAATTCAGTGAACTCGTATAAATAATGGCCGGTTTGATGCTGGAGACCAAATCATACAAATGATGTGAGGCTTTTATTATGTTTGGATGTCTTTTTATTGTTTTGATGTGCAACAGTTCTGATCTGACTTAAAATCCCTCCAAAGAGCCAAGAAGATCTTTTTAAGCAAAAAGAAACGAGGCGATCGGTGACACATTGCCCCTTCCACAATTGCTATCTTGCAACGCTATCCAGGCTTGAGGCATTGCCAATGGGTGTGGCACACAGCAGAATTAGATCTCACAAGAAATCCTCTCCACTGTCAAAGAAACAACAAGTAACTTTTTCTTAAGGAATAGAAGTCGATAGCCACCTACAAACTCAAGGCCTGTTCTTGCTAGACATCTCGTTAGTACAGGAATCGGATGGTGAGGAGTCCTTTCGGTAGAATCGAATGTGCTATCGAAGTGATGTGCTTTATCCTCCACTACCAGATACAGAGAGTTTTGTCTTCAGTTGGATAGAATTGGGGCGAAAATTGGTTTAATCAGGAAGAAGTTAATAAAGGAGGCACTTCTTTTCATGCATCACAAAATTTACGAGATAGAGAGCTTTGGAACACGCTACTTGTTGCACTCAAGTGTACCATTTCAGGAACTAGAAGAGGGCATCCACTGTGAATGACTAGATCATGAGGCATAAGGTTAAGCAAGTAGACTTATCATTCTGCACAGCTTCTACTTCCTCTCGGATTAAAGTGTCTTCCACCTCACATCCAGCCTTTATCAATAAGAGTTGAAGTTTAATTCGTCCGAACTAAATACCAACTATCCCGTAATTAGGGCTTGAAAAGGCGAGAGAAGAGTGGAAGGCGTGTTTTAGAGGGAAAGATATAAGGCCTCCACCAAACAAGGCATTCCAATGGGTAGAATGGACTACTGAACAGCGCAAAGCAAAGACATGAAGCCATCCTCCTGGACCAAAGACGAAGGTGTTGAGGGAGATTGTTACGTGTCCACTCAGTGGAGAGGAAATCAGTAGAGTCAAGTACTCAGGCTTCGTGTAACGTCGTTGCTATGGCGTCGAGAGGATATTAGCCTGGTCAAGAAGGTAACCTGAGGTGATCGACGTGACCACATAGCCAAAAGAATCGTCAAATGAAGTACCACAACACCACCCAACACTGTGTTACTTGCAAAGTACCTGACCTTTGCATATGAATGGCTTTTGCAGCAGGAACGGCTTGTAACAATTTTCTTTCACATGCTTCTTTCTCCTTCATCCTATGACAATGCAAAGTGCGATGCGAATTAATGTCAAATATGACCTTTTTACCTCCTTTTTCCGCATTGTGAATGAACGCTTCCACAATTCCTCCAATTTTCCAGCATTCGAAATAGAAAAAGAAGCGAGTTAATCTTTCCTCTCCTTTCCACAAAATTATTCATTGGAACTGCTTGGAAAAGCATCAGAGAATGTTTGTGATGATCTTAAGGCGCCTCTTTAATTGACACAAAAAGGCATAAAGGTTGCCCAACAGGATTGACCGTGAGGACGAGCTAATTTCAGGGACCAACCATTGTGTCCCACTTCTTAGGAGGGCTAACTTCAGAGACGTCAGTATATTTTTCTCACTTTACCTTCTCATTTTCTCTTTAATGTTATGCTAAGTGAAGGGCTGTTGGGAAGTATAGAACAAATAGGATAAACTATTCAATAAATTTTGCAGGAAATTTAATTTAATGTGTTGTCACCTCTTGAATTGTTATAAAAATACAACAATAATGGGATTGAATTTAATGGGTCTCAGGGTTAAATAAAGTGGAAATGATTCCAATACATGCGTTTGACTTGAAGAGGATTACGGCAACAACTGCAGTCGTGTCGTAATCCTTGCTTCAAAAATCCCTTTCCTCTCCCCCCCTTCCCCTTCCGCACAAACTCCAATTAGTCCCCACCCCCTTGTTTCCCTCTTTTGGCTTATTTGACAAAAACTGATGAGTGTGACGTCAAGTGGGGCTCACTTCCAGTTAACTCAATAACTGCATGTAGAAATGTAAATGTGTTGAATCTGCTAGGAAGCTGGAGAAAATGAAAGAGAAATGGTGAATTAAGGTGTTGTTTTCCCCTGTAATGTGACCAAGGCTAGCATTTCCACCCTTCAAACGAGCTAACCATTGACCGGTATTGTTAAAATTGCACCGGAAAAGGAGAGTGTACTGGTCATCAGTCCTCCTTTCTTGACAAACCGTGGATACAAGATGTAGACAATTCATCCCATCTGATAATGACGTGCCTACTGGGGTAATTTTGAAGCTCGCAGATGTCCTCATTTGTGAAGGAGGAGGAATGACAGTGAAAGAAAATCGGTAGAAAGTTGAAAATGAGGGATGCCTTCGCCTAGATCCTGAATCATGAGGGCTCAAACAACTGCTAGAGAATCCAATGTACCATCGTCCGAGCCTTCTTCAATTCTAGTTTCGTCATCATGAAGGAGGCAGCAATTTTTTGCCCTATACAGGTATCACGCAAGGATGGGAGAGAGAGGGGGAAAGCGACTTAATGAATGATGAGGAAACAATGAGCTTGTCCCTTCTCTATCTGGGATCCACTCATTGCTCACTGAAATCGTAGCTGAGCACTCATTTTTCCCTCCCTTCCGCCAAACACAATTAACCGTGCGACGAAGAAGACATGGATTTCTGTGATGGGTGGGAGAAAGGTGCTACTTAAGCTTGATCTTTTCTCTTCACAGTAGCACAATGATAACGAAACAGGCAAATTGGAGGCTAAAGAAGGGGGAGCAATATCCATAATCAGGCGTTTCCCTTTTAGAAGGGCGACTCTTGTGTCTCTCTGATTGAAAAGTAGATGCCTAGCGTCAACGACGACTGCTTTACCAAACAGGAGAGCTAGAGAAGCAATCTGTAGACAAGTACTGTGACCTCATGTAGTTAATCGCACCGAGGTGACATTCGAAAATCTGGCCTTTTCACTTTGTGATGTCTCACATTTAATCTAACTATGGCACTACTAGCCTTTCTTGATTCCTGCACAGCTTCTCAGGATGTAACGTATGAAGGACACCTTCCTGCTGTGGGGACAAGCGACAACGGCGTCCTTTTATGTCTGATGATAATCAATGCCGGACGCGAAGACTTCCTTGAAGTCTAACCCCCAATCACTTCATTAATTGGTGGAGTGAAGGCAGTGGTATCGCCTTACGCCAAACGTCCAACAGCTGTGGATTCTACTTTTCAACAATCTATGCTTGAAGCCTTCTGAATCTACAAGTAGTCGTGGACGCTGACCTTACGCCTTCGTTTGCAGAACACCGCTTTCCCCGTCACGCACTCTTGCCTATTACTCTGACCAAACCGGCCTTGTCTACAATGTTCGTATTGGTGGTTATGGTACTGTTACAGTAACGTGCTTCTTGATGGCTCTTTGACTAAAAGTCTATCTGATGATCGGCACCCATATGAGATCGAAATGACGTCTCTCTTTGCATCACAATAACTATCCAGGATTCCCATCCTAGTCCATGTGTTACTTTCTCCTTAACTCTTCTTTCCGCCTTCTATTACTGTCCGGCCAGGACACTCGGGTACTACTCTCAAGCTCACCCATTTCAGATGTCAATTTGCATCGCTGCACTGTCTAAGAGGTCATGGCAGTGTCTCCTCTTGTTGCCACTTTTCCAACTCTTCTAAATAAATGCATCGTTCACGGGACTTATGAAAAAACATCTGTGTCAGACTCAAAGTACAGTCGTGGACAACATTCACTCCCTCGTCCTACCTTCTGGGTACATCCCTGTAATTTAGGTATCGAGATGGCAATAAATAAGCAACACGCACCAAACCAAACGTAAGCAACGCAACCAATGTGTAGAGCGAATGCATAATGATCACTGAATGCCTCTGGGGACAGCGGTCATGGTTTTTTAATTTATGGCCAGGGTGCACGCACGGACAGCACAGCCACTGTTCCATTACTGAAATGAGGCATAAAAAGGTCATTTCTGCGATTTTGTGAAAAAATCAGTTCCATCGTCGCTTTCGCGTTAAAAACCTTGTGACGAATTCATTGTAGTCAGCGGCTAAAGCTGCAGATCTCAATCTACCAAAAACTGAATGTTTATTCCGTGGCGAATGGAAGAGGAAATTTAGAAAAATGGAGAAGGAGCACCATTTGCGACACCAAATTTTTCTTTTCTTTCTGTGTTTGGCAGAACATGGACACTAATTGGCGTAAAGAGGGTAACAGCCCTTGAATCGGCTACATACAGTGATGCAATAGCTAGTAGAGACATATTTTCATCACACATCTTATACCCCAAAATCACCTCTACTCCATTCACTGTTGTCCGGATCATTCATGCCATCTGCAATTCCACCTCGCCTATTCCAAAAACCGGCTTTGATTTTGTTTCACATCCGCAGAAACTCGTCTTGCTCACAGGTTTTCTGTAGTATTCAGGGAAGCTGTGCATCGTTGGGGTATGTGTGGTGTGGTAGCACAACCCATATTATATCCACCATCGCCAACCAACTGCACTGAGTGGAAGGTTGTGATTTGTTATGGAGAAGAACCTCCCTGCTTCCGCTTGTCAGTGGTGGAGGACTACCTACTGCGTGAAGGAAGACAACATTTGAGCATTGTATTGAGTGAGTAGTGAAGAAGCAACCTCAATGATGCTAACATCATTTATGAAAACACCCAGTCTAGCAGCAAAGGACGACGGTAAGCATTAGGCACTGCCAATTCGTAATTTATCACTTCTACCACTTCCTTCACTTACCTTCTGTGAAGCCGACAGTGAGAAAGGACTGTTTGCTGACTGATCCACGAGCCGGCCAAATGACATGCGATGGACATTTTTACTTTCGTTTCACTACATCACTTCACTCCATCATCATTCAGCGAATGACTTTACTCGTCACTATGCTGAGACACACTCCCCTCTGTCCACGCACCACCACGTCTGCATTTTGTGTCTGCTTCTGGACGTGTGGAGAGGTACATGTATGTTGATGATGAAGGAGGACTAATGAGTCTAGTCTTGCTCTTGCACAGTATGATAGAAACGTGACCATGAGGAGATCCGAACTTTGTCTCATTCACTTTGCCCACGTAATTGCATCCCCTTCTGGAAGACAGGGAAGACAGGTGTAAAAAGAAGGGTGAGATAAAAACAAAGATAGTCGTGGGTGGGTTTGGCTGCTAGATTTCAGAATCGATTTAATATGCCTTCATTGCCCTGATTTAGATCGCAAGTGTTTTAACTTCGATGAGCTTTAAACAACTGCACACTCATTTGGAGAATTCGCGCGTCGCCTTGAAATTTCGTAGCTTGTCGGAGTATTCGAGCATATTCTTCTCGTATTGTCACCACACTTCTGAAAGGACGTGTGTTTGAGCGAAGTGGGACCAACTGTTTACTCAACAGTCTCACCTTCTCATTCTGCCTGATTTGTACTTTCATCCGCCCCGAAGGGTTGACCATTCGGCCATGCTTACGACCACTACACTCAGTGACATCACCTCCTCTCCACTGGTGCGACTTGGGGTGAGAAGGTCTTGGGCTAACAGGCAGACCGGCGATAGGGAGGCAGGCGAGTGAGCAGGCCTCCAGACATTACTTCAGAAATTTCTAAATGAAACCTGGTTTGCTCGTGTTAAAGAGTAAATGTAAGACAGTAATATCCTTTTCCTAGGGAATCGAAATGCCTGGAAAACACATTTATTTCTATCACATCCATTTACTTGTACATATAACATTGAAGTACACCAACGTGTGTGCGTGCCTGCAGATGCCCCTCCCCCTCCCCCTCCTCTCATTTATGGCTATTTTAGTATGCTCGCATAATTCGGCTTACACTCGTCTATTTTTGCCACTGAATTTCAGATGGCGGAAGAACGACTCAAAAAGTGATTTTTTAGAGGAGAGAGGTTCAAGAGGGGAAATGGGAGACAGGATTAACCGACATTTTCGTTTACATGAAAAGTTAAAATGCCATTGTAAAAACATTAACGACAATCTAACGACGGTACCGATTGGTCCGATTTTGTTATTGGGTGACCGGCAAGATGGTTAGAAGTTTTGTCAGTCAATCGTCAACAGCATAATCGGTTGCGCTTTTTGGTCAATCCCCAACGCCTGACTCGGTCGTCAGTTCAGCACACACAAACCCTTACACAAACAGACAGTCCAAGTGTTGAAAGGCAAAAATCGCTCGCAGATCGAGGGATGTGGGTTAGAATGAAGTGCAAATGACATTTCTCATCACTTGTTAGTTTGTCGTCTAGTAAGCAAGCAGTCCTTCTTAAATGTCGGCCTCATCGGAGATGGGTGGTGGAGGTGGAGGAAGTGGGTAGTTGCGAAGTGGCGGTGCTTCGAGCTTGCCATCGTCTGTTGCTATTGCATCGGGTATAGGCAGGAACGAACTGTGTGACCCCTTGGCTTCCACGACTTTCCACTCTCACATGAAGTTGGCACCATCTGGATTCTGTCCCCATTAAGCACTCGGCACAGTACTTAAGTTCTCCAACACCGACACCCACAGCCTTTTGCTCAATGCAGTTGCTTCTGGATAGTATAAATGTAATGGTTAATAACACCACATCCCTATGTACCACAACACAGCACACCTTCTTTCAATGTTATGGAAGAAATAGATGTGGAACAGAATAGCAGAAGTTCCGCGGATGGAACAAAATTTGACTCGTAGACAGCACAATTGCTGTAGGCAATGCCGAAGGATGTGGAGGTGAGGGGGTAGTAAGTAGAAGACGGAAGGACAAACAGTGAGGTGAGTCGATGCTTTCTAGTTCACGTGCTTCAAGAGGCTCTCCGCCTCACGAAATGTCAACGCATCAAGCTCAACTTCCTTGCACAAACCACTGATTTCTTTCAGCTTTATAAACCCTCTTGCTTGCACTCGATTGGTAGGTTTAGTGATACTTTAGAAATTGGGACTTCCAAATGCGTGCATGACTTTTATGGTCAAATAGAAGGCGATGTATTTTATTGCGACGGGTAGAAACTGTGGGGTTTGGGGAAGGAGAATGGGAGGAGTGAATGGTGAGTGAGGCAGTAGTTGATCTCAAGGTCAGTAAAACTTTCGAATTCCTTGAGCTTAGATTGTCGGCTAACTTAACACTACCTGTTGTTTTAGCAATGATTAACGGAAAGTTGAGTCCTTTTTAAGTAGCGTGGATTTATGGTTTCAACGCGACCAAATGGGGAGAGATAGAAATTAATTGCGTAATAGTTGATTTACCTAAAAATTAGTAAGACAGGAGGCAAAAAGCACTTAAAACAACACAAACTTGCTAGTCTAAATTCTTTATCCACATAATAAGATGGTCTTTTATGAAAAACTTGAGATTGATATTAGCCTTGGTAAATACTACTTATCTTCCCTTTCAGTAGATCCATGTTCTATGAACCTCAAGTACATGCAACCGTTATGCAGTTCAGATCTTTATACAGACCCGATGAGCTTCGTCTGTATGGCATCAAAAATATGCTGAAGCTGGCTGTAAAATAGGAGGCTCAACTCCCTCTTTCCCTCGGATGTGTCGTTGTCGGTGGAAGAGGTGCGAAGAATTGGAGTGCCTCACTGTCTCTTGCTGGATGCAAGGAGCTGGTGCCACTTTGTGATGTTGAGGTCGACTGGTCAGTCAGCCAACAGTTCTTCCGCAACGCCGTCCGTATAGAAGGTGGTGGACGAAGTGTTAGAATTGAGAAAGTGCGAATTGGGCGTGCTTTCCGCTGGTCGTCACCTGTTGCCATTGCATCGGTTGCCGTCAGAAACCGTTTGCATAGTTACTTTGTTTCAACAGCTTCCACTTTTAAAATGATGTTGGTATCAATCCTTTGTCGCATATCCTCTCATCCGACACATTACCCAAATTTGTTCTTTTTCACACCTTTACGTTTACTCAGCCTGCTTATGCCAGCAGACAGACCTCCACGACAGACAATTAGATGTTTAAGTGCAGATATTCTTACCCTTCACAATTTCTCAGCGCAATCGCATCCCTCAACCCAATACAATTGTTCCTAAAAGGTGTGTATGACATGGGTAGTGCCACCACACTCCCATATTCCACGACACAATACACCTTCTCTGAATGCCATATAAGAAGCGATGAATGAGATGAATTGCAGCACATGTAAAACAGAGCGAAAGTTGGTTCATGGGGCAGACGATATGGTTGTTTTAGGTGATACTGAATGGTGCGGAGTTGAGATTGAAGCGGACGGGAGGTGGAAGTGTGTGCAGTGCGACGAGTCGTTGCCTTCTAGTTTACCCATCTCAACAGGTTCCCAAACCCTCAATTATTCAACGCATCAGACCTCACCACTGACGTTCTTACAATTCTCACAACCATCACATAGTTCACAGTCGCTAGGCTTCGTGAGACTTTAAGGATAACGATTATTAAATGCATGTTCAGATTTGATGCTGGAATTAAAAGGCAACCCGTTGCATTGTGATGGCTAGAACATGGAAGAGGGAAAACGGAAGGCGGTAAGGCGGAAGCAGAAAGGAGCTGGTCTAAAGGTCAGTGAAACTCTCATAGCCCTTGCGTTTTAATCTGTCGCCTACCTTATAACCGCCCATGCTATGAACCTTTGCCTTCAGGAAGTGGAACCTCCCGTTTCAAATAACATTAATTTTTAGTTCATTTGTAAATACCATGCGTTTTATAGAACTAAGACTTGGTCAAAAGGCCAAATCAGCCTAGAAGGACACACATTCAGTGGTCTGAACTTACACCATACACGGCGAGATGGTCCCCGAAATGCTACTTATATTTTTTTTCAGTAGACTCATTTTCTATTCACCTCAAGGAGTGCGGTTACGATTGAGTCCAAAGCTTAATGGAGATCCAACACCGTTCGTTTTCTTACAATCAAGTATGTAGCACAATTTATGATTAGAATGGCTTGACTTCCTTTTGACTTTGAATGTGGTCCCATCGGTTATGATTGCGGAGCAGTTCGTCATTCCGTGCCAGATGAGAGAAACTGACGCCACTGTGTGGCGTTAAGGTCCACGTTAGCATAAAAGCCGTTTCACTACTGCCCCTACCACCTTTCCAGTTCCAAATTTAATCAGCCGTGAAGTAGTGTGAAATGAGTGGATAAAAGTGGGGAGTGTGCAATACTATTTCTCACTTGCCTTTACAATCCTTAACTTTGTGCCCTCCTAATAGTAGGTCTCGGAGCTATTGAGAACAAAGTTTATGTTGTTTGCTTTAATAATGCACAGTAGAACGCCTTCTTTAGTCCAACACGTGAGAGCCTGCATTAGACGAGGGTGGCACAACATCTTCATCACTTGCACTGCTCAGGCAAATAAGCGAGTGGATGAATCCTGCCCATGCCGCCTGAGTGAACAGTTATCTGTCCGCGCAATGCATAGATATGTTTGTCGCAAGCGATTCGGCCAACGTTACTGCTTCCAATCTGGGTAGCATAATGACTGAGTAAGTCGGTGCATTAATTTAAACTCACCGTCTCTCTTGCTACCATTGTTTCTGGCCTCTATGAGATGGAACAGAAGCTTTCTCTTCAGGTGAACGCTTTTATCAGTGTCAAACTTGTTGAAGGTCTCCGCACAAATTTAGGCCTCACGAAGAAGTGGAAGAGGATCGGCTTGAAGTAGTCTAGGAGTGAGACGACGTCTAAGGAGACAGAGCTCTTAATTAACGCCTACTTTGAGTGCTTTGACATCAGTGGAATTAGCGACTTAAAACAAAATAAACTCATGGAACTTCGCGTAAATTGGTGATGTCTGTTAATTTAAATTCAATATCATTGTAATACTATGTTTATTTCACCGCCGGTTTTGTTTCCGGGCGGGCTAGCCTCTGGGTCATGTCAGCAGCCCAAGGAAGTTTCAAGTCGCTACAATCATCACTTTCATTGATTCCATTCATAGGTTCTCTTCCCACTGATGTGAATTTTGCTTTAAGTAAATATTGCAAAAATATAAGCAATACTTCTCCAGAATGCATCCCTGTAATTATGAGAAAAAGGTAATGGCTTGTAGCAGTCTCATTCTGTATGAATTGACAGAGTTTTGCAAATATGCATTTTAAACCATTACTACTGAATCGTTGGCACTGCATCGTCCTCACTTCACGGGATGGAGGCTGCTACTACTACTTGGAGGTCATGAGGTCATTCATTCGTCAGCCTTGTAAGTGGTTAATGTGGCCGACTGATCCCTCACGCTAGAGGATAGGCTTCGCGTGAAAAGAGGGGATCACCTTTAAGGACGTTCGCCTTGACGTAGGTCTCCGTCTCAGACGACAGACGTAGCGTCAAATGTAGACCACCCTTAAGCAATATCATTTCGAATCCCTCAAATTTGTTTGTGCAGCGCGGTATAGATTCTCGGGACAGAGAATGAGAAAGGAGAGGGGTACGCCCTCTCAACCTATAACCAGTTCCCCTTTGCCTCTTCTAATCAGTGCAGAATGTGTAAGCACTCGCTATGCCCTGCATACTGCTTCGTGTCAAGGCAAACCACTTAAGTGCCACTGTTGTGGGTTTGACAGGTGCCCATAAACTTCACCCTGACAGTCTCCACTAGTTCCTATGCACCCCTTTAATCCCCTACCCTTTCCATTAATTTAGCTTTGGGATCTCATTTAGGATCCAGGTCAAAAGCACATCGCAAGGAAACAGGCCTCTGCCTGACTCTTGGCAGCCAAAGCCATTAACTGCACTTTACAATTACACGAAACGATGTAAATGTAATTCGCCTGTTCTACAGCTACATTTCACTACCACAGTAGTTGTGCGAGTTCAGATCAGAAATTATCCTCACATTCACTGACCCAACTTTGAGTGGTTGTTGTTTCTGAACTGATGGAGGCGTAAACTGCACCTCAAAGTCGCGAGGAAGTGTCCGCACCAACTTAGCTTCACCTTGCTCAATCCGAGGCCTTGGAAGTTCCTAAATTTAGCCCATGTCTTTGACTTAAATGGGTGCTCACGGGTTCCTAGCTACACCCTACCAGAGACACAAACTTCTACAGGACCACACCTCGGTAAAATCCAGGTCAGAGGAGTTTTATTAGCCAATGGTCAAATTGACGGACAGATTTACAACAGCGATGTAGTGGTTTGTATTGACAACAGTGCAAGTTGAGGAGCGTGACTGAGTTACAACTGGTTAGGTCAGTCAAGTGTGAGACGAGAAGAACGGTCTGCATTGATCTGACCATTGAGACGGAGGAATAAATAACATTAAACCTTTCAATCCACCTGTGTGTGTATTAGCCTGTTGTGTAAGATTTCACCTCGTCCGCTTTTCAAATCGACTTTTGTCCCTGTTCAACGTCCGCAGAAGTTTATTGCATTTATTGGCTTCCTGCATGCCAGTTAGAGGAGATGTAGTGACACCTGCCAGAACCAACTGCGTTGAGTGGAAGGCCAACGAACTACAACCCGGAAGATTATCTCTTCCCTTACTTGGACTCATCAGTGGTAGAGCATCGCGTGTTACCATTGGCACGCCAAGTTGACATGAAGGTGAGTGAGTGAATGAGTGCTGAGGGATCGACCTGTTTGTGTTGGCATCATTTGAGAAGGGCAGGTTAATCCAACCTAATTGACATTAATTATGAAGGGTTGCCAAATGGTAGTCCACTTCTTACACATATTTTTATGCGAGTTTGAATGCAGAAAGACAATTTGCTGATAGATAGTGGTGAAAAGTATCCCTTCCACTTCCCAAGCACACAAGTCACGCTTTTCAACTGCCACTCACGTCATCAACACAGCACTCAGTTTGCTTCGTGCGTAATGGGCAAGAGACGGAATGGTTCACTAGGAATAGCCTGCTGCAAAGTAAACAATGGCACGAATGTAATTTCCTTACTTGGCACAATGAACTCCGGATGCACGTCAGAAGGAAGCTCAACTGTCAAAAGACAAACTGAGGCCTTAGTCAGGTATTCCAAATTCGCTTACGACGCGGAAAGTAAGGCAATTAATAATGAGACAAGACCGACTTTTGAGGACTGAGCCTTGTGCAGCAGTGGAATTGAACTGTAGGCGGTTAATTTGAGGGCTAGATCACCCTCTTCATATCATGTCAAAGAGAATGCTCCCTAACTTTGTGTTCGAAGTTATAATTAGGAGCTTTTAAAACATCCTGTTAGTCGAAACAAACAATGGGAATTTAAGGGGCGAAAAGGAAGTCAAAGCAGACATCGGCACAGTGAAGGACCAAAGAATGTCTTGTAATGATTCTTTTACCACTTAGTGAACTATGCGCTGACTGAAGCTGGGAAAATCGCATGGATGAAGATGAGAATACTCGCTCTGACTTTAAGCGTACACTTTCTGAATGGAGGGTGGAGAGGCGCCAATGGCAGTGATGAGGGGATGGCGTCCCCATTGGCACTAATCTACTCAACCTTTTCAGCCCTGTACCAGGAGGTATTCCATTCTACCGCTAAAACATCACCAGAGCAGACCGGGTGAGTTGGGTGGTGCAGTAGGCTCCCTTTTATCCTCCTCATCTACGTGATCACCGCCACTTGCGCACCTCGCTTAGACCTTCGACTACTTCTGAACATTACTTCCATGTGCTGAAATTGCGGTATACTTAGCTCTTCTCTACTTGAGTGCGGTGTACTTTGCAGGGCAATAAATTGCCACGAGTTACATTACGCGAACTCGAGAAATTGGTACTTGACGAAACGATTTCCGCCTCATTGCATACTGCGGTGTTTTTTAGCCACATCATCTCGGTTAGTCATTTTAACACTAGAGCTATCTCAACTTCTCCCCCAACAAGTCACTTCGACCAGCTGGACATCTAGAGAAGAAATAAAGCTGTCACAAAATATGCTTCAAAGTGTATAGAGCATAGTTTTTGAAATAACATCAATGACACATTCTCCTCTCGCGCTCCACCTGGTCACCTCTAACAGCAAAGGACACATTGCGACGATATTTACATATGGAAGAGGAACAGTTCGTTCAACCGTAAGTGGAATCGAGGGGGAAGATGTCGGCGGCCGGAAGGGAAGGGAGTGTTGGTAACGAGTGCGGTGATGCAAGTCAGAGAGGAGATGGAAAATCGCCATTAGCGTTACTTTTTGGCGTTAACAGCAACTTGGAGGGTTGTCGCTCACCTCGATGACCACACTGATCCAGTCCAGGAAAATCGGAGTTCTTTCGACCCCGCTTGAAGAAGAGCAGGCCCCGACGCAACGCTACAAGCTTACTCTCCTGCTGGTGGTTGGCCAGTGAGGTGATGAGCACCGCCTTCTTATTCCTTGTCTCCTCTCGATTCATCCGAGTGGACACACTACTTCTGCCCACCTCACTACTCAGACTATTGCGAGTGTTATCGGAGGTCTTGCTGCCACCATGGATGCCACAACGCATGAAGAGGCGATGCACACCGTCGCGAAAGTTCTTGCCTGTGCTGAAGTAGAGCACAAAGCCCATGGCAAAATGCGAGAGAGCCAACTCGTCGCACACTATCTTGATCATCCTCAGTTTGAGTGCTCGAGCCACCACCTCACTTTCATCGAACTACAAAGCAATGACGAAAGAGAAGTGCAAGCACTTGCATTAACCCGCAACATAGGTAGACATTCAGGATCCCGTGATCTCTCCATTCTACACCACCACCACTACTAAGCCACCAGGAAGTTTGTGTGTTTCCTAACTTGTAGGATTAACCTATAAATTTCTTCGAAATGCCTCTTCGCTGCCGCCACTGCATCGGTACACGCTTAACATTTTCTGCCAGTTGCGAACTGAATAAGCAGCGAAAGGCAGCACAGTGGAGAGACACGCACTGCGAAGACTGTTTAGGGGAAGTTCATTAAGGTTTTGTTACATTCACTAATTTACCTGCTGAAATGATACAACCCTGTGAGCGTTTGTGGGGAGGTTTTGCCATTATCTTCCTCCATGTTACAAGAAGCTGGGAATGACTTCGACAGGCGGCTTAAAGCACTGAGATAATAACAAAATGGAAGGACGAGTACCGTAATGAGACCACAATCCCATGGAGACACTCTGCGCATTATTTTATCACCGTGCAATAAAATCACCACCTGAAATATTTGCCCTGTGGAAATTCGCCCTTGTTTGTTGATGCTCTGGAGTTCCTTGGCTTCTAGATGTTTTCGCCAATAAAGGCTCTACGAACTGAATCCACAATAGTAATCAACAATACTGGGGTTTGACGATTAGAGTGACAGGACCGAGCAGGCCACTACTGTAGAGGCAGTAGTTTGAGCACCACAGCAGTGGCAGTGACAAGTGGGAGATCGCCATTTATTGGTTGGACGCACAAAAGATGGGGACGATGGACATTAAGGAGGATTGGGGAGGCTCGGTCACTGCAATCATCACCAAAGTCGAAATGGTTTACTCAGAACTAAGAGGGGAATGAGAGAGAAGGTCACGCCAACTTCCTAACTTCCTGCCTCACCCTTACCAAAGTGAAATGGAAAAGTTAAAAGTCAACTAGGAAAAATTTGCGCTCTTGCGTACTTTTCACCCCTACCGAAACAAAGTCCGTTGGAGTGCAATAGTGCGTTCCAATTTCACACCCTGAATTTGCCTGAGAGAAAACGAATTGAATTCCAAAGTAAAGTAGGCTGTAAAAGGCCTACTCCACTTTGATTTAATTTTGTCTACCCATCTTAAAACGGATACAGGGATTTTATCTCACTGACTGGAAAGGAAATTTAAGCTACATGCTCACTTAACCTCAAAATTGTTGTGTTAGCCCAGTAGGACAGGTGAATACGTCTACTCCTTCCCCCATCTTCTCCCATCCACCTCACCAAGAGAGCGGCTGGGGATTTTAAGAAAGTCACGCCGATATGGAGGAAGGATGAGCCCAGTGGTGCTTCTTGGTAAGATTCAATTAATTATAAATTATTAAATTTTAATGGTTTGATAAAGAGGAGACAAGGGTGTTAATATTTCGCAAGGAAACCTAACAACTTTGAAAGGTACGCCTGTATTCCCTTATGTCGAAGGGCAGCCCCAATCTCTTCTTCCAACACATCCCATCGAAATAGAACGATCACTCATTCACTTGGTTTTGCTCTTTTCATTCCTACGATGGAAGGAAGGGATCATATTCGTCCTCTTTTTCCCCTTTTTTCAAAACTTAGGAATGCACTCAGCCAAGTCATTGTGCATGCAGTGCCATCTATCCCTCCTCCATCGGAGCCGGGAGGGAGCACGATCACAGCTCCCTTTTTAACAATTAAAGCGCATATTCCCGTACTCCTCTCCTCTCCTTTCTCTTCCCTGTGAAGCCATTAAATTCATTGGGAATTATATGCTTCCTTCTTGGCGGCAATAAGGTGGCGTTGGGGAATGGAAGAGGGGACTGAATTGTCTCTATTATTGAGGATCCAGTGCAACCTTTTCTGCGCCCCACTAGGAGAGGAAAAATCTTGAAAAATGTTCTGATGTGTAGCTGTTAAATTCTTGTTGGCAATGCTTCTGCGCATGGACAGCTAGACAGGAAGTTCTTGAGCCACGGCTGCCTTGAGAATGTCACCCTTAAAAAGCGGCGCAAGGCTCTGTCGCACTTGTTTTGCCCAATCGAAAAACCTCATACCTACCCGCCACTTCATTTATTTTCCATAGAAATAATGAACTGATATGCCAAGAGGTCAGGCTTTTGTATCCACCAATGCCTTCATTTAAGGCAGGAGCGGAGAAGAGCAGAGGTGGTGGTGGGAAGGCAGTAGTGCCTAATAAATCGGGCAACCTCCTGCTAAATTGGTCTCTCTCCCAACCCCTCTGTATGTCTACCATTAAACGGCTTTTAGCCTTCCCGCTCTATCTCTTTTGATGTCCTCGATGCTACCTCGGGTGCTGCATAGGTGTGGTCCATGAGCTGCTTCTGTAACATGGAGGAAGGTAATTTCTACATCCTGCCTTCCTCTATTCGCGCTAACTTAAGCCAACAAGCATGGTGGGAGGAGGATTGGAAGGAAAGAAAGGAGAATTAAGGAAAAGAAATCACACGAGCCACGGGACTAGCGGATGCCGAGTAACCACCAAGGGACAACAGTTGGACTCTTTCCGCCTTCCCCTCCCTCCTCTAAATCATTAGCGCTACCTAAAACAGTAGGCTAATAGGTTAGATAATCTTAAGTCACTAGTTTACAAGGTTGGAGAAAGAAACAATCACGAAAGTGCCCTCAGTCCAGGCGATGACCACACCTTTCTCTTGACATGATTTATGCACCATTACTAACGTTTCGGCGTAGTTGGTGGTGAAGGAGGAGAGGTTTCTATTCACTGAGGCTAATTAATTAACTATAACCCCCCTCTCTCACTTCTCTCTCCCTAGCACACACACACACACACATACACACAGCAAAACACAAAAACACATTGTCTTCCAATCACACTGTCCTTCATCCCCCTCACTGCCAAATTTCTCCTCCTACCCCGCTAAAGTGGCTTTCGGGGGTAAAACGAACTCAAGGCAAAGAGTCGACTGCCTATTTTAATAAAATAAAGGCAAGGCCTGCAAGGTTTAAGGTTTATTTTCGCTACTTATTCGGCGTTTAAGTAGTATAGGTGGGTTTCGAGGTGGATAAAAGGGCGTGACTAAGATTTCAGCTCCCTAATTTAATAAAATAAAGGAAGAATGTAAAACAAAGCACCCTTTTCAAAGCGCATTCTCTCTACTTCTTCGCCTTGTAAGTAGTATGGGCAGTACAAACAATGGCTGTTTCTGTGCTGAGATGTTTGTCCGCTGCTACTCTTATTTTTTGACGTCTAGACTCATCTTTCTTTCCTTTAGTCCAAGTGATGGCGTGACGATTGTCCGACCCGGCCGAGAGGATTCGCTATGGTAACGCAACTTGTCCAGGAGGAAGATCACGCCATCATTTTCTTTCCGCATTTGTACACAGCAGTTAGCTTGCAGTGGAGAAGAGGATATTTCTACCCGAGGAATGGGTTTACCCGCGCTAGTCACAAACAAGTGCCTCCATATTCCCACGCCCAACTAGACCAGGGAAAATTGCCTACACAGTGGACGGAGTGCCTTGAATTGGATTTGTTAACAAAGTTACCGATCGAGTACATAAAATCACGACGGGATAATTAATTATAGAGTGGGCCATGCACGTCTTGTGACTCTGAATGGAGCAAATTCGAGATGTCCCCCCAGAATGGGGCAACCAAGGCTTCGAAAATAGTCCTCAACCACTTAGGTTGATTAAAACCCAAATATACTTAACTTCAATCGCACAACCAAACGATTTGACTTTCTTTTTTCTTTGAACTGGGAGTAGACGATGAAACAGATGTGGGGACAAATGGGGTAGGGTACCACCGTACCTTCATCAGAAGGGGCTTAATCAAGTAGAAGGGGAGGGTTCTGGATTTATTGTATTTACCGCCAGAAGGTCGATATGAGGTCGCAGCGGTGGCTACCTTCAGGCACTAAGGCCACGCATAAACTTGTCACTGAACCCTCTCAGCGGTTTGTCCCCGCCATTGCATCACAAACTTGACTCAAAGTCAAAAGCACCAAAAGAGGAACAAGAAGGCCAACGCTTCAAATGAGAGGTGAGTGCTAAACTAGACTGAGATGCTAGGCCTGTTCGTTTTCTGGATCAAAATAGGCAATTCAATGAGTTCCCAGCCTCACACCAAATGTAACATCAGGAAGCATTGTTATACATTAATCTGATGGATACTTCAAGCATGAGCCTTTGATTTGTTTCAAAATCAAGTCTTTTACTATCTGCCATTTCAAAGGTGTAAGAGGTTGAAAAAGCCCCAACTTTTGCGTTCCGTTCCAGCAACTACTGCGAAAGGTAGGATCTCACACCGACCACCCCGACAGATCACCTTGTCACTACGTCGAAGCCATACTGAGGAATAGTTAGTTGGTTGGTTAGTTAGTTAGTTAGTTCGTTAGTTAGTTAGTTAGTTAGTTA
Source organism: Taenia multiceps (assembly GCA_001923025.3). Classification (NCBI taxonomy): domain Eukaryota; kingdom Metazoa; phylum Platyhelminthes; class Cestoda; order Cyclophyllidea; family Taeniidae; genus Taenia; species Taenia multiceps. The sequence goes on along the minus strand of CM010311.1, from coordinate 73,147,216 downwards.
GTCGAATGTCTACCTGACATTCATGACAAACTGGCGGAGCACTGATGGGAGATACCGACACACCGCCACTGACCATGACTGACCGCCTCACATAACTCCCCTCGATGAGGGTGGAAAGGGTGAATCACTTCGGCATAATCTTGATAGTGCTTATATGGGTAAACAAATGTAGGACAGTTAAGCGGTTCACCCAACCCACCCTCTCCCTCCCCCCACTTACTTTGAAGTGGTGCTGGTGCTGCACAGTCATATGATTGGAAATGAAGTTATTTACAGACAGACCCTCCTATCTCTCTCTCTCTCTCTCTCTCTCTCTCTCGACCTCTAAAATGCAAATTTTGAGAGACAAGAAGTTTATTGCTTTCTGAGCACGGCGCGAGTACCCCATTGCCTTAGTAACAGTAGAGGGGGGAGGTGTGCATGCAATCAATGGGTGACATTGGGGTGTTGCTACTTCTTTCTCAGGCTCAGAAGGCAGTGATTGCGCAACTAACTTGATTTTATTGTTTCATTTAAGGGAAATTAAATTAAATTATTTTTGCTTTCCAAGAGTTCACTTGATCCGTTCCAAATCTACCCATATCCTCAGAGTGGAAGGATGCGAATCAATCATGGGAAAGAGATGAGGATTCCTAGAGGTCAGACATGTGCAGCTGAGCAATAAGTAGCCATATTGGCAAAAAAATGTGGATGTAGGATGCGGAGAGATAATTAAACCATTCTCGTACCTCAAAGACAAAAAAGGAGAGAAGGGGGCAGGAAGAGAACGAATCTACGAATTTAATGGCCTTGTTTTATTTCCTTATCCTAATCTAATGCCTGATCCGTTACTACACATCCTTTCATAAACTAATTAAACATTAATCCTCCTCTTCTTGTTTAGCCCTTTTGGTGTAAAAAGGAATGGAATTAATAACAAAATATCAAATTTCACTTAAGACCTTGGGGTCGGGTTGCGCGCTCACCACCTCCCTCCCCACTTCCTCCAACTAGCGTTGAAAAATCAACCCCGCTAAAGGGTATTTTTGTTCTGTCACACTTCGCTTTCGTCATCTCATTCACTTTTGACATTTTTTCTTCAGTCCAGAGATCCGAAAGGCAAGATTTCCCATATCAACAAACAGGGAGTATGGTATTTAGGCGCAAATTTGCGTAAAATTTCACGGCCAAAATCTCGTTAATCTAATCCACTTTAAGGGAATAAAATAAAGCCGCTGGGCTTACCTGACGCTTAGGCCATCCAACATAGGCATCAATGGAGAACTTGAGGTCGAGCACATACCACAGACCGCCGAGGAGAGTAGCAAAAATGACATAGAAGCTGACCACTAGCAGCATTATGGTGGTGGACTTGAATTTGGGTGAAGAGGCCTCTCCACAACCTGCTGTCTGATCACTCTCTGCTCGTCTTCTGTTCGGTTCTTTGAAGGAGGTAGATGGTTTTCGTGTTCCCATTTCAGAGTCTTTATCGGTAGCAGACTTTCGAAACAATCGTTGCATCATCCCAATCTCATTGACCCTTCCACTAGTGGTACTACCTCGAGGCACACCCGGAATCATTTTCTTCATTTGGGCGCTTCGAATCTTTGCCATCTCGTTGATTACGAGGCAGTTAAAGGTGAGCACCAAGAGTGGGGCCACAAGAGAGTAGAGCACTTCAAGAGTTGTCGTGAAGTAGAAGACAGCTGTCGAACGAGGTTGACATCCTTGGGGATCCGTGCTCATCAGATAGGCCATGGGAGAACAAACGAAGAGAGTTAGAAGGATAATGCCGACGCAGATATGGACAGCGCGCTTAACGGAACAGATTCGAGAGACCATGAAAGGCTGGCATATTGCTAGCCATCGTTCCACAGTGAAGGCTAGGACGAACATAGGAGAGGCATACTGAACGGTTAATGTGACAGTTTCAAGGACTTCACAAGATCCCGTCGTTGGATAGAAGGGTACATCCCAAGTTCTCGTCAAGTCCCGGAAGAGAGAGATGGCCAAAACAACAGTGTCGTTGAGTGAGAGAGCTGCCAAGTAGACAGCCGCCGAGTTTCCATGGTACATCCGTTTGCTGGACCACACCATAAAGGCAATGAAGTTCCCTGGAAATCCGATGGTGAAGAGGACAATGGTAAAGTACTTATCGAAGAAGTGCACTTGAGGAAAGTAGTAGAGGGCAAATTGGGAGTAGTTAAAAAAGTTCTCATAAATCGGTTTTTCTGGATCGAAGGTGGTTGCATGTGCCTCCTCAGGATTTCCAGCGACGCATGTATGGGAATCAAGAAGTAATTTGAGTATAACAGAGACCAACGCAATGGATAGTCTATGTAGATATAACAAAATCATCTTAGCATTAGACTTTCAGCTCCAGGGCGGTTAGAATGGGTAGACTGCGGTAGGGATTGTAAACCTGCGGTTTAAATAACCCTTGAAAAGCCGACCTCTTATTGGTTAGCTTGAGGTGTGTTTAATTGGTGGATGGATTTGATTGGACAAGCTCAAAAGCCAATCGTAACTGCAAATTAGTGGGTACGGTTATAGTGTGAGGGTCAAATTGAGAGCTGCCTTTGACTCTGCAATTATGAGGTCTCAATAAAGCTCACAAAACCGCACTAATGTGGGTATATTTTTCTCACGTTAGGCAACTAAAATCAAGTGGTGTTTTGCTCGTTTTCGCATATAGCAATGGTGTTCTTCACTCATACTGACGCCTGGAAATCAGTACCGAAGTGGGTTAACAGATTTTTCATTTCATTTTTGGTTGTTGCTAATGATATTCGAAATAGCAAACTCTTCTGACCTCCAACTGCAGGAAAGAATTGACATTTTATTTAGTACTTAAGACCCAGGTAGCAGGTGGCGGATATCTTTCCCGTCATTGCGACCGAGCAACGGAGGGATTGGAAAGATTGCCTAGCAGCAAAAGAATAACTAAGACATACACAAATATATTAAATAATTCCGCTACTTGGGTGTTTTTTGCTGTTTTGCCAGTAATCACTCGTCATCATGGGCCATCAGAAGAGATGTTAATTGACAGGGAAGAAGATCTTGCAGTGTCTGTCATAGCAGCTGGAAACTGTGATTAATTTTTTCTTTCCTTGTTGACAATTTTCAAAAATGGATGAAAAACAATGCTTCATTAATCTAGAGCTTGTTCATTAGAGCTCAGTTGTTACTACCTTTTCCCCTTGTCTTGTCTTGCAGGGTGGAACGATTCTCCAATTCCTTCCTTCGAGTTGGGTCTTACTCTCCAGATCGGAGTGATTGTCAGTTTTTTAACGGAGTTTTCGTGGGTTCTTCACAGAGCAATGAGATCCTCATGTTTCTCATGAGGAGTAAAAGGCGTCGGACGGGTGGCATTGCACAGCTGCAGACCCACGGAGTCTAGTGGTAACCTATGGGCAGAGTGAGCTCCAAGCGCTTGGCGTGGAGGTCAACATGCAGCCGTCAGCAGGCGCCACTACTGCTGTATTTGGTTAGAAAAAAAAAGGCTTCTTTTACGATGACATCGGACATAAAAGTACGTTATGCCTCGGTAGATGCGCATTTCCATGGCACAGTCATGCCAATATTGCCTTTACGGCAACACACCCATGCCAGGCGTGATATCTTGTCACTCTGCCGCACAAATCAGCGGTCGACTCCTTTTATGGCCAAAGCACCGACTTATTGCTAAGTAGCGACTGTGCACTCATGGTAAGGATAACTGAAAAGAAAAACAGATGTGCTGCTCTATTAAAAGTGAAGCAAGGCACTTAGAAATTAAAAAATTTTAATTTCACAGTTTAAAAGTAGAAATAGAGAGTCAGGTCAAGTTACTCCTCTCTTTCTTTATCTTAATTACTTTCTTATTTACCCACCTACTTGTATTTATCTACTACTACTACTACTCCTACTCACATACATGATTAAGGGTGTTCAGTCACGAGGTGAGTGATCACATGTCAAAATCACTTTGTTTACCTCTTTCGAGGCAATATTTGCATAGTCCCAACAGCTGGTCCAGCTACCAATAAAAAATGCCCATAGGGTGGCTTGGAACAATCATGTAGTACAGAATTTATAAACTTTTATTAAACCATCACTTTCTAACTGATAACTTTTTTGTCTTTTGCTCCTACAATCGCCCTAAATGTTGTGCATTTTGCTGACGCATTGAAAGTGTAGCGAACAAGTGGCTTTCACAGGCTTTTGCCTGCCTGTCACATTCACTCACCAACGAGGAAGTGGCTTTAGAGCTCCTTTCCCCTGGCAGTGCTTTTCGATGCTGCTAAGATTTATTAAGGATCATTTAACTGCACCTTCGAACTAGCACTCCTTTTCCCTGGATTGTCATCTGCATTTTTGCTAAGTGTGCACCGATGTTCGATTCAAACTAAGACTACTTTGGGATCCACAAAAACCAGAAAATCAAGGAATGGAATTGAGAGACCCCGGTGGTCTAGAGCTTCACCTTGCAATGTCTCGGCGCACGAGGTTGTAAATAGCTGCGTCACCTTCACCGCTCGCACGAAAATGCCTATTGTAGTGTGAGCTGGCAATTGCGCTCCTTTACACTCTCTACACTATTTTAAGCATCCTTTTATGTTAGGAGCCGTTTCATACTTGAGCCTCAACGTCTTTATTGACGAAAAACATTGTAGCTCACTCTTACTGTCACCTTGGTTATCGGTGGTGTCTAGACTAGGTGCCTAGCCCACGCCTGGTGGGATGCGCGCCAACGGGGGTAGAGAGGGACTTGGCACCGTCTCTCTCTTGTGCATCGCACTGTTTACATAACAGCCTAGCAGCGCAGAATTGCCAATCCCGAGGGGGCGTGTAAATGGGGGCTTTGTCTGCTCCCCAAACTAGAAATTTAAATATTCATTAATTTATTCATGCTTACCTCAGAGGCAAGGTGGATTTCACCTGGTGTATTTTAAGGTGGCAGCTTAAATTTCAACCTCGCGAGAAGTGGATTCACCCAAACATCCAACTCGAGCGGAAAGGCAGAAGAGAGGCGGAAAGCGATTCGTTATTTTGTCTATCAATCTGTCATGTTAATTGAAAGAACATTAGAAGTGAGGAGAAGCAGAGCAATTAGTGATTAACTAATGGATGATGCAAAATTTATCCCAAAATATACCTCGTTGTGAACTTTTACCCTCGCCTAAACATTTTTCTCGAATGCAGATAGGAGCTCTAGTCACGAGTAGGTCTGAAAATTGTCTTGGGTCTATTGCCTGTTTCATCTTTCACCAAAAAGTCAACATTTTTTATCCCACTAGGCTAGAGCCAGTGCTGTTACCACCAAGAAGACACTATTTCCGAAGTTGGAAATTGCAATCCCCAGTACTGTTTCAACCCTCACCTCGCCTCTGTTAGCCATCCAGTTAACAGATCCGGTCGGTCCTAGTTCCTGTCATAACTGGCCATAAACTGATTTGCGTACTAACCAGCGCACATCCAAAGAGTCACAGGCCAATTGGATGATAAAAAATGGCGCTTTAAAATCCACTGGAGGTAAGGCGAGGCGAGGAAAAAGGGAAAGGGTGGGAAGGGGGAACAGCGGCGTAGCCTTATCTGGCTATCATTTGAGCCCTCTCACTCTAATCGTGTTTAGTATTTCATTTTCCTATATTACTTCCTTTTTATTTATTTAAATGGGTTAAAACCGTTTGCGTGATAAACAAATTAGCAATCTGGAAATGTCATCAAACGGGTTTCAATGACAGGTGCAAATGAGCGGTGGTCTCAGTTGACAGGATGTATCACGTTCCCACTCCCCTCCCTTTCTACTAGCTAACACCCCGAAAGGTACAACCAACAGTCATTGAGGTGCTTTAGGAAAAATTAATTTCCAAGTTGGAGAGCGAAAGTTAATTTGCTTTCTGCCTCCCTCATAGTTGCATTGCCTTTCAAATGGCCCCCCAGTCGGGGATTACACATGCGTCCAATACCCTTCCAAAGTCCTCTACGTTAGGTGAGTGACACAAGGCTAAAAAACACCACTTCCAAAATCAATCCACTTCTTGATGTATGTTTAGCTTTAGCAAAAATTTGAGCTTTTATTTTTTTGTGAGAGAAAATAAACATAGTCGAGGGCGTCCCTTTTGCCCACTCTTGAATAAGGGATAAAACAAGATTTATTACAGCCCATGGTCTCTTATAAGTTGACCACATCTGCCGTCCGTGCGAATATAGACTGACAGGGTAATGAAAGGGCTGCGACTTGTCTGCCAACTTCACGGCTGGTTTTGTAACAGCAAAACGGACGAATAATCGCCCCTTTGATTGTGCTTGAGTGAATGACGATTTTTCCTTTACTAGTTCACCAATCCGTACAAACTCTGCAGCCAAATAGATTTTCTCTCTTTTTTAAAAAGGTTGAATATGATAGGAGATGTTGATTTTATAACTTGAGTTAATTTGGAATGGACCCATTTTGATGGTTGCTTCGAGCAGTCTTTGAAAGGCCGCTTTTGTCTGGATTTCGTAAATATTTATTTATTTAGAACGAACAATTGACTTATTTTTTTTCTAATGATTTATGCGACACAAGAGGCCTTAAGAACCAGACAGAATTATTTGTGGTCATGCACAGAGGAGGTGAGTCCCACCAGACAGGGGGGCCAGAAATAGCGATGGAGTGAGAGTGGCTGTTGCCGAAGTCATTAAAAAGGCGCACTGAAGAGGGCGCATATGGCTCTATGTATTGTCACTCGACTGTTAAAAAAGGCTTTGTTTTGAACGATTGGAACTAAAACGATTAGCGCCGTCATCTTAAAGAGGTCACCCTAACTTCAGTCCCACTTTTGGCTCTCAACTTCCCGTCCTATTTCATACTAGATTCTGTGATAGTTGAACGGAAGTCCGTTTCTAAATGCTTCATGCCACCGACGTGGAGGGTAATTTACGGGACACTGAATGGTCTCCCAAATACTGCAAAGAATTACGACATTGACTAGCCGACTCTCAGAGGCAAATTAGTGTGCTCGGCTTCAGTTTATGCTATAGTCATTCCCAAGCAAAAATCTTTGTGTTTTATATTTTACTGTGTTCCCACTGCCTTTAATGTACCTGATTGCTTCAAATTGATCTAGAAAATGCCTTTCACACCTGCACCTTACAGTAGGCAGAATCTACAAATGATAGTAAAAATTAAAAAGAGCCTGTTTTGTCCAAAGTGAAGTGACGATGAAAAGGTGAGCTGGTGATTTCTAATGTAATTGTAGACAAGTTTATTTACTTTACCGTGTGACTCAGTTATGGTGCTTTCTAGCGGAGCTCTGCCCTTTCCCGCCTACACTCCTCCTTCCCCCTTTCGTATATAACCTGTGCGCTTATCTACAAGTTGTAGTAAATACGCTGTGATAATTTATTTCTCTGTCTACATGGGGAGGCACTTATGATCCCCAAAAGTCGACTACCCCCGCTGTTGCATGCATGCGACCCCGGAGCCGTCAAAGACAGGACTCCATTAGGCTTTTATTAGCGAGTAGGCAATTTTGTACTTCTAACTATTTACTCTGGTGGGCATTTCGGGCAGGATACGCACTACACGCAGAATTCGACATTCACAGTGCTCACTATAAGGCAGTCCTTTACTTCCCCTACCTCTCCTTCTTCCTTCTCTTCCAAGGCGGCAGGAAGCATGTAGCGCTGTCTAAAAGGCCGCTTTATGGTACTTCCTTCGTCAGTTGGTTTTTGCCCGAGTAAAAATGGGAGCAGTAAATAGGTGGTATGGAATGAAGCCTAAATATGCGTTGCGCTCGGTGTATTTAAGGGCGGAAATGACGATCGCATACCTTTTATATGCATACTTGATGAAGAAATGTAGTGCAACTTCTTTGCCAACAGTTTGGACATTGTGAGACCAAAGTGGTGCTTAAAATGACGACTGAATGATCCCTGCGTTTAATTTAATCAAGAAAACGGGAGACACTGATTTCAAGCCACGACTTGCAAGTTTACCTTTTTTACCGTCGAGAAGAGACGGCCTTCGCGGGCCAATCTCTCAAGAGGTTGTCAATCAAGATGACAGACTACATCGCCTACATCTGCCTACAGAGAAAATCAAGCAGCTCAGAGCACAGCAGCCAGTCCAGTGGAATGTCTGATGCTGGAAGCCTCGTGGACGCACGCCCCTCCATAGTGGAAGCTTTCAGTAGCGCACCAAGGCAAGCCAGCTGTCTTAGAATGACACAGAAGCATATATCGGTTGAAGATCTTTAGGTACTAATTAAAGGTTGAGGTATGCCAAAATAAATGCTTAGGACTGACAGTCTAACTTTACCTCTCCCCGGCTAATGCTTTGCTGTCTGCAAAATCATAATTGTCGAGCAGAAAGGTAGACGTCGTCGACAATTGTCACGCAGGCTACCCGTACTGCGACACTAGACAAATTGAGTCTCCACTGACAGGTCGCCTAAGCTAATGTGATCCTGCCAGCAGGCGACTTTGGAGCAATAAATTAGTAGTTTTATGCCCGAGGCAGCACTGGTTAGTGAGCTAGGCTGCTGCAAATTGAGAGAGCTCCTGTGTGAGTGAATGACCTTCTATCGAATTTGTGCTAGTCGTTAAGCAGCCAGACCGCCTAAAACATTCTAATTTTGCCTAGTAAATGGATGAAGAAAAAAGAAATTTTGGTTTGATTAGCAATTGATGAGGTTGTAGTGCATGACTGACAAGCTGATGTGTTTAACTATTCGTCAACATCTTAAAGAGTTGTCCACTATGGAATTCAACGAATCAACTTTAAGGCAATCCTGAACCCAGCAGTAATGCGGGAGATTCGCTACCTGATTGGTGAAAGATTGAGTAGAGTCCTTCAAATTGCATCCAGAATCCTTCTGAAGATCTTAGCATTCATTGATTATGCAAGAACAGCATTTATTTCTTAATGCTGTCGCGATTATAAATGAACCTGTCAGTCGCCGTGGTTTGTGAAGTTCTGCCGCGAACATTTCCCCATCGTTACTATTTGTTTCTCCCTTTTCAATATGAAGGGTTGAAATGTTCAGTGGAGTGGGTAGAGTGGAAAGAAGGCCACTGCCTCATCCTCCCCTAATTCTTGTACTCGTCCACCTCTTCCTCTTCTTTCAGTCTCTCTGATGCAAATTTACCCAAGTGGCGGTCGCAACAACTCTTGTCGAGTGAAAGAGACGTGTATGGAGTTTGTGCCAGGTAATTCCTTCACTTCTCTCACAGAAATATCTCCACCATACCGTCAGTCTGGTGACACGTCTTCGTTGACAATCCCCACTTCCCTACTCACTTTCCATTACTCTTAACTGATTAAAAAGGCAGTTAAACCACCAGATTTTTCCTTCCACAAAACTGTACAATTTTGATTTAACTCCGTGGAATCACACACAGCATCAGTGACATTGACAAGATAAATTGGGCTTGCGTTTTACTGCTGCAACGACTAATTTAGGAAGCTAATAAATTGTTACTACTGCAAGAATTATCTTTATGGCGCCACGTTATCTATTAGTCGTACATCCAAATTTGCAGGCTCTTCAATCGCCATGATTCTTTTTTTTGTCTGCATCTTCAGCTTTCCCGACCTTTCCAGTGGATACAGGGCGCTTTGTAGAAGAAACTATACCCAGAGATCCCGCATTCCTCTTACCACCTCAGTTTCTGCCTAGTTGTTGATACCCATTCGCAGGAGACTCATGACGATCGAAGTCGACAAGTGACTTCAGAGAAGGAGAGGAATGACACTTTGAAAGGAGAAATCAATGCCATTGGCTAAAGCTACATCACCTCATTCTTTAATGTACATGATGTATTTTTACCCCCTTGGTGGCACCAGTCGCTGCGTTCCGACCTTCAGCTCTTCTGTTTGCTTCCATATCGGTACTCCTTCATAGTCCTTAGGGATCTGCAATTTACATCTATTGTGGTTAAGAAACAACTTCTTCTCTTGTTTTGTCCAAATTTTACTTAAATTTCACTTCCATTCCTATTCCCTATCCCCCGCTCTCCCCGACCCTAATGGAAGAATGGATCCGTCCAGAAGTAAGTTGTTTGCTTGATAAATGTTGCATAACAAACGGTTTTTAAAAAAATGGGTGTGAAAAACTGAAAAGATGTACCAAAAATCCACTTGCAAATAAAGTTGCACTCAAATGAGGAAGAAAAATGAGGCAAGTTACAAGTTATCTTGAATAAAAAGGCGAAAAATTTACAGAATGAAGGTGATATTGGAACGCGTGAAACATTTGGAAGTCACCTAAACATTGACAGAAGCATGAATGTCAAAATCTCTACTTCACTTAGCCAATAGTGTCATGTAAATCTCTATCACCTTTAAGGATGACTTGTGGTCAGTAATATGACCCATCTAACTGTGGATGGTACCGCGCTGCCTGTATTAGTTGTACATCCAAACTTGCAGGTACTTCAATTCCCACGATTCTGGCGGCTTTGTGTCTTGGCTCGCCTTTAGCTTTTAATACTTACCATGTCGATACAGTGTGTCTTACAGGGGAAACGATACCCAGAAGTTCCCGAAAACGATAATATCTTATCCAATTATGTTATAGTACTTGGCTTCAACGGTATGGCATTGCATTCAACAAACTCGAAATCCCTGTCCATTTGACTCAAGTTTGCTTACTACTGCCTCAACGCACATCCGCAACAAGGGCGGAGTTGGAGGGCTAAATATGTAGGACAAGACGCTGAGCCAGAGAAAATTGTGGAGATTGGCGAGTCCGCAAATATGGATGTGCCACTTAGAGATGAAGCTTTGTACCATGAAGATCACCTCTGGAGTGGTAGCAATCTGTTAGCCCCTTTAATTATTCCCCAAAAAAATAAATCGTAGATTCAATTTAACTTCCACGGAGTTAAGTCAAAATTGTACAGTTTTGTGGAAGGAAAAATCTGGTGGTTTAACTGCCTTTTTAATCAGTTAAGAGTAATGGAAAGTGAGTAGGGAAGTGGGGATTATCAACGAAGACGTGTCACCAGACTGACGGTATGGTGGAGATATTTCTGTGAGAGAAGTGAAGGAATTACCTGGCACAAACTCCATACACGTCTCTTTCACTCGACAAGAGTTGTTGCGACCGCCATCAGGGGGGAAAGGACGAGGAGAGGGGTGAGGCAGTGACCCTACCCTCACCCCACTTATCCCTTCCGAGAGCTTAACTCTTCCCATTGGTTGGGGTTGCAGTGATGAAGTGATGCTCTAAAACTGTCTTGTGGGAAGAAGAAGAAGAAGAAGGAGAAGGAAAATAAGAACGTGAATCCTCTTGGGCTGGCTGAATAGACTTGGGCGTTTCTCCCAAAGGCATTGTTACCCTTCTTTTTCTCCCCACATTCGAGTAGGTAAAATCTTAGACTCAAATTTTGTTTAGTCTTCATCGAGTGAGTAATTTCCCCCTTAATAATTACGTCCGCCTCCTACCACCCACAAACACAAATGCAATGAGAGCACTCTTCTTTAGAGGATGAGGCAGTGGTGCGTAAAAGATTATCGGTGGAGGGAAAACGCACAAGTAGCATTTTCTCACCACTCATTCGGTCAACAAAACTTATTTCCTTGTGCATCTTTTTACAAAGGGACGCAGATCAACACAGTGGAGGCCTTGATAATCTTAGGTAAGGCGGATGAGACCCAATGACTTAGTGTCTTAGCTCTCACTATCCCTCGCGCATGACATAACTGAAGTCTCAAGATCAAGAACTCGAGTCTTCAGGAACACGATGCATATACCTGTAATTTACAGATGTAAATACTTTTGAACGGTGTGGTATGCAGGCATCATATGCGATCACCTTCTTCTCCAAATGCCAAGCAAGGATCCGTGGCAGAAGCCATTTTCTGTAGCAGTGGCACAGCGTTTCAGTCAGCTTGTAAAGCAGATGTTAAGTGGATGTGAAAAGTGAGTGGGGCCTGAAGGTGGAAAAGAGCCCAAAAAGGACTACGGCATCGAGAAAATCGACTCAACCCCATTCCTGCTAGTTAGAATGAGTGAGTAAGTAATCCCTTGGCCGCCAAGGCTTGGACATGCATTACACCTTTTTCTATATTTTCGCCTCCCTGTAAATGTATTCCTCAAAAAGGTATTTTAGGCCAAATTCTATGTTTTTATAAGCCCAGACACGGAGCATTGGTCTTTCTCACTACCCAATTGCAAGTCTTGCCAGAAGAATCCAAAAAGCAAAGACTTCAGGGGTGTTTACTTTTTTGGTTGACTCTAAGTAAGAGGCGAATCTTCCCAAACATAGATTACGTCCCTGTGAAAGTTTCACCAGTCAGGAGGTGGGATGCAACTCTTCAAAATACCAACTTCTTTAGCAGCCATTATTACTGCCAGAAATTCCTTTTTATATCATATAGGGACTTGGGACCTCTAATTATAAATTAAAAATACCTTTTGCATTTTTATTAACTTTGGTGCTTATTTGGCTTAAAAGGTTAGCAAGATTTGCAGTTCTTGATAGGTGAGAAAAAGCGGGATTCATGAGACCGCGCTACTTTGATATACTTTCTCTGCTCCTCATTTGCTGGTTTTCATCAACAAGTTACCACTGATAAGAGAATTTGATAAACTCTCCAAAATGGAGGGGAACATTTGTGATTTTAGTAAAAATTGCTTGGTTTTTAAGAATGGTCACAAGAATTCCATTGGCACTTAACAGGACTGGCGTTTTAGCAAGGACAAGCTACCAACCACTCAGCAACGCAACCACCAAATCGAGATGCCTTACTGCTCTTCAATGTACTTCCCCCTAAATAAGAGGCAGTCTGCACCCACTTAAGCGTTTTAAACTCGACTTAGTCCGCTCATTTACTACAAGGTGGTTACGAGCACGAGTCACGCATTTGTGACAGGTGACACAGCTAAGACATTAAGGCGTGACATATCCGTGACTTTGGTATCAAACATGGTAAGCATGCACCGACGGTCTGTGTATACACCTGGTTTTGAGAAAAAAAGTGTAGTTACAGCGAGTTTACATGGAAGTTATTTATAAGGGCGCCGTTCGTATGGATACAAGTGATTGTGGGAGAATTCATGTGGTCTATGCGACCCTTTATGTAAAATGGATAAACAAGAACTTTACAGAGACTTTTGGCATATCTTGCATGTTCGAGACACGTTTTGTTTAGTCACATTCTAAAATAAGGGTTTCAATATTTTATAAAGGCCAAGAAGTTGGCTCCGCCATCCCCAAATCCTTCCCTCATTTAATCAACTTATATCCTTTTTCTAAGCGAAATCGTTAATTATTAAAAGAGTTCCGGGTTTTAAATGGTGCTTAAAATGCCTGGCTTTCAATAAAAAAGTAGATGGAAACTTAGATTGTATGTTTTAATCCTTTTTTGTACTATGCTTTGCCACCCGAAAACAGTTCAAGGTTTTAATTTTCGCAGGGTATCGCATTTTTGTCGATTTTTAGCAAGCTGATTCTTCGACAAAACGGCCTTGTCCAACAAATTTTTCAAACTCTATATCAGCCTTCGCGTGTTCTCTTTCCTGGACTGAGCGCATATGTGCAACGCATCTGCTTTGTGTCCCCATCAGCATCGGCATCAACGCTGCTACCACCAGCGTCATCGGCACGCATTCAAATGCCTTTCATATTCCTCTTTTCCAAAAAAAATGAGGAATTATTTATTAAAATACACTATGAAAATTAAGCTCGTAAGGAACCAATCAGTTTTACTCACGACAAGGTCACTTCGGGAGAACCAATCACATGAGTTCGTGAGAAGTGTGGGTAAAAAAGAGGAGACTGAGTTTGGATCCGCAGACAAATTGCAAAAACGAAGAGGTGCGGCCGAGAGAAGACAACTTTTTTGCATGTATATCTTATGTCACAACAGTTGTATACGCATGTAAATAGAGTCTAGTTCTTGCAGTCAACGTTCCCATCAAGTCATTAGCATGAAAAATAACCAAAAAGAAAAGTTATGAGATTTCGCAGTTTTCGACAGGGAAGACGTTTGCTTGTGGGTTTAAAATGAATGTAGTATCATGTGTGGCAGCAAAGACAAACCCCATATTTTTCTTGTTTTATAGATTAAGAAACGCAATCCCTGAATCTCTTGATTAACTTATTGTACATCTTAGAAAATCCCAGTTTTTTAAGGCACTCTAAATACCATGATTCCTTGTTTTTCAAATATTTGCCACCCAAAAGCACATTTGGGTGAGGCGTGGAGGGCTCCAGATAGGAAAAGCCGGGTGACACATATATGTGACGTCAATGGTGAACGTACCAAAAATCTCTCAAGATTGTTTTCTTTTCCAAAAATTTGAAACTCTTGTGACGTTCTGAAAGCCGATGGACTTCCAGTTTTCTACTAGAATGTCTGGACAGCTTTGACGCTCCATTGAAGCGATAGAGCTCGGTTTTCTTCCGTTGGGCTTGAAACATTGACTCCCTCACTTCATTTCATACCCACCGTTGGCATGCTCACGTTCTGGTTATTTGTTTCCATACATGCTAGAAAAAAGGGCACTTCAAACAGTTTTACCTCGTGATGCACTTAATGCTACTGCATTGTCAACAGACGGAATGCATTGCTATTATTACGCATCACGCCAGTTCCCTATGTTGTAAACAGGGGTAGAGGATTGCCTGGACAGACATATTTATCATTGACTGGCATAGGAGTAGTTAGCGTTTGAAGTACCGCGTAATTTAACTAGGTGTGAAGAGAATAAATACTAACTTTGTGTATACATGGAGCAGAAGGCCACTGGCATATTCAGGTCAAAACTGGAGATTTTTAGTGTGTATTACCTAGGCTGAAAGTGTGGTTAATAAAATCACCGGAGAAGAGCTGCTGCATTAGGAAAAGGACGAAAATCCATTCCTTAAAGGTTAATAATCCTAGGGGAGGAGGCGTCTTGGGAAAGAGGCAGAAAAAATCAATTAGTTGGAGGAGGGCATGCTTGTACTCTTGTGGAACAGATGAAACAAGACCGCATACCTGTTAAAGCAATAAAACATTCAAGTGAGAAGTGCAGCACTTTAGGAGGGGATGAGATGCAGATAAGATGAGATGGGGTGAGATGAGGTGCAAGAGGATGGAATAGCAGTCGCTGCCTTCTTCCCATTCCCATCTTCATTTCTCGTCTCCATCACCTCCTCCTCTTTTTCATATTCATCTTCATGTTCTTCTTCGCTTGCTTCTTATCCTCTTCTATGGCGGCTAATGCTAATGTTTTCAAGACCCAGCCAGCGTCGCTAAATAAGTAGAAGGTAAAGCGAGTAAAGGTACTTCTTTCTCGACGATGAGGGAAGAAAGAGATGAGACAGCAAGGAAAGGAACGAGTTATAACTCTTAGCTGTCGTGATTTTGCGTAAGTTTTCGGAATAAAACAAAAGCAAAGGAAAGCGACTACCGCGCTCAGGCCCCCTAAGTGGTGCCAAAGGGAACTAGTCAACCTAGGGAAGTATTTAATGCCTCGCAAAGTGCATTTGATCTCAACAAGTTGTTGCCATCAAGGCGGCGCCAGTGCCATTAGCTCTCATCATGTGTGGCATTCAGGTAGTCTCGAGAACAAATTTAGGTGATGCATTCCACTACGGTGAATCCGATATGCTGCATTTGGATTCCATCAGGATTAGGTGGAATGATTGGGATATTAGAAGGGTTCCACTTGTTCTCCAGAAAAAAGACAATTAAGAAAAGGAAAAAAGAAGTGACCCTATCTCATAAATGTGGTAAGATACGGGTGTATCCAGGTGTCAGTAAATTACAAACAGCACCATATCTCAGCATCATTCTTGCCTATTCTGATGGTTACCTCGCTTTTGCTATCACGATTCGAAGACTGTAGTGGCGCTTCTTCCCAAACATATCGTTTCGGTCATCAGATGTGAGACAGAAGGAAAGATCGCGCAATGATTGGTTGCAACAATGGGAGGACTTCTTCGCTCCTGCTGCAAAAGTCAGTGGGTCTGGGAACGACATCATGTTTGCACACCGAATCAGAAGGGATGCGAGTCCGAAGTGACGGCATATTGTGGTGGGTGTCGGTGCACACTGGATGACGAGTGTTGCACAGTGAGCACAGTCCGTATCGTCTCGTCTCTTGGGGCGTGGGTGTTTCTTCGCAATGTGTCCCTGATCGCAGTCTTCATTCGCGCTGGGTTGTCATCCGAGGTGCACACAGTCGTCTATCCGACTGCCATGGGGGGAAGTCTGTGGCCTTGTGGCATTGCTCATTCACCTCCGCTTTTTCATGTCCACATTGCAAACAATTGCCTGCTGCTGACTTCACTGTTTTGGCAGGCATGAGACAGGACTGCGTGGATTGGGAGTGGGATGGAGTAGGACCACCGCCAACACTCACGGCAGTTTCACTGGGCTAGATGTGAGTCTTCATGATCCACACAAGTCCAAACCTTCAAGAGAGAAGTAGTTGCCTACAAGATTGGTGGGCCATCCAGCTGGTTCGGCAGCCCTCTCACGGTGTGATCATTCCGCCATGCTGGTGCTGGGGACGGAGGAGAAATTTGGAAGTAGTGTGAAAATTGCGGCTGCATTGTGGCAGTTCTGTGCCACCGTGAAGGCGCCAAAGTCACGGCGACAGTTGGCATGGCAAGAAGCAGCATTATGGTTCAGTACATTTCATTTGCATTTCCATCTGCGAACCTAGCGCTTGGGATTTATGGCTATGATAGCGAGATTGCTAGGTAAAGTTTGTCAAGAATAACCAATAAAGACCTTTTTCAGAGTGAGAAGGAGGAGGAGGAGGGAAGGATGTTTGCTGTGCTTTGAAAGTGATGTTTTGAAACGATTGATTGGTAGGATGGTAGATGGGTAGATAGGCGGGTGAATGGATACGGGCCAGGTAAATAGATAGATGGACGCATAGGTGGGTGAATCCCCACTTTGGCTTCCACATTTCAGAGATCAATTGCCGTACGGCACAGTCCTAGAATGAGAGGAAGGGGAAAGTTTCATGCTTAGTATCTCTTCACATTCAAAACTCAACATTCTGTGAGTTGCGAGCTGCAGATCCTTCATCACTGAGTAAGCATGCTTGCATTTTCCTTCCAGTCGCCGCTTTCTACGGAGGAGTTAAATCGACTGGAAGGCCTGTACATCGAAGAGGCGATGCGCGCCAGCGCCAACTCCATGAGTCGCGAACTAGCTCAACTGGCAAGCTACTTCCAGCTGGTGTTTATGCCCGATTCCAGTGGAGGAGGTGAGTCCACGGGTCTGAACAACGCTCGCACGCTGCTGAACAGGGCGCAACTGGCCGTGAAGCAGAAACCGAACGTGCCAAATCTTCGAGAGAGCCTGTTGGAACTGAGACAATTCACTCCCACCACTTCCACCTCGTTGCATTACCACCTACATGATGAAGGTGTGTCAGTGCCGGTGTCGGCATCAGCATCAGCGACGGGGACGGTATTGACGTCGGCATCGACAGCGGCGTCTACGGCCATAGCAACAGCAACAACGACGTCAGTAACTACCGTGTCTGGCACACATTCACGGTCCAGTGGTGGTCTGATGCGAGGTCTAGGCGGCATTTTTACCTCCTCTTCCTCCGCCTCGCTTCCCAAGGGTTCTGTCTCCAACCCTCCTTCTAATCCCTCACCCTTCACCTAAAAACGATGCCGAAGGAGATTATGATGTTGATTATTATTATATTACTACTACTACTACTATCACAGCGGGCTCTGAACTGCATTTTCCCTTCTCTCTGTCCTCCATCTCCTACTTGTGCACCTGTTCCACCTGCACCTGCTCCTCTTGCGCCCACTCCTCCACCCCGAGCACTTGTGCTCAATCTCCTTTTCACTCCTCCTCCTCCCTCCTCCTCCTCCTATTTTTCCTCCTGCTGCTGCCACTGGCGCTGCTTTCGCCATTGCCATTGTCGCTGTTGATGCCGCTGCTGCTGTGGCTGCTTCTTCTTCCTGCCCACGTTGCTCTGAAGTCTTTCAGCATACATTTATCACAGCAAACGATGAATAAAAGGCCTATTTATATTAATGCTTTATGTGCTTCACCTAGTCCTACTCTCCGGGTGTTCCACACCGCCTTTTAGGCGTCATCATCAGGGAAATCCTTCATCATCCTTACGGTCGGCAATCGTCGCTGTTTCGACACAGACAAGCATTCACTTGCACCATCGCACTAAGACGAGGAGGTGGTTTTGGCTTCCATGGCCTTGGAGGCTCTTCCTCCTGTGCTCTGTGTAAATTTCATTTTTTTGTTCTACGTTCTAATTGTTGGGTCCCGATTGTTTGGTTTGTTGGAGACCACTCGCTGTAATGCGTTGTAATGCAATTCCATTTGTGAGTTGCGTGGGTTGCTTTTCACGCCTCTGCGTTTCACGAAATGGTGTTTGGTAGAACCGCATTCGAGGTGGCCTCCGTTTCTTTCGCCCGCCCCAATTTTGTCATCGACTATTGTGTGAGACGAGAGTTAGGTGGTTGACGTCAGCTTTTCAGACGTCAACACATTAGCTACCTTGTTTATCTCTGTCGTCAGTGCAGCAGACAGGTGGCCCTGCAAGATGCGGCGCACCAACAGCAGCTACAGTTGTACAGTAAACACAGAGGGGAGGATGTCGAGACTAGTGGCGTAGATGACACGAACAGAGTGTGTGGAAGAAGTTGTGCGGGTGTGTCAAGGTCGTCAAATGCAGTTGTCAATCGTACCACCAAAACAAAACACACTTTTCTGTAGTCCGACTCGTTTGCGTCCCTTCACTGTCAGAAGTAAAAAAGCTTAGCGTTCTGGAAGGAATTACGGTGTCTGAGTGGGAAGGGAGGGGAGGGGAGGAGAGGGGAGCAGAGGCAAGACAAAGCATGGCAATGCGATGCAATGCCTCGAGTGTCTCATTTCTGACACTGCTTGGAGGCGCTGCCGATGTTGGGACGCGAATCCGATTCACCTCACATTGGCCTCGTTGGATGCACCAGGCATCGTCGTCCCCCTACGCCTCACTTTCGCGTGTCCAAAAGTGCGCTTTTGCATCGCCAGTTTGTCCTCACGTCCTCAATTCCGCAAAATTATTCGTGATTTATTTATTTATTTAGAGTTGGTAGAGATTTCTGCACTAGATAACCTCTTTCCCTCAAACCTGGCTTGCCTTCCTCTTCTCGCCCCGTCTCGTCCCACCCCACCCCACCTCCATCACGGATGCATCTATGTGTCCATTGGTTGAATGACAACGTGGAGCAACGTGAGTTGTGCGTGACATCACCATGAAAGCGCCTCGTCCCGTCTCGTCTCGTCTCGTCTCGTCTCTCCACCACGTCAGTCGTTGCATTGCCGTCTATAGCAATGCAGAAGTGATGGTAACCACGCAACTCCACTTTGGCTTCCTCTCGATGACTTGCCTTTGGTATGGAAACAGTCCCACTCATCATCGACACCAACACTATCATCAGCTTATCAGAGCTGATGATGGATTGTGGAGCAATTGGTTGTGCTTGTGTCGCAAGATCCTTTTCGTGGTTTTGTCAGGCAGGTAGAGTAAAGTAAGTTGGGTGTTGTTGTTGTTGTTGCTGTTGTTGTTGTGGAGTCGTCAACTGTGCAGTCGCATGAGATTGCTGGTAGCCACGTTGGCAGTTGGCAGGGATAGGTGGAAAGGTTGATGTTGTTCTTCGCTTAAGCTGGACAAAGTGGAGACTGTGGAAAAGGAGGAGTGTACGTCCAATCATCAGGACTTGTGTGACCTTGCTAGTTTGCCATCAGTGCCATCACTGCTGCGCAGACGTCTGCAATTGATGCAAGGAACTGGTGACTGTCGTCACTTGGAAGGATAGTATGCGGTGACGTCTAGGGGAGAAGGGCGAGATGGAAGAAAGAAATGAAATGGCAATGAGGGTTGGGATAAGGTAGTAACTCAAGGCTGTCCGGTCCAATCAACACATGAGTCGGTGATCTACCTGTTTGAGGTGTGCGAACTGAACTTTCCCTTAGAAAACAGTCAGGATTCGTCAGTAAGTGGTAGGGCGATACGACGGGTCTCCTTACGCCTGATGCGCCTGCTAGTCAGAGCCGTGACATAGGGTAGTGCCCTATTGTAATCCTGTTGCTGACATTCATTTAAGTGACGATTCCCGCCGTTGCAGAGAGCACTTGCGGAGCGAATAGGGGATGAGCGTTTAACAGGAAGGAGGGAGGCGAAATTTACCTTTGTGGCTGGATTCTGACGTTGGAGAGGAACGTTTGTCGCCTGATGAAACCCACGGTGGTAACTTTACCGATTAATGGAACACTTAGAAGTGTCTTCTGCGGACTTCTGTTCAGCCTTTCCGTCTAGTTGGCGTAACAACAGCCAGTCTAAGTTAAGTGCACTGTGGAAATTTTACCCCGCTAGAGTAGTTTGGAATACAAGTCATCCATCTGGGAGAAGGAAAATGTGTTGTAAAGCGGAGTAGTCAGGCTTGGGATATGAGAGATCCCATAAATCGCCTACGAGTCAGTGTCCACTGCAATTGCATGGAACTCTGCTCCTACAGTCTTCCGCCCCAAATTATCATGATGCCTGCCATGCTGCGGCAGTGGAGACTTGGAGTTCAAAGTAATAGTTACCAATTTTGCTGATCAGTGATCTGGGTAGCTGTCAATAACCTTCTCATCCAGATTAGTTGAGAGCTTTGACTCGTAAACCTGAAAGCCTAAAGTAGCAAAATCGCCCTGACACAACGCTAATTGCATGACCTTGACAAGCTGAAGGAAGACACTGAGACATTTGTTCTGGATGATCATTTATCTCTCGCTTAATAACTGGCTACGTAGCCTCCCATGGTGGGCGTTTTTCCCCCTCGACAACCATTTGTGAGGCGAGAAAAGTATTTTATGCCCCAAAAGATTTGATGGCAATTTCCCATGCCCAAACATCTCTCCACGCAACTCAGTAGAATTTTTCCCGGGAAAATTTGATGAGATGGAGAAAAAAGGACTTCGTCTAACAGCATATCGGAATATGCGGTTGAATTTTTTTCAGCTGGAGCAAAATTGAAATGCGGAAATGGTTCCCATATATAACGCAGGAGAACAGGAAACAAGGTAATGTATGGTGATGGCCACAAGGAGAGTGAGCTGATTATAAAAAAGTGAAGGGAAGGGAACGCAAGGGTCTCTCCACCGCACGCAGTTTTTTACACTGCTTTTCTCCAAAGCTAAACTCACCATCGTGATTTTGCTGTCGCAATTACTTTTGCCCAAAGTGGAGTTTGAAAATCTCGTGGGAATAGGCGAGGAGTTGACCAATGACCCAGACGTGACATCAGCCAAGTGGGAATGAATATGCCAATCAAATAGCTATGCACGGCCAAAAGACGTATCATTTCGATGCGGAGCCACATCGATGGTCTCAATTCTGCGCTCCTGAGTGAGTCATCGCTGCGGACGATCAAGACGGTCGAGTTCGAGCACAACGAGGCGACTTATTAAGCATCTCATCGAATTCGCCGCATGGTTTATCTGTTTAAGACTTCCATGGGGCTAATTAGCACAGTCTTTGTGCCACCTTTCTGTTTACCTACAAGCTAAAATCTACTCCAGGAAGTGGAGGACCTATCTTTTGACGCCCTTGCAATTTTCTTGAACATCGTCCTTTTCTTCTAGTTATCAGGGCTCTTTCACCATCCGTCATCTATCCTTGAACATTGAATTTCTGTTCAAATTAGTTCATGTTAGACTCACCCCTATTGAATTGATCTGTCTTCATTAGCTCTCCATCCAGCCACAACAGATGCCTGTTCTCCAGGTTGGCCAGTCGATTCGCTCAGATGCGAGGCCTCTTCAAGGCGTCAGCTAAGGGTGTTGCAGCAATCACAGAGAACGTCAACGTTTTTTATATTTGACTTATATCAGGCTTCACAGAACTACTTATTTTTGTCCCTGAGTGTCCTTTCCCAAGGAAATGGTTAATTGCTGAGGAATCGTGTCGAGACCCAGAATTCGGCGTATTAAAGGCAGTATTGGTGGGAGGAGGAGGAGGAGGGCACTTTGCGATCGCAATTACTTGCACAAATGCAAATGTATATCAAGTCCATAAGTGTCCAAAATGCCCTTTAAATGGCACGTCAGAAAGTTCACTACGAATGCATAAACAATTTAGGAGAGAGTGTTGTGGTCTCTAGAAGTCAAATTTAATGGCTCCATCATTATGGCGGTGCAGAAACCTCGGGTCTGCTCGAAGTCACAGGGAAGCAAAAAGGGATGCTGACGGAGGTCCTACGCGCGAACGATGGAGATGAATCAGTGCGAGATGTCGAAATGCTCACTGTCAAGTAAGACAGTGTGAATCACTAGAAGGAAATCATATGTTCCTTGAAAAATCTGCAATTAATGCATTTTTCCCGTTCATAAAGAGGTAATATAGATTTGCCTTTCTGGACAACCGCTTCCTATTAGGCATTCAAGATCTCAGCTTTCCTAATGCACATGTAAAGCGGATCCCTTCAGAATGTTCCTTCATCCCACAGCATACTATCCTTCCAAGTGACGACAGTCACCAGTTCCTTGCATCAATTGCAGACGTCTGCGCAGCAGTGATGGCACTGATGGCAAACTAGCAAGGTCACACAAGTCCTGATGATTGGACGTACACTCCTCCTTTTCCACAGTCTCCACTTTGTCCAGCTTAAGCGAAGAACAACATCAACCTTTCCACCTATCCCTGCCAACTGCCAACGTGGCTACCAGCAATCTCATGCGACTGCACAGTTGACGACTCCACAACAACAACAGCAACAACAACAACAACACCCAACTTACTTTACTCTACCTGCCTGACAAAACCACGAAAAGGATCTTGCGACACAAGCACAACCAATTGCTCCACAATCCATCATCAGCTCTGATAAGCTGATGATAGTGTTGGTGTCGATGATGAGTGGGACTGTTTCCATACCAAAGGCAAGTCATCGAGAGGAAGCCAAAGTGGAGTTGCGTGGTTACCATCACTTCTGCATTGCTATAGACGGCAATGCAACGACTGACGTGGTGGAGAGACGAGACGAGACGAGACGAGACGGGACGAGGCGCTTTCATGGTGATGTCACGCACAACTCACGTTGCTCCACGTTGTCATTCAACCAATGGACACATAGATGCATCCGTGATGGAGGTGGGGTGGGGTGGGACGAGACGGGGCGAGAAGAGGAAGGCAAGCCAGGTTTGAGGGAAAGAGGTTATCTAGTGCAGAAATCTCTACCAACTCTAAATAAATAAATAAATCACGAATAATTTTGCGGAATTGAGGACGTGAGGACAAACTGGCGATGCAAAAGCGCACTTTTGGACACGCGAAAGTGAGGCGTAGGGGGACGACGATGCCTGGTGCATCCAACGAGGCCAATGTGAGGTGAATCGGATTCGCGTCCCAACATCGGCAGCGCCTCCAAGCAGTGTCAGAAATGAGACACTCGAGGCATTGCATCGCATTGCCATGCTTTGTCTTGCCTCTGCTCCCCTCTCCTCCCCTCCCCTCCCTTCCCACTCAGACACCGTAATTCCTTCCAGAACGCTAAGCTTTTTTACTTCTGACAGTGAAGGGACGCAAACGAGTCGGACTACAGAAAAGTGTGTTTTGTTTTGGTGGTACGATTGACAACTGCATTTGACGACCTTGACACACCCGCACAACTTCTTCCACACACTCTGTTCGTGTCATCTACGCCACTAGTCTCGACATCCTCCCCTCTGTGTTTACTGTACAACTGTAGCTGCTGTTGGTGCGCCGCATCTTGCAGGGCCACCTGTCTGCTGCACTGACGACAGAGATAAACAAGGTAGCTAATGTGTTGACGTCTGAAAAGCTGACGTCAACCACCTAACTCTCGTCTCACACAATAGTCGATGACAAAATTGGGGCGGGCGAAAGAAACGGAGGCCACCTCGAATGCGGTTCTACCAAACACCATTTCGTGAAACGCAGAGGCGTGAAAAGCAACCCACGCAACTCACAAATGGAATTGCATTACAACGCATTACAGCGAGTGGTCTCCAACAAACCAAACAATCGGGACCCAACAATTAGAACGTAGAACAAAGAAAATGAAATTTACACAGAGCACAGGAGGAAGAGCCTCCAAGGCCATGGAAGCCAAAACCACCTCCTCGTCTTAGTGCGATGGTGCAAGTGAATGCTTGTCTGTGTCGAAACAGCGACGATTGCCGACCGTAAGGATGATGAAGGATTTCCCTGATGATGACGCCTAAAAGGCGGTGTGGAACACCCGGAGAGTAGGACTAGGTGAAGCACATAAAGCATTAATATAAATAGGCCTTTTATTCATCGTTTGCTGTGATAAATGTATGCTGAAAGACTTCAGAGCAACGTGGGCAGGAAGAAGAAGCAGCCACAGCAGCAGCGGCATCAACAGCGACAATGGCAATGGCGAAAGCAGCGCCAGTGGCAGCAGCAGGAGGAAAAATAGGAGGAGGAGGAGGGAGGAGGAGGAGTGAAAAGGAGATTGAGCACAAGTGCTCGGGGTGGAGGAGTGGGCGCAAGAGGAGCAGGTGCAGGTGGAACAGGTGCACAAGTAGGAGATGGAGGACAGAGAGAAGGGAAAATGCAGTTCAGAGCCCGCTGTGATAGTAGTAGTAGTAGTAATAGTAATAATAATCAACATCATAATCTCCTTCGGCATCGTTTTTAGGTGAAGGGTGAGGGATTAGAAGGAGGGTTGGAGACAGAACCCTTGGGAAGCGAGGCGGAGGAAGAGGAGGTAAAAATGCCGCCTAGACCTCGCATCAGACCACCACTGGACCGTGAATGTGTGCCAGACACGGTAGTTACTGACGTCGTTGTTGCTGTTGCTATGGCCGTAGACGCCGCTGTCGATGCCGACGTCAATACCGTCCCCGTCGCTGATGCTGATGCCGACACCGGCACTGACACACCTTCATCATGTAGGTGGTAATGCAACGAGGTGGAAGTGGTGGGAGTGAATTGTCTCAGTTCCAACAGGCTCTCTCGAAGATTTGGCACGTTCGGTTTCTGCTTCACGGCCAGTTGCGCCCTGTTCAGCAGCGTGCGAGCGTTGTTCAGACCCGTGGACTCACCTCCTCCACTGGAATCGGGCATAAACACCAGCTGGAAGTAGCTTGCCAGTTGAGCTAGTTCGCGACTCATGGAGTTGGCGCTGGCGCGCATCGCCTCTTCGATGTACAGGCCTTCCAGTCGATTTAACTCCTCCGTAGAAAGCGGCGACTGGAAGGAAAATGCAAGCATGCTTACTCAGTGATGAAGGATCTGCAGCTCGCAACTCACAGAATGTTGAGTTTTGAATGTGAAGAGATACTAAGCATGAAACTTTCCCCTTCCTCTCATTCTAGGACTGTGCCGTACGGCAATTGATCTCTGAAATGTGGAAGCCAAAGTGGGGATTCACCCACCTATGCGTCCATCTATCTATTTACCTGGCCCGTATCCATTCACCCGCCTATCTACCCATCTACCATCCTACCAATCAATCGTTTCAAAACATCACTTTCAAAGCACAGCAAACATCCTTCCCTCCTCCTCCTCCTTCTCACTCTGAAAAAGGTCTTTATTGGTTATTCTTGACAAACTTTACCTAGCAATCTCGCTATCATAGCCATAAATCCCAAGCGCTAGGTTCGCAGATGGAAATGCAAATGAAATGTACTGAACCATAATGCTGCTTCTTGCCATGCCAACTGTCGCCGTGACTTTGGCGCCTTCACGGTGGCACAGAACTGCCACAATGCAGCCGCAATTTTCACACTACTTCCAAATTTCTCCTCCGTCCCCAGCACCAGCATGGCGGAATGATCACACCGTGAGAGGGCTGCCGAACCAGCTGGATGGCCCACCAATCTTGTAGGCAACTACTTCTCTCTTGAAGGTTTGGACTTGTGTGGATCATGAAGACTCACATCTAGCCCAGTGAAACTGCCGTGAGTGTTGGCGGTGGTCCTACTCCATCCCACTCCCAATCCACGCAGTCCTGTCTCATGCCTGCCAAAACAGTGAAGTCAGCAGCAGGCAATTGTTTGCAATGTGGACATGAAAAAGCGGAGGTGAATGAGCAATGCCACAAGGCCACAGACTTCCCCCCATGGCAGTCGGATAGACGACTGTGTGCACCTCGGATGACAACCCAGCGCGAATGAAGACTGCGATCAGGGACACATTGCGAAGAAACACCCACGCCCCAAGAGACGAGACGATACGGACTGTGCTCACTGTGCAACACTCGTCATCCAGTGTGCACCGACACCCACCACAATATGCCGTCACTTCGGACTCGCATCCCTTCTGATTCGGTGTGCAAACATGATGTCGTTCCCAGACCCACTGACTTTTGCAGCAGGAGCGAAGAAGTCCTCCCATTGTTGCAACCAATCATTGCGCGATCTTTCCTTCTGTCTCACATCTGATGACGATGACAGCAACAGTTTGGGAAAGCGATACCACAGTTCCCAAATTAAAGTAGCAGCAAAGGGGTAGCTACGACGAGAGGCAAGTATGACGTTGAAATACGGCGTTGGTTATAGATCAATGGCATTTAAATCACGCCCATATTTTCATCGCTTTTCTGGGACAGAAACAAATCTCGAATTGTTTGCTAGCAACTTCTTCAAGAGGCAGGTGGAACGCATCTAATATCCCGACCCTTTCACCTAACACCAAGGGAAGCTAAATGCATCAGATCGATTTACCACAGTGCAATACATCTAAATGCCACACATGACGGAGGATTAATGGTACTGGCGCCGCCTTGATGGCGACAAGTTGTGGAGATCAAATGTACTCTGCTAGGCATGAAACGCTTCCTTCTGCGCCACGTTGGGAGTCTAAGAGCTAACACGAGGACGATGGGTAGATTGACATAAATGACGGATAACCACAGACCGTCTCCCACCCTCTACTCAAAACCCGCGTGAAATCACGACAGCGGAAAGCTCCCATTTCAGTGCCTACCTACTTCAACTGTAATCAGCCCAGTAGCCTTGGCGCACATAGCACATACGCTAAGCTATGGTTAGTGTGAGGCTGCGCTTCCACAGGCCACCTCTGTTCAATGCATCACCCCATTCTGGCTGCAAAAGGACCCCTCAAGTTTTTTAAATACCTTTCTTCCAGTCAGTATAGAACTTACTACTAATGACAACTGCGCTGCCTACTGCCACCTTACTACTACTGCCTTCTCCTCACCAAAATGGCAAAAAAAAATGAACGAACGAATTGCGGAACAAAAGAGAACGCACTTCACGCTTCGGACTGAACAAGCAAATAGGATTCTGCTCCAAGCTGCACCGAGTGGTATCAGTAGACATTGCTTGGGAGTTGGAAAAAATAGCATTAGAGAACTACTGGGAAGGAGAAAAAGAAAGAGGCAAAGGAGAGAATGGGAACTAGGACGAAGATGAGAACGGGTCGAGCCCATCCTGCCCCACTCCACCCTATCACATTACATTACATCCCATCTTGTGCCATTCCAACTTATCCCATCCGGTTCTGCATGTTTCTCATGAAGAAGCTTTTCTGCACTCCTTTGGGTCCTTGCCGTCTTGCATCGAGTGGATGCATCTCAGACACAATTATTCTTTCGCCTTCAGTATAAGAGTACACTCGTAACTAAAGTGTATTACCCACTCTAGATGTGTAATGTGGGCAATGGATGGATTATTTTAAGGCAGGCAATGATATGCTTGTTGGCCTAAAGGCATTCACCAAACGATCGCCCTCCCAAACCACAAACTGACAGTCTTGCGAATACAGTCACCTGTTGTTAACGCCTTGGGTGTAGGTGAAACTCACCTGCTTAGCCTATTGGTCACCGCCACTTTCCCAATGCAGTTGACATTGGTATGAGCCACATTTAAGTATTTTCATTCAGAATAGATGACTTTCTTGGCCGCGATACACCACTTCGGGACATTCAAGCGGGTACCACATTTATGTCTGGCTCACCCAACTGATAGTCTGTGTCTGGTGTGGATTTGAAACTGGGATACAAGTAGGAGAGAACAGCAAAGAGTATGCCTTCCACAAGCTCTCACAAGCTGCAATAAGTCACTTCGATGAATTACAGCGAAAACGGCAGGAAAGTTTCTGGTCACCTGACACGTCTGACTGGAGAATGCATGAATTTGACGCTCTGAACTATGGAAAAAGAAATACGAAGGATTGCAGCCAAAACGAGAGGGAAGACATGAAACCTCCAAGATAAGTTACAGGAATATGGAATACTACATAGGTGAATCTTCCTGCTGAAGGAAAATGGCGTATAAAGGATGCTTCCTTCAGAACACTGCCCGGTCTGATGTGACGACTTGTAAATGACTCGCACGACTCAAAGGTAGAAACAACAGTTAAATTTACTGACGAAGAGTGATGTCCAAACCAGGCCTCCAGCTACTTTTAAACTCTACCCGAACAATATGAATGGTATGCAGTTTTAGGAGGAAGGAGTGGGCAAAAAAGAAGCTTTACAGCTAAAAATACCGCTCTATGAGTCACAAAAACGAAAACTGTAAGACAAAGTTGGGTTAAAACCTGTAATTGCTAACTCTAAGCAGGAGTTGGTAAGGCTGCGCGTAAACATCAAATCGAAAAGTGGATTTGGATGTAAACATGCAAGAGTGAATTAAAGTTACAATAAGCGGCTATTTCTCTCCCACTTTCCTTCCCACCGTCTATCTCCTCGTCTTAAACCATAAAACAGGTGAGGAAATGAGACCTCGCGAACCGTGCCCTTTCTGCCCACCCGCCTATGTGCGTATGTCTGCGAGAGGATATCTTGCGTTAAGAAATCTGCTACTACCAACCAACTTCCTAGTTATCAGCTACAACCCGCAAAGGAGAGCAGAGCAAGGCACTTACCAAAACGTGCGGCGCGAATTTATTGAGTAACTTCGATCGGCAGGACTCAAAGACCTCAGAGGGAAGGGTATTATCACTGCGCTTTTGACTAGTTAGAGTAATGAGGATTTTAGCAACTGTTGTGAAGGTCTAAAACAGGAAGGCGAGTAGAGATAGAACAAAAAAGAGAAGCGCGCAACAAGGAAAGGAGTGCAGAGACACACCTTTGTATCACGAACCGGGGACTCAGCTGCCAAACCATCTGAGCCTTTACAAATAGACGGACAGATACCGCGAAGGAAGAGAAGGTTGCACCAGACCGCATTCGTCGACTTCAGTTCGGGACATTTCTGGAAAAGGAATGATATTACGCCGTAGGAGACACTTACCTGCAACTCAGAGTAGATCCAGCGAATTTGAAGAGGGAATTCTTTGGCGTATTCAAGCAAGTCTTCCACGAGCAATTCGACTAGACTGCAGTGCCATTCGGCTTGAGTGGAACAGACGTCAACACGAGAGCCAGCTTGAGAGAGACTATGCGATGCGACTGGAGACGCCTCTCTGTGGTGTTGCGGTGGACAAGTTGATACACGATGCAGCTCGGAGCCTGCGACAAATTAAATTCGTTGGTATAGCTTAATTGCATGAGAAAAAAGGGGGTTTGTTGGAGGGGCTGAATAGGTAGTCTGGAATTGATGCTAGTTACTGTTACGCACACAATGCATGAGAAATACTCGACGCTGAGATAATGCGGAATTGTGGGAAGACTGAAGCCTCTCAGGCCCAAATGTTGGTTTTCTTCTGTGTGTGCTTGTGTGTGCAGGGGTGGTGGTGACTCGGCCACTGCTGTTCTGTGA
Source organism: Taenia multiceps (assembly GCA_001923025.3). Taxonomy (NCBI): domain Eukaryota; kingdom Metazoa; phylum Platyhelminthes; class Cestoda; order Cyclophyllidea; family Taeniidae; genus Taenia; species Taenia multiceps. Next base: position 73,117,590 of record CM010311.1, on the reverse strand, counting down.
TAAACTCGGTTAAAAACAAAAGCACTATAATTCCAATCGTTCACAGTTCAAACTTGTGAACTACGTAAGAAACAATCAACAAAGTTAATTCCGTTGATAACGAGTAAGATCTCCCGCAAGGATTTTCCTTTAGGAGGAGAGGGAGGGGGAATCGGCTAAGTCAATTCAGACGCTCTATTGTTCTGAAGTGACATAGATTACCATTAATCTTGTCGAAAACAGTAAAATCCTGCATTTATTGCATTGTTGCAATCACGAATTGCTATGTGGAATTACAATAAAAGCGAGAAAGAGGAGATGTACAGAACTTTTGTGATGCTCCGGTCAGATAATAATATCGAGGCGTCACATATGTGTGACACCGGTAGGCCCTCCAATGGAAGCTGCCAATATGGAAAGTGACAGAAGAATACCACTAAAATTAGCGAGGTTTTCTTGTCGCAATCCAAGAAATCTTTCCATGGTCAGTCTTTTCTCAATCAACTGTCGTTGTGATGACGGATGACATTATGAAAATAGACACAAACTTTTAGCCTTCATAACATTCGACCTTATGGACAGTGTGTGGAGCAACAAATGACCAATGGAACCGTAAATATGACCGCGAATGACTTCTGGCACGATGCCATGCAACTCGGCCTGCCTTATAACGCCTTGAGAAGTAATTTGAGCCCTACACCCTCATGAACCCAACGCCTGTAATTGATCGAACAATTCTCGAGCGAAGCACGGTATATGTCGTCAAGGCATGCGTGCCCGAAAATATCTCCTGTCTGTGAAAAAGCTCTCGCCCTTCTTAATAGCCAGGCCACCCAGGCTCGCTCACGTGCTCTTTTCTCCTCCAAATTCCAATTAACAAGAGGGCGGGAGAATTCGCTAGGCGTCCATCCATGCTTAGCACAAATACATCTTTCTGAATCACCAATGGAAGCTCAAGTTCTGCGCCTAAAATTTGCCGTATTTTTTTCACCGTGATTTGCTACAAGTGAAACACAAAAGCGTGCCAGCCCGCGTCGAAGTCCTAAAACAGGTCCGGTAGCTTCCACATGTGACCTCGGCAGGGATTGTAGAAGCACAGATTTACCGCTCGGAGGGAGAGGGTAAAAGAAGAGGAATGGGAAATCCCGCTAGCTGGCTCAAGGGAAGGTCTACAACGCCCAACTGGGCTGTTAACCAGACTGAAAGTTGCCAATAGCTCTAAGACGACCTGGATTTAACCCTGCAATCACCGGTCAGGTACTTTCGAAATGAAGATTTTATGCAAGGACGTGTCATTAGAGTGCTAACAGATTTGATATGGAGTACTGAAATTCAGAGGACACAAGCTATTCTGGGACAAAGTGACAAGACTCCGACTCCTGCCGCCAATCGCCCTGTAGTGAGGAGCGGACACCCATCCATCGAGTGGGCGTGCAGTCAATGAAAATGGCGTATCAATTTAACCCATTTGAACTGAGAAGGGGGCGAGAACTAATTATATTTGACGAACCGAGGCAAATGAGTGCATCGAGGCATTTACTGAGATTTTAAAAATCTCCGGCAAATTTATGCATGTAATATCAACTTTCCGTGACGAAAAAATGTTTGCGCATGCAAATGAGCAACAAATATCGAATTTCAGAGACTGAGAACTGGCAAATGAATTAGGCTGTACGTTTATGTAATTGATGCATACAAACTCCTCCGCCCCAGTGGCATGACATGGAACGCATCACCAGTGGGCAATCTGATATCGTACTCGCATAGCTGAAATCCATCAAATACACCCCATTCTCACCGTTACTTACCACTGACACACCTACACACCCCAACACTGACACCGTGGAAAAATTGCTCAGTACGAAGTGAAAGAACGACTGAAAAATTTGGGAAAGGAAACATTACAGCTGTTACTCCATTTTAGCAACCGAAAAGCATTCACTTTTCAGTGACATTCGGGATGCTAAATAGCATTAGATTCCACGCTTTTAGATCGGATCACTGATAGGTGACGAAGGAATGAAGCTATAGAATGCTATTGCATTTCAGGGACTCAAGAACGTCAAATAAATTCAAGCAATTAACCATTAGTGATGGATTTGTGTACCTAATATTGCTAGACAACAAGGAGAGAAGGGCTTCATTAGGGCCCCACACCATCAAAATCCGCATTACGCTTACCAGCCGGTGCCACAATCACGTATCAAACAAAAGCCAATTTCAAATGAAGAATGACTTATTCTAAAGTATCTTTTGAGGATAAAAGAACACAATAAAATAATCAAGAGGTCTATTGCGGCTGTGAGATCAGATCAGTTGTCATGATTTGATGAACACATATTTATAAAATAGGAAGACGTACCGCCGCCACTGCCAGAAGGCGGATTGCAGGAGCCAGACCCCGACGAAGAAGAGGCTTCTACGTCCAAAACCGACTTTTCCCCACCCGAGGAGAATCTGACGACTCGAGAGGTGGTGCTAGTACTGGGGGTGCCGGCAGCGAAGGTGACAACTGTTGGCGGGGAGGCCGAGGCAGTGGTCGCGCCAGTGCCTCCAACAATGCTGGGCGCCCCCTTCGCGATCTCATTGAAGACTCGACGGAAGCACTTTTGTCGCCACTCAGAACAGACCATGTTCATGTACTGCTCCATTATCAACTGTCCAAGAGCGTTCGATCGGAAGGCACCGGCTATGAGGAAACGTAGAACAAAATATTAGCCGGTTCATCACCATCTGGTTAGAAAACATTCAGATAGAGGCATACACGGGTTGTCGGCAGGGATGATTGCCTTAAGGAGATTGACAATTAACTCGAGGTGTCGCTTTGATTCAATACAGGCCAGCAGAAGACTTGATTGGAAGTAGCTCTGGTCACTGGCCAAGACATCCCACATGTACGTGCAGGCCGGGACAAGCTCTGTCTCCAGATGCGAGGTGATCACCTAGCAAGGGTGAGTAAACAAATTAAAGATTGGAACGGTATCGAGGTTTGCCTACTTTTTCAATATCAACTCACTGTGTTACTGTTTGGTGGAGAAAATATTAATCTGAACTTCGGTTCCAGCTATCATGTGTGGCACGGCGATGAAACCCTTTTTGCTCCCCTTATAGAGGAAGGCCGCTGCTGTTTAAGTGGGTGACTTCTGTCGGCCCAAATGGGTTGCAGAAGGAGACTACCTTTCCCCTGCTCAATGATTTTCACCCGATTTCGCTGATAGATTACATTAAGAATGCACGCAAGGACAAACGAGATCAAAAGCCACGTAATCAAGCTGTTTTAGCCCGCTAACACACACCGGCAAAAGCTGTGATTTCGACTGCATCAGAACGACACCTATTTGTATTGTACGTGCAACTGGGGTGTGAAGAGTCGCCTGTGGCCACATTTTGTGCACTTCCGTTTTGAAGGCCATGACCAGAAATTCCAAATTCTTCTACACGCGAATAACAAACTTTTTTATACGGGCTCGAAAAGGTACAGTTAAAACTAAAAGTTTGTGAGGTGCTGCCGAAATTCACAAAACATCTAAGCAACGAAAGAAAATGGGAATTTTGACCGAGGTCAGACATCGATTTGAGGCATTTTATAAGCGCTAATCATGAGATAAACACCTCAAACACCATAGAGTTAAAGAGCACCAAGATAGGCCAGGAGGTGGCAAGTTTCTGGAAATGGCTTGATGGAAAAAGAAACCGCAATCGCCCCCATTCGTGTTAGGATCCTAACCGGTGAAGAGAACTGTCAAAATGTTTCAACATGACAGACTGGAGGGTGGGAAACTCATACGAGATCAGAGTTGGAATCGCATAGCCTTCCAGAGGTGACCAAGATGTCTTTTAAAAAAATTCGAAAGGCAGGAAAGGGATCACACATATCTCAATAGAGGGGAGAAATACATTTCATAGAGATCCATATCGTAACCAGCGCTTGATCTACAACAACTATTAACCTATTTATCACGACCAATGTCGCAGTTAGCATCTTATTGTTCAGGTTTACCTAAAATATAACTCACAAATACCAAAAGGACATGCAGGTAGATGAAGGTGTTCAAGAAATGTCTGCCAGGTTGCAATTTAGGTACTCCCAACTATGACTAGTCTCTGACACCAGACCTGCCATTGAAAACCATTTGCAATGCCTTCACAGGAGTGGAACTTGTGAAAACGTTCAGTAGCCTACCTTGGGTAAAAAACCCATCACTAGGGCCTAGATACCACCAATACAATATATAGAAGGGTCGATTTTTTCCTAAGATAAAAGTGAGATTCACAGGGAACATGCGCATACCCACTTGGCCAAGATCCTAGCTACAAGCATGTCAGACAACCAAAAAGGCTTGCTCGGTCTTCACCCAAGTTTGCTGGAATGACTTGTTGCAGTTTGCCCCATCCCATTTCGTTCTTCCCTTGATCCCACCCCCCATATCATCCAGTTTCGATTGAGCAAACCTGGTGGATACGGTTCCAGTTCGTTTAACGAACCTAGCCGAACTGGGTTCTTGAGCTCGGAAGCTAGCTTCCTTGTCAAGTATGTTGCATAGTATTCAGAAATTTGGTGTGTAGTGGCACCCTGAATCAAACAGTTACCACAAAATTGATTCTGGTGATAAGTCACAAAGAGGTGGATGTATCGTTTTGAGGAGGACCCTCTACTCCTTACCAGAACAGAGGATTAAGGAATCAAGATCAACTTTTGGTAGTGGCCAAATCAACATCAAAATGAGAAAAGTCGTGAAAGCTGAGCAATGGATCCCCTCCACATTCATTAACGGATGTCAGATAAGGATTCAAGGGAGTCTATTTGTCCCTCCCTCTCACACGCTGTCAGGGAGGGATTATCTGCTGACCGGCTGGCTTGCAGGAAATGACTTGTATTCAAGCATTTGATAAGCCCAAAAAGAACTACTCACAATCGCAAGCACTTAAGGTAGGCACTATATCCTTATAAGAATTGGGTCGATCGCCGACATAACCTCACATCAGAACTTATTCACTCTTTGAAGACCAAGCAGCAATTACAACCGCAATCAAGTTGACGTCGCATACAAAAAGTCAAAACTACCCGATCCGTGGGAAGAAAACCCCATCACCTGAGTTGGCAAAGTAGGCCCCGCAAAGACCCGTGGACATGGAGATACCGCCCCACCCTCATTCATTGTACTTCCCTCACATTCCAAATAGAAGGGAACACTGAAGTAGGAGCCGTAAGGTAGACAATGTGTTTGTTTTGCTTCTAGGGACAAAACGTTTAATGGAAGTGGAATTCGCAGCAGCCTTGCATTTTGGTAGAAAGGGGGCATAGGCTATAAGTGCTCTCTGAGTTCCTGCAATTATCCCGTTCATATCAATACCATCCGTTAGCTATTAACTAGGCTACGCATTAAAGATCTATCGTAACCAGCTTTTTCAGTGGAAGAGTTAACAAAATTATAGGCCCAGTTACGCCAAAAGGACCATTTTGATTGCTTTTTTTATATCCCTGTTACTTTCAGTTAAGCAATTAAAAAAAGCATCCGAAGGGAGACATCAAAGTCCCAAAGTCTGCCCACAGACCAAGAAGCACAAAATCCTACAAGATTCATAAAAATACACTAACGGTAGCTTATTAAATCACAAAACAATTAAACTATTCCTGATTCAATTGAAAGTCAACGGCAATTCACACAGATCGGGTAGGTTCTTCGATATGCCTCCCGTCAAGGCCCCAGGATTGCCCATACTAGCTGCCAGAATTCGAGGAATTCCATTTGCCAACTTTTTTGTATAGCGCAAAAGCCACATTATGTGGGTCACCTTTGGTCCACTTAAAGTACACTCTTGTGTTCATGTGCCGAATAAGATGTCATAAAAACCAACTTCCAGGATACGGACAAATACGAACGGTCATCTTTTATGTCCGGACATACACTTTTACGACGCGATGTTATTCCAGACTTAATCCAAACGCAATGGGGAAACAGGAAATAATCTACCTTTCGTAGTTTGTCATAGCACTGGAAAGGAAGAACGTAGAGCTCCCTGTAGATGAGTGTTGCCTGTGATGAGACAGACTCCCGAAAGCAGCATATCGGCGTTGGCGTAGAGGACAGAGTCATCGACTGTAAAGTCTGCTGCTGTTGTTGCGATGTCGATGGCTGAGACGGAATGGGCTGCCCCGTACCCTCCAATGGGTTCGTGGCGGTGACCCGACCCCGCCCAGGCATAAGAGCCATCTCAAGACCGGACGAACTGCCTGGTGAGAAGGGCTGTGAAATGTTACTGGTGCTGTTCACCAAAGTGCTTTGTCTTCGAGACATCAACTGCAGCTCAGCTAGTACCGCCGCTGGTTGTACGGAGTACAAAAGTGAGGGACAGTCAGGCATTATGTTACATTCAGCTCTTCCCTAGATAATTAGCAATCGAAATCTCGAGTGCTAATTGCGGAGCCGTAAATGGAATGAACCATTGGGGTTAAACTGATCTTTCAAAGTTCAAATGAAAATTACGGCATTTCAGGGAATAAAGTAGTTGAACACGGCTGCAACAGAAGAATGAGATCCAAATCAACACGAGGAAAACGGAGTCATACACACGTATACAACGGATGAAAGGTTGAATTAAAGATGTCAGGGCCCGATCCAGTTTTGGTAAAAGGGGAAAAGAGTGTAACCTACATAGCAGAGCTTCAACTCTGAGGTTCCAGCAGGATAAACAAAGATTCAGTATCGAATTTACTCGCGGATCGTTTAATGTGATATAGGAGCCTGAGCCAATTCACAATGGTATAAAATAGCCGAAATGGAGTGTTTCAAGCAACCAGGGTATAGAAGATTTTCAGGTTGTAGAAGTGAGACCAAGTGTAGCGACATTCAGCCAAGTGCCTTAAGCAGGATCAATTAAAAGCTAACTCTTCCTTCTATATCGCTGAGCTCCAAGACTATGAGCTAGAGAATGCCTAGATTGGTAGCCTAGGGGTCTCCTTGACTGTAACGTATCACAGTGAGGGTTCCTTGCACCGTAAACGGAGTTTGCAGAAATCCGTCAAATCGCTGTTCCAAGCACAACAAAGCTAATTAATTTGGGTTCAGATAAACAAAGATGACACATCAAAAGGCGATGCTTTGCAGGGAAGAACCCAGCACCCTTCTGCTCATGGCAAACACGTAACCGAGATTAACTGTGGGCAACGAGCCCTTCCCCGTACACAACGGAAAGCTACTTCACGGCCACCTTCCTTTTGGTTGGAAAATGAAGAACTTTCTAGAGTCTCGGTTTTTGGGCGTGAAATTTCAAAGGTTTGCAGCACAGTCATGAAAAATAGCTTTTCGCATGAGAGAAGGGGAAAAACTTACAAGGCGATGGTTTCAAGCAAAGAGACTGATCTATGGGTGAGGTGAGGAGGAAGAGAATTCTAAACCCTAAAATATAGCTCCTCAGAGCTCCGTAATAACCCTTCCACAGCTTAAAGGGATACGTACAGAAAGCATAAGCACAGCAAAGCCTACCTGCATAACAGCACAAAAAGAACAGGCCTTCTGCATAAAACAAAAACCCAGGACTAGAAAAGTTCACATCCCCACTGGAAAAGGGGAAACGAAGAAAACAAAGATAAGACCGTGATAGGTGGTGGCAAATAAAAAAATGAGAATTTAAAAAATGACGCATTCTAGGCGGAAAGGGCTGAGATACTTACGCTGCCGTTTTTTTTTATCCTCACGGTAGGTCACCTCAACCTTCTTGTATCCGTAGGGGAATTCTCTGGGAAAAAAAGAGAAACAGCCAAACTTAACGAAATCACCTCCATTAGGTGGGAAGGGGGCCATACTTCCAGCTACATGAGGTCAATTAAAAAGGCAATTTAATGGGATTTTTAAACGGAAATGCAAATGTTTCAAAATGCCCGCACCCATGCTTGATAGGAGCTAAGATTGGGTACGCTGGAGAGTGCCAAGATTTGATAAAATATGGGAAGAGGTGTAAAATCAACTGGATTTCTAACGATTTCCTCACAAACTGGAATTCGCTATGTCTCTGAGTGCCTCGAGGCTTGCATTTCACACCAGTGGTTGACTTCCGTGGCCTGTAGCGTGAATTGAGTGCTACACTGGAACACACCGACGTCTCTCCTACGCTGCAGCTGCGCATACAGCTTCGAATTACTTGACCCCATAGGAGTCACAAATTTGCCCAAGTCAACTAGAGAACTGTCCAGAAAAGATACCCAGACGCCTACATCTGTCTATCAATAAAAAAGCAACTCTAAATTACCATAAAGCGGCATTAAATAGAAAACAGGAAACCCGAGACCAAATTATTTCTCTCACCTTTAGGCAGAAAAAAACTCCGCCACCCCCTTCACTTTGGAAAATACGTGTAACCCCTCTCCCCGTATCAAAATGAAGAAGCCAAGATGTAACAAAACCCGTCAGTCGCCGAAAATGTTAACATTGTAACGATGCAGCACAGCTCTCGCCCATGAAGCGAAACACAACGCAAGGCAACGCAACGCGACACAACCTTGATTACTACCATAGAGCCAAAACTTGCATGCAGGCTTGAAGAGGGCAAAGGGAGATAGATTGCATTGCGAATGCACGAAGGAAGTACATGCAATCACCATCGATGCCCGTGAAGACACTTTTCATTGGATGAAATGGAAACTTTGTGGCTGCGTGACAGCGCTCTGTCGCGATGATGACCAGCAGTGTACTATTGGAAATCACATAAATGCACTTTAGGGGCACACGCCGAGACTTCAGTTAACCACGATGGCAGCAAAATTGGAGGCTGAAAAAAGGGCCAAAGCAATGAAACACCGCGCTTTTCGAGTCTAGCCAAGACAAACTAAACCTCTTGCTTTCACAACGCTGGTCAAAGGATAAGCACTTCAGTACCTTAAACGCCTACTTTATTAGGTTCATGAGGTTGTCATTGATTCAAGAGACATAGAGAGCTATAGCACAAATATGTCGACTTCATTCAACCAACTTAGGAGCTATTCCTCCGTTTTTACGACCCGTTTTGGAGATTCGTCGCCACCTAGATGCCCAAGGCGTATACTACTGGAAGTAATTTCGTGCTTAAAATATCTTAAACACATAAAGTATTATGATCGTCGTTATCTCACGCAAACGGCAACCGGTTCGCAGACCCAAAATAGCCAAGCGGCACCCAGATACATACGCTGGTCCCTCTTTTATCATCACCGCGATGAATAGCTGAGAAACAAGATGAAACACAAAGCTGGAATATTTTCAACCCAGTTAGACCTTCATTTTGAGTCGAAAATATTGTGAATTTGCATCAGTTCAGGAAGCTAATTATGTGATACAGTTTTCATCTTAAACACTGCGTCATATTGAACTCACTCAAAGGTGATTGTCTGGTTGGTGGCCCCATTGTAGGCACGCGCGATCTCCAATCCATCCACCATAACTGAAAAAACTCCGCCACCCTCACGTCTCCCCGACGGTGGCAATGATAGCAGTTTGGCATTTGCCAACTGGGGAAAGAAGGTCGCAAAAAGGAAACGCTCAAACGAAGGGAAGATAGGAGAGGAGGATAAGAGGAAAAAAGGAGCAGCCACTAACCTTCACTTCGAGGGTTCTGAAGCACCTAACCTCGCTCCGCCGTCGTTCAGGGTCTGCGTCGATCGCTGTCTCAGCACGGGTGTTGCGACAGTGCGCAGCAAGTGCCTTCAACCACCGCATATACGCCAAATCGATGGGTGCAGGACCGCCCGCGGTCCCACCGACACCACCATTGCCGCCTGCCCCGCTCCCAACACCACCACTTGTGGAGGCAAGGATCTTTGACCACGTTGAGCCTGTAGTCTCCCCAAAATCACAGAACCGTGGCAGACCTATGCAATCAAGAGGGTCAGGATGGGAGGTTCTTCGGTTTGTAGTTGAAAAAAAAAATAATCGAAGCAGATTTAAACACATTTGCAATTCCACATTGCTCCAGATCAAATTCGTTGAGTCGAGGTCGGCCTAGGCACTCAGACACTAGTTAACGCTGCTACTGGAGCCCATAGTGACGATTGTTTGACGTGTTTTATACTTATGATAAGCAATTCAATGGCCGGAGGATGCTCATTGTATGTTAATATTTAACCCGCAATTTCGAGCTCCAGTGACTGAGAATGCATGGAAAAGTTCAGGACTGTTAGACCTTGCAGCTCACCAAGGACAAAATTAGAAGGTTTAAAGGGAACTCCTGCCTGTTACGGGTAAATTCGTACCCCTAGTTCCTGATTTATGGAATCCGGACCAACCAAAGCTACTTCGGCATTCAGGAGAAACATTCAAGGATAATAACTGTGCATGCCTACTTTGCATTTGGGGTTCCTGATTTCTGCAACCTACCGCGCCGATCAAATCGGAGGTAGTTCAGCACTTAGACTGCTTAATAAAAGACGTGTATAAGGGTAAAACTTCCAGCCTCTAGACCTACACAGAGAGGATAGCTTTCACTGGATGATACACAACGCTTGCTAGAGGCTGTCAATTTCGTGCTTACTTCAATTACGCGTTTGATGGGAGAGCAAAAAACGCACATTTACCTGCACAGATAGGCTCCACCTTCCCACCTCCAATCTGAGCCAATTTAAAAATGACCGCAATTCAGTGGTGACCATAAATATTTCAATTTATAAATGATGTTTAAGGCATAACAGCAACAACAGACGTGGCTGATCATTGACTGGTGGAGACGAATTCTCAGGAAATGCAAAAAAATTGTAAAAAAATAAACACCAACCAACCAGAGGCATGCGCTGATGCATAATTCGCTGGTAGAAATTTGGCATTACCAGCATCAGAGAAGGTGCACATTCACTTACATAAGCAAGTTTCAATCGAAAAACGGTCCCGCCTTTAAAGGAAATTGCTCTACGATCTGGCCAAGAATAGAGGCATTTCAATCCACTTTATACACGAGTGATTTTTAATGAGTATCAGAGCAATGACATTTTGTAGCTTTTGGGCGCTTACAAAACACATGAAACTGTGTCGGTTCACCAATAGAACACTCTTTCCCGTTACGTTCTGCTCCCACCTAGCTTGAAATCTGCACTTATATTGCCTAATTTTGATGCGGTCTTGCCTGCATTAACCTCTCCTTGGATTCGCTGCATAGCATTTGGCGATATTGAGGGATGCAGTGGCTGGACTTCGCTCAGAAGTGGCCTAGATCGATTGGGCTGACGGATTTACTCAAAAACGGATGCATGGTGCTAAGAGGTCCCGCTGGCACGCAATGCATAAAAGCGCTCGATGTCTATGAGCTTGAAAGACCATCAATTCACAGTTCCGCATTCTATTATGGAAGAAATGTTTGCCAACCAGAGTACTGAGTGCTTTGTGGTGAGTGATCCACCCATCACCCGTCCAGCTTATGGAGTGGGCACCACTTTACACCTAGGAGACTACGCATACTAAAATTCAAGCGGCATTTTCAGCTAGGATTTCGAGGGTGTTAAGGGAAAATTTCTTGAAGAATCACCAAAATTGGGCCTTAACCCCCCGCCCCCCCCATTTCACACTTTTCTCTCCGGGTGAAGAATTCCACCCTTCCCAGACGAAATTGACAGTAGGGAAATAAAAGTGATCTAAGTAGGGATTCGCTAGGTTTCTATCGACAAATCAATTGATAAGAGCAAGGTTCGCAGAATATAACAGGGATCATTTCAAGAAGTAGCATCTTTTAAAGGAGCTTTCTGCGCTTTTACCAAATAAAACTAAGGAGAACAAGGCGAGAGGCCGCTGCAATGAGAAATGCTAGAAAGGCAAGAACATTTTGGATCACTTGAAGGTAACAAACGTCCGATCTGACAATCTTCCCATTCAACACCATGCAACATTCGTCGCACCAGAGAATGCGATTTACCGCCTCCAATGAAAAGCCGAACAAACGGCTCCTCGAGTCACCACATGTGGTAGATTAGTATTGGTAGGAAATAAACTTGACCTCGATAGATCATTAGCATTTACCTTTATAACCAAAGTGCGAATATGTGTACATATTGAAAACAAAAAACAAGCTATAAAAAATGGCCAAGTGGTCGAGGGAGAAGGTTCTAACAAAACAAATCGCGCACATATGCACGGTATTTCGTTCGCGTTTCAGCCCTGTCGCACCGCTGAGAGTGTGTGCTCTACCCCGTGTAGCGTCGAGGTTAGAGACTCCAGTACCCCTTTTAGGAAAAAAAGGACCTTTCGAGTGTGACGTTCAATTGGGACCAGTTTTCAGGAGGGTACAGTATAGGAGTGCATTCCAAAATCAACTCACCTTTTAATGTAGGCTAGGAAAGAATGCTTAAGAGCTGTACTACACCCTGACGAAATGAAACATCTTGCTCGTGTCACTGAAACCAACAGCCTTCCAGGCATTCCATGCATTCAAAAGGACCCAAGAGACAAGGCTTGCAACTAGCAGCAGAACGAGTTTCGAGAAAGTTTTGACTAACCTTCCGTTCCTCTCGAATGCGCGCAAATAAATGATGAACAGTGAATGAGCCTCAAACCCTACCCTCAACTTAGAGCATGTTGGAAGAATTTCATTGAATTGGGAGCGAGGCAAAATCCGTCGCCTGAACTAGTCACGAACTAAGGCACTAGGTAAGAAATAACGGTACATACTGTTAAATTAAAAAGAAAGTACCGTGACCACAAAGCATAGCGAAAGGACAGACAACAGCAACAGACTGATACGTAGAAGCTAAGTGATTGCCGGACCCATAAAGCACTCATCGATTTGAAGTGGAAATTCGGGAAATTCTTAAGCCGCCTTGGGAGAGATCTCAATCTTCAATTGTCTAGACACATATTAAATCATGAATTATCCTCGTATACCTAAAGTCCTCCCTAAAAGACGTCGGGAGAAAACAATAAAAAGGTGAAAAACTGCTCTGATAGCCCTAACAAAGTGAGGCGAGAGGAAATAAGTAGATATTGGAACCAATCCATGCATAAGTAAGAGTAGATCAATCAAATTCGATGAAATTGGATGCCAAAAGGAGCAAAATCACACACCAAATGAATTAAACGCCCCAGACTCACCTGCAACAAGATCCACATTGCTCGAGGCATCAGATCTACCCGCATAGGCTTGAGGATCCAAATCCGAGGCAGCAGCACCGGTGGAAGGTCCTCCATTATTGCTGTTGCCGCTTCCACTTCCACTGCTGCTGTTGGTGGCAATGTTGCTGTTGTTATTATTAACAGCGGAAGTAGCGGTAGTGGACACAGGCGTACTGCCCATGCTGTGTTGAAGTCGTAGAGACATCGAGGAGGTGGGAGTGGAGGCGAAAGGACTGCTCACTGAACCACCTACGCCACTGCCGCCGCCTCCAGAAGTGGTCGTCTGAGGATTGTTGTAAGAGTAGGGTGGCTCGACTGCAAAAACGTAGTCTTCGCGTTCGCCCGTGGAGGAGAGAAGGAGGCCGAAACAGTGTTGCTTGCTGGAATAGTAGAAACGCTACTTAGGTCAAAAATATTATAAGGGATTGAATCAGAATGTGTCCTACTTCTGTGGAGAGCCTAGAAAAAGCTTATTTAAAAGTGGTTCCGCTAAGGTCACGAAGAGGGGCTTATTTGTTTATTTTCACAGCGAAAAAACCCTTCTGAGTTTCATTCAAATCCTATTCCTTCTTTCCATTAGACTTTCAGTCTAATTCTGCCGCGATCCTTGTGGCAGGAGGCGGCGCCATTTCTTTAGATCCGATTATTATACGCCGCGACCTCTGTTAGCAAATGGCATCGACCTAGATGACCAGACTGTAGTAAGTCCACAAAATAATGATGGATGACAGAGCCTGCCATTTGTGTCATGTCTGAAGCATTATGCCCACCTTTTCACCCTGCCTTCTCACTCATCTACTAAATGTACAAATAAAAGTACTGCACAGGTACTCACTCGAACATGAGCGAATGGACAGGGAAGAAATCACAACGCGAGAGATCAATGCGCTCGGGCTTGCGTTTGTCCCCGTCGGTGAGAGTGATAATGCTCTGCTCTCTATCCAGTGATGCGTACAATGGCTTCCACTTCTTCTTCTGTGGCACCCCTTTGAAAACGGAAATGGGGGAAAAGCAAACAAGGAAAGTGAGGCGAATCAAGTGGCTCCGTCTCTCAGAATTTGTGCATTCAAACGCTAACGTAAGCCATTGTTGATGTAAGGCGACGCATCAGACTGAGGCAATAAAGGATTCCGTTGCAAAGGTCTCATAAAATAGGGGAAAGAAGTGTTTCAAATCATGTACTTTTTCGTTTACACGAGTATTTATGTCATTGTTAGCGATAGGTTCCAACCGTTCTAGTAGACACCAGGTTTACAGTGCAACCACTTTGTCCACCTTGGCCAAGTATTGAAAACCACGGCCCATTCCACCTAATCTAGCAGGCTTCATGGGTTATGCTTGGTAAGGGAAAAACCATTTCTGGGCTAATATACTGTTTCGGATAGCAGCAGCAGTGCGTAAAGAACGTTTTCAGGGAAAAAAACCCAATATAGGGGGCGTGAAACTGAGGGTGAGCTTTGGAGCAGTTTCGCTGAAAATGGGTAATGGAGGCCGTACCTCACGAAACGGAGACTCCGTCGACGTGATCGTATAAGTGTACCATGACAATCCATTTATATGGATGAATTAATATAATGCAACTTCATGGTAACCCACGATTTGACGGTAGTATGCATTCCTCCTCATGTCCCGTCGCTCCACCAGTTCCTCAGTTCCCGGTTCTCATAGCTTTTTCGGAGGTCAACCAGAAATCCGTAATTCAAGAAATACCCTCCCAGCAATGAACATCTTTAAGGTCTAATAAAGTAGCTAGCTGTGAAAGAAGTTTTAGCCACCCTTTGAACTGTTGAAAACGACGGCTATTTTGATTATTTACACTGCATGGACTCTCTAAATTTCCCAAGAATCAATCACCAAGACAACGGCATGGATCGCGGTTCATGTCAACGATGCTACTAATTATCTGGTCCTTCTATATGCTTTTAAAAAGGTTACTAAAAAAGTCGTAATTCAGACAAAATTACTACCTGAATTTAGGAGGTTTTAGAAAAAAAAATGAAGGACTCAAAGACAACGGGATACTAGCAAGAATTGTTAGCAAAACGGCATTAACTGCAGATCAGAGTGAGTGTCAACTCGACAAGGAAGAAAACTTCCGTGAAACAAAATGCAGGAAACGAATAGCGCGTGCGATTGAGTGAGGTGATAGGGCGGACTTCTATATAAGTACTGTGTTGTCGGTAGACGACAACAGGCTGCTCGATAATGGCGGAGAACATAGGAGAAGCATTGTTTATGGTAAACAAACTTCATGGTTATGGAAGTGTAAAACAATTAATGCGGTGATAACTTTCAATGTTGGGTAAATGTAAGTTGCGGCTTTCAGGCGCTCAGTGGTAATGACCTAAGTCAAGCCCTTTGCCGAGCTCAGGATTAGGTAGTTTCCAACAGAAGCGAGGTTAGGAGACGCTCACTTGGTCGCTTGCCGTCGGAACAAACAAACTAGCAACCAGAAGAGTAAGGGAGTTGGGTTCTGGACATATGTTGCATCTTCATGGGTAATTTGGGCGCTACACTGGTGAGGAGGGTTGTTTTAGTACAACTTCAAAAAAGGAGTAAAAATATGGCCGTGAATAGATAAACTGGTGGGGACAACGCAGGAGGTTACCTATACAGCACGAGGAGTAGTGGACCGGAATCCACACTGAGCGAGCCCAAGTCGGAAATAAGCAGAAACCCCTGCATGAATAGCGCCTTGAGGAATCACTGAGTTTGGCTTAATCCATCCAATTTAACTATGCAAATAGTGTCCCAGCTCCTCAACGGGTATGTAGAGCTTATAGTGACTCCTAAAGAAACCCAGACACAAGGTGAAATCGCACGAACAGGAAATCTGCACAGTTATGGGCGAGTAATAAAAAATGACATAAAAGGGATGAACATACGCAGTGTTCACAGCAGTAACCGCCATTATTGAATGGGTGTTTGTGTATCATAAAACTCATTTTAGCAGCTGCACATAAACACACGAGAGAAGAGGGAGAGAGAAAGGGGTGGTGGGAGAGAGAGAGAGAGACAGAAATTAAGCAAATTTAAATAGAGCTATATATACATACAAACGCACACATAAAAACATTTGGATTCCCCCTTCCTCCTCAGTGGGACTAAGAGCAGCGCGCAACTGCCTTTCACATCTGCGCAATGTGCACCTGTACAACACAAGGCAAATTCTCATGGAATGGGAGCGAGTTTCTTTTATGTGTGCGTGTGTGTGCAGACCCTTGGAGAAAGAAAAACCTCTAAATTTACTACAAGCCATCCGGACTGGGAGACCGACAAACGGGAAAAGAAAAAAAAGGGTTTTTTAAACTATTTAATTAATGGTTGTGAATTGTGACACGTAACAGTAGAGACCGAATCAAAAGGAACGGACTGGGCATAGGTAAGAACAGTTCCGAATCAGGCAGCATTCCAACACCCGGGTTCCACCCAGCGACCTCAAACAAGAGTGCAAGATGTATGAAGACAGAAGTGCAAAACGCGGTACCCTTAAGATCTTGGTGTCAGAAAATCAACCCTCTCCAAACAATCGAATCAAGCTTAGCCAGGCACTAGAGACCAAGGTGAAGTGCCAGAAAACCTTGAGATCACTTAAGGAGGTCGCCTGGAAAAAGAATCAAGAGCCCTCGAACGGATACTTGTCTGAGCACTTCACGCGTGGAGAACCAAGGTTCTCACTTTTATTTAAGAATGACTACGATGGTTCACAGTTTTGAGTGTCATAAACTTTGAAAAGGTTTTAACTACCGCTAAAACCAAACACAGCTAAGGACTTTAGACCGAGCAGGGGCTGGAACAGAAGACTGCTGAAATAGCCAAAGAGTTCCTTAATTTGAAGACGTTACAAAACAAGGACCCGGAACATGATCTGACAGCCGACACTGCTTGATCAATTTGATTTCCGAAAAATAGGAAGCCAGTAGAGACGGTTGTGAATAGGCTGGATAAAAGAACGAACAAAAGCGCTACTTTTCATAAAGGATTGTAATTTCGGCCCCAGGTTAAAAGCATAGCACCACTTCAACCAACGGGTTTCACGAGCCACACGCACATGACCGGCATCAAGAATCAATGGGAATCACCGTTCTGATTTGAAAGGGCCCTTAAGTGAATGAAAAACTGTAGATTCAGGTGGAGAAAGTCTAAATCAGAATTCTTGCCCTTAGTGATGCACGATCAGGAAATAAATTATGACAATAAAGTTACAGTGATCTGACATATGTCCAGCTGCGCGAGCTTTTCAAAGCCTTCACCTCCCTCCACCCTCCCTGCTGGTAAATATCCACTTAACCCTTCTCTTCTAATTTACCACAAACTTCAAGGCCAAAGAATAAGGAAAAGTAGTTTTTTTAAAGGTGATGCAGATTTGTAATGCTAGACATAGATCAAATTCTGAATTTTCTTTTTTAAGCTAAGTCTACGAAAATGGATCGAAACCTAGCGAAATAGGCCTAACTAGACAAGAGGGATGCAAAAGACTCAGACTTTCAAAAAAGTTAGTACCGGTTCGTGGCTGCATACAGGAAAGGGATTGCCAAAATGAACCACTTCAACGATCTATAGATCAGCTAACGCGCTCGTATCAGGACACAAACCAAGAAACGGCTAAAACAAACAAATTGCTTTTCTTTTCACAGCAACCAATGAGAAATCGCCTTCTGACGGTAGTAAGCCCTTTGCATGTCTTCCTTAAAATACGAGATTAAAAAATGAAGTCGGAAGCAACAAGGGAAACTTTAGGCCTGAAAACACTCAAAACAGTGAAGTACTTTGAAACAGTTTGTTCGAAAACGTAATTTTGGACATAAATAACTGAAAATGAGACATTCAGCACACACACGAACATCGCCTTGGCGCCAAAAAAGTGAATGGAAAAAAAGACTGTCCAAGCAACTAACATTGAAAAAGAAACGCTTCCTAAACCACCAACTTTAGCATTCTGAAAAAATAAAAAACTCGGGGTATTTAAAGCTAAAGCACCGCATAAATCTCATGATTTTGTTGGGAAAAAGCCCGAATAATCAAGAACCGGAAAGGCAGTTTAAAATGACTACTTTAAGCACAAAAAGGGCAAAAGGTTAATTGTTGACTAAATTAAAGGAAATTCCTAACTTTGGGGTTAAATGGAAAGGCAGGGATGCAGCACTTACAGAGCGACAATTCGCCGTGTATCTCCACAATCGCATGCGGTGAAGGTGGTCTGCGATTAAAACTGACGGCCATGTAGATCGAATCGTGTGAGGGAATCACCTATAATTCAAAGAAAGGCAACAAGTTAAAGGAAAAAAGCCATCAGGCACGTTTGATTACCAGCCTGATGGGTGGTAACATAAGCCATACTCCAACGGAACTCAAAGCGAGTTACTTTTAATTGCAGATTTGTCACTTGAAATTCACGACTTCTTGGACGATTTTATCCAGTCTGTAAAACCGTAATTTGAATGAAACGAACCTTGGATGTCCGTTGAACCGGTTTTAGCTCCACCGGAGAGGGCTGATAGGGAGAGTTGGATTGGTTAAATTGGGCCTCAATGGCAGCAACGACTTTCTCAACGGAAGTGTACCATAGCTTGTTGTAGCGAACCTTCACCACCGATTTGTAGAGCGGTTTGGTGAAGGGCTGAGAGGCGGAGGAATTCGGGGTATCATCTGTCGTACCCGGTTCCGCACAGTTGCCACCTTCGGCAACATCGCCTGAAGACGTTGCCGTTGAGGCTGTAGTCGTTGGAGTGCTTTTGCTACCATTGTCGTTGTTGACAGTGTTGCTGTGGGGTTGTGGAGTGGCCCACCAAACGATGCTCGTAGCGATTTTATACTTTAAGATTCGGGTTCCGTCATACACGAGGAGAGTATAAAGACCGGGATTGGAATCGCATAACCGTAGCAGGTAGCTGAATGGACCGTCTACAGATGTAATTTAGGCGGTTAGATGACCACTACTCTAGGTCAGCCCTGTCACAAAAAATAGACCTCGCCATCTCTGGCATTTTTCCATGGGGATTCAGATTATGTGCACTAATAAACCCCTTGCCCTCAAGGCCAAGGCGAGAGTTGTGACTACCCATTGCGCTTCGGACGGTGGCAACCAAGACCGCTTTAAGGCTCCTATTCTCTTTGCTTTAAGTTGGAACATTAACTAATCACCAGACAGTATCGTCTCTCCTTGTTTAAGGTTATAAATAGATAGCTGAAATGCAAATATGAGAAGGTAAACAGTGATTACGTTGATTTATTGCGCTTCCAGCATCTGTCGGCTAGAGCAATCGACCACCAAAGCCCAGATGTTCAACCGCTTCGATACGACATAGATTGTTCTCTTCTTGCGTTCTCTATCAGTCCAATTCATTCCCTCTCAGTTAAATGTCACATGAGTGCGGCATGAGGGCTCGGGTAAGCCAATCAAGGCGACATTTACAAGTGTGATGCTGTTCGGGTGTCTTATGCTAAAATATAAGCTCTATGATACGTGTAAACAGGAGAAAAAGACAAAAGAGCTCCCCACTGTGGTCAGAGAGTAATACGAAAGTTAAAATAGAGGCTGACATTTAGAGCAGTCTTGGGCAAAATGCATCAAGAATGCTGACAATCTTTGGCCTACACATGCAAAAACGGGAAAGGTTACTAGGCTTCCGGTGGGAGGGAACATTTTCATCCCAAGTTATTTTTTAAAGGAGCCCAGACAGGCGACAAAGTACAGGCAACTAGTGAACGCCAACGTCGGTTCGCTGATAAAAAGCTAACATTTTTGGTCATTACACAGATTTACAAATTTTGAGAAGTCTTTGAAATTCAAATTCATAGCTCCTATATTCATAAAATTTTTAAACTTTTTTCCATAAAATGTGCAGATCATAAAGTCTCCAGCGCATAGGTTTATGTGGACAGTCAAATGGCCTTAAAACATTGCGAGACAGAATATCATTAGCATGAGGAAACCTTGTGTTTACTTTCCCACCAATACTATAAATAAATCAAATGCTCTGACACGACTTTAGTGGGAGTTGAGAAAACAGTCCCTAGGTCTTTGATAGTAGCCGCTACACCGCACACGCGGCGGTGGTAGCACCCCTCTTCCTCCTCCAACCTATATTTTTCTCCGAAGTGCATAGCAAACAACGGGGCCCAATCGGCAGACTCACTAGGGTGGACAATGAGAACACTGCGAGCGTAAAATTTATGCTTCCTTCGACCTTGAATAATTGGAAATGTTTGACAAATACAATTAGCACTAGCCAAAAATGCTACTTAAAACTTAGTAGTAACAACCATTACCATTAATACGTACTTCGTTTCAGCAACTCTTGTTGCTCCAGAGAGGTACTGTCTTCGTGGAAAAACGACAGCCGTTCAATAATATCCGGGTACACTTTCTAAAAGGGATTAAAAAATGACTTCGATAACTAGAGTTGTGCACTAACACGGTGGAGGCAATTCTTTGCTATAGGTGGGCGTCACCGACGAAAGCCTCACACGGTAATGAAAGCCTCCGATGTCGATTGACCATATTTCTGGGATCAGTACCAGAATAGAATATTCTCCATCATTCACTACTACCATTAAGACGAATTCCTACCGCGTTATCCTCACTCAACACTTCACGAAGGGTGTTTAGGTTGGACCAGAACCATCAAGGGATATAGCACCAAAAGGCCGAGCCTGTCCCATCACAAGTACCAGTGGTCGGGTGCGCATGTCATGGGTGTGTGTGCCAGCCCTGACACCGTTAATCACGATGGCAGGCAACACAGTACCCTAAACCAGCGTGCGGAGAGGCGACTAATTAGGGTCTCTTGCAAAACCATGACGTAAAATCCTCAAAGCCACAACTGGCTTCTAGACTGTGGTGGAATTAGCAGTCCCGGAACGTCAGAGCCCAAAGTCACTTGATCGACGTAAAATGTGCCGATTCCCAATTTAGAAAAGACAGTGACTAGGAAGATGGCATCCTGGCTGTCCAAGAACTGTTCAACCGTATTGGCAAACCTGCCTTCCAAGTAATACATGGAAATACTAACGCCACTTCC
The DNA here is from genome assembly GCA_001923025.3 of Taenia multiceps. Classification (NCBI taxonomy): domain Eukaryota; kingdom Metazoa; phylum Platyhelminthes; class Cestoda; order Cyclophyllidea; family Taeniidae; genus Taenia; species Taenia multiceps. The sequence continues at coordinate 73,096,523 of CM010311.1, read as the reverse complement.
ACCCTGTGAGACGTAAATACCTACCGAGTAATGCTGAGGAATTGGGTCCTATTGGGGAAATCTCCACCTTCAACATCTTTTAATCAAAGAGGAGAGCTATTTAATTTAAAGCCTCAAAAAGTGTGCTTTAGTTGTTGGAATCAAAAGCAGAAAAAAAAGGAATCAAAAACAAGCCGAGAAAAGTCAATTATCACATCAAAACGCTCATTACGACGTGCCCGAATGACAGGTTGAGGCGAGTTTTGCGGATAAGCAAGTGTCAAAAGAGGAGAAAAAAGTCAAAGCAATTTTTATGGTAATATAGCCACCTAGGCAATGTAAGACAGGCAATAAAACCCGTCAACTTGACCATCGTATGTTGAAGTCGAGGGAGAGAGAGTGCACGAATGCAACTAGAAGTCGTACACCAAGGTATTGCAAACTAACCTCGAGACAGAACTTGGGGAGGTATCCACTCTGACGTGTCTGCACGGAGGTGACAAGCATCCAATCCGAGTGTGATTCATCGTCGACAACCAAGAATTCGTCACCAGGTTTGCACCTGAAAGTTGTCAAGACAGGTAGGCCAAATATGGCAATGGCGCAGCCTACAACTACATAACTTTCGTCCTGCGGAGTCTGGAAGGTCATCACCTTCAAACCGACTTCCTTCAGTGCCCATAAGTTTCACTTAATTTAAGGGCGGGGACAAACAGTTCCCCTACAACTCGTCCACTTTTCACCCTTACACTCACAAACAAATTTGGGGGTCCTTATCAGTTTTCTTTGTTATGGCTGTATCCAGATCCCACCCGCCTTATCACCACGGTTTTCATGCTATAAGACCGTCTTGAGTGTTACCAAGGCATACATAATCGTGGGAACTTTTTGAACTCAGCTGGTGGATCTTTCCTGAAACTGCTACATCGAGTCGTGGATTCTTTCACCACGTCAGCACAGCCATGAAAGAGGGCATATCAAAGAAGATGACCTCGTGCTCACGACACCACAGTCGGTGTCAGTAGCTCAACGATTTCAAGACCGGTTTAATTGAAGACCACTGTGTGGACAGGAGTCGTGCTACATGGACATATGACGCTCCTCATCTTCACCGTTCCCGACGGAATATGCCTTCAAAAGGCTGGTTATCTCAGAGCCTTTCAATGGCGCCCAAGTGGGTGGAGAGAAAACCCTAGTAGTAAAAAACGGACAAACATACGAGAGAACTGCAGAGGGTACAACGACCATCTCCACCATCCTTTTGGCAGGACACCCATCTCTCCTATGTATGTAACAGTGACCGGACAAGACTTAAAGTGACTGATACGTGAATAAAAAGCCAGAATAACATTCTGTATCGTCAATAATGACCGTAGGTACTTGCGCACTGATCGCCTCCCTTTTAGGTCCACCTGTGACCACTGACGCAGTGTGGGAGGCAATATATTACAGAGGTATTTACATTGCAACGTAGCCACAAGCTACCAGCATCCACCCATGACGAGGTCTCGCTCAAGTGTGTACGCACCAGTTTACGTCAACAACACCACCACTACTGTTTGGCCACTGCTCCCTGTGCGTTTCTCACTAACATGCGGCCTGTAAGGACTGCACAATTCATTGGACTGTTTGGCACGGTCCCGCCTACTCTAAAATCTCACAAATGCAACGCCAATTGAATCTGCTGAAAGTGTTTCGTGCTTTCACTCAGATCCTAGGCCGCGGAACCACCTATATAGCATCTAGAGAGGGCAATATCTGCCAGCAGGACAGCTAGCCGCCTGGAATCGAATGGGCGGCTGATGGCGCAATCTGTTAGAGAGACTCTTTGGTCCTTTAAATGACAAGGGAATACGTGCCCTAACTCAAGAATAGCATCTAAGGAACAGCTTTCAGTGATGGTTAAACAATTGGAAGGGAAAAATTATGGAAGGCACATTCATTAAGAAGAATAACAGCGAGCCTACTCATCTGTTCTTCACTTCTTCCACGTACCATGTAAAAGGCACCACTGGGGAGAGGATTGTTTGCTAACTGACAGACTTGAGATGAGAAATGGTCTCGTGTTTTTGTGTTCAGATGTTAGCTAAGCGAACTAACACAACATCGGCTACCGCTAAACGATTTACCCACTACTCACTCCACACTTCAATGACACTCCACTTCATGCCCGGTACAACTGTGATTGCCTTGGTGTGTGGTGCACACTAGACGCCTATGTTCGCTACCAGACAACAAATACGGATGAGATCTACACATTCCATACGACTCGAAGAAAGTCCTATTCTTGCTCTCACAAGACGGCAGAAGACTTGGAATCTAGAATTGGATTCGAGGGAGACACGACCGCATTCTCCTTTGGCGTTAGACAGTGGCGGTTTTTTCAACTTGGGAGCGAAGTTATATCCCGTTGAAAAAGGAATAAACACTGCAACAAAAGCATTCAACGAAGCCTTCAGCAATTATTTACCTTATGTCATGTAAAAAATAACCGAATAACCGGCTTTGATCTATTGAAAATTCCTTATCAAAGGGTGGCGATGATCGCGATCATGATAAAAATGACTGTACTTTTAAGTGGCAAAATAAATGCTACAGGATGCACTCTTAGTCAAGATCAATTGCCCATGGTAAACATATGCCTGTGTGCGCACAAAAAAGGACACTGGTACTGTCACGCTAAACGAATATGTTCACCAGCTTCCCCCCCCCCTCTCAAAAAAAACTAAAACACAAACTCGTGTGCGTGGAGGTGAGGTGGAGGAGCGAGTTTGACTAGCCAAAAGAACAAAGCAAGGCTCACCACCACTACCACTACCCGCACGTCCATCATTTACCTATTTGATCAAAAAGAATTGAGAACCGACAACTTGAGGCACACGGGCGACAAGCACCTGGTTTAAAGAGCAATGCATTCCAAACATTGGAATTTTCCGATGTTGAGAGTTGTTGAGCTTAAGGTAATGTATAGGTAATGTTTTGGAAACAACTTAAAGGCACCGAGTGCTAGTCGGTACTCTAATAAATTAGCGACTTATTGATAGATTTGTGGGTTTAGCTGCATGTTTTTTTTGAGACAAATTTGTCAGACATAAAGTTGGAAGTCAAATGTTGGATATGGCCCTAGAGCTCACAGAGCATGGAAACAGTCGAAAATTAACAATGATGAAGCATACATGGCTTACCTTTTTAGGGTCACAGTTTCAGTGAATGGCTAGAGTTGAAAAGAAAGATACGAAGTTGGGGAAATACGCCACCTCCACAATGCACAAGCAACGGCCATGTCTGTGAGCGGAACATACGCACACGGACACGTAAGATGCTGGATACGGGTCCCAATGCCCCCCCACCCCTCACCCCAAAAAAAATTCTCCATGTTAGATGTGGGGGCCGCTCCCCTACCTAGCATTAAAACCGTCATCCTGGAGGAAGAAGTCAGCTGGTCAATTTATTCAATGTTTGTAGCTGTAGCAAAAAGTCTGGAAGCATTTGTTACAACTTTGTGGGAAGATTTCAAAAAATGACAGACAGTTGCCACTAAACACAGCCTAAACAGAAAATTTTTAAGGCAGGAGATGTATGGGTGGGAGTTTTAATGATCCATCCGACCTCGGTTGCCTAATTGCAAGCCTCTCCAAGTTATTTTGCCCACTCGTTGTAAACAAGCAAATAAATTCCATGGAACAGTAATGGATACCAGCAACTTATTTGCGTTGCTACTGTCGAAGAGAGTCCCTTCCTCACGACGGACCATGATTCTACGCAAACACAGTTATACATCTTGGTGGCAAGAGCGAGGGGATTCATGATAGAGCCAGTAATCTGGTTTGAAGTAGTAACAAAAATGACTTGACAAACAGTCATACGGGCTCATTGGCCTGCGAAAATAAGCAATCCGTGAGACAATTAATAGGACCCACGCCAACAATGATCACAGCATTAATCTAAAACGGCAATGGGCCATAAGCTCAGTGAGGTCTAATCCGACTCTCATGTGCCATGATTTGAAAAGAAAATCAACTGCAAATGCATGACATGTTTCACAGAGACAAAACATTGCCAAAACCCAGGAAAACTAGTTTTTAACTGTTGACAATGATCAGACCATGAACTCACCCAAGACGCAGATTACAGGGTGGTTCGTATCTTCGGATGGCTCGAACTCTACGTGCATAAAATTCCTGGGGCGGCTAAAATTAAAAAAAGAGCAACAAACATCCTGAGCCACTGCTGGGCTACTAAACTAACATTGAGGCGGATGAGCTGGCAAAGTAAAAGATCTCCAAAAATAGCAGCAAACATGAGCATTATCCGGTTGATCAAATGGCTTGGCAGCCTCGAAAATGAGATAGGTTACAAAACTATTCCCCGTCTCACAATACATATTGAAGCAGGTGTTCACGCATGCGTGACTTAAATTCAATGACGTTTGGGAAGCACTACCATTGTTCTTCTGGTAATCAGGAATGTAGCGTGATTATTTATGCAAATTAATAAAAAGTGACTCACACTGCACGGCGGAATGGGTACTCGCAAATACTCTCCAGGGACAAGAGGGCATTGGTAGTAGCGCGACAGTATGCACTTCAGACATTGGAAAAGTCTCTCACCAAGTTGGAATGATTGTAATCGAGGAACAAGTCTAAAAAGTTCAGTGATGAAATGCAAATCGCCTACTTATAATGCTGACAAACTAGCTTTGAAGTGAGGAAGGAGAGGGCATAGTAGAGGGATATCTGTCCGGTTTCTTCGTTTTCATAGATACTAAGACGAAGGAGATAACTGTTCGGAATAGAGAATCGTAGTAATCTTTCCTCTGCCTCTTGACGTGTTAGTTCCCCATGGAAACAGCTAGAACCAATTCAAGTAAAGAGCAGGTGAGAAATAGGCTAGTAATAATCGGCACGCTTGTGTATTCTAGCCATTTTTGGAGTGGCGGTCTTAAAAAAACTGCTAATACAATACTAGTCCATAGACATTATGAAATAGCTATCCAAAAAGGACAAAAAAGGAAGGCCATCAAAATTGATACGTTAAAGAAGTCGAGAGGCAAGACAACTTCGTAACATGATCTATCTGTGCGGTAAGTAATCAAGCAAGCAATGGAAAGAACAAAAGTGGTGGCAAAATCTCAAGAAAAACACGCCGAAACAAGGCATTTCAGCTCGTAAGGAATTATTTGGCGTTTATAAAGCACGCAAAAATAGCACTTTCAACGCGAGAAAATAAAACAGTTAGGACGTTAGGCGCCTACTCGGGGACTTCGGGAATTTCCCATTGTCCTAAGTTGTCAGTACAATGATCACTTGCCATCACTCCCTGCAATGACAATACACTGTCGCTCCCTGTTTGAAGACCGCGCCGGCATGGTAAGTGAAGTGAACTAATCAAACGAAAGTTATTAGCAAAAACATTGTTTGAGAACAGAGCAGGACAACTAAAATCCTAAAGTAAATGTAAAAATAAGTTATTTAAGGCGGTGTTGCAATCGTGGGGCAAGGACAACTCTTTATATTTAAAGTAATGACTCTACAAATTTAGGAAAAGATTCAATGACCACAACCACAATTTAGTTTTCAAATGAAACGCGTCTGAGTTTCGACCTCCACACCTCAGTTTAGATTTCAGATTGATGTTCAAACTAGGCGTGGAAAAATACTGAAATATTGATTTTGAAAGAAACATATTTTTAGTGCCTAATCAATTCTATGTATGAATCCTCTGTATTGTTTTTTCAAATATTTAGTGGTCAACGTTTGCTCAACTTTTGGCATTGGTAAAGGGCCACCTTGTGCGTCTGACTTGTGGGCTGGTCCTGACACCATGCCAGCAGCCTCAAATCCTTCTGTGTGTTCAATTAATGTGTTAGGTATGCGTTTATATCCGCTCTTCTTCGGGAAAGTCTCTCGGCTCCATAATTATGAATGTTTTTCACTCAAACCGGCACATATGTGTAAGCAGTACCATGCAATATTATTCCGGGTTCTAAAGAAAAATTTATCAGGAACCATCATTATAATAACCATGGTCTTCAAATACGCTTTTTAGGTCAGAGGTAGGGAGGCAGTTTCAACCTGCTCTTGAGCGAAAGCGTCTCCTCCAAGGAGTCAGAGGTACTCTCGTCATAGGTACTCGCCTATCTGGCTTTTCCGACTATATCATAATAAGGGTGTCCCGTAACACCCTGCCCTCTAATAGTAGGGGTGGAAGAAGAGAAGAGGAGGAAAGGAAAGCTCGCTCTGCACTAGTGGCAGCGTTGGCGGACCTTTCCCGCTTCAAAAAATGAATTAACTTTGAGGACTGGATGAGAACCGTTAGGTTTAACGTCCGTTTATATCCTCAGCGGCAGAGAGTCCCACTGATCCTCTGCGCTCTTCCACGAGAGCCATCTCTGGAAGCAATAAACGCAAGATTCACTACTGACTCCGACATCGACAATTGCTGAGAGACGCTGGCCCAACTAGCCACTGACCAGCGAGAAGTCACTGGCGCAAGGATTCGCCCACGACCAGATTGAAACTGTCCTCCCACCTCTGACCTACAGAGTGCATTTAAACAACATAAGCATTACAGTCATCTATATACTCCTGATAGTTAATCAGGCTAGATGAATTACACTGTAATGCCCTGAGACTTCCTCAAAGGCCAGAGATCTTCGCGACTAAGAGAGTGCGGAGATAGTGCCGGCATTGTCCGAGGTTTAATCTGCTCGATGGCGGATGCTTGCTACGAATGTCGAGGGCAATTGAATTGGCAAATAACCTCTGTTAACCACTTGAACTATCAGCTTAGTGGGCATTAAAAAGGTGCGTTATTCACGGCACTAAAATCCCTAATCGTACAAAACGTACAAATGCCATCAAAACCACAAAAATTAAGTTAACAAATATGATATCATGGTGTTTTATTGGCTCTTCTACTTTCTTTCCAAAGTGTATTTGATGTAAACTTAAGCCGACATTTTGCCTACTTTTTTGTCTAGTCCCTTTCCCCAAATTAATTAATTTTCACTGTCCCAGAGATAAGCTCCCGGGAACAGAGGCCTTGGGAGCTGTTGGCACGGCCTGGAGGCCGAAATCTGCAGTTCGAACAAACAAAGTACTGCACGTAAAATGTCAAATCAAACAAAAAATTTGCATTTCCAACGTGGCAGTGATAGAGGTGCCTCATGACCTCTTTACGCACAAATACTTAAAAATTTTTAGTAGAAACACCGTGACGGATGAGCGTTTTCCTTGTATCCACTTCGGATACCCTGTATCTCTAATCTATTTGTTTGACTTCTTTCACAATGTTTGCTACTTTTAAAGGGCTTAATTCACATTTTAGCCCCGTTTGATGACTCCACTTAAACAGGTCTGCAGAAAAATCGTAATTGCTTTAAAATTAAAAGAATCAGTGAATAACAGAGTTCTATGTGGTGTTTCCACCTATTTTTGAATGTGGCAACGTAAGAGGTAGTTCAAGTAACCATTGCGTTCTCCTTTTTGAGGAGCGAAGCATGACTTTATTTTAGCCGGTGAGAAATTCTGGTAAGGCAATCTGAAGTAGAGGCATTCTGAGCTACGCAGTTTTGTGACAAAGGAGGCAATTTATTTGACAGCAGACTTCCGTGGTTACTATGATGGTTGATAGGCAAATAAACACTTTACTGGGTCACTGCTGTAGCTTCTTACCCCCTTTTTGTTCTTCAAAGGAGCGAATTTGTTCAAAGCCTAATTTATGTCATAGTAGAGGACTATTAATTTTTTAATGCCTTTTTTGATTTGCTAGATCAAGCTCCACCGTCTTTAATTTGCATACCAACTTTGACGCATCCTTTTCAAGAAGGCAAAAAAAAGGTCTTTTTACCGAGAAATTAATTCAGAGCTTAATTGAAGCCTACCGCCAAGCCAATGAAGTGAAGTTTGGTGGTACACATTGGTGGCGATGAGCGAAAGCGGACTTACGCTAGCCTTTGGGAGCGCGCTTCGGTGATCCAACTCGTCCTCAGTCTATCTGTCTTATGGGACTCGAGGGTGGTCGCTCGAGTCCACAAGTCGAAGCCTACAAGGCGCAAAGCTCGAAGCATTATTAGTTGCCATAGGCTTACTTATAAGTACTTGCTCCAAGTCTCCTCTAGATTTGTAAGACATTGCTGTGATATGGCAGAAGACATATTACTGATCAACAGACGAGATGAGGGTCTACTGCCCTGGTCGGCACAACATACCGCTGAGAGAAAACGCAATCTGCGAAGGCTTAAGCACCCTTGTGAGCGATCACAGAGTTAATCGACTTCAGGTAATGCGGATGAAGAAGCCCTTGTAACTCCTCCTCTTGCTGTCGCCTTTAGGGGTAACCCTATGCATTACTTTACCGCCTGGTTTTCTCGATGCTCAAATCTTCCCGATTTGATCTGGATTTATTCTACCTCCCTAATTCATGTCCTGTTGGGTACACTTTCAAGTCTATCAGCCCTTCCATTCACAAGTGTGAGTCTCGACTCAACCGCTGGACTACAGAGGAAGTATATATTCAAATGGAAAAAGTGGCTCTGCTATAAGTGGTCATTTCATTCCGCTCGTGCAGGTAGGAAAGCGATATTCGAAGTAAGTTGATAATAGGACCACCCTCTCGTCCAACAAAGCAGCAGTCGAATCACAGAAACGTGTATGTAGTTGTCAATTTGAAGGGCGAGGATTAACACCGAAGGGGTAACAAGGAAGTTAAGCAAAGAAGCCACAAATGAAGATGGTGAAGGAAAGCGTGAAAGTGATGCCAATCGAGGTGAGAACTCGGCCTTTCGTGCTCTCCTTAATGCTACTCTGGCGCTTTGCCTCTTGCATGTATCTCTCCGCCTCATCCAGTGTAAAGACTGGCTCCCTGGAGTCCTGCATCGCCTCGATTCCACAGAACCAATTCAGGACTTTCCGCCACCCCGATAGTTCGGGTTTCTCCACTTTTCCCTCTATTAAACCAAAGGAGGCAAGCCGAGTATTTAATGCATTTCTTCTTAAAGGATTCAGTTAAGGCAGCCATGCCCGTACCTTCCAGCCACTCCTGTTTTGCCTCATCGGAGACAATGGTGAGTTTAGGTCCGTCCAAACTTGGATCGAAGGGTGTATTTATTTCGGAGAAGACGAGACGACGAGTCTAATGTTATCGGAAAGTAAAAGAAAACCTGGTTAATAATAGTTTTTTGGTGATAAAACGAACCAAGGCACCGATTTCAAACGACTCACGAAAGAATTTGGCAGAGGCGGAGTCACAAGACTAACACAAACAGCTACGATGAAGGGTATAATAAAGAGGAGGATGGAAAAATGGAGGTAGTGAAGCTGGAGCAGGAAGTGTGGTGGGTCGATGGGAATGTCTCCACACGGCACCTTCGCATAGGCCAATTCCCAACCAAAACGACCCACTCCCATCACTAGACCGACGACCAGGGCCGCAAAACATCCCTACAGAGGAAAAAAGTGAGTAGAACATTTCATTGCGTACAATATCGGTGGTATTATAAGATATTAAAGGATCAGTGCTAATGTCTTACCCACCTTTTCGTTTGTTCGTTTCCAGAACACGGCTAAAACGTAGACAGCACAGATGGGCGGTGCCAAATAGCCGGTGACTGACTGGACGTAGTCGAACAACTCGTCACTTAACTGAACAATCGGTATCCAGGCGATGCCAACTCCCACCAGAATAATGACACAAACCCTGCAACACAACGTATGAGTGAAGTAATCATCACCACCTTTCCCCCAAAAGAAAAACCAACCTGCCGACAATCATGATTTCGGCATCACGGCTTTTAGGCCGAATCAGTCGCCATATATCAACAGTGAAAATCGTGGAGGCCGAATTGAATATGCTAGTCAGACTGGAGACCAACGACGCCATCATGACGGCCAGCATGAGACCCCTAGCTCCCGAGGGTAGGACATTCAAAACTAAGGAGGGATAGGCAATGTCCGAACAGCCCACAGCCTTGCCACAGATTTGGGAGCACAGCGGAGCGGATCCACAAGTGACTGTGTCTAAACAAGGCAAGGGAGGATGAGATGACTCAGTCAAATCACACCTACCTGCAAAGAGTACTCGAGCTGTCATGCCTGGCACAACCATAAGCCAGAGTGGAAGAACTTTGATGATGGAAGCTAGGATAATGCCACCTTTGGCATGTGAGAGGCTCTTAGCAGCCAGAGTCCGCTGGACAATCACCTGATCCGTGCACCAGTACCACACAGCATTGATGGTGAGACCAAACACGGCTCCAGTCCAGGGAAGATCGGGACTGGAGACAGATTTGAAGAAATTCATCGCGTCGGATGGAGGTATCTGACACTCCGCATATATGCCAGCGCTCGCCTCTGCAAAGTCGGCCATTTGAAGAATGGCTTCGCGATCTCCACGATTACCGTAGAGGTCGGGATTTAGAGATGTTAGTGAACGGTTTTTAGGGTTGAAGGACGTACTTTTATACACTCGCGTTGTGTTTGGAATACCATTGAAGTAGTTGACTAACATTGAATTGAAACCTCCCATTAGGTACAGGCCTATTGAAGAGAGAACAATTTGACTTTTGAATTGCCGCTTGCTTGCCGATGGAAAAGAAGGCGACATAAACTCACTCCTGATGGAGAGATAAAAGGCGCCAACGACCATGATAATGGTTTGAGCAAAGTCCGTCCAGATGACAGCAGTCAGACCACCCATAATGGTGAAGAGAGCAGAGATGACAAGAAGTAGAATGACCGCAGGGTAGATAGAGATTTGCATGGCTTGTTGGATGAAAATGCCACCTGCATATAAGTCAGCCTAAAAGTTTTGTTGCGGATGTTGGGGCGGAAGCCTTACCGAAATTTTGGTAAAAATGTAGAGAAGGAGAGCTATCACCGCCAGGTAGACTCGAATTCTTTGACCACCCAGCCGTTTGCAAAGGTATTCGGGGACTGTTACGATCTATGGAAGAGAGTGGTTGATAAATGTAGTAGGACTTACGCCGGAGACGATGTAGACAGGCACAAATAGCCACCCGAGGATAACAAGCACAAAGCAGGCCTTAAAGAAGGTTTATTTCAAGCCAAGGGCGCTTACATTGAACTCAAACATGGCGATTGCAATGCCGTTGGAGGCGCCCGAGCCAGCCAGACCGATGAAGTGTCCCGACCCGATGTTGCTGGCAAATAGAGAGGCTCCCACCTTAAATGAGTAGAGACCAATACTCAAACAATTAGACCCTACCGGTATCCAATGCATTGAGCGGCCCGCTAGAAAGTAGCCACTGACACTGCCTCGATTGCGACATGAGGACTAAGTGCCAAAGCTTGAAATGTCAAATGAGTCGTTACCCAAATTCCCACGGCGAAAACGATTACGAAGTAGACAAGGAGGACTCCGAGGTCGGCTCCGTCCAGGTTTCCCAATAACATGGTGTTGGCACTAACCTGAGCCAGCAGAGTCAGTATTAGGCATCTTATAGGGCGATGTAGCCAATGAAAAGTGGATGCGAAGATTTTTTTGTGGTTGGTTGAAAAATCACGCGGTGATTGTTTTTCCTATTGCAGGCTTTACCTTAAAGGCACAAAATCAAATTTTGTGGGGATTGTTGCGCTATGAGCGTAAGTATCCGGTAACCGGCCGCTTACTTCGACTGCGTAAAAACGACGCGAGCAACTCAGCCTCTGTTGGTGGCACATTGTGCCATGACCTCCGGGAAGTGGAGACAGACTCAGCCCTTACATACATCATTAAGTTATGGTTTTCAGTAACGCTTTAGCATATCACGGCCCTAGGAAAGATTCATTACAGCTCGTAAATGTGTCTCCCTGTGAAATACCACGCCTATTAAACATTGAGGGTGTTTTAAGAAGAAATTAGCTTTCATTTCAGGTTTGTTGGTACTATAGGTCTGGTGTCGAAGCGTCCGAGGCAGTAGCTATCATAAATTGTTCTAAAGGTAGATAACTAAGACATTAAAATCAGTCTTCTGTCAAAGAAAAGGTTTAAAACCCCTTTTATTTATATCCTGAAGATTAATACAGCCCACAATTTGGAAAAATTTTCAGCATGACTAATGTGCAACTCGCGAACATTATAAAAATTAAACATTAAAGGAGCTGTGTAAAACTTCGACGCAAGGAAGAGTGCGCAACGAAATGCATGATTGCTTTCAAGAGAAAAATTCTTATGTAATAGTCTAAAAGGGATAGAGAATTCAAGAACCCATATGCTGCTATATCTTGTGAACTGGTTCGTGTGAGTAAGCTTTTGGTCAGATGTAAAATGTATCTTCAATCCATTTCTACATTGTGTAAAAATGCCGTCATTGTACCTTTTGCGCAGAATATGTCAAAATTATGCAGATGCTTCCTGCTGGAAAAAGCATAATAAAAACAACCAAAGTAATTGGATCTGCTTATGGATTGTAACTCGAAGCTATTGTTTTGTTTTGCTATTTATGTCACAATTCGCCCAACCTGAACCAGCCAATCTCGGCGCTACACAGTTCCAAATGGGTAGTTTTTTGGAAGAAATTAAACGACTATTTGACACCGATAACCTCTACACACTTCTCGGTTGTGAGAAAAGCAGCAGTCCAGCTGAAGGCAAGTTTCTTCTTTGGTTAACGCTGCCAGTTAAAAGAGCATTTTACAAGTGCTCGTTAAAGTACCATCCCGACCGTAATGGTGACAAGGACAAAACCCTTGCCACTGCACAGTTCCAAGCTATCTCCAGAGCTTTTTCTATTCTGTCGGACAAAGATGCTAAAGATGCATACGACGAAACAGGTTTTTCGCATCACTCTTTTTCACCTTTCAAATAAGGCATAATTGGGGAATCCTTCTCGGAAAAGTCATTCAAAGATTGGGTTGATTACTTTAACCTCATATTTCCGCGGTTCACTGAGAAGGATATCGAGAAGCAGAAAAGGAAATATATTGGAAGTGAAGAAGAAAAGAATGACATCGCCAAGTACTACGAACGCTACCAAGGAGATATGGATAAAATCATGGAAAGTGTCATCTTTGCCGACGCTTTCGACGAAGACCGTTACCGCGGCATCATTCAAAGTCTTATAGATAATGGGGCCGTCAAGCCCTACGATGCATTTGTTAAAGAGTCTGCGAAAAAGCGTGTGAGGCGTTTGAATAGGGCTAAGAGGGAGGCTGCAGAATTTGAGCGCCAAGCAAAGAAACAGAAGACCTCAGAAGCTAGAGAAAATTCAATGGATCCCTTGGTCTTGGCTATTCAGGCCAACAAAGAGCGGCGCATGAAAGCCGCCGACAAATTGATCGACGATATTACGGCAAAGTACTGTCAGCCACCGAATAAGAAGGCACGTAAAAGCAGCAGAGGAAAAAAATAATCTCTACCGCATTTAAGGCAAATAACCTATTTTGTTATAAGAATATAACACGCAAATTATGTACAACACTCGGTGTATTTGAAATAACAAATAAGAGGAATTGTACGGATTATTTCATCCAAAATGTTTTCTTGCTAGCTGTTGAACCTTTCTGAAAAAAGCTTCCGATGTGATTCTGCTGTTGTGCTCGAAGAATGGGTTGAGGGATAGCTGGAAGTTAAAAGAAGTATTGTAGCCACCTACCCGGACGTAGACTTCGTATACGTCTTGAAAGAACTGCCGTATCCTGTCCTCGTTGTTCTCCTCGTGCATAAACAGGAATCTCAGGCGTACATAGCATTAAGGAAAGTAAGCAACCTTATGGAGGCAATATGGGACGCTTTGGGGAGGAAAAAGGATATCTGACGGAGTGACGAAAGCGGAAACAAGCCACTCATTAAACTTGTCTACGATCTTTAAATAGGTCGAAGACGACGACCACATATTCTCGTCAACCATATCAAGAGCTGCGTGTGCGATGAATTGATTTAAGTACCTGAAATCTGTCTGGTTTAAAGTAAATTTGAGACTGAAAGCTGTTGTTACCTTCTGGTCCGGTGCTTTGGACGCCAAACCGTGAGTAAGTTCGAAAAGAGGGTTGTCATCGGGTCCCACTATCACAAAGTAATAAGGACCGCGCATCGGAATTTAGCAACTAGAAAAGAAGATACTCTTGCTGAGCTTTGGCATAGGCGAAAAAACGACTCCCAATACTTGCTGAGATGTAGGACTGCAAGCAATGGATACTCAAAGAACTGCATTCCAAGCCAAAGAAGGGCGTTCGGATGATTAACAGCCCGACCCATAATAGTAATAACTCATTAATGAAACTTTAATCCTGGACTGAGAAAAAAGAATATCAACAGAACATATTGGGTTTTGATTATCTAAGTAAAAAGTGATTGTTACCCTTTATAAGGCCACAGATAAATGAAAAACAAACCCGGACAACTGTCGACACCTTCAAGTGGAACCTAATCCAAAATATCAGTGTGTGTTGGGAGCCGAAAAATCCACAATGATATCGTACATTACCAGCAAAGAAAAAGGAAAAATCGGTGTCTTATTGAAAAAGAGATTCTCAGAGTTTTGTGAACTGAATGCCATGCATTGAAACCAGTTCGAGTTCCTTAACCGTGAAAAGGGACAAAAATAAACTCAAAACCCCAATAGTACCGGAGAATTATGGCTTAGATAAGTGGGTGACTATAATTTTTAAGCCTATGGCACCAACAGGCCTGGCAAAAATACGACACCTCAGTCTAGATCCAAAAAACAGATTTAGGAACAAGTTTTACTCGAGATGCAAAATAACACATTAAGAGTAAAATCGATGTAACAAGGCATGTTTTATCGGGAGGGGGCATGCCTATATCCTCCACCGAAAACATCAACACAAGTTTTTGCCGGACACGCACAATTGTATTTTTGATTCAAAAGCTGCGAACAAATACCAAATTACCGAAATATAATTGTTGGGAATGATGAATATACCTCAGCGTTGTTACTGGGTCATCCAATCTTTCCAACTGTGGAGTAGCTCACACAAACAAATCTGGCCTGATAGGGGTCAGTGTTTAAGAATGAGCCAGCACAGCTTAACAATACGAACTTTTTTGACATCTGAAATGGAAGTGTACCGCTCAATACCTACTAGATAAACAATAAATGAAAAATTCTCGTACAGGAGCCTTGCTTGCTAGATGTCAATCATTTTAGCAATACGAGACGGGGCAAAGCTTATGCAAGTTCTGGAATCTATTATGCTTTTTTGTCCTAAAATTCAGAAATTCTTGTTGGCTATTGATCCAGTGATGCTAACCTACGCATAACAAACCCATAGGTCTTTAGGTTTCGCTGCATCCTAGTAGTTGTTGACTCAATTTTGTCCCACTTTTGTCTTGCATGTCAATTTACTTTGTTTTTTTCTTGGCTAAACACATTCTAGTGCAACACGTGTCTCATTTACGGCCTTTGCCAATTGGCGAATCGCCTTAGGGTGTGTGGTGGAAAGGTGCTATTTTGCTGGAATCCCCTACACCGGGTTTTGCTGGTAGGGCGGGGCACCGTACTGATACACTTGTTTTCCAATATTTTGATGCATTAGCTTGGAGTCCGAAGCACGCATTACTGTTCTAGTCTTACAGATAAAGACCGAAAGACTTGCACTTTTCATGAAAGAATTGCCTATTTGAAAATTGTTTTGATTTCCTTAACTGTTTCATTTGCCAGCGTTGATTTCACTTTACATTCAGACGAAATATTGAATAGGACTTGATGCATCTCTTGTTACCTGTTCCTTATTCCAAACTAGCACATTGTGCCGTTCAGTATGTGTCAATTGCACCAGCTTGCACTTTAGCCACAAGCCAATGAGCTTCGGTCCTGATGACTCTGGAATACTCGAGTTTAAGACCGAAGAGGAAGCTGAAGAATACCTTGAGGGCCTAGGACCCAAGTACGAGTATGGTTGTCATCGCGAAGGAAACCCGATTCGTACGTTCATTTGCTCATGTACCCACTCCCCTTCGTCCTTTCGGATTGGTTAGCGGTGCTTGTACTGCGGTGGATTTTAGAATGCCACTCTTTGGCTCGTTGGTACGCTAGCTACAAACGCGACTTCGTCAAGTCCGAGGATGTATACCGCCAAAACTGCTTCCACCGTCGATATGCTGAGAGCTGCAGCAACTACGCCTTCTACAAGCTCTTTGGCGCTGCCGCCATCAAGCGCAACCCCTCTCAGGCCTTTGAAGCCCTCAAATTTGGCTGCTATGTCTGCAAACATCCTAGATGCTGCCAGGTCGGAGCGCGTTAGGTATCTTCTCCTGTCGTGACTGCAAACCTAGCCATCCAAGCGGGAATTTTTAAAAATTACTCTAACCGAGAGTGGAGTCGATTCTAATGAATTGAATCAACGATCGAACCATTGTAGCTGGGTTATTTGTAAACAAGTGGCTATGCTCAGGTAGTTGATTTGTTCAGAAGCTGATTTGCAATGAAGAAGTAGACAGGAAAACTATAAGGCTAGCGAGTGAAAAATAACCACAAGCCACTTCTGTTTGCTCCATAGGGTGCCGGTGAGTTGCTGCTAGAAAGTGCCATTGATGCGAAACAGGCCGCTGGTGAGAGCGCGATGGATTATTTCACCCGGGGATGCGAGTTAAATTTACCGACGAGTTGTTTCTATCTTGGCGGGCTCTATCATCACCGCGCGGAGGCGGAGCGAGCAGCGGAGGTGGAACGGACAGGTGTGGCGCAGCGGCGGACGCTATCAGAGCTCGAAGCGGAACTTCGTCGCTCCGCTGCGGCGGCGTGGGTGCGCGCTTGTGAGCTGAATGGTCATGAGCTGGCTTGCCGTAACGCAGCGCGCGCCTATCGTATTGGCGATGGAGTAGAACGTGATGAGGCCAAGGCTGCTGGTTTTGAGGCCCGCATAAATCAGTTACCCTCTGAGAAGGCGTGATGGGGAGGGGTGAGAAAATAAATGGCGACAAATCCCTAACTATCGTAGTTGTGTTTTCCGATATTATTGTACTTAGAAAACTCGTACTCCAGTCTCCTCTCGACACTATGCCAAGGGATGGGTGTCACCTTTTCTTGATAATACGCACCTCGGCCGAGTACAAAAGGAACAATGAGGAGCATAAGCAAGAACCGAGTGGCGGGTTTATTCTTGTCTCCTTAGGACTAAGCCTTTTGTAGAAGTGGGATTTGTGGCACTTTTTTTGGTGTCCTGCTGAGGAAAGACAATTGACGATGATGGGTTCGGGCAGCCACCTTTCACTGCATCGCCATTTTAGTGTTTGATGAATTTGGAGCTACTTTGAAGGAGGATTGAGGATCTACTAAGAAAGGAGGGACTCCGTCATAAGGCCAAATTTATGACACACCATTCTCCCACTCTATGATATAACAAAGTCAAAGCACCCGGCCTGGTATGACGAAAGGCGTCGACCTGTTCAAGCAGCAAACCCACAATCCTGTTCGGATAAGCACTGTTTTATGCCTACACCGCGCTTAACGACTTTATTCCTCAAAAATACTCACATCTAAATTTACAGGTTGAAATTGGTAATCATCCGGAAAGTCCAGTTCTTGAAGCGGAACGCAACGCACAAGTCGAGAACTAATTCTATCACGGGCATATCAAGGGATTAGGTGAATAGTACCATGAGCCGTGCTGCATGCCATGGCCACGAAGAGAACCCACACAATCGAAGATAAATTAGTCAGAAGAATGCACCAATGATCCGCTCAATAAATGGCATGAAAAATAGATGCCTGGAAGTTCATGTAAAGTGAGAAATAATGTCCTCATCTTTTGCTATGAAATATAACATTTATATAGCAACTGGCCTTTGAGAGACCGCACTAACAAATGAACAGGATGCTCACACCAGAGAAAAGTTTGTTTCCTGAACTTGCGATTGGTTGGCTGGAATTAACCACGCAACCTCCTCCTTCGTCACTACAGAATATGGACATTTGAGCTTGGAATGCCCCAGGCCTGTGCCAATCTAGAAAAAGAAAGAACGAAAAAGGAGAAACGAGAGAGAGGGCTTCAGGGCAGAGCAGGTAACACTCACGCGCTAGCAGCCGAGTTAAATCCCTGAGGTCCACAGATCAGGCACAAAAGAGAGGTGGCGGGTGTGTTCAAAAAGGTGTTAAAGGATTTAGGGGATTTTATATCATCAATCCCACCAATGGTGACATTTGGTTGTCTGCATGTCATGATCCTTTCCTCGGGCTCCATCAACCAATAGTGTACCTGAAGTCTACAATTGGTAAAAGAGTTTTCACGTATCTACTGATGAAGCAAGGCCTGTGAAAATACATTTAATCCTCTCGGAAGCATAAGGCCTTTATTTCATTTTTAAAAGATCATCAATGTTATGAAATATATGATGCCAAGCCCAAGAACTTCTATAGATTCCAACACTGTACAGAAGGATGCTTTACCGGGCATCTGACGATGCAGCGAGATCATCGAGTTGCGAGCGCAGAATCAAATCTTTCTCGCGTTGATTGAACCAGAGGAGATGGAGACGAGATTCACGCAGAGCTAAGAGATACTGAATCAGAGGTAGAAAGGGTGTTATTCCGCTCCCCCCGCACAGCATGCACACGGATGACCATGGCCTGAATACATCTCCAAAACGATTCAGCAGGATGCTGGCACTGAGCTGGCATTGAGGTAGACTGACTTTAACCACGGAACCTGTTTTAAAAAGGAAAGGTGGAAGGGAGGTAGCAAATAAGCTCATGCTGATTCTTGATTTTAATTGTCGACATTCAAACAATGTGCAATGCCCAGATATGCTACTTATCTCAGTCAGTATGGAGATACATGGTGAACGAACCTTTTACTGCATTATCCAAGAACCCGGAAACTGTGCCATTGGGATATACCTTGACGAGGATATCGAATTTCGACGGATCAGACGACTTCTCCCCTTCTGGGGAAAGGTTGAGACAAGTAGGAGTGTAGGGTCGCACATGTACCAAGTCATTGGCATCCTTCACGCAGAGGAGGACGTGATGCAAAAGGGGAATTGGCATGTGTGCCTCTTCCATCAGCCACTGCAGCCGAAGCAGGCGATAGGGCGATTCACCGAGGCGTTCAGAAAGTACAATTTCGCATTTCATAAAACCAACTACAAATGAAAAGGGACGTGGATGCCGTGGATGATAACAACTGTAAACTTAACTATGCAGACTCTCCAGTTATTGCAGTCTGTCAACAGCTCATCAGACCTTCTCTACACTTGTGAACAACTTTGAATCAGTTCAGCAAATCCTGTATACTTGCAGGAAGGTATTTGAATCTACGCAATGTCCTAAATCTGGGGACATCATTTGAGTGATGAGGAGTGCAGCTAACTGGCGACTTTAACTTCCATGATCTACCTCGTTCAAAAGCCTCGGAGAAACTGACAAGTTCATCCTGGAGAACGCTTCCAAGCGTGCTAAACTGTGAGCCAGATGACAGCTTTTGAGGGAACTTCAAATCCAAATGCACGTGTGGGTCGACCGAAAAGTAGGAAAATTGTCGATCAAAACGTATGCTATGCAGCATTGGCTTCAGCTGTGGTAGAAGGCCTACAAACAAACGCACGAATGAGGCACCACATCAGTCGCCCAGTGCTGATCCCACCACCAAAAAAAATTAATGCTCACGAAGTTTAAGCACGTAGTATTCCTTGTCTAGCATAATGAAGACTTGCAGGATTTTGCGTTGAAGATCGGTTTTTTCCAAGTTTGTGGTAGCTATGAGGTGGCTGGAAGGCCGGACGGATGCAAGCGGCCTCCTCAAGGCTATCTCAAAGGTCACCAGACATTCATCGGGCAAAGTGGTCCAATCCCACCTACAAAGAAAACCGCTTGCAAAGGACACCTTCAAATATTATCAAGCTAAAAATGCCAGCATTGAGTATTGACGCCGGATGCATCAGATGTAGCTAACTTAGCGCGACCCCTGCCAGCGTCACATATATATGACAAGAGATTTTCATCGGCCAGTGCTGATTATTAGCTGCGCCACACAAAGATTGGCCAACTACCCTCGGTCTGAGACTCATTACGCGTTTATAAAATTAAAGCTTCACTGTGGACCCTCCGTGGGCTGTGAATATGGCAGCAGCCATGTCAGGACTCATGGATACTGCAGATGATGCTACTGAGAATATCAATGATTCGCGCTCTCAGGAAACGTTTTACGAAACGCAGAAATCATAAAACCATACAGCCTTCCAGAACAGCTTCCGGACCATTAAATAGATAACGCAAATCAGCAAAAATGAGCGTCCTTGTAAAGTATTTCTGGCACGCACAAACATAGGGTTCGCCTCAATCTGACATTTTGTGGGTCACATGCAAATCAGTCACCGCTCACAGGTCATACCTGAATATATGAAATCAACGCAGCTGTAGCCAGTGTTGAGGGTGAAAAACCAACTTTTACGTAGATTCAATACATCAAAAAATCTCTGTGAGAACCTCCTAAAACCAAGGGATGAAGAGGAAGAAAATTGTCCAATCAGGAGCTGAAGTTGGTCACAGGGAGGCGAGAATGGAAACAAACGTATTGCGAAAAGGAGAGGATTTTCTACTGAAAATTAAAGAAGTTCATGGAAGAAACCGAAGAAAGCTATTGTCACGTACTTTGGTCTTGCCGGTGGTAGGTCTCTAAACGGTGGAAGCTGTACGGGCATTAAATTCATGATTGGAGAGAGAACTAAGGAAAACAAAAAACACAATCAGAATCCATCGAAATCATTCGAATAAAAAATGAGTCGTAGTAATTTCTGTTCTTTGCAATAAAACTCAATGCCAGAGAATAATTGCAAGAGAACCAGCAGGGATTTAAATCTGTGGAAAAATATTTTGTGTTACAAAGAGTTTCCATAAGGTTACCTCAAAAATAGTATATATTTCCAGGGAATTCAAACCAGAAACTAAGATGGAAAAAACACGACACGTTAGGGAGAGCAAATGTGAAGATATTTAAGCGATTGAAGGGAGTTTCATAATATTTTTACAACACCAACAATAGTAAAACGCTTTCCGTAGGAATGATTTGAAACTTGCAGTTGGGAGAACGTTGCAGACGACTAGATGAAACAAGATGGCCCTTCTTCAGGCGGTGAATCATGTATGGGCTTATATACGCGTGCGCCTGAAAATGTTTAGCCAATGTGGACTATGATAACTTAGTACTGCTTTTAAATAAACTTTTTAAGAAATGAATCTCGTCTTACGCATTGGAAGGCCTCAGTGGCATCTGTGCCAGCGTACTGGGCGATTATATCGGCTCCGCCCGGATGATATTCAGCGAATGGCGTCACATCAAACACTTCCACTAAAACGAAATGATTTATTAGAGGGAGACAATAAAGGAGACTACAGCAAACATACAAAAGATCAGGGAATGCGACATTTGTACGCCAGTGTTGAGTATATAACTTAAGCTTGCAAAGCTTGAAGACGGATAAACTGGATTTTAAATAGAGCTGGACTAATAAAAGGGCCTTACCAGTTGTACCATTTCGTAAACCAATCCACATATCATCTTTGGTTGTATGCTTCGCTAGTTCTTCTGTCGTAATCGGTTGATTTTCTGGCTCTCGATCCAGATACTCAGAGGTTCTTATATAGGAATTCCAGAAACCAATGCCTCTGAAAAGCACATTGCTTTTTGCAAGTTTCACATTAAGACGCATACGAGTAAGATGTAGCAACCAACTATAGCATTATGACACAAAAGCATTTAATTTGCATACATGGTAGAAGAAAATCGAGTCTCCAACATTAAATGTTCTCCATTCAATTACGTGCAAAACTGCACAATAAATACACTGAACGAAGACAACGCCAAAACACCTACTGCTTACAAAAAATAAGGGCTTACATGAATCCTCGCTTTCCACTCGATGAAGTAGACAATGCAGGAATAGATATGGAAGGGACTTTGCGACTTGGATCCATTTTATTTTCGACAAGAAAAAGCCGCGAAAACTAACGCGTTCTGAAGATTGGGACACATATAGAGATATAGTAAAACACATGGAAAAGCACATGAGAAAAGAGGCCAACAGTGTTCTTAAAGTTGAAAACCAGCTCCCCTGCTCATGATATGGACAAAAGATAATTTGAAACACGAACAGCTTCCTGTAAATAATTCTAGTAATAAAACTACACATCACTGTTTCGCAGGTATCCTGATCATTAGCAATAAGGCCAATATGAACCTAACGAAATATGTAAAATATTGCGCAGTGGAGATACTATAGGAAAGGGGAAGCTGACGCCCACCAAAAATCCCAGGTCGAAATCCACACAGCAAAAGCACACACCATCCTGAAAATGCTGCTGCGTTAATTAAAAATTTAAACGCGCAATTGCCTGCAAGCTTAGCTTTCTATTGCATTAGAAGAGGACTTCGACTTTTTACCAAAAAAGGTGAACTATGGTGTTATTAGTCTATACGGAAAGAATACCGCAGCAGTTGGACTTAAGTATGAATATGTAGTCCTTTTATCAATGCATCCTTTGGATAATCTTCGTATAGAATTTTCTAGCATTCTTTACAATAATGACTGCCTTTGGGTTCGCAATGATGCAGTAAATGAGGTTTTTTCTGTTGTCTCAATTCGAAAGTCCGTGAGTAACTTTAAAAGGGGGAAGGTAAATATATTTCACCAATTTTAGCGTTTTTTTTCAATAAAAAAGACCACTCGGTTAAGCAGCTTAGGTATTGTTGCATCATGGAAAGGCTCAGTGGGTGCTGGTGGGACCAGAATGCCAGGTGACCCGGCAGGCGATTCACTGGCAATTGACGTGTTCCACAATGCTAATGAATTGAAGATGTTTTGGCACCGGGTAGCAGAGAGGCCAATGTGGGTGTGTACGCTCGCTCACGCAGTGACAATGACTTTTCAACTGAACACCTGCGTAGGTGCTTGCAATTCTTCCGACTTTAACGGCTTTCGGTTGCACACCCATTCACATGCACACACCCCTCTCTATAGGCGATTTTTAAGGAATGTTTCCTGTTAGAACATTTTTTTGTCTTCTAAACGTTGTTACTTGGCTTTCTTTGTCTGTTGCGTCTAAGCAAATGCAATTTAGACTGAGTCTTGCCACCCTTTTTCACTTAGAACCCATTTAATGCTTGAATAGTGCGTGGCAAAAGTACGTCTGCTTGGTTTCAGAAATTGTTGCACGATTATTAGAGTTAGATGAACGTTCGTGTGCTCGAACTTCGATTAGTTTTCTTGTATATTTGAAGTTTCCCTTTGAAATTGTCGCTGTAAGATATGTTAATATTGGTGCGCATAATCGTATTCCAACTCATTGTTTTTTGTTTCCTCACACCATTTGTAACGCAGTAATTTAACTTGATTTTGCGAAAAAATGCACTAGCCTATGCTCTCCTATTTTATTTTTATTATCTGAAGATCACAATTTTAACTGATTCCAGATGCCATTTGAGGCATGTTGATGTGGCTTCGAAGGAAAATACTTTTTCCCACTAGTTATCGTAATCCCCCTACCCAGTTCTTCCTTGAAGTTGTGATAGAGGAGAGGGAGGTTATGGAAGGCTTGAAGCACGCTCAGATGCTAAATTGCTCGCGTAGGTTAATTCCAGTTGGATCGGGTCGTTATAGCGAATCACCAACAAAAGTTAAATATTTGCGCTATTTTTATGGACCACACTGAAGTTAACACGTAATCTTGGCCAAAAAGCGACTCCTATGATTGAGGTTGACAGGTATCAAGTAAAAGTCATGTTTAATCTGGGTCTCCCCATAAGCAGCCACTGAACCCATTGCGTCATCTGGCTGTGAGAACAGTTAGTAAGAGAAATTGTATTTTCGTAAAGCTAGCTTTCCATCATTTGCCTCTTCCGATAAAATATCACACAAAAGGCAGAAACGTTAAGAATGGTGAAGGTGCGCGTGTAGATTGGTGATGAGAAAAAGGAGATGAGGATAAGGACAGACAATGGGTCAAAGAGGTGGAAAAGGCATAAAAATACAAGACTTCTTAGGCGTGCTATATGATTACAACCTGCCAGCAGTTCCGTACTCATCAATCTCAAGACTGCGATCCTTCTTGCCTTTGGTTGAGACTTTCTCATCGTCCTCCAAGCTAGACTCG
Source organism: Taenia multiceps (assembly GCA_001923025.3). Classification (NCBI taxonomy): domain Eukaryota; kingdom Metazoa; phylum Platyhelminthes; class Cestoda; order Cyclophyllidea; family Taeniidae; genus Taenia; species Taenia multiceps. The sequence continues at coordinate 73,072,495 of CM010311.1, read as the reverse complement.
TCTTCTTCTTCTTCTTCTCCGTCTTCTGCATCTTCGGTGGGACCCCCCTTGTATTTGAAGTGCATGGTCAGCGAGAAGAGCGCGATGATGACAAGCCCCACGAGAATGGAGACCCACGCGTAGGTGATTGGCCAGTAGTACTTCTGACCTATGGTGCCCTCATTCATGGCGGGTACGTTGGTGTAGAGACCTACACCCCATCGTAGATAATACCACGCGTACGTATTTGCCCCTCTGCCTTGAACCGGTGCCAATGCTGCGCACACATACATTCCATTCACGGATTCGGGTACATTCATGATGCCTTTGTTAATTTTCAGCTGATAATCACGGTCTTTTGGAGTGACTTGCCATCCCTCCTCGGTTTGACCCGCCTGCAGATGCCGATATGACGTCGCCTTGGGCAAAATCCACTGAACATTCAATGCTTGCTGTATATTATTGAAGGGATAGTGTATTGGGTGGGTGCAATTTAATGTAATGATGTCAGTGCTTCGCACGACCCAGTGAATTCTATCCCACTGGGGGAATTCATCGTGAATGTCCGCGCTCACCAATACGGCCATAGCGGTGGCGAGTAGGAGGTGGAACTGGAAGACCATTTTGTGGTGGTTTGGGCGATCTATCTGCAAGAGCAAGGCCACAAACCGACAATGAGATAGTTGGAAGTCAAATCAATACTCAAGTATGCATTATAAAGCACCTACCGGAGCAAAGTGAATAGGCTAGCTGCGATTCGTTGCGATCTCTGTAGCTACTGTTGCAGTATTAAGGCGGACCGACATAACGACTGCTTTTATAGTCTCTTGTGTCAAGAGGTGCACGATGCCTGTGAAGGACGGGTGGCATTTAGGTAGTCCTTTTGAATTTCTAATGTGAATTCATAAACTGCTCTGCTCTCGTCACCACGTACACACCCGCACACACACACACACACACACACACACACACACACACACACACACACGCACTTAGGATCCAATAGATGTAATACAGGCTTTGCTCTCTCCTAGATCACTCATTTCCCAGGACATCATCTATTGAGGTAGAACGAGGACCTCCTTCTTCGCACACCACAGAGGGTGTATTTCTTCCATTCATCTGTTTCACCATTCAGCAGGATGCCCAAATGGACTTGTGCGTCTCCTGAATGCACGGATCTCCACAGAATGGGCTTGACAAGTCTTACAAGGATGATTCACAAATTTTACATTAATTTTACATTTATATCCAACATCACACTATGCAAAATGATTAAAAAGTTATCAGGGCTAAATTAGTTGCCGTTTTCATTTTAATAAATTTTACTTTTTAAAATCCCTTAATCTAGTCGCATCGAGGATGCAGAGGCATATACGAGCTAAATTTACTTTTAAAGTCAACAACACGCCACATAAAATCTGTTCTAACCTTTACTATAAAAGAATGGGCACTCTGTTGTGGGGATCGTGATTAGTGGCTTGTGAGTCGAAGAATCACAAGAAGGAGGAGGGGAAAGAGGAGGAGGAGGAGGAGGAGGAGGAGGGGGAGGAGGAGGAGGAGGAGGAGGAGGAGGAAGCAAAAGAAAAAAAGAAGAAAAAAGAGAAGAGGAAAACTTTGTTGGAATTGATTTTTTTGGCTCAGAAGAATTTTTACTGTGTGGATTTAGTGGCCAATTTCTTATATAAACTGCATTCATCTTTTCGTTTTTCTCACAAAAATGCACTAATAAATGCTCCGTAAAACTGCCTACCTAAGCACTTCATTCTGTTGAATTAATAGGGGCATAACAAAGTGGTGGAGTGAAAGACCACCGAGTTCTCGAAGTTGGATGCATGCCACCTGACGTAGTTTCATATCCCACAACGCTGCTTCAAAATTAAACAGATCAACAGCTCCTCGTAGCAGGAGAGCCAATCGTTTATAATTACCAAACAAAGATGGAGTTCCTTCCTCCTTTCAGCTATCAAGGGACCAGTTCACATTCTGAATTGTCTGTCCAGTGGGAATGGGCAGCGATTGAAGATCACATTGCAGCTTTTGGGTGTGTCATGGCCCCATTTTAACCTTCCTCCAAATGATGTCAAGCATCAGATGTGACGGCATCAAAGTGATGCTATTAAGGGTGATGTGTCGTAGCTGCGAGCCTCTACCATCCGTTTGACCTCTCCGATAATGTGTAACGTAAAGGAGCAAAGAAGTACAATATCAGTGGTGATTGCCAAGACGAGAGTGGAGAGGTAAGTGCTTGTGCTTGTCAGAGGGACGAGAATGCACAAAAACTGAAAGATCTTTGAGTATATCATAATATGGTAACATCGGCACCATCGATCTCTCCTTCACCCATGGGCTGAGACTGTCGGCGCCCAATCCTTCCTCCCTGATGGCATCAGTAGCCTATCGTCGGCGAGACGAGTGCGATAACGATAAGAACTACAAGAATGCATACCCAGGAGTAGGTTGAACACGTTGATTTAGAAATCCCGACCCCATTGTAGACGACTCTATTTGCAGCACACATTTACATTTCCGCCACAGAGTTCGTTTCCTCCCTTGGCTTCCGTGTGGTGATGTCCTTTATGAAGAATCAATAGGACACATGGGTCTAGTTAGAACCCTATCAAAGAATGCAAAAAAAACCGGTTGGAATTTGCTATTGGCATGGTCCGAACTCAATGACACCGAGATAATAACCCAATCGCCTAGAGGCTGAGGAGCTACCATATTTATGCATGTAATGCAAACAAGCATAGCTTTCTTGAGCATGCTCTCAATCGCCTTCTTAGACGCACCCGTAGTCACACTTGGGTATAAAAATGAAGTCGAGATTTTCGAGACAGTCCTCGTAAGTTATAAAATCACTTTTAACGAGATCGATACCAAAGTTGCAATTGGTCAATTCCATTTGGTTCAAAGTTGTGCTTTCCCTATCGACTGCACCGGTAATTCACCTCTCAAGGCATGTCGAGCCCCTTCATGAGATGCATTCTTTTAGTCACCTAGAAGTCAATCTACTTACCAAAGTACAATAGACACCTCCACGGAACCCATATTCTGTATCCTCCTCCTTTCTCCTTTCTATAGTGGCTTGCACTCAGTCCGGTTTCCACTGTCCCAATGAGTGCAGGAATGACATCATTGATTTGCGTAAACCACAACTACTAGAAGAATGTTTTAAAGTCATTCAAGTTTAGTGCCCCCTAACTAGTTAATAGTTGGCCTGAACGATTGCCATAAGTGGGATGGGTCCAGATAATCCCTTTGTTGTGCAACTCTACCGGCTCATTCAACCACTTTAAACTTCCCTTCAGAAGTAACCTGAATGTTATAAATTGCGTCGTTAACTTTTACAAACTCATTCCCTGTGCTCGGGTGGTCTGTACCTAGCCAGGTGAAACTGGTGGAGGCTGAATCTAAGTCTCGCCATCGCATTAGTCGGCCATACATATAAGCACTGAATTAGCCAATCAGAGCGCGCTGAAGTGCGTCACCAACTGTTGCAAACTGAGGCAGCTACGTTCAAGTGGCCTGAATCCTATTGATCTCCCAATCCAATTATTGATCGGCAAGACTTGTGAGCAAATGCCCTCATCGATCAGCGCAGATGAGCCAGCACTGAGGTGGAGATTCGACGTGTTTGTGCGAGTCTGACGACTGAATAGTGGGACCTACCGGAGGCTGGAGCTGGGTCGCTGGGTCTTATTTGTTATGCATGCTTATTGAAACTGAGTGACCTTGGATTTAGAGCGATTCAGTTAATCAGAAGGCAGTCAGCAAGTAAAAGATCACTAGGATGCTCGAAAAATTAGCCGCCAGAAATGCAAAAATCTGGGTAACCAAAAAATAACTTTTATTGGAGGTGCAGGCATCCTCACCATCTTTCAATGACGTGACAATGAATCTGCGGTAATTTATGGTTCCATTTAACTAATTATAACTGTTAAATCGGATTGGGTTCAGTTGCCATAAGACGACCGTATCGACATCACAGATTCCTTATATTACATCTTCTAGAATAAGTCGAATCTCCAAATTGGTAGTGGATGTCAGTAAATCCGGTTATAATGGAGGGCTTCTTTGGTTAATCAGTAAGTGCAAAGCTTTTCCTCTCCTGGCCAAATCCACAGAGACTTATCGGAGAATGAGTCCCTCATTCGCAAGACAGCACAATCTCAAGTTCAGCGCAATGGCTAGCAATGGATACGAAATGGAGCTGAATAGCGGTTTAAATCGTAGCCCAGAGAAATGACGCTCATATATGGCATGTGGCTTTGAGGTAGGTTTTCTCACATGCTTTGACTGGTGTAAAAGGAATACTTATTATTGCTTAATCTTTGCTATCGTTCTTACAATTCAACCCATTATTAACACCGGTTCGCCTCCCAAAAACCTTGAAATCGCCAAAATCCCAACCTGATTTGTAGTACTAGCTACTACTGGTTAATTAAGTAGCATTCTCCCGATCTTGGAAATTCATTTTTTGCTATTCCATTGATTTACTAAGGTTCACAATATAGCTTACCATGATCCAAGCGGAGGAGAGCCGATGTATTTGCTTAAAAGAAGCTGCAACATAGCCTCTTCCACCTTCTAGGTCAAGTCTTTTCGTGCCTTCCATCCATGTCTTACAGTATGAGCTACCACATATGTGGATATGGATGCAGGACTTTTAATGTTATATAAGTGTGTGGGATTTAAAATGCATTTTTTCGTGTCTACAAGGTGTCAGCATCTTAATTATAATGGCAATACTTCAGACAATAGATGTATTTTAAAAGTGCATGGGAGATTTCTACAATTAAATAGGCTTATTGCCTTTGAGATGTTTTCGGGGAATATATTTGCAGTCTCTAAAATAGGAGCGAGGTGAAGGATCAAAAATGGGAACCCAGTAAAGAGGGAGTGTTTATAAAAATGCACTGGGCAATGTTGGCGCTATGATCAGTATCCGGATTAGACCTTTCCTTTTTCTAGCGAGGATGGCGGATTCTCCTCCACCGTCAGTGTAACACTGGCATAACTGGAGTCTTCATCAGCAGGCAAGACCTTAGGACCGCCTTTATAGCGGAAATGTACCGCTGACGAGAAGAGACCAATGACGGCAATTGCCACGAGGGCGGAAACCCAGCCGTACGTAAAAGGCCAATAGTACCTGTCAGATGGAAGAAATGTCAGTTCCTTCTCAACGCAGGTATAGCATAGAACAGTTAAAGAATATCATTTGAAAGTGTCGGCAAACAGACGGGCAAAAATGAAGTAAGTTATTAAAGAAGAACTTGCTTTTGGGCGATGCTGCCCTCTATGTTGGCGGGAACATTACTGTAGAGACCTACGCCCCATCGCAGATAAAACCACGCGTATGTTTTGTTCTTCCCTACTTGAGGAAGGATTTCTGCTAACGCAGCACACAAATACATGCCATCTACCGTCTCAGGCTTATTCATTTTTTCTTTTTCAATGATAAGCCCGTACTTCTGACTCATGTTCAACACCTCCCAACCCTCGGACTTGTTTCCTGGTTTCAGATGCATGTACGACGTGTGTTCGGGCAGTATCCATTGAACATTTAACATACTGCTTAAGTTGTTAAATGGAAAGTGTCTTGGATGATAGCAAGGCAATTCCACGCGATTTGTGCTTCTCACGACCCAGTGAATGGGATCCCATTGTTTGAACTCATCGTACACAGTGCCACTCACCATCAGGGCCATTCCAACTGCAAGCAGGAGTTGAAAAGCCATTTCTACAAGGGGAAAGATTAAATGCGAAAGTAACATTAATCAATGAACCAGACGATAGCATGAGAGTACAAAAGGCAGCTCACCTGTGCCAGTATTTTGGGGTCTGTTTTCAATGCTTCATGAGACATGCCGATGAGGCAACTGCTTTTATACTCTCCCGACAGGATGAGGCAGTCGCAACACGTGCACACTTCCCACTAATTAGCTCACATGCGTAGGACCGCAGGGAATTGAAGAAGAATAAAAAAGCGTTCCCCACACTTGGTTGCATAAGTAGGTATCTGTGTCGGTTTTTGACTCTTTGCGAAATGTCACTAGGCTTGCCTAACCACTTTGGATGCACATTTAAACAATTAACTTTTCCGATTCCTCTTTTATTCTCCCATACAATGTCCAACTGAGGCGAATCTTCGAGCAAACTTGTATCCTTTCTCCTGCTGCTCGAATCTAAAGCTCACATGATCTAGGAACCTTCAAGTGGGGGTTTGAGATGAGTCGTGTGGAGAGAGAGACTATCAGCGAAGAAAAAACTTTTCATGTCTTTCATGCAGGCGATAGGCCTCGGATACAGAGAGCATTGCTAGCTCACTCTATCATCATTTGTGAAGGCAAAGATTTTTTTACTTCACCAGGACGTTACAACCTAGTCGTCTACTTTCTTCTCCTCTAAGACAACTGCTAGTCTCTTATTTTGATCATATAATTGGCTCCTGACTACCACTGTTGGGAGGGCTGACCTCCACTCATATCTAGCACTCCACATACAGAAGTGGGAGATCTATTGAATCACAAAGTGATCTTTAAATGGACTGACTGTCGTCATCTTGAATTTATGGCAGTAGCAATGGAGGTGCCATGTTCACACGCCTTCCCTTTGATCTTAAGAAGATTGTCAACGGACTGCATGCCATCTCATCATTTTGCCCAAATCTTAGGTGGGAGAGTTGGTCGATTCTTTGATTTCCTTCTTATCAGCTCCTCTCACTCACTTAAATAGTGATTAATTACTAGGCTATTCGGTATTTGCTGACTAAAGTGACAAACCCTCTGTTGAAAGGTGTTGTTCTAGCTTTCTTATAACTTTTACCAGAGCAAGAAGACATGGTCTCCGAAGCACTGTAACTAAAAGGACATAACTGTCTGCGTCATACAGCAATGATTTTTTCCATGCACAATCTTAAAAGTAGAGGAAAAAATTGGAAAATTGGCGCATTACAATGGCAGCATACACGGGTGTGGTCTCATGTGACTTTGTTGGTGAGGGGTAGAAGGGAGGTTAGGAGACTTTTGTGCAAGCCTTAAACACACCTTGCACCTCGAGCATGTCAAGCATTTTTCTCTCTCTGTAAGCAGAAGCAATGATTTTACCCTCCGTCTCATGGAGATGCTATCATGATTTTTGTGACTTCACCACGGTATCATCCCCATTGACTGCAAGACGCGCTTTTCACTTCCTCCCCTCCACCTCCACCCCGTGATCGATGCCTTTTGTTAATGAGTTCCTTCAGTAATTTTATTCGTTGACATCTCATTTATGAAATGGATGTAAGAAACTTGATATAAAGTATCGAATGTTACTTTCCATAAAGTGGGGAAAAAGATTCCTCTATAGTCGAGTTGAAATCGGATCGGTAAAGTGGATCCTCCAGGCTCCGTCGACACCAGGAGAGTACTTCGATTTTCCGAGAAAATCGCATTTTTCCGGTGGTTAGAGGTGAAACATCAACCTATCAGAATGATAGTCCCAAGTGTCGGTCTAATGAGTCCAATAGACATAGGTCAAACCACAGCTGTTGGTGTCAGATTCTAGTACAATTAGAGGTGTGGGAAGTATATGGAGAAGTAAAAAAAGATCAGGGAGAGCCTTTTTCAAAAATTTTATCGTAGGCATGCAAAGTCCAGCAATAAATTTCGAGAAGACGGTGGCTTTTCCCTGCTCTCCAAACTCGGCTCTCCTTGCTGTCCATCAGATTCGCCTAAAACAGTTCTAAGAAGTAAAATAAGGCGGTCATGACCAAAGAATTTTGTTTATCTGACATTGGGTGCTAATGGAATGAGGGAATGCGTGTTCTCCCTCAACATCAATGTCAATGTCGTCGGCATCCGTGTAATCGCAGAGGAGAAAGTTGTGGAAACGATTGAACCAACAAGCGTCATGCGTGTTAAGAAGTGGTAAAGGAGAGAGCTTGACGGACTATAAACTGGTTAATCTACTTCTTTTTCTTAATTTCTTTCGCCTATACTATATCATTGGTTGATCCTCCAAACGATTTATTCAATATCCTTGACCTCTCCCCAAACTAGACTTGTAATATGCGTGTTTGTGTGAGTGTGTGCGTGGAGAGGGAACTGCCAACACAGCTGCTCCCTCACTCTATCTATTTGATCCGATCCACCTCGAAGCCTTGCCAGAAAACCCTTTTCCTTACAAACAGGAAGGACTGGTCAGTAACAAAATAACAACTTTCCGCCCTGTAAGGGATACTGCTTCATCCCCCTTATAATCCGTATGTCATCCCTTCAGATGATTGTCGTCTGTTCTAAACATCAGCCAATCATGAATGAGTTCTTCTTAAGTGTTAAGGGTTTTTGGAGAGGGGATCAACCCTCTTCCCTTCCCCTCCCCCTCCCCCTCCCCTCCTATCCCCATGAAATGCCCGCTGATAATCGTCTGATTGGGCCCTGTGAATGAGCTTGGATACCCTTCGGTGCTTTTCCAAGCCTTCATCCCACCGTAAATTAGGTGAAAGGGGAAAAAATCCGCTCCACATCTTCTTTACACCCACCTTGGCAATTAAGTGGTCTCATTTTATTCACAAATTTAATTAGTAAATTTTACGATCTTCTAGCCCTTTCTAGATGTAATAGTACGTAAATGCAGGGGTAAGGGTGAGGCCGCAAAAAAATTACTCCAAAGGTTATTCTAGGCACAAAAACAACCGAGGGCAGTTTTTTTTGCTGTCAGTAGTTTTTCTCCGCTTCTAGAAGTAGTGAGGTTGCAAGAGTGAGGAGGGAGAGGACACACCCATTTTGCTTCGAATTAGGCAATAAATTGTTTTTCTCTTTCATTCCCACACAAGAAGTTGAAACCGCATGAGATTAAAAATTGTGCTTTAATTCTGTATTTTTTTTCTCTGTGTTTGCAGGCAGAGATGTGAGAACGCTTCCATTGGCGATATGTGACAGACACCGCAGCTTAGTACCCCTTGATGATGATGATGACGATGCTGCTGCTGCTGATGATGATGATAATAATAATAATAATGATGGTAGAGGTAAAGCTGATATCGATGAAACGTTAGAAGTAATTCCCCAGTCTTGAGAAGAATGTTATTTTTCAAACACTATAGTTTCAGCACAAAAAGTTGTGTTAAAACTGCTCGTCGATGACACGTTCTCGCCTTGGTACCTCACAGCCCCTTCCTCTCCCACCCAGCCATAGCGGCGCATGCGTCCACCTTGATGCCGACGCCCAGTGCACACTTGAGTGATGGACTGCTCAAATGAGGCAGGAGTAGAGGAATCAGACCTCAATGGGTGGGTGCTAACACATTTTTGGCCCCTCAAAAGTGACGGAATCAATCAGTCACCCCTGGTGCCTAAAGACCATGAGAAGAGCTTTGATTTTAGTTCAGTCAATGAGGCGTTGATGTTGAATCAAAGAATCGAATCGTCAAAGATGAGGAAACAATAAGTCTATGAGATTGGCATAAGGCGGATTAAAAAAGTGACCATCTTGGAAAGACTTTAATGTAATCACAAAGCATCTCAAAGAATTTTACGACCTTCTCTTTGGTTACTTCAGTGGTGACTTGATAAATATAAGGGAGTTGGCCTGCTAGGTCATCGATCATTGGCGTCAGGACTTTGGCAAGCAATATGATGCGTTAACTTGCCTTACCACTTGTCAAGAGGTTACTCACGTCAAGCCAGAACAATGAAAGGGAGTGGTACAGTGACGGCACTTCTCACTGGAGTATCATATAGGCTCCAGTTAGACCCTTTTGCCTAAGGTGACAAATGACAACGGTCGAGTAAGTAGTTCATTGAGTGAGGGTATTGCGAAGGCCCTTACACCTCGATGGTGAAGTTGTTCATTGTTCGGCAGATTTACATCGCGGTGGTCCTTCCAGTAGACAAATGATGACATCCGAAACGCCTATCTGAAGGAATGCTGAATGCCAACAGTGAAGTGGTTGTACCAACAGGGCCTGTCTACTGCGACCTAGTTAGTCCTCCTTAAACCGTTTGACATTCGTCAAAACGTCAGCTTGGTTTGAATACGACTGGAATGTCGCCTTTTATGTGCAGTTTAAAGCGAGAGAATTCATGGATAAAGCGTCGACAATGGACTCCAAAAATTTACGTTTAGGTGTTTGCATAGTTTTCAAAAAATGGAGAATTAATTTGCACACACACACACACACAGACAGGCAGACAGAAAGGCGCACAGCCAAAGCCCTGTTCAACTCTGTAGAATGAATTAATGCCTCTCCCTCCCTCTCTCGTTCTCTGTCTCAAACAGAACGCAGTCGTGACGCCTTGGCTGGAGGCAAATCACACGGAGGGTAAAAAAAAATAAACTACGTGAAGAGTAAGACCTCCGACAATCAACGCTTTCTGCCTCCGTCTCTGTGAGAAGGAAAGATTTCACGTGAGACTTGTAACACACACACACACACACACACACACACACGCATGCACAATGCAATGGGTGTGACCTAAGGGGGGAGCCTTTTGGGTGTGGTGCTTGTGGCTCTGACTATTGCTACTGATATATCTACTGGTGTTTTTGACGAGCAAAAAAATGTCAGTAGAAGGTTTTCACCCACTCTACCCTTCCATCTGGTTGAGTGATGGGACTCAGCTTAGGGTCAAAATTCCATGTTTTTTTTTTGGTGCACTTTTACAACCACAAGTGCTAATGTGCCCATAATTTCTTGTTTTTTTTTTACCTTAAAAAAATATTTTAACAGGATTGTTAATACCGAGTCGAGATTTTCAAATGGAGGAGGTGCTACTTCACACCGTAGAAATTAGTGAGCACGTCCTTTTACTCACCAACCGGCTAGGCCGTGGGTCAATCTAAACACCCTCAGTTGACAGACTGTAACTCAATTGGCCCGACTCCTCAAATTCCGGTAATAATCCGCTTGGTGATGGAAGAGGAATGAAATCAAGGTACAAGAGACGCATTTTTTCCAAGGTAACGAACCATACTTGGAAGTCTTTCCATGAAAGCGAGATGCTTTATATCTGACACCTCTCCTTGGAGCACAAGTCTCGCTTTGACCTCATGGAGTGCATTCAAATAACCTAAATAACGTTCCTTCCTTCCTTACTGCTAAAGTTCTTATAAAAATGCGAATTATTTTAAAGAAGTAGAAATTGTTTTTGTTATTCTACTCAAGTTGCTTTATAAGCAGTCGTTGGAATGGAAGTTAGTGATACCTACTTCTCCCCCATTACCACTACCGCCACCACCAGTACCTTTGAGGTGCACCATTTATTTCTGCTTAGAAGAGAGGAATGAACTTGTGTCACATCGTCATAATTAATGCAAGTGAATTTAAATTTTCTCTGTAATGAGCCATTTGGAGTGGTAAAGTACAGCATTCCAAGTTCCTTCCTTAATTAAGCACTGAACAGCAATCATTAGAAAGCAACGATTGTGCGTAGCTTATACAAGGGATTCAAGTTGTAGAGTTGTTTTTTTTTCGCATTAGACGCTTTTAAACAGCACTACGTACAACTTGTGCACTAAACAACTTAAATGTAAATTTGTAGCCCCCAGAATGGATGCAGGTAAAGGGGACAGCTAAATGGTTAGGCTGGTAACTTCTCAGATCAATAATTTACAAATGCAGAAATACAATCAAAATTTAAAGTACCTGTCTTATCACTTAGAAGTGAAGATGGTGTTTAGGAAAATAATCGTGCATATTGCGTCATTCATTGTGAGCAAAGAGGATTCAATTATGTCAATCAAGCACCTAGGCAGCTGAGAGAGCTCCGCGTTGAAAAACCCACCACACGCAAGAACGAAAGCAAGTGTGCATGGTTAAATACCCATAGACATTTCATTATACTTTTTTTCGACTTGACACTCCACAGGGTGTCTTTTGCATCGACTCAGTGAGAGGGAACTACAGAGTGTTCAAATCTCCTACTTTAGATTGCCTGAGAAGGTAATACTTACTACTACAAAAATTTCGGTAAACAATTCTTGGTTATGCTTAGAAAGGTTCTGTTTTATGTTGCCCTTTTGAGGATAGAAGCAATGCCAAAAGGTATAGCGCGATATACTCTCTGTAATACTTTGTTTGTTCTGACTGCTGGTTTCGGTCACTTGGGTGGCTATATTGTCCTAGCCGGGCTGGCTGGCCTCCGGACAATACCAGCAGCCCCAGACCCTCTGTGTGTTAAACATTTTCCTCCTTTTGTCTTTGGGGAAGTCTTGGGACGCCGCACTTACTTTGGGTAAAATTTGTCTCCCTTAGGAATTTAGAATTATCGTAACCGAATGTGGAAATTGAGAATAGTTGCATGGATTCAAAATTGATTCTAGCAATGAAAAATGGATTGAGATGTAATGAATTTGTTGATATTATTTGTTAGCTCAAATTTTCAAACTTATTTTTTAACAGGAGTTAAACAGTCAAAAACGCTGTTAAGAAGAACATCGTGTTAAACGAGAATTCCAAATGGTGGCAAAAATAATTTTTGGTGTTTACTTTCTGCTTAGGCAAAATCAAAAACGGCACATAATACTTCCTATCTAGGTGACATTTCTAGGTTTTAAGACTGTATAACGAAAGGGGTAACTGGAGGACCACTAGTTAATCGATCGATTTAAACAAAAAACGAGCAAATTTATTGAATTTGTTGATCCTATAGTATCAACAGCGATAATATTAATATTAAATCCTCATCATATTTTTTGTTTTCAGTAATTTTTAAATAGCAAAATGATGGTCAGGAGAAGTTACTTACGACTTCTTACAACAGGGCGTAGCAACTTTTAAAAAAAATACTTGTAATCCACATTTATGCATAATAAAAGCTTCAACATTTAGTGCCTGAACCACACCTAGCCAGCAATTACACTAGAACACGGATATTTTTATTGCAAAATTACTCCTTGTCGTCTTGAGAATCGGCCTGTGTCGTGCTGTTGCCCTCAACTTTTTTTAGTGTACAATTTAAACGCCACAAATGCATCGGTGGTGAACTTTGTAAACAATTTTCACCAGTTCTTGAAAAGTTTGGGTGGTTGAAAAGGCTTCTGCGGCCGTCGTGTAGGTTCCGCGCACACGTAAAACTGGCTATTATCAATTTTGAGTGCATTTTATAGGTATACTCTCTACCACTTCCTCCTTGACTTGAATGCCCATTAATCAAAAAAACGTCGTTTGATTTGGCTAAATGTAGTTTGAGCTTCTCGACTTGGTTATTGGAATTTAACGCAATTTTATCGAAATTTAGTAGTAGTGGGTACCGCCCAAACTTTTTTTTAATAAAACATTCTTATGTTGTTGGAACATCAAAGCATGGATGCTTTATTACCTTCAAGTGACACTCTGATTTCGATTAAAGTTTATATTCACTTGTAAGCAGTGATAAATGTTTCCCAACACTAAGAAAATTATGAAACATGGCATATGTTGATTATTCCCAAGCGCTTTAATCACTGGCCATTCTAGACAAGTAAGGGAGGCATCACTTCATCCTAGGAAGGCTGTGATGCCTTAATGTGTGTGGTCAAGTGCTGTTCAAATGGCATGCTATAATTTCCTCCCCAAAGTCCAAGCTAAGGCTGCACCTGAGATCCCTCTTGCTTCAAGTCTGTGAATCAGCATGGAGGAAGTTTTATCTGGAGACAAAATGAGAGTTACACTGGTCCATTATATCAAATTGTTTTCCAAAGCGGTGATTAGCACCATTTCTTGACTTGGCGCCACGCACAGGCACATATAGAAGGGAAGAGGAAGTTGAGAATGAATCATAAAATTTTGCATGGAACGTGCCCTGGGACCGACATTCATCTCCTTAAAAAGTTGGATAATTGGAAATGTTAATTATTTATGCCCCCATCCACTTAAGAAGCCTTCGTCCTTCGTCCAAGTAAAAGTTTCACACCTGTCATGATCCACCAAAGAGACTTAGAGCAGGCAAGTTGTCAACAATTGTTTATTAGGAGATGAAGTTGGATCCAAAGAAGACCAAGCAAGATTGACGCTAACCACTAAAGATTATCCTTACTTGTCATGAGAGAAGTAGCTCAAGGTTTTGCTATTAACGCAACAAAATTCACGCTTACTGTGGTGGCATCACCTTACGTGGTGTTCGATGTGTTTGACTAGTGGTTTGGTGCCTTTGTAGGAGAGATATTTTTTGCCATCTAATCATTGTCCATCGTATTATCCTCCCTTCAATCCTTCTGGAATCTCAGATTAAGAACTGCATGCGTCGTTCTGTCGAACACTTCCATGCTTTGCACGTGTTTAAACCGTTTGACTCTTATGTTTAGACATTTTGATATTTGAATAGTTACCACTGGCCAGTTCATGTACTCCGCCTCTACACAGAAAGATGAAAGAGGAAGTAGGAGCCCCTCTCATTTGGTCCCGTTTGAGGACTGGATTGTCAGACCTTTGCTTGACTAGCGTGATTGCATAAAACTTGGTGATTTTAAGTGCTCACCGTGGACTTCCACTTCACCTTAAGCGTAAAATTTATGGCAGTAATTAGGCAGTAAAATCAAACAACAAGGGGAGGAACTAGGGCTTAGAATGTCACCGGAAGCAACAGGGATCAATTAAACCATTTCTCCACGGCTTCATTTTACGTGGCATCTGGGTAAAAATGTGGTTTAGGATGGCGATAATTGAGCTTGAAAGGCCAACACACCACCCCCCACCTCTTGAGGCAGAATAAGGTGGTGGTGGTGGTGGTGGTGGTGGTGGTGGTGGTGGTGGTGGTGGTGGTGGTGGTGGTGGTGGTGGTGGTGGTGGTGGTGGTGGTGGTGGTGGTGGTGGTGGTGGTGGTGGTGGTGGTGGTGGTGGTGGTGGTGGTGGTGGTGGTGGTGGTGGTGGTGGTGGTGTGGTGGTGGTGGTGGTGGTGGTGGTGGTGGTGGTGGTGGTGGTGGTGGTGGTGGTGGTGGTGGTGGGTGCTATCCACGATGATAATACTGTAGACACCATTTCGCCCCAACTCCCAGGTACATTACGGAATACCTCCGAGAAATTTCCGTCAGTTGAAAAGTACCACACATCCTCGAAGGAAGGAACGGAATCAATATCGTTCTGGCAAGTGGAATTTGAACATTTATAAAGGGGAAGCTTGATGATAAATATTAAGGAGTTTTTAATTCTAGTCGACTATGGATGTAATCACAGTAATGCTACTAATAGGCCAATTCTTTAATAAGTAGGCAGATTAGGTCAAAGCGGGACCTTCAAGCTTACAGGTTGACGGCAAAAAGGAAGGCTGCTTCCTCCACATTCAAAGTAACATACTTCCATCGGGGGCAAATTCCGTGGGCCAATCGGGACACCCTTACTCAGGATGATAGGCAACAGTACTAAAGTTGCTACACATGGAATGCTGGAAATATTGACCTCTACGGAAGCTTTCAAGCACAGGGCAAGACAAAAATGGAGGACGTAGACGCCCAGCATAACGCTGCTCATTGTGCATCCGTCAGAAACTCTCCAGGCGCCAGTAATTCTCAAACAATCACTTTGGATGTCTACTAGGCGCACAATCAGATAGTAGTGAAATAAATCTTACAAGAGGGAAATCATTTACGTGGTTGTAGCAATTTTGAAGAGAGCGTTGGCTCCACATAACTGTCGTTTTGACTGACAGAAATAAAATAGAATCTTTTTTGGGTCACATAATCCCATTGGAAGAGATATTATCTCACTCGAAGAGAAAAACAAACCTAAGCTGCAAGAAGGGGAGAACACAGCCTTGAGCACTGGAGCTCAT
This sequence comes from Taenia multiceps, assembly GCA_001923025.3. Classification (NCBI taxonomy): domain Eukaryota; kingdom Metazoa; phylum Platyhelminthes; class Cestoda; order Cyclophyllidea; family Taeniidae; genus Taenia; species Taenia multiceps. Next base: position 73,056,782 of record CM010311.1, on the reverse strand, counting down.
CGAGATGTACCATTCACACCACAGTAGCAGAAAATCCTCCTCTTAAGTGTCACATCGCTCAACCTCCCCAACGACGGTTTGACGGGAAATGGTCGTGAAGGGCGCCGTCCTCCGGGCTATGGGTAAGGGGAGGGGAACCTAGGAGATAGAACGATTTTTCTTTGAATGAAGGGCCCTTTACATCTTGCAATCCCATTCCCACGGTGGTGTTACGTCGAACTATTCAAGACTAGTATCTCCTGTAAGTTTATCAAGGTTGATTATAACGCTTAATTTTTTTGTCCACGTCTTTCCTGAAGTAGCAAGGCCGTGATCAACCTAAGAGGTATAAATTACCAAGTGTGAAGCTTTTCGAAGTCGACACTTTGATGTAGAATATTCTAACAATCCGGTCGTGCCTCACTCCCCCCCCCTCCCGATTGGATGATGTTCTGCAGAGGTAGATTTTAATGTTCCTTGTGTGGTCAAGACCATTCAAAAGGCGGTGGATGATCACCCGTGGGCTTTGGTACTTCGTCACGCCAGCCAATACGGAAATCTCCCCCTTTTTAAGTATTCTGGCCAGGGACTCAGCAGGCTACGTGCTCACCCACACACAGAGCGGGTTATAACAGGCAGTTTATGGAAGTTACACTCTCTATCATTTCTATGTGAGTTTCAGTTAGCGAAGGAAAGACGCGTCATCCTGAAGAACACGGAAGTCGACTTCACCGTTAAACAATCTTCGCACATTCAACCTAACACTGCATATGCCGTCCTATGAGTTGCCCTTGACTGGTGTAGGAGTCGGAGTCGTCCTCCCCTCTAGGTGGGTGAGAGGTGACAGACAGTCAATCTTCGCGGGTAAATTAACTCAAGAATTAACAATTCACCAGATCGTCTTAAAAACTCACCTCGAAAAAGGCATTTTGGTTTTGAGAAAGAGCCAGAACAAATGGAAATAAAAAACCGTCACCCTTCCATCTCATGATTATTTTGGTGTGTAAGTGGATGCGGCAATCGAGATGTTTATTTATGACCCACCCATGCCTTTTGAAGTGCGACTTCTCCACCTGCGCCAGTCGTCTCTCGCATCGGAGGCTTGGAGCCTCCTGTCCGCATCACTCAATTCCCTCCCTCCACCCAGCCATCCTCAAAAAAAGAGGGTAGAATAGGAGGAAGGCATTAATAATGCTCGCATAGGAGACCTCCAGAGCTGGAAATGTCCCTTGCCTCTCCCTCTCCCTAAATAGCCTAACCTCTATAAACAGTCATAAAATATGGAAACAGTTTCAAAGGGGTACGCATACAATGCCTTGGGGTAAACAGGACCACAACCGCTTATCAAATTACATCTAAAAGGTAACATTGTTGTTACTTCTTTGTCCAGCACAAAGAAGCTATCCACCTTATGATTTTGGCCAAAAAAATATTCTCGAAAGGTCGGATTAACCGCTCATCCGGTAGGTAATTGTACTACCTAGTAGTTTGACACAGTAGCTGTTTTAGTATGGAAGGCTGGTTTTGGCCAACTTGCTCGGTCAGATGCTGAATGGGTAGACAGGGAGCAGTCCAATATCTACCGAGTAAACTGCTAAAATAATGTTGTCTGGTATGCTGAAAGATAGTCAGTAGTGCAAATCAGTCTTCCAGTTATTTCACTCAGAAAAGGTCAAATTATATGGAATATAGAGTAGACCAGGTGCTTTCAATTGCGTGCACTGTTGCAAAAGACACGGAAAGGTAGTAAGCAGGATTGGCATACTTTACGTGGATTTAAAACAATATCAGGTGTTTATCCCTTTAAAAGGTGTTTCACACACTGCATTAAGAAGAGAACAGATCCGACTTCTCCTTAACTTTGATTATTACATCATAGCAGTATCCATGTCGTCCCGGCCACGGCTTTAGACCCTCAGCATCTCTGTGAGTTAATAATAACTCCTTTTGGCTTCAATAATAATTTAGACCGTTGCTGTAGCCACTTTTTTCACTTCAGTTATCCCTAGAGCAGTAGGAAGCCAAGTTGCTGTGGGTGACAGGCTACCACCATAATCTGAAGGCCTCTGAGTATGACCTCTGGACTCCAAGCTCTCCTTGTGCTCAATGCTTACGGTGGAACACCTTCCGACCTTCTGTTCCACCTCCCAAGCTTTCCATCCTGGAACTCAGAAATCTCAGTCACTAAAAGCGACATTTTCCACCACCAGTGTACCACATACGTCCTCGAACCTGTAGATGACGACAAAGCATAGGAGGATCGGCTGTCAGAGAGGCAAAGAGGCAAGCAGGCTGAAAAAATGAGCCAAATCAGAATATTTAACTTCTGTTTCAGTTTCCGTGAATGCGATCTTTACCTCGGCTATATGGTATCGCAACAGTGCCCACAGTATATAGCAAAAGCTCCGCCTGCGCCCTACTTCCCCATGCTCTAAAGTCGAGCTCAGAGGTGACAAAGACGCTGATTTGATTAATTGCTATTTTATCGTTTTGTAAGTCGGACTCACTGCCCACTCACATGGGTGATTGATTATAGCAGGCGAGTCTTCTCCTACGGCACCTCAGCATTCTGGTGTTACCGCACGGAGACTGGAGTCCTTCCTAGCCCTCAACTAACTAGCCAGTCAAAAGCAAGCCTTTGGCACAGAAGTAACCAAGTGAGGTGAGTTCTCACGTATTTGATGGGCCATTCATGCATTGATGAAGCAAATGGCTGTCCTTGACCTAAAGCTGTTAATCAATGGACTTAAAGTACATCTTGGCTTGAACTGAGACGAGGCATGACTGTCTTGGAAGTACCAAACTAGCCAATCATTGAAATCTGCTAGAAGACCGAATAGGAACGTTTTTCCAAAGTCGCAGGCATCTCCACCACACTTCCACGCCAAAAAGCCAGTAACGAAGATCTCGTTTGATTCCGCTCCTTTGTCTATTAAAGGATGGGTTGGTACTCAAGGCAGTACAACCTAGGTCTTCGCCTTCATGGTATTCTATGAAGCAGATTGAACTTATTGCGAAATAATCCAGACGGTTTCAGTGGGACGATCATGGACGGAGCATCGTAGACGCAATTAGCTGACGTTGAGTATGATCTCTTTCACAATTACAAAGCCTTTCCGACGCTTCATTTATCTCGTCCTGGTTCATAATTGCGGGTATTTATGCCTGCCTCGTCTGCAGATACCGCAGAGATTTTTTGTACATGCCCCTAGGACCCGTTTTGCGTCTTTAGTGCTATTATTGCTTTCACTGATGGAAGCTTGCGTGCCACCCATCAGCAGTACCACCACCTGCAAAATTTTCATCCATTAGTGATTAGTAAGCAAAGCTTTTAAAGATGGATTTCATGGGGACGACTCCAGAATGGTCGATAAGTTGCAGACATATTTACTTACGCAGAGAAATACGATTGTTAGACACCAAGTAGCCTTCGGTGGCGCATTGCCAGTCATGGCCGTAGGCTAGCACCTTGAGATTGTCGGTAGTAATCGAAGCATCAACGTGTTACCTAGCTTTGTTAACGTTGCCTTGTAGCTTTTTCCACCATTGTCAGGCTGTAGTACTAATTAAACTATTCCGATTTCTACCTGCGAAGTGAAAGGCTCATTCTACTTGGCAACATCGACGTTGAGCCACAAGTTAAACTCAGCGCTGGACCGCAAAACTCCATTATGCCACCTGCAGTACCGTCTATTGATGGTGTGGCTGACCAGAGAGCTTTAGCCTCTGCTAGAGTAGTGGATCAACACTCACCAGATTCATGGCCTCAGTTCCACGTCGCCAATTCCAACAGCATAAATCCTTCTGAACTCCCTAGCTGAAACTTGGCAACAAGACTTGGCTACAGGGGCAAAACAGGTAGCCGGGATCGAAGCTAGCTGGTACAAACAGTCTGAGTACACTCCGCGGGTTCACCTACGCTTACCTATAGTAAATGATAAACCTTGACCTCGAAGTACTGATCAGTCGACCTCTAGTTCATCTCCATTAGCTATGAACCAATGAAGAGGGAGCAAACAATCGACAGCAGGGCTCTGTAATGTACTCAAAGGTAACTCTTCTATGAGGGTACAGTGAGAGCACTTATCTTCCTTACACTTCCAAATCACAGCTTACTCCATCCACACAAGACTATTTCCGTATTGAGGGGAGTTTCTTACTGTCAGATTCGTTCCCCATATGCGTCTTGGGGATGGTCAAACAGGCACGGCTGATACTTGCCTATCTGTTGCAATACAACTCCATTCCCCGCTCAGAACAACTTCTAGGACCAATCAATTAGTGAAGGAAGTCTGCGAGCCCCTCGCTGTCTCAAAACTTATCCGGGAGGAGATGTGGCCCTCGGGACAAGGGCAATGCTGTCTTACTTCTCCAATGCAATTTCCCCAAGGGCCTGTCAATCTCTCAAGGCATTAACTCCTCACTCTCAGTTCATCAAGTGTGAAAGAAAGAGGAGTGACTTAAAAACAAACAATGAAATAAAAGTGAAGGTAAATGGGGAGAGGTTCCCCGCCTTCCCAATCCCCTGTGCTTCAGCCAATTGACTGGTGAGTATGAGTTAAATTCTCTGAAAGTCGGTGTTCTTTTTTTCTCGCTTTGTTACCAAATAGTCAGAAAAATAACTTTTCAATGATTTTTAAGCACTTGTTTAAAGTTTATCCTGTAAGCCAGCACAAAAACGAATGAAAAATGCCTCGAAGGTAAAAAATCAGCTTAAATGTGGACAAGAAGACATTATCAAAACGAAACTGATTTGTTTTAGAATTTTTCTTATTTAAAAAATCATATGCTGGATCGCAACTGCTCCCCATGTCTCCCACATTTTGGCCCTCACCACTCCCCTTAACCGGACTCGTTAACGCCCCATGCTACTACCCTCTACATCGCTTCGCTCAACCCTATGTTTAACCGCAAGAGCTCCTCAGCTGCCATAATTTCATGACCTTCCTGCGGTCACAGCCCCTTTCCGCTTCTTCTGCAAGTTTGTGAGGAGCTAACTCGTCCATCGGTGGGGTTTGTTACGACATCAGGGCGAAACGCAGGATGAGGAGGCGCTACAATAATTTCCGCTATTTCTCAGCTTTAATACGCCTCGATTTCCGAGATATGTGATTTATTAACTTGCGTTCATTAATAATGCACTAATCCTTTGGAGATTGTAGTTAGAAGTGACTGCTTTCCTTTTTACGCTAAAGCGACCTTGGAGTTGTAATTATTGCACATAAGTACTAAAGATAGGAAAATAATAATTTAAAAGGTCTCAGAAAATTACTTAAAGCAATACAAAAGCAAAGGAGATTTTCTATTTGAAATAATAACGTTCAGATTAAAAATCCCCCGATTTTTCCTTTAAATTGTATGACTTTGCAATTTTAGATTTGATTAGTTTTGAACATTTCGAATCAACATGACCACAGAAGCACAAAATAAAATTTGTGACTTTGTACTGACTCATGTAGACCTCACTTGCGGAGGAACACTCCACCAATGGGTAAGGAGGTGGTCGCTCACTCCACTCATTGGCCGAACTGACTCAGCCTATCAAAGACCGAGTTTCCCCATAATTGAGACGGTTTAACCAATGGGGGGCAAGAGAGACTTCTCCATGGTGGCCAATCAAATTGATAGGCCACTGTACGAAGTATATAAGGAGGAGAAAGGTCTACTGAAACAATCGTCGAAGCATTTACGCATGCAGATTTGGGTAAGTGAAGTTCGTTTTTTGCACTAATAGTGGCTTCCATTCATCCCTTCGAAGATGAACTTTAAAGAAATTAAAAGTTTGAATTTGCTATGGTGACTTGTTCTTTCCCTTATTTCTTAACAAAAATACTCTTCCCCCATTTTTTGATAATTTTGCATCCACCCAAATGAGTTCAAGGGTCAGCTAAAGTTCCCGCAAATGGATTTATTAGCGTTTCTTCGGGCACGCTTTTAAGCAACCATTCAATCACCTAAAAGCGTACTTTTGCTTCATTGAGTAAAAAAGGTGGAAGAATTATGGAGGCGGTGGGAGCATAAAGTTGTAGTGGGGCACAAGTAACATGGAGGGTTGCCACCTCTCCAACCGTGTATCTACTTGCCAGAGGATCGCGCTAGAGTGGTAGCTCACGTCCCGGCAACAAAAACCTTTAAGTTTATGCCATGAGGCAAAGAAAGTGTCCTCACCCTCAAAGTCAATTGAAATGCACTTTTTAAAACGGCTGACGAACGTTTGACAGGGGAAATAAAACTTGGAAATGTTTCCCCCACCAATTACGCATCGAGGAAGCGGTAATCTTTAGAAAGGGCTACGTTTGATTGCCTCCAATTGTAGAACACGATGTCGTGTCCCCAACGAACAAATTTCCTAATTGTCATGGCCGGTGTGATATACTTCTGCGTGATCTGCGTCAACTCGCACACCCTCGACAGCAGCTGGAGTGACACCGACTCCTTCGACATGGAAACGGGAGAGAATGAGCTATTGGTGAAAGACTTAGTTGCTACGGTGGGCAACCTGTCCCCAGATCAGCGTCATGCTGTCATGAAGTTCATTAAGACCATCTATCTGGTAGGTTTTGACGATCTTTTTTTCAAATGATTGGATTCTGTGAGTAGTATCTCCAAAGGAAAGAAAGTGACCATCCTGTAAAAATTGGATGGGATATCTTTGATAAAAAAGTAAATAGAAACCACAATCTTATCAGATCCCGTTTTGGACTTCGAGCCATATAGGTCACTACCATTTTTTATTGTGGATGAGGAGGAAGGAAAATGATTTTAGGCAATACAACTCACGAATTGCTCTATCCAGTTTCTGTTTTTTTCTCCACTTGAAGGTACTCAGAAAGGAGAGTTTTGACTCAAATATACCAGGTAGGTCCTTGCCTCCATCGGTATTAATTAATTGAACTGTCTGAGAAGCGGTCAGTGAAAGTTGGCTTAATGAAATTTTAATGCTGCTTCATTTCCTAGCAAAAATTCTGCGAAAAAGGCTTTACACCTTCCTGCGTGGGTAGGTTAGTCAGTGGCAAGAATCGTCTAACTCTCCAGTACCGCAACATTGTTTATTTTCTCCCCTCATCCCCCTCCCCGCCTGTTGTTTGTTTATCCTTTCCAACTTAAAATTTAAATAATGCTGTGCCTCCCATTCAGAAAAACACACTGTGGTAATGCGTGTGTTAATAATAAACTGCATAGGATTTATACTTCCTTGCTCTTCGGGAAAAGTCCAGGGGGACATCTGTCAATTGTAGTCCGTTCGTAAGGCCAAGGGAATTTTACCTGTTGCTCTACTTTTGCTGCGTCAAACATTAGTAGAATTCTCACCAAATTCTGTCGAGGAATGGCTTAATTATTCAAACAGGTGACATGTCTGCTGGGGTCACAGTTTTGCAAGCCTCGGTTGCAGCATTACAAACTGCAACCTTATGCAGCTGCACGAGATCTGGCTTACAAACCCCACTTATGGCTAAGGTACTCTAGTCGTAGTACAAAATCGAGATGGACTTGTTTAACTCTAAACTTACAGTGTAATACACTTAAATGAAGAAACTAGTTACTGCCAAACAATAAAATAGTTAGCATTTTCCAAATCACTTACAGTCAAGTAGTTAGCCGTGCTGTCCTCTCTAATCCCTGGCTAAGTAAGTTTGCTCAGCCCAAGCAGATAACACCTTCTTTGCTAAATTGACCAATTCTTTGACAAAAAAATGAAACAATTTCGCCTAGTGACCGGATATTTTAAAAGGATCATTTGTCTCTAAGTTCTTATAACAAGGAGTAAGTGACCTTTGAGAAAGGAAATACAAGTAGACATTTTTTCCTGTTCCAAATCATCGGATGTTAATTTGTTTGAGGCGTTTTTAGCCATTTGTTATTCTGGTTACATGTAACGAGCTAATTTCAAATGCACAAATGTCGGGATATCTTATAGTTGTTGCGAAGTTAATTGTGTTTATTGGTTTGCGCTTACTACCACTTCTTAATCTCACGTAAAAGAAACTGATTTTTGCAAGGTGGAGTGCCGGCAGCCACTAAAGTTCAAGTCCAGACCCTGTTTACCGAGATATGCACAAACCTGTCCATAAGGCTGTGTCAGCGCTATAAGTATACTTTGCTACCTCTCTTTGTAGACATGGACGCGTCAGTAAATCTTGGTTTGTTGAATTGCAATACAACTTATTTGGTAGGCGTTTGAGGAGGTGGGGATTTTGCCCAACCCTTGACATCTTGGATGCGGCTGTAGGGGATATACGCTGAAGTAGAAAATCCCAAACTCACAAGAGCACTCACGAACGCCATGGTTTACAGCTATTATTATTGCATCCATTATGAATATTCCCCTTATCACTAGATTTGTGAGTTACACTGGAGTTGTGCCCCCTCCCAATTGCTGACTCTGGCGTTCCCCTCCCAAGTCCAATGTCAATAACCTCAACACCTATGTGTTTGTTAAGTGCCTAATGTAAATACATTTAATCTTCAATTTTATAGATCTAATTGTGCGTAGAGCTATTGTTTGTTTTGCGTCGCCTCTATTCCCAACTAGCCTTGCACGCAAGGCAAGGTGGTGACTACGCCATCCAGCCTACCGGCAGATGTCGTAGAGCACAGTAAAGCGGTGAGCACTTCCTCTCTCTCCCTTTCCTCCCCAAAGCAATACGTCCCACCTTAACAATGCGGGCGTGTGTATCTCCAATTAAAAATTAGCTCTAAAGCAAGCAATTTTAGAAATATTCACATTTTGGTGATGTCTTTCTTCCAAAAAGTAATAAGGACACGAAGAAGGAGGAGGATTGCAATTAAAAGTAGCTGAACAATATGGTGTCCGTCTAGGCTAATCTCCCTTTTTGGGGTGACGATGATTAACACGTTTTTTAGTGCCTCTATTTGACCATTTTTACTTAAAAAGCTCTCACTCAGGGTCTGTTGCTGCCGCATCAGGATCGAGGTATCTGTGTTCAATTTCCTCGTTTATTACCACCCAATGGCATATATTTTTAGGCTTGTTTGTTTGTCTCCTTATTTGGACATCAGCGGCTGACTAAATAATTAAATGCTAAATTAAAAAAAGTGCTTCTCAGTTCTACAAGATTGTACAGTTTAAACAAATTAGAGAAGCAAGAGGCAGAATTCTAATAATAATTTGGGACTGCTCAACTCTGTTATAGCCTGACAACTTTCCACTCATCAATTTGGCAAAGTTGTTAATTTGACCGATGACTTGACTGGCAAGTGTCGAGAAGGGAATGAAAGTGATTGCGTCTACTGATTGACAGGAGTGAAATTTTATCCGTGATACACACAGATGTGCTCATTATATAGGGTTAAATTGTGACATGAAATAGACACGCAGCGCTGGTTTTGTAGCTGAAATAGTTGGACAGAAATTGATGATGAAAGTACAGGATAGAGGAGGTAGGCAAGAGAGAGCTCAAGTTCGGGTTTATTTCCCCATTTATTCATTTATAATGCCAATGAGAGGGGATCAGAAACAATCGTCCCGTTGCCCCTCATGGAAGAAACGTTTTCGCGCTCCCTCCCCGCCTCCCACAAAAGGGGAGAAAGGGTGATGAAAAACTAGCTCCACTGCACAGGAGCGATCGGTGAGGAATTGAGACCTTGGTGCTAGGTAGTAAAAGCGAGTCAGCCACCCATACTTCAGAGTCGTGTTGAGATCTGGCCGTGCCTGGAGGAGGTACCACCCCCAACACCACTGCGGCAGGTGGGATAAGGTGCCTCAAACTATCCCTCCTTCCAATCTAGCACAAGCTGGCCTCATGAAGGTTGGGAACATCTTCTCCACCCTTTCGTACCCCAATATGATTGCTGTAAAGTTAAGGGCATAATGTTTTGCCAGGATACGTCCCTGGTACTTAAAATCGAGGAGGCAGCAGAGGTGTCATGTACTGGCAGAATTTCCCAAACAAAAGTGGTTTTAACAGGTCCTTGAAAGGAGATGAATGGGATGAAAGAGTGATAAAGTGTTCCTAGCTTTTCTACTACCGAGAAAAAGGCGCCGGTGGGAGTTGACTTTTGGGCCTTTCAACACTCTTCAAGGGAACAAACGATGTATCCCCCACTCTGTGCTTCCAAGGCAACGACTCCTTTCACCACAAAATTAGCAGTAAGATTTGTCTACCCGATGAAACAGCCAGGGTTGGTCAGTCAGATGAAAGAAAGAAGGCTCTTTTTCTACCTCCATAATACTGCACGTTGCTGAGACACTCCCTCTCCCTCGTGCTTCAGTAGGTTTTGCCCCCTTCTTGACACCTGCCAGGGAAGGCCACACGATTAAGCGCAGATAACAGGAGAAGAGACAGCGAGCTAAGTTATTCATGGCATCCAGGACCTAAGCCCATCCAAAAAAAAAGATGGAATTTACAGGCTTGTAGGTGCATTACGTTGGACAAAGGCCCACATGTTGAAGGCGCGATTGCCACGGGGAGTACAAGGTCCCACAAAGCCTCAGTCGCCTCTGACCAATTCATTTCTTGAAAAAGGAGCAGAGACACTTTTAAGTAACAAATGACTTCTGAGGAAATTTAAAAGTATCCTATGGTGGGACTTCCAAGGCCTTCCATCACATTTCACTGAAAAGTTGTCACGCGGTGATTGACAGCTAGTTCAGTGATTCCGGCTACGAATAGGGTGAGATAAAAAAGGGCCTGGCGATCAGCAGGTACTGAAGTGCGCTTTTCGATGACGCTGAAGAGGCGGCAGTAATCCTGCCGCATAACCTGTAATGCATTATTTAGTGGGGAAATGGTTCCCCTTCCTAGCCTACGACCCCCCTCCCCTCCTGCTGCTCCCCACTCATGTCCATGTGGCCATGTGAAATGAGTACCCTCTCAGCGTCGGACATAACCTAGCTTGCATTATTTATTTACTCTGGGCCTAGCTTGAGGCTCAGAAGGCTTCTTTTTCCAGGGAAGGGAAAATAAGAACTCGGATGGGCAGGAACACGTCCGGTGCCTGATTCCTGATGAGTGCTGCTGCAAGGCGATCCAGGAAGCGTAAAGACGACCAAATTTTGTGTCCACTTACCTCAAGATGATCAAAATTGGGTGCAAAACTTAGGGGTTTTAGGTGGATCAACTACTGATAATTGTAAGTAGCATATCGTTGGAATTGACTTAGGAATATGATGATTAGGTGACAGTAAGAGGAAGTTAGAGGAAATCAGATGTCGAAACAAGCCATCAGAAAACTACAAAAAAGCACTATCGCAGATTCCACATCTTGATGGGTTCGGTTGCCAGAAGGAAGCCAAGGAGAACGGAGCTCCAGCATGAGTATGGAAATGAATCTGAGGCAGCATCTCCCCCTCCATCTTCTTCCAAAGTTCACATCCTCTCACAACTCTCAGAGAGGTTGTAGGCCATTCCCACGACTGACGGACAGATTCAGGCTATCTCTGTAGGCATAATAGGTTTTCCTTCCGTGGTCTCGAGATGAGTAGAGAGTTGCCAGAGAAAAGGAGCATTTACAGCTGAGGTGTGAGTTTTTTTCACAAACAAGTCAGAGAAGGTGTCTATGTGTGTGTGACTGAGAGGAGCATGGAGGGCTAGAGGCTTGAGAACGATTGACAACGAGGAGCTCACAAAGTCAATCTTTTCACCTCAGACTAGCATGTAGTTAATCCGTCTCAATCACCGAGGCTTTGTGAAAAATGGAAGGAAAGGAGAAAAGGCCTCTCATCCCTACTACATATGGGTCAAACACGACTGGTTAGCCTTTTATTTCCTCCCGATTTTCACCTTTCATTTGATTAGGACGTAGCCGATGAGCAATCCTTTAAAAGAATCGGGAGCCTTCTTGAGCATCATGCATTCATCCGAAACGATTTCTGATAATTATTTCTAGTATTACACCTTTTCCAAGCTGCACGAGAAGACTGCACACCTTTGAAACCGAGTTGAAGTCGATTCGCGAAGCAGACAATAGTAACTAAGAAAGTTTGCTGAACAACGAATACATCTAGTGAGCTAAACCTACTTTTCGGTGACCTGGCGCTTATCTCCTTCCGCATGAAGCAACTAGTCATGGAGGCATTAATAGACTCTTCAAAGGAGGTCTCAGACAACTTTAAACAAGCAAAACCTTAAGTATGCAGCAACAGGAAACTTGAATTCTCCGGCAGCAGGTAGCAGATTTTAAGGCCTCACAAAGGAAGGTTTAAATCAATGTAATTGATCATAGGTGAACCAAGGACATTAATAAGTCCAACGAGCAAGCGCCGTCTTACCCTTATTGAAGGAAAACAGCCTTTAAATGTCTAACTTGCCTTTTACTCCGACAACCCTACTTACATCTAACAGTAGCATATCTCCCTAAGCAGCGCATTTCTTTACAGAGCTAACATCCGGAGGTTCTATGTGAAAGTGGACAACTCTAACGTTGCAATCACTGACTTGTTTAAAGCTCTTTTGTACAGAGTTACAGTTGACGCCAGTCTACTTGGAGGGAGATTCAGACGAGAGAAGACCGAGGAGATTGGCAGGAAACCAGGAAGGCCGTTTCCGATCGACGCGATGAGTGTATACACCAACTTTGCCAAAAGTCTCCTGATCATAGAGAAACTGAGTCTCTTGATCATGTGGAAGACCCTCGCGGGCAGACCTCAAACTTGCACGAAGCGCATTTGTTTCTCGCCGCACCTCGTCATAGCAGCGGACTAAAAGGTGTGGAACGCAGACTGTAGACAAAATGGTACAAACAATTGTCCCCAGTTGCTTAGTTCCTAGCTGAGAGAATGTGGATAACCATGAAAAAATGGGTAAATGAAAATATTTCCAAGTTTTGATGGATGTAGCAAAAGATTAGTTCCCTAAAGATCGCAATAACAGGAAAAAGAACAGGAACTCAAAGACACAAACCTACCACAAATCGATTGGCGAGGATGCCAACTTCCACAATGTGAACAGGTAACCAAGTCTCTCCTGAGTCTGTATTTGTCCATTGTAACTAAAACAACGGTGAATGCTTAAGTTCAACATACAAGAGAGGAATTTTCGTGCCCTTCGAACTTCAATGCTGCGCCGTTTTTTGGGAGTTGCGAAATAAATTGAGCCGTTCCAAAGATCCCATATATCCGACAGCTTGAATGTTGTCGGTACAATTGATGGGTTGACAAAACATAGTTCTAAAGATTTTATTTATTTCATGCGAAAAGAATGTACCATGAGATCCACGTCCAGAGATCAGATCAAGAAAGAACTTCGCACGTGCAAAAAAATCGACACAAAGGACACACATCCGCATCCCAGACACTCACTTCTCAGCCATACGGGGATGACCTTCAAATGCCTTTAAATCATATTCTAAAATCCTAAATAGGTCATTTGCGGTTAAATATCCAACGATTAAGAGTAAAAGAAGTTAAAATCAAGTGACTGAGTTGCAGTTGGCTCCCACAACCAGGATTATCCAATCTTGTGTTTTTTTGAAATATTGATTTAAGGAAGGAACTAAGATTAGAATTGGTCGCTTTATACCATATTAGATTGTGTTGTTATAATGTGCATTGAATTTATCGAAGAGAGTAGCAGTCACAACGCTTTGTTTGTTCGAACCGCAGGTTTCGGCGACTTGGGTGGCCATGTTGTACTAGCTGGTTGGCAGGCCTCCAAGCCGTGCCAACAGCTCCCCAAGTAACATGCCTTCTTTTACCTTGAAGGAAGTCTCGGGACGCTACATTATTGGCAGCGAAAAGTGGACCCGACTTTGATGGATTTTATCCTGCTCCATACCGCTTGTGGCAAACTTTGGCGGTTAAAGAAGTGCATGACCTACGGATGGGAGAATCTCTGACATCCCATGACAGGAGGGCTGAGATCGATGTACATCTTCGTCATCTCCCTCGCCCTCGTGTTGTGCAAGGAAGCTATTAAAAACTGAAGCGATACTAGCCGTGAACCTCATGTCTAGTAGGACTGCCAAGAGGGTCGAGCATCCTCCGTAAGCTCTCTCTCTCTCCTGTTCTTGCGCAACTCGCCTCCTTTCGCCAAATTGTGTATCAAGAGATGTAAAATGTGCAGGACGCCATTTGATAGCGACCGAATGCCGATCGCCCTATTTGCTCAGAGTTCTACGATACACTCGCGTTTCTTCAACGGCACCAAAAAAAGCCTGAAGCCACAAGTTGTGTTGCGTTTGCCTTGATACATTCGAAAACTTGGATTTGTACCTTCATTTTTTATTAGACTGCATCATCGTGGGAGAGGGGGACTAAGAAATACCCATCTGCTGCACCGAGTGCTACGCGAAATTGATGGTACTACAAGAACACATGCGCTCGAATCTCGATGACTGGCACGGTTAGCTCGTGAGTGCTTCTCGCAGCACTGGTTACGTTGTGATGGCTGACAGGGAAGGCTGACCAAGGGGAGCGTCGGGGACGACGCTCGAAGGAAGAGGCACTGCGTAATATTTTGTTTGTTTGGGCTGCCGGTTTCGGTGACTTGGGTGGCCACATTGTACTAGTCGGTTGGCCAGCTTCTGGGCCGTGCCGACAGCCCCCAAGCCCTCTGCTCCCAGAATACATATTCTATCCAAGTACTATGCCTTCTTTTACCTTAAAGGAAATCTCGGGACACTAGAGCAGTTACCTTGAAAAACCCTTATAATCAGTCTCCCATGTTTGTAATAAGCAAGGACAGTATTTACGAATATGTTGTGGCGTCTTGAAGCTTCTTTGAAGGCAAAAGAAGGAATAATACTGAAGTAACCCGGCAATCTCACGCTATGCTCTGTATCATCACATGTGCATGCTACTGGCCGCATAAACTAAAGCCTAGAAGCAGAATTACTGTTCTTTAGCAACTTTTCCATTTTATGCCATGCTCCTCTGTTTTGGCACTACTCTGTAACGCCTTGTTCGTTCTAGTTGCCAATTTCGGTTACTTGGGTGGCTATATTGTCCTCGCCGGGCTGGCTGGCCTCCGAGCCTCCGAGCAGCCCCAATCCCTCTGTTCGCTGAATACATGCATATATGTATTCTGCCCTGGTATTATGCCTTCTTTTACCTTCAAAAAAGCCTCGGGACGCTACAACTCACTCATTTATTAAGGCTCTATTTAGCCAGTATGGGTGCTGAGAATTTGTCGATCATTCATTTTTACAGTTTTGTACAGCTAAAGTAGACGCCTCTATAGTAGACTTTTTGAAGTAATTTAAGCCTAACGTCGCTTCATCAAGTAATAACCGTCAATTATACACCGCATTAGAATTAGTACTTGATATAGATGTCGCTGTAGCAATTTCGCTAAAAGACTTTTCAGATTCGTCTTAAATCCGAAGTTGATTTCACTCCTCGACTTCACGTAAGTTTGGCATTCAGCCAGTCAAATTGGAATTGCATAACTTCTGAACCTACTACTTTTACCAATGCAATACCATAAGTCTTCTTTGAGGTAGGAGTAAGCTAAAGTAAAGTTGTGATTTACTACCCTGTTCAACTACGCGGACGAGTTGGACTGCGTAGCCAGTGCATCCGCCCTTTAGCATGGACTTTGGGGCGTGACGGCAGCCTCTCAGCACTTCCACAAGTTAATAATGCATGACCTTTGGGCTATTTTTTGTATGGTACCAGGAATAGCTTACAAAGAAATGGAAGGGAGCTGGAAGGTCCTTGCCGTTACCAAATGACGTCGTGTACATTAGTTGCGAAACTTAAAAAGAACAATGTGCTTTTGCAATTAAAGGGCACACCGAATCACTTCTCCTGTGTCAGTGCCTACAAAATGATTTTTCGCCAACATTAAGGTTTACTATAAGATAGACCTGTGTAATTGTTAGGGTACTTGATCCATTTTGCCTAAATATCTTCCTGCCTAATCTTTGCTACTTCATTAGTCATTCAAACTCGATCACGTTAATTGTGAAATCATTAAATGGCAACTTAAAACACTATTCTTAGTCTAATTTTTCACACTTTGTGGCAAAAGTGATTCGACTCAACAAAGTCTTAGGCACATGCAAAGTCAATGGTTTATTCAAATTCCAAGTCTTTTAGTTTACCTATTTGCGCTTCTTTATTTGAAGGTCGTTGCTAGTTAGGCTATTCACGTGACCCTTTATAATTAGGTTGTTGTTGTTTGTTTGAACAAAAAAGCCCGATTGATTAGTGGTCAAGATTGATACTAGCAGTTGACAAGTTACCTTTACCGTACAGAAGGTGTTCGGCACGCGTTACCTCGATATCTTGCAGTTCTTTTTGGATCACATATCCTTGTTAAATGCTGTCAATTAGGCAGTCATCACCACACTTGCACTTATATTTCCCACTCGGTCATGAATGGGTCTAGTACCTTGATAAAATTTCACGGAAGACATGACCACAAACATAGGCCGTAACTAAGCGCTGTTATTCTGGCCAAACTTTATGAACTAAAATAAGGGAAACAAAAACGCGGACTACATTAATGGAGATGTGTACAAACGAGTGTGTGTATGTCTCTGTGTGTGTGTGTGTGTGTGTGTGTGCTTCTCGTTCATTGCTGACTGTGCTATGGTCTGCTCTATTCTCCTCACTCAGACCAAGCCCTCCAACTGTTCATTTAGGCGAGGAAGGGGTAGAGAGTAGGACAGGGAATGGGGCATTCTGTTGTATACGCACACACGAGGGAAGACATGCTAGAGGGAGGGGAGTGGTGAGGGAAAATGCTTTTAGTAGTGGTGATTCCAGTAGTATACTCTTATTGTTACTTTTCATGGACTGGAAACAGAGTCCGGGATTAGCGGTGGTAGGCAAGAAATGCGGCGCATATGGACACTCTATCACAGGGTCTGGTCAGAGAAAGGCTTCTTTCATCTCATCTCAACTAACTGACTCGGACATGTTCGACCGAATACCTGTAGGAGTTAGCGGGGCAGGTCCACAGTTGGCATAAGCAGCCCGTTGGCAATAACTCCCCGCGGAAACCGGCTGAGTCTCCAGGGGACCCCGGGTAGAATTATGATGGCTTCCTGGCGTCATCGTTTTGGCGGTAGTCTGATCGCTGGTGTCAATTCGGCTATAGCTGCGTGTTCGGCGAGGTAGTTCTATACTGACGGTGGCAGTGGTCTGGACCTGATAGTATGAGCGGGCGGAGGGTTGCCGAGTCAAGGTAACCTCATCACCGTCATCATCAGCATCAACACCACCACTACCGGCAAGGAGGGAGTAGACTTCGTTGGTCACAGAGGTGGCAAGCAGAGGCTCCTGTTGTGGCATGCTCTTCTGTATGCATTAAAACAAGAACATTATCATTCACTCACCACAAGTGACGGTCCTTTCGCCGCCAAAGGTGACAAAGAATTGTAAAGATTTTGTTTGATGTTGGGCTACCAACTTCCAACTTCTTATGTGTGCTCTATAACTCATATCAAATATTGTCTTATGGGATAAACCTGATGCCTAGAATCACACTAATAATAACACCCACATTTGGGAAGCTATTAGGTTGGGTCATCCCAGAAGGGCTATTTTGCTCATCATAGTAGGAGATCAACAACGGTGGCAGCGGCGGTGGTTTCAACTTCGACGAGGTTCGCACAGGTGGGCAGGGTGGTGTGCCGTAGTCACTAGCATCTTGCCAAGCTGGAATGTGGCTGGGCAGAGTCTGATAGCCCTCAAGGCTTAGAATTGCCGGCATCACACCGCTGTCCTCATCCTCTTCTGCCCTGGATGTTCCAGATGGTTGTATAGGCTCTCGGTACCGCCATGGGGATACAAATCCACGACTGCAGTAGCACCGTTGGCTCTGAAGGCGATGATGGCCCAAACCGCAGTCTGCGGATAACTGACAGTCAGGATTTTGGTGGTCAAGGATCAGGGACTGGCCAAAGGCGAACGCAGAACGACGGCGTTGGTCAAGGTGTGGATGATGGAAGTCCTGCTCTCCTTGATGGTGTCCTCGGTGGTGGTGGTGATTTCGATTGAGCTGACTGCTTTGCCGTGGGCCAGCACTGCTTGAGTGTAAGTGCTGACTAGGGGTTAGCGCACTTGAGACACCCCTTCCTAACGCCGACAACTTCGACTTCTCTGGTTCCACTGTGTTGGTGAGAATGCGAATGCTGCATTCCTCGCCCTGTGTAAAAGTTAATCAGGCGCATGACCAGGTCCAAACTACAACAATTCCGTGTCTCCGGCAGCGGAGAGAAATAGTTATTTCATAATCCGACCTGAATAGTAAATAAAAGTGCTTTTGTATTTAAGCCCTGCATCTCAATTCTGCGCAATCGAGATGAGACTTGCCTACTTAATTTAAATTAGTACGGTGTTTAAAAAATTATACCTGCAACCCAGATATACAAAAGGATGGTACGACCCTAGATTCAGGATCCAGCGGGATGGAAGTTCTACCGATAAACTAGATGCTTTTCGTCTACAAAAAGCAGTTGCTTTTTTAGCAGTTCCACTGGGAAATGAGTTTCTATTTACTCGCACACTTTTACTTCTTGGAGGATCCTTGGATCATGTTTTCTGACCATCGTCGAGGGCTTTCGACAGTATCCGTCCGACCATCCAATGGTTGAATATTATGCCTGATTCGTTTGCCGTTCCAAGTGAGTAGATTAGCCAATATTGCACAACATGCTACGGCTCGGTTCCACGGAGGCATCATCACAATCAACTCATCAATTCCATCTCAATATTTGTTCTACTAACCTCATAATGACACGTTGCACAGGCAGACACCGGGGTCTTCTGCGCCAGCGGTACTCGTGGACTGCCACCATGACAGCTGCCAGCAAGTGACAGCTTCTGCTGAGCCGTTGGAGTAACAAGGCGGGAGGTGTTGTTGTTGTTGTTGTTGTTGTTGTTGGCGTCACAAACTGAGGCAGTGACGGGGAGCGGTATGGTAGGAGTGAGAGGTGATCTCGAGAGACTTGGATGTTTCGACAACTCAAGCGACGTTGTTGCGGTGGTGAGACGAGGCCCACTCAGATTGCTGTTGCTGTTATTGTTACCACGGTCATGCTGACTGCCTGCTAGCGCGTCACGACCTAGCCAAATCCAGTCGGTGTCACGGTTCATGCGCTGTTGAGAGAGGCTCTGAAATGCAGTGGAGGTACGGTTTACTCGCCTAAGTGGAAACTGTGTCGTTGCAGTCACAGATGAATAAGGAGGCTAGTTTGGCAAAAGGGAAGTCTGAAATGGACAGGTGTAACAAGGTTTTGCCGATACACGCACACACACACACACACACAGAGAAGGGGATTTGCCCTTTGCCCACTTTCCACCGCCTGGGATGGGATGCATTCTGTGCCTCGACAGAGGCATTCATGCGTTTCCGGAGTACAGCGTAGACGCTTTACATGTGATTCAAAATGTCAAATTTTTCTGCCAGGCCAGCCATAACGAGGGAGGGCTATCGGGCTGCCTGTTTTCCTATCAATGGGAACTCGTTCAATGCAAGGTGGAATGAAGCAGTGCTGTCTTTACCCTAAAGGATTTGAGTCATCCGGAAGGGTATTTTAAACATCCAAAGGAGGAGGAATATGGTCGCACGATGCGAGAAGCCTGTACGCCAATCGAGCCATCTTTGTGGATCGTATCTACTTCAGCCTTTCCGACTTCAATACTAGATCCTCTTCTGGATCGACACATTGCGCCATGAGTTTAGCAAGGACCCAGAGAATTGGAATAATGACAGCAAAGAGCAATCACATCTCCCGTTGTCTTTATCGCTACGTTACTGTGGATGAGTGGTTTCACAGAGAGTTGCTGTGAAAGGCTAGAAATGTGCGTACTTTTGACGACTCACTGACTTCTAATTCTACACCATGACTGTAAATAGAAGAGAGCAGGGAAATAGCGATTAAAAGAGTTGCCTCTAGCCCTTCTGCTTCAGCGTTATGCCTCCATTCTACTACAGGAAAAAAGTATGGTGCTACATTGTTGTCAGCGGAAAGTCAACCCGTTTTTAAAGAGCACCCACCTCGCAATCAAGGTGACGGAAGAAGAGCACCTACTACGATTGAGAGAATCTCTGACGACTCATAACAGAGGGGTTGAGCATAACGTCTGCCCCAATTCAGTCTCCTGCAAAAATGCTACTAGCGCCTGAAGCATCTGGAAAAGGCTGCCACGGTACCTTTATGGAGGTGTCATGGAGGAATAAGCGACATTGCATCCATCAAATTGAGAACAAAGTGCTAGAAATGAATGGTGACCCCCAATCGACGAATGGAAAGAAAGTTCAGATCTAGTGAAAATTGCCGAGAGGAATCAGTGACACCGCGCAGTTGACTCGTGGATGTTTTCCCTTACGTCACCGACGCAAGAGATTAACCAAGGAGAGTGCCGGGGATGACGCTCACGGAACAGACTAGCCTCGGGGCCTTCGAGAATGCTGCATTCGGAACTTCAGAGGTGAGTTCAACTAATCTGTGCATAGATTTAAATGGATGCAATCAATTGCACCATGACTCCGCATTCATCTTCTCGAGCTCCAAGTAAGGCAAATTTTAAGGTCAGGCACTAAATTCATTTAACCGAATTCTGACAATATGAGGGGACAACGAAGAGCACCGCAGCAAGAGTCTGCCATATGTCTGTGTCCTTTCACGACCTTGTCATCATCCAGTTGTAACTAACTTCAGTGCTACTAGATCCTCTGCCTCAGTCCAGCGATAATTAAGCAACTTTCTGATCTACACGCTTTATAATGTCTTTGAGAAGAGCTCAAACACTGGGGAGAAATTTAGTTTACCTTAGAAATCGGGTCAAAAGGAAAGGGACTTGACGGCTAGTGCTAGACGAGGTCGTGAAAGCGGCAACAATGCAGGCCTACCCATAGTCCAAACTTGCGACGAAGTGTAGCGAACGCAGTAATGCAGCCGTAATGCGAGACCGCCTTCTGCCCATTACTCATTCTATCCCGCTGAAACACAAAAAAGAGCATTTTTAGTTCTTCTTAGACTTAGTTGTTGAAAAAGCTCTCTTTGTGGAGGGATTTCGAACCCACTATAGTGTCAACTTGGTCCGTCTGTGATTGCAGGTCCGCCGTCGAACTGCTGGAACACTCGCCCATACCAGCAGCATCAGTGTTTGCGTTACTCATGGCCAATTCAGAGAGCTGCTGCAGTCGCAGGTTCTCCTTGGCCCCTCTTGCGTGCTCCCATCGGTATCGTGCCACCATCGCACCGCAGTTGACCGCAAATATCAGTGCGATGAGGATAAAGAGACCAAGAAGGATGTACATTATGAGTTCCAGAGCTGGACGATGTCCACTCTCTCCACCAATTGGATCACCACTACCCTTATCATCGTTCTCACCCCCTCCAGACAACTTGATCGCAGCCTCGTTAAGACCGCTGTCTGCGTTGGGACGGTCGACGTAAATGTCTCGCTCTTTGGCCGTCTTCTTTGCCGATGCCTTGTCGACAGGATCAGAATGGAAAGACCGCTGATAGGGTGATGTGGAACGCATTCCTGGTGCGTCTTTGAGTGCCGGAGAGCCGAATAACTCGGCCAGTTTTGGATCATAAGCCGAGGGCTTCTGAAAAATTAAAAATACTTAATGCTAGTTGATAATTCTCAAAGGGTTATTTACCTGCCTTCGAGAAGGCTGCATTCGAAACTTCAGAGATGAGTTCAACTAATCTGTGCATAGATTTAAATGGATGCAATCAATTGCACCATGACTACGCATTCATCTTCTCGAGCTCCAAGTAAGGCACTTTCAAGATCAAGCACTTCTCACTCAAACCATAACTCAAGGCCTTGCGAGGAGATTTACTAATTAGTCACATTGGAGTCTTTGATGCTGGCTTATTGTTGAGAGAATAGGCCCTTCAAGTTGAGGCAGCTTTGAGGCCCCGCAACGTGTGCAAGGACAGTGACGACTTTCAACCCCTATGACTTCCAATTTGGCCATAGCTCAGATCGCCTGGGTTACTCACCCGTTTTCATGGGTCAAAATAAAAAAAAACTGCTCATCAGTTGACGTTCCGGCAATGCAAGTTTGAGTCAAAAGTGGGACTTGAAACTTCAAAGGCTGCTATGGCGGTTCTGCTAGTAGTAGTAAATGACAAGAGAGCTTTATTGCTACTAGCCATTAATCAAGGTGGGAGGAAAGCAACAGTGGGAGAGAGAATTGAATTTCTTGCAACAGAAGCCATAAAATGCGCTGATATCAACTTCCAGCATACGATGATATCAAATCTCTCTCTTTTACCCTCAAATTTCCTCAGTCTGGTCCGAGGTGGTTGATCTTTTCTTTAAATTCTACCTGTAATTTGGGTCTTTCAAATTACCCAAATTAATGCTTGCCTGTTGCGTTTCAAACTGCTCAGAAAGATGATTCCATCCACGACCATCGACACGTTTCCATTGCGACGTTGCTGCCGCAGAGGCTTCAGCAATATTGTCCAGTTGGTCGTCCGCCGGGTTGCCACCGCCACCTCCAATATCGTTATCATCCTTATCAGCATCATGCGTTCCGCCATCCGTTTCTGGATTGGGCCAAAATCGGGATGAGGGAGGACGCGATCCTTCGACTGCAACGTGTGTGGAAGAGGTTTTCTGCCCCTCCCACTGATTGGACGACGGTAACCGTCCTCCTCCGTCCTCCTCCGCTCCTTCTCCCACCTCGTCCTCACCACGACGACGGCTAGGTCGGGCTGCCACGATACTGGCGTGGACTGGTGCGGAGAAGAGGAGGCTGTTGTCTATGTTGGAGTGAAGATTGACTCGCAGAAGATCTCCTATTTAACAGAAATATGGGCTTACCTTATAGGTTCCAAACCTACAGTAATTACTCGATGGCAATTGGGTGAAGCTTTCCAACGCCACCGGAGTTTTCTTGTCACGCCATCAAATCCTCATTGATAAGGCTATATAAAATCCTACGAATGGAATGGCAAAGAGGGATGCACTTCGAGCGCAATTCATCATAACTCCAAAAATGTGGTATTGCACCCTCCTTTTTACACAAACCTCTTGACTCGGTGAAGTCAAACCTTTTACATCCCAAATGCCAAGTGACAATGGTCTCGGTTGAATACAACTAAGGAAAATAGTTGTGAGTCAAATGGGTTTCAACGTTCACAAACCACCTTTGCCTCGCCACGTAGGTCATCCAACTCACTGCTCTCTCAATTAACTCTATCCGTATGGAGGCAGGTTATGCATTTTTACCACTTTTGGTCTAGCCTTATTGTCAAGCACTAAGCAATTCCAAAAAAATTTCCCAATGTTTTAGAGATTAAAATAAGAATTTGACATGTCATTATCAGTGGAGTACTGGAGGAACCTCTTCCTGCCTCACCATTCAGACACAGCGTCTTAAGGATTAGGCTGCCGAACGCTGAACATCTATTTAGTTCTTTTTTTGGGATGGGGACCTTAGGTTTTAAGCATTTCAAAGTATTAGACATGCCTTATTACACACTCTTAGGAGGTGAAAATGTCATACGCCAATCTAGACTCCCTTAATCAAGATGACAGACAATAACAGTAATGCCAGTGGACATGCAAAAGTGTGAGATAATTTGCAAAGTCTACCGTAAAAAAGGTTAAAAATCATGAATGTGAGCTCCTCTGAAAGCCTTCAAGTACACCCATCAGTAAAAATATCCTAGACAACAATAGTTCCCAAGTGGCCATTCAAGGTGTCGAATAGACACGTAAGCAATCTGTGGTGTAATCGAACAGGAGTGGAATCGTTTCCGTAGTAGTAGTGATTTTGTAAAGGGTGTAGACTGCCTATGAGGACAGCTTTTGTCTTCAACCAGCACGGAAGAAAGTTCAATGCCTCTGAAGTGAAAAGGAGCATTCAGGCAAGGCCGAAGAAGTTTAAGTTGCACCATTTGAAGACATAACAGTTCACACTAAAGCCGAGACGAGGATCACAGCAGTGAAAGAATTACAGAGTCAGCATTTTCGTGTCAGTGATAAAGGTTCATGGGTGCTACTTAATTGCAGAATAAGTGTGTGAGAAACAAGTGTATTTTCTGCCTCCCCACCTCCCCCCCCGCCTGAAATGTCGTGAACTCTCGTTTTGCTTCGCTGTCTTTATTGGAGATTCCAATTATTAAATCGCTTCAAAATCATCTGCTTTTCAAGCACCTCAATATGGTCTCAAGTTGGAACAAAAATACAGCCATCTAAAGAAAAAGTATCTCATTCTGTGTGTACACCCCACACCGCCGTGCCGGCTTGTCTATCGATTATCACCCCTATTGATTATCTAATTGGAATATCAATTGGATGCAGGGACCTCACACACAGTTAGAGGCTCAATTTACAAATTATGAATAAAACTAAGCCATTTTAAATCTGAAACCCTTCTGGATGGAGGAAAAAAGAAGACTTTGAATTTTGCCACCTTCGTACCCGTAAGCTTACCAATAAATGACTCATCCTCCCTAAGAAGAAAGACTGTAGGGCCTAGCCACTCGGGTCGTTGTTGCGTCGTCTCCGTATTATTCTTCGCCTCCATCGTCGCGGAGGCGTCGCGATGGAAGGTGAACCAACGCGGATCGACAGAGCGCCTTCGACGTGATGAATGCAGCGCTGGTGCTGGCGGCAGTGGCAGTGGTGGCATGTCAACCCTGACAAGGTCTGGACGCAAGTTCTCTACTGCCAGCGTAAAGGGCGGTGTGGACTCACCAAGCTCCCACACCACCTGGCCACAAAAAAGGGACAACACGGGGATTCAATAAATCTGCGCAGCAGGTTAGCAAAAATTTTGTTCTTTGTTTTTGTGGTGATCGAAACAAATTAAATTGGAAGAATGGTGCTGAGGTGAGCCATAATGCAAATGGAGAAATTGAAACAAACTTGTACGGCACCGGTTTTTCAAGAAGGTGCATCCGGACGAATCTAAGGAGATGTTTGGATTGGCTTAAACTCCGTAAAATGAGACTGGGATACAGCCCTTTGTTGCTCTTTGTATCTAAGAGGAGAGTCTAGTCTTTAATAACAATTCTCCTCCCTTATCAAAGTCACGGTGACACTCCACGCCTTCACGCAATCCTTCAACTCGACTAATAAAGTACCACACTCACTTTTTTGTAGATCGTACGACATTTTACAATAAGATATCACTAATACATTGTGAAACGCGTCATGTCTCTATGACATATGCCTCAGGTTAGGAAACTGAGACTTCACATGTGTGACGCTGGTGGCAACAGTATCATGAGGACCACAAACAAATTTGTCCACAACTTTAAGGAAATCGTGACTATAACATTAACACACTTTGGAAGACATGTCAAAGTTAAAAGCAATATTTTGAATGCGAAGAAAATGTACTACTTAACGGAAGGATTAACGGAACTAGGAGATTCAACAACTGACTTCCTATTCTTTGATTTCGACAGGCTAGACAAAGCAAGTGTTCACTCGAAGTAGTGCAGGACAGTCTATAAATGAGCACTGCTGGACAAGTATGAGAGAGAATCCTCCGCCTTTTGTGGTTACCAGTTTCCATCTTTATACACCTCTTGGGCCAAATAAAAGATTTTCATGGTTCATAGCAAGTGTGAGAAGCATCAATCAGTTGAACAATTTTTACCAGAATAGGAGACGGTTACCCTCTGAAAGAAAGTGGTCAAGTCTGAAGTTAAGTGCGAGCTCACACACCTCCATTATACGGTGCCAAGGGAGGACAGAACCATCAGAGAATTGAACAGTCACAACAAGCAACCCCTGGCGTGGTAGAGTTTTTGTCACAAGTTGACGCTTCACTCGTTTGATGAGGGGAAAATGGTCCCCTTGTTGAAAGGCGAAAGCGTCCGGCGGAATGGCACCACCCGAATTCGGTGCTATCGGGATGCTCTTGCTCCGACCCACCCGACTGCCGGAAAATCGGATGTGCGCAGTGTAAAAGGTGAAGCTCGAGTCCGCCGCCTTCTCTCGGACTGAGGATTGGTGAGAGGAGGGTGTGCCTCCGGAAGGAAGTTTGCCCTCTAAGCGATCTTGTTGAGTAACAGTTACGGTGAGATCTGTGATAATGAAAAAAAAAAAATCGAGTCAAATTACTTAAGCCGACTGTAAGGTTAGAAACTAAAAGAAGCTGATACCCGTGACAAGTTGAGCCGTAATCCCAACCGGCCAGACCCAATCATTGTCCGTCACAGTGACCCACAGGGTCTGGAACTGCTGCCTGTCCCACATGGCACCGCCTCCAGTGCGTTTCATCTGATTTTGCCGTTTTCGTAACCGTGCCAAAGAAGTGGGCAAAGCAGCCCTAACAAGGGGAGAATCAACCATCGAGGCAAGCCTGACACGAACTCGTCCCGGTCTCTGACCCACCAACCAAACACGAGTCGCCGTCTGAGCGTCGCCGGTCTCCTTCGCGTCCTTGAATTTGCCGACTAAGACTAGACGAGCTGGAGTAGCCACTGCATCGTCAATGTGCAGTGCAGCAACGGCCTCATTGGTGAATTCCAGACGAAGGCAGTGGGCGGTCAGATCGGTGACGTCCAGTGGTGGACTAATAGAAACCTCCTCGGAGGAGGAGGAGGGCGATTGCGAATACTCACCAACGGAGGGTAGTCGCACATTCGCTGTGGTGAATCTGAAACAAGGAAATGGAAATATAACCTGATGGTAGTTTTGGCCCAAACCCTGCTGACAAAGGCTCTGATTGTGCGAAAGCAACTTCCAAATTTTTAAATTTCCCATACGCCTTTTGAGCAGGTATTGTTAAAAAATCGGTCTTACTTTATTGCACCAAATCTGACATTAAAAAAGGCTCACAAAATAACCTCCATGGTAAACACTGAGCTCGGAAGCGCAATTTCGACTAAATTAAAATTTTACCATTATCCTAGCCTTCTCCTCCATTTTCCTGATCAGCTAAATTAAGAGCCCTTTTTAAAATCCCACCCATCTAAAAAAATGTCGATAAAGGGAAGGAAGGAAGAAAGGCTCTTGAACAATCCATCCAAAATCTCTCTTCGTGTGTGCTTTTCCTCCTGCCTTGAGGAGAAGAAAATAAATGTCGTGTGGGTTCAAGAATACGCCCAAGCACATGTCATGGACACAACTAAAGCAGCCTAGCAACCGATTGAAACGCCAATTTTGGATAGATCAGGAAGGGTTTCTTAATCTTCATTTAAAAAAAGGGACCCAATCTAAATTTGGCAGGTACAAAGGCGTTTAGGGTGTATGTGCAGGACAAAAACGAAGGGTAAAAAGCTGCAACTGTACATCAATGCAGTGCTCATCACAGCAACCAAAGGTGGCAATTTTGATGTCATACGCGGCACGGGGGGAAATAGGCATCGCCACCACCACCATCACTGTTCTCGTCTTGCTGCTACTGCTGCTGCTGGTTACGGCCTACTCGCCTGCCTCCAAGAGCGTGTCTAGCGCACGTCCGCACCATCCCAAAATAGGCAGCCAATGGAAGCGCGCCGAGGCAGCTTTAAATGGCCCGCCGTACACAAGCACTCCCCACTTGGGACGTTATTGATCGGTTTTGAGCGCGCAAGTAGTTGCTCTGAGTTGAGCTCAAGCGTATTAAAAGTTGAAGGGGACAGTGGCGGCGGAGGTGGTGGAGGAGGAGGAGGAAATTCGCTCCTCCATTCCCGCCAGACCCGGAGGCGAGGGAGGGTGGGAGAGAAAGTGGCCTACTTATCCCAAAAATCCCTCATTCCAGGGGCGATATTTCTGAAGCCCTTTGTGAAGGGAAGGGAAAATAAACCCAAAGGGGAGGGGCGTGGAAAAGAGGAGCAAAGGCGATTATTTTGTTTTTATTTGTCGGAGAGTATGCTTTTTATACGTTGGCTCAAGTCAGAGCGAAATATGATCGTGGTTGGAGGGCTTCTTCACATCGATACACCACACTGACCCTGGCCTGCGCAGAAGGGTAACCCTGTTGCGAGATAACGAGGCCGCGTGATGCACACACCCACACCAGGTTTTCATGCCTAACCCCTCCGTCCGCTTAGTGGATTTGGGAATCAATTTCAATTACCGCGGTGCTCACACCTAAATGACATCTCACCCTCCCCCTCCAAATTATCGATTGGTTATTCAAGGACAAATGCATCTTATTGGTTGGTGGCTCATCCATAAATCTCCTCTCTTCCCTATGGGAAGGAAAATACGGCCTTTGCGAGGGATTATTGCTGCTCAAAATACAACTTTGCTTATCTCCCAGAAATAGAAGCGTTACCAAGAGTAAACAAAAAAGGCACTTTAATGAGGTGTGGTTACCAAGCCGCTAGGCCAGTTGGTTATTGCTAGTAGTTACCCATCATCGCCCAAAACAGACATTGTTAAATTACGCCACTTGAGTTATTTACATCGGATGTGAGAGATATTTTTAACCGAGCCAAGTCCAGAACAAACGACTGGACGCTAGTAAAATGTCAGTGAAATTAAAAGGATGCAGTGTAATTAGGATGAAATGCCGGAGGTGCCTAGTTAATTAAACAAATTCTCTTCCACCGTGGGAATCGATGCAGAGTTGAAGTAAGGACATTTCAGGGCCCGCAATTAAAGCCATTGAATTGCCGAACGGGATTTCCTGGCCTGTGTCCTAGATGAACTTTTATTTACTGGAATGCTTCTGTGAAAAGGCGTTCCTTCTCGGTTACCCTGATGGCTGTGAGAGACTTTCCCATCTTCCGTGGGTCGACACTATTACCAAGCAAGAAAGTCTTTTCCGCTACACATTCGTAGGAGGTGGTTACGCCACTCATTGAGGTGAGACGCGGTGAGAAGCTCTCAGAGCCCACATAACCGAGACGTCTGTAGTCCCTTTACCATCACTACAACACAAGAAGAATGTCCTCATCCAATCTGTTTACCCGTTCCAAGGCTGACGTTGAAGGGGAAAACGCGAGGCCTTCTCGTGGTGAGAGCTGGTATATGCACTATCCACTCGCAGGGGCTGCTGAACTTAAAATATCATTTCCCCATTTTCACTCCCGGTAGAACCGCCGTATCTCCTGCCACTTCTAAATTCAGAATCAGGAGTCACTTTTTGTGAACCCGAATGTCACTGGTGAAGCAAATGCATTCACCACTGCGCTGACACCTTAAATTTTCACTGTTTGTACTTAAATAATGAATAATTTATTTGCAAAGTTGATGTAAAATGTTCCCTCGAACATGTTAATATAATGGTAATAGAGGAAGTGGCCATGACTGAATCGCACCATGGCATAAACAATTCGCATGCAGCACCTCGCCATGTGATTGGGCCAAGCAGGTGCACGTTCAAGTAACGGAAGCGGCACCTTCTTCCCCATAATGGGCCTACTAATACAATCCTAAAAACCATGCCTTGGTAGGAGAGATACACGATTGTTATCCGAGAATAAAGGTGACACTCCAAGTGGCCCAGACGCCAGAGTAAAGTAAAATCATCACCAAGAATGCTCATTTGATCATTTACTTAAGATTATTTTTCGAAAAAGAAAACGCTGTCCTATTACGTTGCTTTTTTTAAATAATAACTTTGAAGCGTCCTTTTAAAAGATTTGGGAGGAGGAGGAAGGGGGGCGTTGAGGCGGTTAGACCAATGGGAATCTGTGGTTGGGCTATAAATAACCCCTCCTCCCATGAAGGCAATAACTCACCGCGCGAAAACTCGTAGCCGGGTTTGTTGAAAATGCGGGATAGAGGAGGTTGATCGTGAACCACTTGAATGCTGTATCGTCTGCTGAGAACTAAAAGTAAAAGAGGAAAACTGAAATGAGGAGAGCTAGTAGCCCCCCCTCCCACTTCCTCTCCCCCACCCCATGCAAATAGAGTGATAAACAAGCCATTGGGCACCTTCAATTTCATAGAGATAGAGTCAAAAATCAACTTGATTGCCACATTGGAGGTGGTGCGAAAAGATATTACAGCCTTAGAATAGGGGCTACAGAGGAGGCAGAGGTCTACTCAGGGAACCGAATCCACAAGAAGGGCGGACCCAGAAAAATGCTGCTAGAAAGAGGGAGACCATCCACATCTAGGCCTGGGAGATAGTCCGAAGGCATAGGGATTGGGACCCCTAAACAGAATCTCTCTTCTATCAAATCTGCTTGCCAAATGGGATAATAGGTTAAAAGGAACAATAACCTGCTGTCCGAATCTGGGTTGTCTTAAGCAAGCGGCCAAAAGGGAAAAACAAAGTTAGTCTTTGAGGGTAGGTGGAAAATAGGCGGTCAAGATTAATTACGCGAATTGCCTTTAGGGCGGACTTGCAGGCAACACCGCCCCCGGGCCAACCATCAACTCGGTTAGGCGAATTGCTGCCATCATCAACGAAAAATTGTGCGATTCAACACATAAAATATATCATGATTTTGTACTTGATCGAGGCGTATAAAGTCAGTCTGCATTTGTCCAATTCACGTGCACAGATCGAATAGCGACTTGTGGAAAATTCAAGGAGACTAAAATTGCACTTCCTTACCTGCCAATTCCTGTGAACTACTAACGTGCCACCTTCAGTATAGAAGGGTGCCAGTAAAGCCGACATTGGTGACTTGGTGTCAGAAATATATGTCAATGACCGTGTTTATTCTTTTTCACAGGCAGATCCGTCTCTTTTGCAACACCAGCACTGATCGCACACTGAAAGTATGTTTACAGGAATGGTAGACTTGCTACTGACTGTGAACGAAACCACCATGGAATGGATCGTCATTGACTGGCAATGCCCGATATGTCTGCCTTCTTTGGCAGCAATAGTTCATCATCACATGCTGGTCTATGCATGTACTTCCCAACATCTGGCTTTGTGTCCACTATTAGGTCTCGACACATGGCACCCTTTTCAGAGAAGAACCGGAAGCATAAAAGCCGAACCAAAACAAGTGACTGGATCGTGTGCTTACTCAGCCAAAGAGCGAAGCATAATTGAGGTTGTGGAGTATTCGTGCAGCGAATGTGGCCCGGCGGCAGTAGCAATGGCGCCTAGAGCAGAAGTCGGTCCATCCCGAGGATTTTCGATGACCAAGGCGACACCATGAGGTTGTTGGGGAAACCACACGGTGACCATTTCGTCAGCGCTGGTTCGATCGACCTTGGCGACGAGATGGAGACCCCCGGAGCCGCTTAGTTCACCTCCCGAGAAGGTGAGACCAGCAGAGCAGGATTCTCGTGGAAAATGAGCCACTGATTCGTCGTTGGTGTGGCAAGTGGCGTGAGCGGTAACGTCGCGCAATTCGTGACCGTGGGTCAGACCAAACACCCACACAGGATGACGTGTGGGGTAACCGGAAAGGACAGCGGTGTTTACCAAGGAGGTAGACTAAAGTGGAAGAAAAGTGAGCCATTTTCCAACCCATATTATGGTTTAATTCTCCAACCGGCCTTCCAGACATTCTATTGGCTCAAATCTAAGCCGCCTTCGAGGCCGACACCCATGCTGTCTCAGTAAGATGTTTTGGACGCCTTTCACCCTTGAACAGATAAGGACTGCTTCAAATGGTGCTTCGAAAAGGAACTGATGGATAAAATGATGAAGGAAAAGAGCTACAGTGGGACACCAAAATCACATCAACTTTCAGCGACCGCCCAACCCTCAACTTCGGGAAGGGAGGCAGGTCGGGGAGAAGGAGGAATCAGTGCCTCCTTATCTCTTTTCCCATTCAGTCCTACTGTGTAAATCTTTTCATAAGTACGTTTTCTGCCTTGCGTTGTTACCATGAGGTTGGGATAGGACCCGCCTCTCACAGATTGACTAGTCCTAATTGTGTTTGGAGCCGGATATTTTCCACACGCCTTCGAGTTGTAACTTACAAAGGAGGTTAACATCAAGCACGAAGCAAGAATAGTCTTCTGAGTAAAGATAGTGAGAAGATCGTTTAAGAAGCTGCCATTGTTTTGCTTTTTCGCTCATCCTCATCACACAGACTCCTGTAGGGTGGTAGTCTTAGATGCACAGAGAGTTTTTGGAACTTCTTGTTACTCATTAACTCGACTTCCATAACCTCCTTTTTGTCAACCGTGATTGTGGAACCGAGTCAACATGCCTTAGAATGGAGAGAGGAGATAGGAAAGCACACAATCATCAAGGGTACCTTACCGATGGACCAACAATTATCGCTGGTCATTCCTCCTCTTGATGTGAGGATCCAGAGGTAATTCAGACAGACATTTGAATGAAGGAAGGACGTAGCTCCAAGACTCCACTCCCAATTCTTTATTCCATTACAATTTTTTGGCCTGTCACTTTTTATGCAAATTTGGCTGCGAAACGCAGCCCAGCCTTTAGCAACACTCCTCGGAGAATTATTTGTAGTCCTCCCCTCTCAGATCGTCTGTGCAATGTTTTGAAAATCGTATTACGATATGGAGTCAACCAAAGTAGGTCGAGAGTCACAATATCGCCGCCTTCAATTGTCAAGCCAGAGTACCAAATTGATAGATTAAAAGCAACTGGAAGGGGTCAAACAATACCTCTCCCTACTGCTGCAAGGCAGTAGGTGCAACTCCAACAAAACCGAGCAACATTTGAAAAAGAAGTCGTCCCTACACGAAAAGGCTAGCTCAGATCAGATGGGAATGCTTAGCAGCGTGGAGAAAAAGGGCCAAGGACTAAAAAAAGGAAAACTACAAACATCCGTTAAAGCGATCAAGCCCTGTGCTGCTGCCACTGCTGCTGACTTGGAGTATGAGTCACTGCTCCACACACTAAATGTTCAAGCCTCACCAAGTGGTCAGCCAGTCTTCCTCCTTCCTGGCAAATGCAGTCCACCGATCTTATCACCTCTCCACTGTCATACACGACCGCTGGTGTGGAGCTACATCGCGTGTAGGACCTGTTTGCAGTTGTATTTTTGCGTTTTCTTTGCCTCGATGCACTACTGTAGGATAGACGTGTGTATGTATGCTTCTACTGTTGTCCAAATGAAATCGGGTTTGAGCAAACAATGCAATCCTTTCCTGTCCTAACTAATTTCACGTAACAGATGCAAAAGGCAGAAGGAAAAGGAGGCGAGCGAAGGGGGAGGAGAGGAGCAAAAAGACAATTGAGAGCCATTAGATCGGTCAGTTGATTGGTTGATGCAAATTGATGGGTGATACTGTTGAGGGGACAATTAGTGGGACTAATTCATCGCAGGTGGGAAATTTGACTGATTCACAGTTTGAAGGAGATTAATAGTGATGTCAAAGTACGAAAAGTGCCATCTTAATTTTAGGCGAAAATTCAATTTAATTTTGGCGTCACCGCGACCACGCCATCCGTGTTTTAAGCATCCATTTCAGGGTTGTAGAACACTGCCAGGTCTTCGACACTGCCAATCAAGTTGTCGCCCTCAAAACGCTTCTTGTTACAGTATCAACTGGAACCCTTGAGGACAAGAGCTGGGGAGTGGACTGACACACCCAAATCGCGTTCATACATGATAAATGTAGCACAATCCTTTGCCCCTAGAATGCAGCAAACTTCCAATTACTCACAGAGAAAAGTAGATGAGCAAAAGATGACGGTTCCTGCCACTTTCTAGCTTGTGTTGACACAGGTGTGTGCAATATTAATGCAACGATTAATTGTCCCCTCTCGCGGCATTGGTGGACCCAAATACCCCTTGACCTCCCCTGGTCTTGAGGCCTCGACAACCAACTAATGATTGCACCTGTGTTTTATTTGGCCACTAGAGAGATAGCCAGCCGGCTAGGTTACACAAAAAATGACCTTCCATACGTCTTGCGGTCAAAGTAAACCTTTAATTGGGTTGTTTATCTTCCAGGTACATTAAGCTATTTCCAGAGGCCACGATCTCCCTCTCTAAAAGCACACATTTTACAAACTGTGGTGGATCCTTGCATCTGCAGGCACTCCTCAGTGCGCATTTGTTGTGTACAAAACCACCTCTTTGACATTTCGCTTTGTGCAGGGCTAACAGACAGACGGACATGCAGGCAAAGGGTCGGTGAACTCAAAAA
Organism: Taenia multiceps; assembly: GCA_001923025.3. Lineage (NCBI taxonomy): Eukaryota > Metazoa > Platyhelminthes > Cestoda > Cyclophyllidea > Taeniidae > Taenia > Taenia multiceps. The sequence continues at coordinate 73,022,980 of CM010311.1, read as the reverse complement.
GGTCAGAGATTTGCATCCACACGTGAAATCACTTTGCACTATTTAACAGATGCTCTTTAACAATGGTATTTGTAGCCCTTCTACGTGTGAAGTTGGCTCTCCATTTCACTTCCGCTTTGCCCCACAACTTCTCTAGCAATGCCATCCGTGTGACGATTAGTCGTTCAACCCGGCGCGGCCCGTCAGGAATTCAGCAGAGACTGGTAGGATTTTCAGCAAAAAAGAACAACAATTTGATTGGCTTAACTGACTCAAAATGAAGACCATTTTCACCGTAAATAAATGAATTTGGCTTTGTGGGACCAAAAAAAAGATCCTAATCCTTTCGCATAGATTAAGTCTTTAAATTGCCTACTCAGAGTGATTATTCTCTACTTCTTCTTTGATGTTAATCTTTAATGTAATGGTTGTTATTTTAGACCAGAATACTACTTGATTTGCTGCGGATAGTGAACGCAAATGTGTAAGAAACGAGTGTCACATATTTGCGACGCTAGGCTTAGGTTGAAAACTAGGGCACTACTTATAAGCATTATCGATGTTATCACCTTGTCTCAAGGTTCTACAAAGAGTAGACTTCTCTAAGCGCCGATCCCCATAGAATTTAGTGCAGAGTATTCCTGACGCTTCTTGATCACAAAAAGGCACAAACCCCGAAGACCTACCTTAATCACCAATGCAAGATGCTTGAATTCAAAGGACTCAATGTTGAGCCGTGTGATGATGGGACTGCCACTTGCTGATTGGTCGACGGTGTTGCGTCTCGAGAGGCTAACTAGACTCCAGAGAAATCGAGGTCCTATGCGTCCATTTGAGTCTTTCGGAGGTGGAGCCACGCGAAAGAGTAGCTTGTAAATGATTTGATCGTCTCTGGAAGAGAGAAAGGCAAACGCCTTCAAGGGAAAGAAGTAGTAACAGCTCGTTACCAGGCATCAGAGTCTTTTCTGTTTGAGGAGAGAAATACTTCTCTGTGTTATCTCAGTCCTGTTTTCACATCTCCCTCTGCATTAAATCTATTTATAGTCACACTTCAGCGGTTCTCTCAGAGACGTGACGTTTTGGTTTTCTTTCCTTTTTCCATCAACAAACCACTGGTGACTTTTGATTTAATTATGAAACCTCAAAGCGATGCTGACTCTTTTCAGCCCGAAATCCACTTGCTTCGCAAAAAACACCTTTTTTACCTCTGAGAGTGGGAAAGCGAAATAGCGAGAGAGGTGGCATAAAGCGAGAAAGTACAGCGATTGAAAAAACGCCAAAATTATCTTCCCTCTCAAAATTCGGCAGGAGGAAGGCGAAAGCAGTTACGTACAATTAAACGGGAAAAGCTCCTTCCCCTTCCATCCGCATAAGTCATGTCTGGTGGTAATGAAACTGAGGTGTAGTGGTGAGGCAGAGAACGCTTCAGTTAGTCTGAAAACCTACTGGATGGTCATAGCGATGACTAGACCACTACTACTGACCTCCGACCTCGACAGTAATTAAATGTCTTCTTTAAGTCAACCCAAGCAAGTTTGGAAATGACGTATCCAGTGGTGGAGGCAGTCTACTCCTAGCAAAGGAGGGTGAAGACAAGCTTCAATTTCATGGGAATGGTGTAGAGTCCTCCTCACACCATCCACGCTCATAGTAGGATTCCTCGCCGATCGGCGTGCCTTACGATGCGTTCAGAGAAGAAGGATATTTGTTCAGTGGATCAGACAGTTGTTATTGACCTTGATTAGGATTAATAGGGAGCCATAAGTTAATCACCATGGTTTCTGCACGCGTACTGCGTGCCATCAAATTAATCACACGAAGGTCACTGCAATCAAAGCCCCATAATGGCAATAAAACCAGGCAAATGGAAGGTGGTCGAGTTTGCGTAGGGCAAAAAGCCTTGGCAGAGTTACAAGTAAATTTCGCCTTCCTCCGTCCTTTTTGCTCTGGGTACACTATTCGCGTCACGGGGCACCGATTAGTTGTTTCACTTAGCCGAACAAGGAAAATTTAAACTATGAGGGAGTGAAGAGTCATGGTATCACTTCCAAACGTTTACTGATAGATCAGGAGACTCTTTTTCGGCAGGCGAATTCACTCTTGACTATCAGTGCGACAAAAGGATGAGACACCTGCTTCAAGGTATTGCTAGGAGGTGCTTATGACAGTGACTAATAAAGGTCATATTGATTGGATTAGGCGAGTCAATAGGACGTTCGCAATTAGGAAAGAATTTATTGGTCAAAAAAGCGTTATTTAAGGGGAAATGTAACGCCTGTCCAGATTTAAGGAAGTCGTTTTGGACAATTGAATTCACCCATAATCACAAATAAGGCAGCTTAAATCGAGACTACGATGAAGAGCAGTTGAGTGACTAATTTTGATTAGTTTTCAGAGGGTCATATTGATTGGATTAGGTAGACCAATAGAATGAACGCAATCGGGACAGAATTGATTGGTCAAAAATGCCATCAAAGGAGGTAAGGCGTCTTTAACAATAGTTAGAGAAGTTTCTTTTCGACAGGCGAATTTGCCTTTGATTACAAGTAAGACATATATTAGAGGTCAAAATCGTGGTTGAGGTGAAGTGAAATTATGTGAATGAAATTGGTCGATTTTAGGAGGACATACTAATTTAGTTTGGCAAACCAATAGGATGGCTGCGATTGGGACGGAAATGATTGGTCAATAATATCATCTGAGCCGATAGGAAACTTTTATCGGGAGTTCGAGAAGCTTGATTGTCAACATGACAGATGAATGTAGGACCTGAATTGTGATTGGAATGAAATTGATTGCATTGTGTAGGTTGTTTCGATTAGATTGAGCAAACCAATTGGACATTCGCGACTGGGACGTTTGTGATTGGGTAATTTGGTAGAGATGGTTACAAGAGCTGAACACAAACCTGGAGACATCCAAGTAATCCCGACAACCTCGAAGGAAGGTGGCAGTCTCAGCTCTTCCTTAAAAGTCGGGATTTTTGAACTCCCTCACCTTTCGTTCAAAAAGTTGGGGAGTTTATCTTTTGGAGACCATATTTATGCTTCCAAACTATGACTTAACCATTTAGGAATTACAAATTACGCGTATTGATAGATCCTACCAAATTTTAGTACATTATCAAGAGAATTTCCGTAAAATTATTACCGACAGTTGACTTTTAACTGCACAAAAAACCGTTGGCAGGTAGGAAAAAACCACTCGGTTTGGACAAGGCTTCCTGAATTTCTCCCTGCTTAAGCCAAGTTAATTGCCTTCCCTTGTAGCAGATCACTAAATGGTGTGAAGACCTACACTCATGGACACCGGGATTATGGGAGAGGCTACAATAAACAAAACTTTACATGACCAAAAAAACCGAGGTTTTGCTGGGGACGAAAGAAGATACTGATGATGGAACACAGACTTCTCCCCTTTTTCCCCATAAAAAGTGGAAATATGGGGTCACTCGAGCGGTGAAAAAGGATCCAGCTAAACAATTTTGCGATATTGAAGTGGCAGTGAAGTGCAGGGGAGAAATAAGGTGAGGAATAAGTTTTGCTTGGGGATACTGTTGCACCATTTCCCCAATTACTCTGCCCACTGTGGTTGCTACAACACGAATCAAAGCTATTGCATTCGTTGACTGCCACCGTGAGGTCGTCTTTCCTACCTTACGATGGATTTTGGCCGCCTTGACGGTAGAGACGCAAGGCAGGAGGACGATGACCCCTCATCCCAGTAAACAGTTAATTTTACTGCCCAGAACTTTTCAGTCTACTGCGAAGTGACCTCTGTGTCGGTGGCATAAGCCTCTGCCAAATTCACCAAGTCTCTCAGCCCACCTTGGGAGATGGGCGTGGAAAGGGGGCAGGGGGCTGTGAGGCGCAAATTTTGAATGTCACATTGTTTTTTTTTTACTTCCCCTCCAGCGGTGACATCGAATAATGCTTTTTTCTTTCTTTTGCAGGCAAGGAAGCAAAATCAACATAACCGAGGTGGGTGACTCCGTGATAAGGCGTGGGTACACACTCTGCATTCGGTATTTTGGGGTGACGACAGTCACCTTCACTAGAGATCCACTATGCCTTCTTATAGCTTTCCTATCTCTGATAAACGTGCATTTTCAGACAGGAGTGATTAAGACAGTAAAGGCTGACAGTAAAACAACAAAACTGTCCAATCGTCTACCGAGGCTACCCTAAAAGACGCACAAGAGAGAGGGAGAGAGGAGAGTAAGATTGAGAGGGGATACCAAGTAGACCTCTGGCCAATTTGGGAGGCGAATCACTTAAGCCATGGAGAGATGGAAAATAAGGATGAGGGAAGGGGAGAGCTTTTAAGAAGCAGTGATTATATTTGGGGGTGGAAGACTATAAAACCCTCACTTTTATTACCAGAAGGCAAATCAAAAGTCCCACCGACCACCAGGACTCATGAGAGAGGTAGCGTACCTCCTCGTCTGCAGTTTGTCAACGTCAGCTTTGGTATTTGTCAAAGTGGAGGGAGAAGAAGGAGGGGGGAGGAACAAAAGGAGCGATAAACCCTTGGTCAGCGATGCGCTGTTTGCCGCTCCCGATTACCATTGGCAACCAACTGAGTGTTAAATTGTTTTGACATCATACCCTCCCCATATTCTTCTATATTTTTGAGGAGGTGGGAAGAGGGGAGGCAAAGTGAACTTAAGAAAAGTGCTAGCTGTATTTGGATTTAAAAAAAGGGCTAAAAATTGTTCTTTTTTTTTTTACTAAAGGAATTTGGGCGCGAAAACAGGCGACCGAAGAAGTGGGCTTGCTAAGAGGCACAAAAAAGAGAATAGGCAGAAATGTGGGACAGAAGCGAAAATGGGATACGGAGGTTGTTGATTTTTCTTCCTTTACTAAGCCTGTGATAATTTGCGGTTGATTGAGGCCTCGGTTTTGGACTCGGAACCCTCCCCCCTTCCTTCCTTCCTTCCTTGGCTGTTCGAGCAACTTGGCAAACTGGAGCTGGGGGGAAATGGGCAAGGAATAGCCACGGTTACCTATTTGCACTGCTTATTTTTTTCTCCTTTGTGGTTCAATTTATTGGTAGAAGAGTAGAAAAACGAGGAAAAAATTCGCAGGCCATTTGAATCAACAGGAATTGTGATAGGCGAGTTTATGCAGGGCAACAGGAAGCATAGATGCTTGGAGAATCAAAGAGAGGTGGTCTTTTTAGGAAAAAAGGGGAGTGGCTAACCAACTTGTCACCAGCGTAGTATGCGTATGACTCTTTGATTCGCTCTTACACTGTTCCGCTGTGTCACAGGTATGTGACGCGGGTTTATTACCAAATCGCGGCGATTACGGGTTGCAATCTTTAGTGTTGTAGGATACATATTGTGAGAGAAGCTGCATTTTCTGTGCTTTAATGAGTGGGGTGGGTGGCTGTGGCGGTCAGTCCACTTCTGAGACCACGCCAGAGAGCATCTGTTAGTCAAAAATTGGGTCTAATTTTAGTTCAAGATATCTGCTTCACCCACTGAAGACTTTATTTACCCTCAAGAACAGAATACCGGCTTAAGTTCAAGCATTTCAGTAGTGCATTCCTGAGTGTGGTGTTCTCACCCCCACCTACAAGGTCTGCTCTGTCTCCCTTTAGGAGAGAATTTACAGCCTACCTGGGGCAAGAGACGATGAAGTGGAATCCCACAATGCATTACCAGAAATTTGCCCTCCCCCCAAAGGAGTTCCAAGGGGGGTCCAGAAATAATTGTGCTTGCAGCCAGAGGAGTTACGCTTGGGGAGGATAAGGGCAAGACCGAAGAAAGAAATAATATTTCTTTGCCTTAACAATTACATTAGGGGCAAAATCAGCTTGGCATTAGGCAGCTTTAATGCTGGCATTCTGGTAGCCCTGCAAATGCCAGCCGGAGGATACCTTGGAAGAGGGAGCGCGTTTGTTGATTAACTTCTCCAGACAAATCAGTTCAATGCTGTCCACAATAGTCGACATAATTTTGTCTTCACTCAAAAACAAAAAAGGAGCTATTTTTATTCAACAAAAGAAAAGCCTCTCTTCTACGACTTTTCCTCCTCACGATGGCAAAATGAGAGTTGTGCTGCAAACTTTTCATGATGGAGAAAATGAGAGATCTACCGAAAAAAACTGCGCAGATTATTTTAAAAAGTTGGCTTAACTTAAAAATCCGATAAAACTTAAAAATTTACAGTCTCTGAGGCAGTCAACTATAAGCCTTATGCAAATGGAGCGAAAAATTTGACCATTCTCATGAGGGCAGGACGCGTGGAGGTTGAAAAAATCCGGACAAGATTATTACCATTAATGATAGAAATGACATTCAGGTTGGTGTCAAGAGATGCAAGTTTAAATGTAAAGTGCCAAACTCTCATCCTTGGTTGTTGGTGGGTGTAACAAAGTGGGAGTTTTTGGACATTTATTCCATGAAACACCATCCCGATCATTAAATTTATCTCATAGAGCAAATGCATTAAGGTAAGAGAGTTATTGCATCAAAAGGAGTTCTAAGCACTATTTTACAAAGGCCAAACCTGATATGGTCATTGAGGTTGGGGTCAGTGGCGGTCTCGCGATAGCGAGCCACAACCTCGGTGACGTTGCCCTTCGAACTGGGAATGTGACGTTGAGATATATCCCAAGCGCTAAAACCATTGTTCATTTGCAAGAGGCGGGTATTTGTGTCTTGAGTGTTAAAAGAGGACTCGTCAGCCTCCCATGGCCAAACCACGCGAACAAATTCAACGTAAGTTGTGCAGGGAATTTCACATCTACAAATAATTCGGTAGAAGAAGGGTTTATAAAGAGCCAGGTAGGGATCAGCTGAGAGTGAGTAAAATTTTTTACCGCAAGGTGAATTCGGCGATACTGGTGGGCTGCTTAACTCTCACAGGAACGTTAAAATATTCACCATTTTTTAATCGACGTGATGGAATGTCTAACCGAATGTTGCGACCGATTTCCCGAATTTCGTCTCGTTGAGGCCTTCTAAGAGAGATTTTGGATAAAAACTTGAAGTTGGACATCTGCGTGGCTAGAGGCGTCCAGCATTGCCTTGAAAGCGCCGCAGAATCCATTAGTAAATTAACGGTGGAGGACTTCATGTACTGAACAACATTTATCCTGTAGCTGACGTCCAGTTCGTTATTTATGGAATCGTTCCAGGCTCTACTTTCAATTTTAATGGAGGCATGGCATGCTGACCGGTTGACAAGGGACAAGTTGTCGATCAGACACCCGGTAAAAAGGTGACGATCACTAGCAATAACTTTTATGATGCAACAAGTGCTCATATGCTGGTTGTTTAAATTCTTTAGTAGATCAGGCGCCATTAAAGAGTGGCACAGAAAGTGAAGAACAGGATCATCTTCACCCAACTCCCTTTGAAATAAATGAACAGTAGTCAATGGATGATTGTAGAAGTTATTTGCATCCGGATTGATCGAAGCGTTAACCCGCAAATTTCCTACATTTATGTTTAGTGACACATCATCAATGTTTCCAACTGAGGCAAAATCCTGCACGTAAATAGACGTTTCCTTCGTAGAACCAATATCAATAAAAAATGCGGCTTCATTTGGTACAAATCTGGTATTGATAACATCAACTTCATTTGTGTGAGTTACAAATAACCAGATCCAAAGAAGAAACAATGTCTCTCTCCCAACAACCATACTGTCGACTGCTTAAGAATGTCGTCTGATTAATAGCGCATTGTGTACATTGCCAGTGTAATAACAACTTTAGTGTAAAATCCTGGAGTAGCAAGAAAACCAGTACACCATTGCTGCACAGAACCGAACAAGACAGTAACCAAAAGCGCACCAAGTCCTTTGAGGTCACATGGTGATTACACTAAACAAAAAACATTTGACTAGTGATGACAAATACGACAAATAAAATAATCTACCAAAATAAAGCACTTAAAAGCAATTAATTGTGTTTTACAAACATAGTAGCGACCTATTAATTACGTTCTTTAAAGCACAAGCATAAGGCACCTAATTAATTGGCGTTCCCGCGAATTTAAGGAAGTGCTTTTAACTTCGGGAAAAATACATATCAGTAAAAAAACCTGATTCCCTTTTTAATTGGCCTACGGCACAAAAATGCGTTTGTGCCTGACCAAGCATCCCACGTGTAGCGTCCCGAGGCTCTCTTTAAGGTAAAAGAAGGCGCATTACTAGGGCAGAATACATATAATCTGGAAACAGAAAGCTTGGGGGCTGTTGGCACAGCCCGGAGGCCGACCAACCGGCTAGAACAATATGGCCACCCAAGTGGCCGAAAACGGCAAGTCGAATAAACAAAGTATTACACTCCACACCAGTATGGCAACGAAAAGGCACAGAAATGTCTGCCAAGTACTGTGATCTATTCGCAACATCGCACACTTTTAATAAATCAAAATATACACTCGTATTTAAAACAACTAGAGGATTCGAAGCTCAACTTTAGTGATGGGAGATCTGCGACAATCCCTAACAGAAGCGCTAAGTTTGAGGCCTACCTTTAGGCAAATTCCTAGTGTGTGATATTATCAGCTGAGTCGACAGTAGCTGCAACTCATCGAAAAACTCGTTTACAAGGCCGCTTACGGCATTTAAATAAAATGCTAATTTGGTGAACACGGATAGGCAAATCCCTGCTCATCGCTGAAGTTTACGTACAGCAAATTTAGTAAAAGCCTCTACTCTTTGTCCAGTATCCCTGAGATATTTTTTCTCTCCCGAAAAGACCCTCGAATGGCAACTCGAAGTAAAGTGTTATTATCAAGACAGATTAGTGTTTAAAATCAAGTGCAATCAAAGTTGCTCGCAGACTGGTTAGCTAGTGTGGATCACTCGTAAGTGTTTTCATGAGCACGGACTGCATAAAAGTGGAAGCACAGGAAAATAGTCAGAAAGAGCAACAGCGACGATGCTCGAAATGTTAGTTTAGTTTAGCTCCACTTTCTTTTTAAGAGGGAACTTAAGGCTCAACAGAATAAAATTCCCTTTGGTAGCATCTGTAATACTTTGTTTGTTCGAACTGCCGGATTCGGTCACTTGGATGGCCATATTGTACTGAGCCGGTTGGTCGGTCTTTAGGCCGTGCCAACAGCCCCCACGCCCTCTGTTTCCAGAATACATGTATTCTACCCCCAGTACTATGCCTTGTCTTACCTTAAAGGGAGCCTCGGGACGCTACATTGGTGGCAGCGAAAAGCGGACCCGACTTTGATGGATTTTATCCTGCTCCATGCCGCTTCTGGTAAACGTTGGCGGTATGAAAGAAGTGCATGTGCTACGGATGGGAGAATCCCTCACTCCCATGACAGAAGGGTTGAGATCGACGTTCATCTTCGGCACCTCCCTTGCCCTCGTGTTCGACAGGGAAGCTATTAACAACTGAAGCGACACTAGCCGTGAACTTTAAGTCCAGGGCAACTGCCAAGAGAGACGTGCGACGTTGTGGTCAAGCATCCTCCGATGCCATTGGATAGCATCGTTTTATGCTTTGCACACTTGGATCGCATGCATTTTGTTCCTATGAGGCCCGACCGCCACATTTGCTCAGGTTTTTACGATGCCCTTGCGTTTCTTCTACGGTATCAATTAAGCCTGGAATCGCAATATGTGCTATGTGTGTCTCGACCTATTTCGAAAACTTGGATTCGTACCTCCATCTTCCATTGGACCACATTGTCGTGGGAGAGGACGGCCAAGAAGCGCGCATTTGCTGCACTGAGTGCTACGCGGAATGGATGGCACTACAGGAATACATGCGTTCGAATCTGGACGACTGGGACGGTTAGCTCGTGGGTGCTTCTCGCAGCACTGATTACGTTGTGATGGCTGACACGGGAGGTGGACGAAGGGGAGCGTCGGGGACGACGCTCGAAAGAAGAGAGGGCTGTGTAATACTTTGTTTGTTCAAACTGCCGGTTTCGGTCACTTGGGTGGCCATATTGTACTGAGCCGGTTGGTCGGCCTTTAGGCCGTCCCAACAGCCCCCAAGCCCTTTGTTTCCAGAATACATGTATTCTACCCCCAGTACTATGCCTTGTCTTACCTTAAAGGGAGCCTCGGGACGCTACACATAAACTGTGAGCCATGGCAGCAATTGCCCAGCTTCTCCGTACATCAGCATTTGATTATGTGACAGTCCTCCGAATATAAGGGAATTAATAATTAATCTATGCAGTTAAATAACAGCAGGCTGTGAGTTGGTAATATTATGTGATTGCACCGCTACTCCCCCTGTTTTACTACATTTTCTTAAAATTGTCATAAACGTGCATTTACAAAGTACTTGTATAAGTATGGTCATGCTGTTGGAAATTTTTGTCATGCCCAATTTTTTTAGTTATAAATCAAGTGCATTTGTAGCAAAAACAGTTTTGATGCAGCACTTACATTTTCATGCAAAACTATGGCTTTAGTTCTTAGATTTTTAAACTTTGGCAGCCTTAATAACAGATTTAAAACAGTTGCATCTGCTACATTGATGATGATGCGCCAAGTTGTTGGATCTGGACTCTAGGGCGCTATCCAATAATTTTCAGATTTACTTCGTGAATATTGCCAAGATGGAAATTGGGGATGATGCCGCTGGTGTTGTAAATACAGAGCCAATTATTGAAGGAGAAGATGCTCTAAACAGAGAAGAACTTGAAAGGGAGCTTGTCGCTGTAAGAGACCGCTAGTTACTTAATCCTCTCTAGACTGAGGATGACATTCAAACCTTAAAGGAAGCACTAAATGTCAAAATCAAGCGTTTGGTCGAGATAAAGAAAAAACTGGGGCATACAGACATAACCACCATTTCCTACGATGTTAGAGAAGGATTAACTCGATTTGGCGAAAGCGAGACGTAAGGCTTGCTCGACATGTGGTCTTGTTCTGTATATCATAATGTATAGCATCTTATCATGATTCATTCTTGCCTCTTTCGTCCTATAGCATGCAGAAAACTCAACGCGCTTTCGCCCAAGCTCGAAGCAAGACAATTGACGTTGCAGAAGACGTAAAGGAGAAGATAACCACGTCCTTTGAAAACATTAAGTGAATTCGTTTTCTTTTGTAACTTGTACCTTTTAAGGAACTCGGATACCTTTAAGAACATATCGGAAACCATGGGCTCCGCTTTTGGTACCATTAAGGTGAGTTCACCTATTTTCTTACCACTTAAATAGTGTGCGTTTTGTACGTTTATAATGAGTTCCTCTGTCCCCAACCTTTTGTCTTTTTTGCTTGTGATTTCCTCATTCAAAATAATCTTGTTCATATGGAAAGCTTTCGATGCTGTCTTAAGTTTGTTTTTTTAAGTACTGACGTGGCTTGAATGTAGTTTTGGACTTTTTCTGGTGGTTCCTAGCCCATTTTTGTAATCCTTAACTCTACATCTAGCTCTTGTTCGTCACTGAAGAAGTCTTAAACCTTGATATTTTGAGGTAGCATTGCTGTGGACGCAGAGAAAGGTTGGCTTACTAGAAAGCCTCTTATGATCAAATGTGGAGTCGAAAGAAGTATCACTTTGTATTTTTGCTCATGATTCTGGTCTCTATACCTTAGTCTGGCTACACTTATTACAGTCTAATTGTTATCCTGTAAAGCGGTCGTAGATGTCAACGTAATTGCTTGCTGTTGTTGTTGCTGTTCCTGTCACTAGGCGCTTGCGATGCCCAATTTGGGTCGTCTGAGTTGGCGAGAACCGTCGGGAAGTCGTGCGGAGACTAGTGCTCCCCCTCTCCCCACTGCCCCTCTTTCTTCTGCATCTGAACTGTAGCAGGTTTGACTCAAACACGATTCCTCGATGTTGTCAACGTTTTTTTCTGTTTGTGTTCGATGTCGCTTTCAACCACCTTGCTTCCTCTTTCATTCCATCCATCAGCTCAATTTCGGTGTTGGTTTAGAATATTTGCATCAATTGTGGGTTTCGCTATCTTTTGGCTTTTCTTTTAGCCTTCATTTCGATAGTAAAATTGAGTTTCATTTGAGGTAGACTGCATTTCCCGCAGCGGTTGCAAACAATCCAGGTTTTCTCACGATCGAATTCATGACGTGATGGACGTTTTTCCGCCCACTTAGAGGTCCTGTTGAAGTGGCGATCAGTGCTTTAGTTAAAAGCCTTGTTAATAGACGGTTGATACACCCAGCTCCTATGCCTACTTATAAGGCCCTAATCCGCCCTACCAAATTGGATCTAATCCCTCCTCTCATCCGCTATCGCTTTTCCACGACGGAATTTGCGCGTCTCCAATCCTACTTCCTTTTTTCTTTGGTGCTTTCAATGAAGGGGAAGGTGATGGTGCTGTCAAACGATTTGTTTTGATTCCCAGGGCATCCTGTTTTACAATTTTTATTTTTTTTTATTTGAACACAGATGTCTTTTGCCTCTAAAAAGCAAGGAATTCGCTATTGTGTGTGGCTTTCTTTGGCCATTTTTTGCGCACAAGGTTCTTGCTCATAGTTAAGTCTTCCTTGAATTCATTGTTGGGTAGAGGTCGATTACGAACTCTCTTGTGTCCCCCTCCACATTCCTCCCCTTTGTCGTCGACTCGTTATTGCTACTCGATGTGAATAGGATAAGTACGAGGTGTCGGGAATGACCACTCTTGCTGTTGAACTCAAGTCCACCTGGTCTTATTCATTTGTGGTCATCAAAGGTCAACCGGAGATTGAATTTGCTGCTAATTGTACTTCTTCATTCGTTCTCCTTTCTTCGCCTCGTGGTGGTGGGAGCTGTAGCTACTCGGTCACTGCTCAGCGTTCTCATGTTTTTCTTTCTTTGTGCAATGATAGTATTGCATGGACGGTGGTGCTTTTAACGCTCCCCTCGGTGTTGTGGGACCTAACCCGCCTACCTGTTTTTTTTTTCACAGGACGCAATAGTGAAATCGACCTACGGCACCCTACCCGAGGATGGGGATTGAATACCACCCTCGCATCTGCCACCACAACCATGTTTTTTCCACCCCCACCACCACCACCAAGTACACTTTGGCCTTTTGTCTGGCCTCCCCCTCCACAATTCGCGCTACTCATTTTGCGTAACCTTAAAATTTATAAAAATTGCATTTTGTGATCGTTGAGTCCTCCCATGTCTCTCTTGCTCTCTTTCGCTCCTTTCGTTTGTGTGTGTGTGTGTGTGTGTGTGTGTGTGAGTGCGTCAATTTTTAGTTGAGTTTTGGGAATAAAAGCTGCTTGGTTCCCTGACGCCCTTACGTTTTCCACGTTTTGATGCGACTCTTCCGTGGAAAGGTGGAGTTGCATTTCCCGTTGAGGCGTAGTTAGGATGAATGCTTCACATTCTCCAAGAGGTACGAGCCTGCTTTTCCCGGCGGAGGGGAACTAATCCACACTCCTCAGCTCCTTTGATGCCTGGCGTTACATGTGCGATGTCCTGATTTTTTGCTTCCGCTTCTGTTCGGTATCACAAGTGTCGATGGTGCCATGTGATTCGATCGCCCTAAGGCATGTTATCCAAATTGACCGAATTTGGCTAAAGTTGGAAAGCTGGCGTTGAAAGGTTGTTTGATTCGAGACGGAGATGGAGTGATTGCCCCGATCCCCCCCCAACCCTGTGTCCGAGAGTAACCGTCGGTAGCCTCTTGACACGGCCACCAGGATCAGCCTCCATCATTAAAGCTGGCCGAAAGGAGAGCTAGCCTACTACTCAAGTGTGGAGATGTGCTGCTATCACCATTCACTACCCTTGCAGAGTCTCTTCCGATCCGTAGCTCCGGTCTCCAACATGCTTTAGGCAGTTTGAATCAAAGACCTCTCAGAAGCCGAAAACAGCACCAAAAGTTTTGCAGCAATCGAGGCGGTACGAGCCAAAAGTGCCTATTGAAGCAAACGAAGCTATGATTCTGGTGTCAGGTCACCGGAAAAATCCGATCTGCTACCCGTGATAGAGACTCGTGACTGTTTATGCACTCAATGTGTGAAACTCTGTCAGATAGAGGTCAATTCACCGCTACGAACTCGCTGTGATGACCTTCACTCTCTGGGTAGGTACGATTACGACCTGACTGCTCTATAAAAGCATTGTAAAGGCTTTAAAAGCCTTTCTTCAAATCTTATCATCGCTCTCCAGTCCTCCTGCTCCGTAGATCGTTGGGATTGCGGCTTCAACAAAGAGCGCATTCTACTCCCAAACGTGAGAGAATACCAACTCTAAATATCATCGCTAACCTCAATGCTCCGCTCACTCACAGGAGGGGAAGGAGATGGGAGAAAATGCCTTTTACCCTGTCAACATTCGATTCCGCTTAAGGCTGCCAATGGGATGCGGGGGAGGTGAAGCAGCCAACCCAGAAGCCCCAACGGAGAAATGATTGAAGATTGACAAAGGCGCGCTTACCATCGCCACGGCGCGAGTCGCACTTCATGAATCAGCCTATTTCACCTCAAAAGTGCATCATACCGTAACTACTGTACCCGCGGATTGTATTCATACGACCCACAACTTTTCAGACACTTCTAACCCCATACCCAAGGTCAACCCGCACCGAGTCAATTTTGAAGAGGGCTTCCGTGCTTTTTTTTTCCTGAGAAAACGATAACAGCGCCTCGTACATTAATAAGCGCCCAAATTTCGAGCCTGAGAAATCACTTCTACTCCCCAACTCAAAACTACACCGTGAGAGAGGACAGACTGACGCTTTTCCAACTTTATACAACCACACGCTTAAAGGGTGAAAAGGGTAACCAGTATGGCACGCTAAAAAGAGAGGTCTTAGCTCTTTACACCCAAGTCCTCTAGCTCCCCCTCCAGACCCTCCAAATCGGCGTCGTTAAAGAGCTCTTCGTCGATGACGATTTGGTCTACGGGAAAAAGAACAGAGAAAAACTCCAGTCAGTCTCTTGAAGCATCGATCCCACCAGTACGAAGTCGATTAACAAAACCCTACTTACAAAAAATAAGTAGAAATGGCTCTTAAGAGACTAACCTTTCTGGGGAGCGTCAGCAGTGTTAGCAGCAAGGGGGGCGGCATCACCGGTCTCTAAAAGCAGAGAATTGGATGGCAGTGTAGGTACTCAGATTGTAGTAAAAAGATTTTAGAACTCATTTCAAACGAATATAAAGTAAGCCACCTATACAGCTCTAACAGGGCGGGAGAATCTCGGATCGTACCTTCCACCGACCAAAAGATTTGATTTCTATACTCCAGAAAAACATGGGGTCTGGGCCAAAAGCTTGATTAAATGGACACATTTGGCTACAAAAGGTATTAAATTTAGGAAAGAACACAATCACAGCAAAAGGCAACTAGTAGAGGTTGCCGAAACCGGACGGACTGCTCCGATTGGGCCACCTTTGCCATTGATAGCTCCGTCCGCATACTCTGCAAGATCTTTGAGTGTACTCCGAATAAAGTTGAAAAACAAACGCTCGCTTAAAGAGGCTCATAAAAAGTTGGCTCTACACGTGACACTTACCAGGACCTTCCAAAGAGCCCACGTCGAAAGCACTGATATCAATATCGTGGACTTCATATTCCTCCTGGCGAAAATGAAAACCAAGACTTACATTTTCGTGGTTAAAATGCGGAAAAAGACTTTCTTTTGTCCTGCTGATTGTCTCCTTAAAACGATGAGAAAGTCACATCCCTAAAGCACTCAAATCAGTACTCATGGAGGAACAGATGCGGAAGTTCAACTATTTTAATCAGGCAAGCAATGCACCCAACTTTTCTCCAAGACACGCAAAAAATGTTGTCCAGCAAGCAACGAGAAACAATCAATGATGAAGCCATTGCGGTGCACAATAATGAGAGAGAGGGATCCCACTTCGAAACTTCAATACAATGAGTGTAAGCAATGTCAATCACTCACTTCATCCTCCTCTGGCTCACGAAGTCGAGAATCGCAGACATCACCATCGATCTCCTCACCCTCGTTCGCGAACTCCGGATTGAATTCAAACATTTCTCGACCGGATATCTACAAATTGCAGCAAGGTGATAGGATTTGCAACATGCGGAAACGAACGTTGAGGGTTGCAGACACCTCTGTCCAAGAGAGGTAAAAATACAAAAAGCACTCACACCAAACATACGACCCTGAGCAAAATCGGCCTGTTTCTTTTCTTTCGCCTGTTTTCCCGCGGCAATCTTTTCTTCTCGCTAAAAAAGCGTGAATATGCAAAGAGTTATGCAAATCAGCAGGACTTATAACAAAACCTTGAACAACAACACACCTTCCGCTTCTTCCAAGCCAAGAAGGTCTGGAGGGTAACCTTGGTTTGGTTCATGCCCAGAGCGCGACGCTAAATAAATGGGATACTTAAACACTTTTTTAAGAACAGAATTCATTCTTGGTGAAAAAAAGAACGACTCACCTCCGTCTCAATAAGTTCGTCTAGAGAAATGGTCTCCTTCTGCTCCTCCATCTTTTTTCTGTCCTTCTTGAGGACAAATCCAGGTGGAAGGCAGTGACGATAGTGACATCCTTCACCATTTGGACAGTTCCAGAACCAACCATACTTGCCCGCTTCCACTGCGTCAAGAAAATATTTGCAGATCTGCGATAATGCACTATAAAAAGGCTAACTAGGGGAAATTACTATAGTTGTGGGGGGAAGACCCTTGTTTTGAGCACCGTGTTTCTTGGTTATGACATCTTCCAGTTGTTCCTGATTCCAATCATCCATCTCATTGCGCTCGTCCTCATAAATGTTCTTCTTTTCAGCCTTGCGCTCAATGGTCAAGTCGTGAGAGAACTTGCATTTATCGCCTTTGGTACAAGTTCCCTGCTTGAAAAATATGCAAAGAATGGATTTGGGGTCAGCCCCTAGAGGCGTTGCTCTTCATAAAAAATTAAATACCTTTTGAAATCTTCTGTAGTTCAGCGACCGGCTTGAATAGCAAGGTGAGTTCATCAGGTGCCCCTTTTTTCTCAGCCTTACGAGCCTCCTTTTCTTGTTGAATTTTCTCAATCTTAGTTAATCAAGTAAAATTTTGGAAGCACTGCCATACATCTCGGAAAGATTTATTGCCATAGGTGACTTGTTTTTGCACCTGCTGGACATATTTCTGCTGCTTAGCCCCTTTCTTGTTTTTCAATCCAAAAGTCTTGTCTTCAATTATCTTCTTCTTTTCCTTCTCAAGGCTCTTCTTTGAAGGCCCATCACTTCCCTTCTTTTTGGGGGGCATGAGAGAACCCAAATAAAAACAGCCGCTTTATTAGAGGGTCTAGATAAATAACATTAAAATCTGTTAAGAAGTAGCAAAATTGGCTATAAACAATTGAATTCGTGTAGCAGCATGCCTTTTGGATATTTTGTGGAAATTTCTTACCACATAGAATTTTTAGACATTTTGCAACTGTTTCCTAAAGTAATTGAAATTTCTGAAACTCAGTTTTCATTGCTTCAGACGTCTGCTGTTAACTATCAATACTTTTTTAGCTCTATAACTGTAGCGTCCCGAGACTCCCCTTAAGGTAAAAGAAGGCGCAGTACTAGAGCAGAATATATATATATATATATATATATATATATATATATATATATATATATATATATATACTGGAAACAGAGGGCTCGGGGGCTGTTGGCACGGCCCGGAGGCCGACCAACCGGCTAGAACAAGATGGCCACCCAAGTGACCTAAACCGGTAGTTCGAACAAACAAAGTATTACAATAATCTTCTTTCCTTTCCTTCTTAATTGTCATATTTTAATTTTTATATTCCCTACCACTAGGTTTACGGGGTTAATTCAATGTTTATTCTTAAGCCTCCGGTATCGTTGGCGTTAATGTCTTACCTTGCCACATCACCTGATTATCAAATCTTCAAAACTTACAGTCGATTCAATTGCAAGTCGCTCATCTCTCATACTCTTAGCTTAATATGTCCAAAACTTTGAGAATTTGCGTTAAGTCCACCAAAGCTTACTCACTGATGCGAATTTACCTCACGTGAATTGCTGCGCAGCTTGCAATCACTAGGTACGCAAGTGTATTTATAAAAATTGGGATAATTTTCACGGGATGCAGCCTGTGAAAATAACAACTGCCCTGAGTGGCTCATATGATGGAGGTTGTGTTCACGCATTACGTGCACCCATCTTTGGAGTATTTACACCAGCATATTAATCAGCTTTGGGAAGGTCCGCTGTTGACCTCTGTAGGGGGACCTTCCCGTTCTTTCTCTTCCTTTTTTTCACCCTGCTATTTGAATGCTGAATGTTACAAGACATCTTTATTGTAAGTCTGTCGGACAAGAGTGGTAAGTGTGTATCTACGACGAGAGTGTTCCCGACTCCTGAGAGGAAGCACGTGCATCCGCGACCACGTTAAAAAATCGTCCTCTTGCCTCCCACCTACAAAGCGCATTTAAACACCGCAATTATTACAACCCCCATTGACTTCAACAATGAATTGTTAACATTAGACAGTTTAATCACAATTTTCAAAACGCACTCTTTGTTCACTTTACTTAACAATTTTTCCATAAATTTGGGGCAAAAAGCAAACACAGTCTGTAGCGTCCCGAGGCTCCCCTTAAGGTAAAAGAAGGCGCAGTACTAGGGCAGAATATATATATTCCGGGAACAGAGGGCTTGGGGGCTGTTGGCACGGCCCGGAGGCCGACCAACCGGCTAGAACAAGATGGCCACCCAAGTGACCTAAACCGGTAGTTCGAACAAACAAAGTATTACACAGTCTTCTAAATGAATGATTTAGCAAAAGACTGGCTCCTAGTAAACTTTGCCTTTCAGTCCTTCCGCACCCTGGATGACAGGTCTAGATGATGTGTGCCACAGCCCGACGTTGACACACGTGTGACGCTCGACCGACCGACTGCTTTCTCCGCCACTTTTTAAGTTTCAAGGGATGCTCCAGTTGAAGCCAGGTTAGACGCATCCACTGTCAAATCTCAAAGCCTATTTGAATACGCTGCATGCATTAGATTCTTTTTCTCGTAATTGTGCTTCTACTTGTAGCTCTCATTGGTGGGCGCCTAACAGATGTAAATAGAGCTTCAAGGTAACCACCCCCATCGTAATTCACGTTTGCAGGACTGTGCCCTTTAGATGGGAAGTGGACGGTATCCGCGACCTCCGACACTGAGTGGACGCCGTTGAACTCTGAGGAGGAAAAGAGCTGGAAACTTCGTCTTACACTTTAACAACCTCCATTCAGTATGCTCATGTGAAGGCAGAGGTGGAAGAGGGAAACGCCCACCCGCCACATTATTACAATGGCTCAAAGGCATAGCAGTGGCTAGATCTTCTTTCTAGTTACGCCGGTGATTAAGTCTCCGCAGATTGTGCTTCCGCTCGGCAGCCTGACCTCCATAGCTCTCCTGCATGCTAGAAACACATTTCTCACTCCATCGTTAGGACTTTTTAACTGTAGGTATAAATGTTATTCTAATCGACTACATTTGAGCCGCAGGAGAGTGAGACAAAAACACGCAAGCAAACACCCTCTCCATCTTGTCCAACCTCTTTTGGTGCTTTTTGTTTTGTCATACCATAAAGAAAAAGCTATTCGCGAAAGACATCCACGACACTCTTTTCCCATTCCCCATTCAAATTTTATGTGTACGCTTTTTCTCCCTTCCCTTTTTAGCCAAGGATGATTAAACCCCATTAAAGCCCAAACCTCCATTTGTTTGTTTGTTGTTGTCCTCTCCAAAGTACCAAATGATTTTAGCGATGGTTGAGGAAATTGAAGCATCCCAAGCCGACAAGTTTGTAGGTGCCGCAAAAAAGAAAGAGGTTGTTTTAAAATGAGGCTAATGCGGTTAAAATATGCAAGTTCATGGATGCAATTTGGGCATTTGCGACAGTAAAAGCGACTCTTGCACAGTAAATAAACAAATTTTGATTTATTACCGCCACCCAAAATGTTGGAGTGCCCTGGTGAATAGACGAGTAAATTAACGCTAGGAAAGCTCAAAAACCAGCTTCACTTCATTAGGACGCTGTCAGATGGTCTGTCGATGGCGGTCTGCTGAGTGAATGCTCGCGGTTCGCCGCATGTGATACTAAGGTAGGGCGACTAAGCAGCTGCCTTTAAAAGACTTCTCGAAACACTTTTGGCGTGGAAATAAGCATTGTTGTTACAATCTGTAACATTGTTTACAAGTAGACACGCACAGGCTCTTCAACAAGTTCTTCTCCGGCTAAAAGCCTGGTTCGTGAAGGGCAAAAGGAACACAGGCCTAATCCATCTCCGCCTTGCCCCCATCAACATTTTACTTCCAACCGCCTACTGTCCGTTTGGTACGCTAGTTTTAGCAGCCAGGAGGAGTGGAGATGAGAGCGACCTGGAAGTTAGAGTAAGATCAACAGGAGAACACGAGAGATGGGCGTGAGCATGGTGGTTTAATTTACCTGCCATGCCCTTGTTCCGAGTCAAAAAGGTGATGCTAATTCAGAGGTTGAAGAAATAACTTCAGTGAGACACAAAGGATGAGGATAAGGCAATACCTCATTTTCTCCTGATGTGCGGCATTAAGTCTTCACTTACTTCGCGTTCACTCGTAAGAATAGCACCTTCTTCCACTGATTCACTGATAACGACCCAATCCACAGAAGTGGAAGACGAAGATGGAGAGATCAAGCTTGCACACCATCGAGCCCTGTGCAGCCATATCGGGCAGATAGAGCTCAGATGTGATTGATGTTTGGTCTTTGGTAAGTGACAAACTCACGGTGAACAGCTGCGTCTACAGTCTGCCACATCCAAAACGCACACACACACACAGAGAGAGAGAGTAGCGGCTTCTCAAGGTGGAGTGGTGCGTATCTGAGAGGTGAGGTGTGTGGAGGTGGACCGTTTTGCCCGTTTGGATGCGGTCGATGACTTGTTGGTTCACATCAACACTGCTTCTCGTGACACGTCAGTTTGTCGGTCAATTGATCAGTGAGGCAGCCAGGAAGCAGTGCACTCCCAACGACGAGGTTTGGTGAGGACTTGGGTGAAAGAGGTAGGAGAGCACACATTACCGGTAGTTTTCGGAGTTCACTGTCACCCTCTACTACCACGCTCACTTACTCACTCACTCACTCACTCACTCACAAATGTGTGAAGAGAAGGTTGGCCCAACAGCAATAGCTTCCACCGCAACTTTGGCTTTGAAGTTGATGTGGGTGCACCTTTCTGGTTAGATGCATTGATTTCTAGTTGGCATGTGACTCGCCATTTCAGTGGTGGGTGGTGAGGCTTGATGTGAGTGATGCATGTATATTTGACTGATGGCTTGTTCACCACCGAAAGTGAGGCACACGATGTTAGTACAGAGCCAAAGTTGGAATCACATTCAGCTATCCATCGAGGTTGGAACCAACATTTTGTGATAAGAGGGTTTGCACGGTCAGCACGGAAGACTAAATCAACTCCATCTCATTCTGATAATGCACGCCAACTATCACATCGAATTTGCGTGCCTTTGGGGAATGCTGAAGATCTCGTAAACTTTTTCGGCGACCCAAAACACCAGATTCTTAATAAATACGCTGGTTGAAATGCGCCTGATGTCCCATCACCTATGTCAATCGATGTGAGACGGTGCCAAAATGGCTTTGGTTAGTTTTAAGTGTCAAGCGCTGTGACATCTACCTAGAATTTATGAAGCTGAACTCTTTTAAAGTCGTGTCCATCGTAGAGGCTTCGAATCGCCTTTGACGACTTAATTTGGCACGTTGGCGCAATAGAAGGATCGCTAGACTCGAGGTTTAACCGATATCTATGCCACTGAGACAGTAATGGAAATCACAAATAATGAAAAGACCAAGCGTTAACCAAATCCCACATCCTAAAGAGGACTTAGATCTTTATAAAAACATGCTTTCTCCCTCCTCCACTTTGCTTCCCTCCCGCCCACTATTTTATCCTTGCAAGTGGATCAGTGACAGCGTTGACTGGAATGGTCAAGCTGGCGTTGTCTGTTAATGGCCAATCTTTAGAATTTTGTCCAGTCGACTGAAGGGAATGTCGATCTGCCGCGGCTATAATAAAGAGGTCAGACAAACGGGTGATCATCAGGTCATTTTCTAATAGAGATATGATCTCTGTCTCTACATACCACTAGCCGTTCAAGAGAAAAGTAACGGCCACAGTGCATGTACATGAAAGGACGAGGCGACGATGGTATTTTATATGCAAATGTCGATAATGATGTGCATGTCAAATGATCTATTTCTCCTCACACGGGCCTTGGGAGACAATGAAGACCTCGCATTGTTTGCGCATTTATGCTTACAATAACTGCCCTGTGGGCACCTCACCTTGGTTTACGTGAAACCCAAATGCAATCACTAGCTCGAACTAACTCTAAACTCTGGTGCTGCTTTAAGATGGAAGTTTGAAGTTTCAAATGATGAGATGGATGTGATTCCAGCATTGATGCTTTCCAGACTCCATGTAATCCGGTTTCAAAATTGCACGAGCCTCCTCTAAGTCTCGTCAAGTTAACAAGGTCGTGTGCGGTAACTTGGAGTGCCAGAGGGATGGATGGGAAGGAGAGAGCTTTGTGAGGAAATGATGCAAAACATTAATCACTCTGCAAAGCCAAGTTAATTGAACCTAATTTCCTCATTCACACTGAGACGACATCAAATCCATAGACACGTCAGTGAAGTCGATCTGTGACATACTATTCCAACCAACTGCTTTAAATCTGGATGATACCCTAGAGCAAGCCCATCCCAAATGACAATGATTTTTTAAGAGTACAAGCAGTGTTCGAACTAAACTAAGGCTGCGAAGGCATTGCAAAATGCAGCACATCCTTTGTCTGTTGACCCCGATACCTCGGTTCATGCCAAGCCAAATCAAAGTGAACCAATCCGGTTACAATTCATTAAGATAGCAAGAAATTATTGCAACTGTGACAAGCAATGAGGTCTCCTCTCAACTAATACATGAATGAAAATTCAAACCCCAGAAGACTTTAAGGTCGATGAGTCGTGACGCGTCACGGCACAGCACAACGATGATCAGCGCTTCTAGCCCATGGCCTTGGCAATCACCACTATGAAAATTCCAATCCACACACAGGAGTCCATGTTTGACTTTCACGTTCCCCTGGAGTGCAACATGTACAGCATCATTATGGACATTTTTTCCATCATCACCGCCTATTTTGTCAATTCACTGACGATACAGTACTGCTCAGTTAGGCAATTGGGCAATTGTTTGTCTCCACTCATGATATTTAAGGCTATCCAATTTCATGCATCGGTCACGTAATTGCTAACTACATTACATACTAGACTCCTATGGGGATGAGTTGTTCTGTCATTAAAAAATTCCTCATAAATCACGTAAAAAGTGGCAAACAAAAACCGAACAAATATTTTATAAAGTATGAATAGTCTCCTAAATAAATGTCGTGGGTGACCAAAAAATTTTTCACAGTTACGTGGTACACCTATCAACAAGTATGTGGATAAACTAATAGAAACTTGCAAAAGGAGTAGAACTAGTTGGACGCTTTGTCAGGAAAAGGCAGAGTGGACCTAGTCTACCGCGATGAAGCTTATGCTTGTACTGGATGCTGATCGTTCTAGCCTTCCTGTCATAAAATTTTGGTTAAACCCAATGGATCACTGGGTGAAGGAATACGAGGTAAATATGCTGTAGTTGTGTGTGCCTCGGTTCAGGCTTATTACGCAGCACCTGCAGAACAACGCATCGTCCGCCATCCCTGAGCTACGTGTGCATCATCCTTAGCCACTGGAACAGAGAACTACGTGCAAACTCTGGCACAGTAACTGTAAACCAACACATCCAGCCTGAGTGGTGATGGGGTTGCTCGTTTATACCTACATCAACTTCAAAGGCAAAGTTGCGGTGAGGGCCACTGCCTTTGAATCCATTTGTTCCGCACACATTCTTGAGTGAGTGTACGTTAAATGCGAGTGACAACAAGCTCCAGCGACTCAATTTTGAGATTCCACTTTACCTTTCCCTACTCCTTCATCCGACATCGTCGCAGGGCGAGCATTGTCGCCTGACCTCCTAGCCGGATAACTGACTGTATGGCCTACTGATTGAGTGACCAGATGACGTGTCTTTGTTTCCATTGGCTGCTTCCAAGCGGCCCACTCAATTCCCACTACCCACCACCGCATAATTCGCTTCTCAGATACACACACCGCTTCATCCTCAGAGGGCACCACACTGTTCGTGTGCATGCGTGTTTTGTTCGCCGTAAAGTTGTCACTTGCTTAAAACCGAACGCCAATCACAGCTAAGATGCACCTACTCGGTATAACTGCACAGTACTTTATCACCGTTCCTCTTTTCTTTGGAGCAGGCCAGAACCAGTGAATCCACCAAAGAGGATGCTATTGTTACGGGCCAGTGAAAAGTAACCCAAGACTTTATACCGTCCTTCAGGATGGCATAAATGAGATGGGATGGAATCGGCGAGGAAGAGGCAAGGAGAGAGGAACTATTCCTCCCTTGTACTGCTCCTCACCCTCATCCCCACCTTCTTGGTCATGCTCATCGCCATCCTCTATGTTCCTCTATCGTTTTCCCCAACCTCCAGGTCGTTGTCACATCCTCTTCTTGGCTCTACAAAATTGCGCAACGAATGGACGGTAGACGGTCGGAGATAGAAGCACGACATGAAAAGGAGAGGATGAGGTTCGCGTTCTTCTTGGCCCCCATCTCGTGCCACCAAAGTTGTTTCGAGAATCCCACTGCAAATGCTTGGCAGTTTGCATTGCACTGCCCACCTTATCGCTGCTTGGCACTCGGTAAAATAATGGTAAACCTGACAGGACATTCCGTTTGTCACATTATCAGCCTACGTTCTGCCGTTATCAATTAAAGCTAAATTATTTACTGACAGGATGAACAGGTTCGCCGAATCCAGAGTCAGGACGCGTTTTGACAGGATACAGCTGTTAAAACGTAGGCAGGGGAGGCTTACGGCATAACTACAGCGCCTCGAGACAGACCGTTACAAAACACTCTCACCACGTCCCGACAGCTACTATGATGACCTGTGAGATTTCATTAACACAACCTGAATTTCAAATGGAACGTTACTCGTTTTACAAACAACCACAAAAAGAAGGCCAGAAATGTTGAGAACGGAAACAAGCAACGGGGAAACCAACTGCTCAACTACAAATATGCATCACCTTCATCTCTAGCCCTTCTGTGGGTCGATAGCGAAGGTACCTCCACACTTTTACGCCACAAGGACCCATTCAACAAACTTCATTCGTCTACAATGCAAATGACAGACTTATTAGCATATTCTCCCCCCTGCGTGAAGAAGAGGAAGACACGCGAAAGATGACAAAATACTTGATAAAGAAGACGATTCGATAACAATAGCATTATACGTAACCCAAGAGTTGACAGTGACACGCACACACACGCAAGGGCAAGAGGGCGCGAATGCATGCATGCACGTAGAGCGTCCCAGTCAGCAGTACCAAAGGAAGAGGAGACAGAGCTAGAGTGGTACGGGCACTTGTAGTCGTATATCCCCTCTCCCTTTCAACTTCTTTAGGCTACAAAGGGGGGCAGAAGGGAAGGAGAGAGGCCTGAGATTGTAAATACCTTAATGGTGGTAGGTTGTGATGCGATGTGGTGGCGAGACGGGGGAATGTGTTAATGACAAAGAGTGGCAGCAAAGTTAGATGGCGCTGAGTCTCTTCTTTCCTCGCAAATAGTATGGACACACACACACACACACACACAACTAGATGGGTGGAGCGTGCAATCGAATGTGAAAAAATAAAATGCCAGACAAGATGCGCCTTCACTGGCGCGATAAAAGTGACAGACCTGAGAGGAGTGATGCCTGCTCACCACGTAGAAAAGGGAGGGGAGAGAAGGTAGAATTACACAAAAGAGGGGATGGGGAGGGTGAATTTGCATGAAAAAATATTTATATATGGCAATGTCACTAGAGAAAAACAGTGATGCATCTACAAGGGACGCGAATAAGAAGAGTCCAGCTAAAGGGATGAGAGGTGAGCGCGAAAGACTTGGTGAACTCGGACGCGTGCCCGAGTGCTACGAGGTCCTCGCATTACCATTATACGCCAAGCATTGGCGTGTGGAGAGGAGGAGACGACAAAAGAGACCTGAGATGGGAACATCGGCCTCCCCAACCCGCCGAACGGGCGATGGTCATAAGAGGGCTTCCACTGTAGGAACAAGGAATTACAAGTTTATCCATTCGTCCATGGAAGACAAGACGTCGCCTTGCGGACACGTATACACGTGTTACTGTTTACAACATCTATTGCTATGACCTGTATGCGAAAAAAGCAATCCAGTGACCTTAGCAATAACAGCCGCCCACGTGGCAATACAGGCATCATCGCCGATACTCGCTGGACCTAGTTTTTGACCTTCAAATATGTTCTTGCAAATGCGAACGCAGACCCACCCATTGGACATCAAAGAAGATCGCCATCATTAGACCTCTCTTCACCAGTCCGCGATTCAATCACTTCCGGTCCACACACCAACCATAAGTAACTGAGCAAGCTCTAACTTCAA
Source organism: Taenia multiceps (assembly GCA_001923025.3). Taxonomy (NCBI): domain Eukaryota; kingdom Metazoa; phylum Platyhelminthes; class Cestoda; order Cyclophyllidea; family Taeniidae; genus Taenia; species Taenia multiceps. Next base: position 72,996,537 of record CM010311.1, on the reverse strand, counting down.
TGTCACGATCAGCAGGAAATACTGCAAAAAGAAATGATTCTATTACCCCTCCCCCCCCCCCAAAAAAAAAAGGTTAAAAAACCGATCAAGCCCATGTACCCAGCACCCACACATTGCTGACTAGGAAATTAAGTCTCGACGAATTTCTGAAAGACTGCTACAAATTGTTGCATTCCATTAAACGGAACTCTGCTACCTTCACGCAATCACTCCTCCGACCTTAGTGTTTCACACAACAGGTCGTAAACCCAGCGTGATGATACACATGCCCCACGGGAGTTGAGTTGCAAATTATTGCCACTTGAAAACTGCTGCCAGAGTGAATAAGAGAAATTGCAGGGAGTTCTGAGGCCAATATTGTAGACCAAGGCTTATTTAAAATACATAGGCCCCCAAGACGGTGAATTGCGGCTACCAGACTCCCGACCACCTTTAAGGGATTGTAAAAAATAAACTGAGATTTCAGGCCACTGGAGATGAACTAGGACGCCAAATTGTTGCCCAAGCACTCACATTCAAGCACGTCATTGACAATATCAGCAGTGAGCTGAATATCCTCATTCACTTTGGTGCTACTATCCGTATTGTTGTTAACAGCGGTGATGGCGCTTGTGTTGCCAACGCTGTTGCTGTTGCAGACCGGCACATATTGCTGCACCTCGAACAGTGTCGACGGATGGCGCTCAGCGAATCGCTGCTGCGGTGGTGATGGTAGTTGTGTTGGCAAAGGGGCTTGTTGTTGGGGCAGTTCGTAGCCCTCATAAGTCGAGTCATCTAGGAAGGGCAAATCCATCTCAGAACCCACTTGCCCAAAGGCCTGATGATGGTGAGGCGAAGGAGGGTGCGGTGGAGGTGGGCCATAGAAGTACTCATCCCCACCACTCCCAATACCACCCTTCAGACTATCTGGAGGATGCGGACGCTTCTGACCAATCATCGCTGGCGCTGACGAGCCGGCAGAGTGCGGTTGGATAGTGGAGACGGGAAGAGGTGGGGGAGGCAGCGGTGAGGAGCCGGTTGCCACGACATCCATGTTTCTAGCTTGGCAACGGCTCGTCACCTTCTCACGCAGACTCGCCTTTACCTGACTATAAGTGGGAAAACAAGAAAAGTCAGATGCAGATGCTCAAGAAGTGAAAATGGTCGTTGTAGTCCCATAGCCAGTGCCCTATTCTACTTTACAATCTTAGATTGTGATAGCCATGCCTTATGGCACATCCTCATAGAGGTCATCTCATATCACCTGTACTACACTTAGGTCCCCATGCAGGCTTTTGAGGTTTGCAACCCACAGTTAAAGAACAGCAAATCCGACTTTACGCTGACTGGACCCTAATAAGTATCAGTAGATCCCTATTGTGAAGGGCTGAACCCACGTTGAGTCAGTAAAGGCCCAAACGCCTGTTCCGCCAATACCAAAGCCAATAAAGGGACTAGACTGTCTGAACAAAGATAGTCTACAATAATGACACTGTAGAACTGGATTATAACCACTCCAAGTCAAAGATAACCTAAGAGAGATAGCCATACAGCATTGAACTAGCAACGGAGGAACAACACCAGGATGGAGTTTCGGCGAGTCAATGAAAGAGAATCGTGCTTTAAGTGAAAATTCACACGAGTGGCGATTGGGTTATGAATACGTTCGTTGTGGAAAATCGGCTTCAAAAATGAATCTCAAAGTAGTACAGAATCAGCCCAGATTGATGTGATATATCACTACCCCTAATTTGAAAGACTTCTTGCCCAACGTGTAATATTCGTTCCCATCTTTCAAGTGGCTCCATATTTATCCGACTATCGTCATAAATTGAGCAGGTTTTACAAATTTCAACGAATCGGACTCTAGTCATTAGTCTTCAAACGTTTTAGTTCGTTGGTCAACAAGGCTACTTGTGGGCTCCCTTGTACCTTGTGACACACTCAGAGATCTTCCAAACAACTTACGAGTGGGGCAGTGGTTGGTTCTGCTGAAGTGCCAGAGATAGCGGTGACTGATAGCTAGGAGGCTGTGGTGGTGGCGGCTGCTGCTGCATCAGCATCTGATGCTGCTGTTGAAAGCTGAACTGTGGGTCGAAGTAACCCATGCTGGGCGAATTCACATAAGTCTCAGAGCCAGGAAGAGCCTGTGGTGATGGCGGCTGCGGCAGCGATGGCCTTTGTTGGTTATAGAGCAACTGTTGCTGTTGCTGATGTTGAGGATGGGATTGGGTGTGGTAGTATGACTGTTGATTTTGCCGCTGCAATTGTTGTTGGTGGTGCTGATATTGATGAGGATGATGGGGACTGGGGTGGTGTTGAAGATTGTGGTGTTGGTGATGACTTAATAACTTGGGCTGAATGGGAGGCAAATGAGAGGTGTAAGGCGGTTGAGGTCCAAGTGTAGGATTTTCGTACTGCGGGGGAGTACCTGTGAGGAGGCCCTGAGGTGAAGATGCAGTTTGTTGGTGGTCTTGGTACTCGTAGTTCACGGGCGCCAAATGTCCACCCGAATATTCGTAGGTTGGCTGAACTTGTGGCATCTAGAAGTGAAAGACAAGCGAAAGGCTCCAAAACGGACGTTTTCAATGAATACAAATCGACAACGCATAATAGATGTTGAACCCTAAACATGAGTTTTTTAAGACTATCGGTTCAATGATAGGGGGTAGGCATCGCATTTTTTGGCAAGAGTAAATCGTCCTACATGAAGTAGGGCTTCTGCGAAATAGTCAAATCCAATAAGCACAGCTGATTGTACGATCCAGCAATCTAAAGCTCTAAAAAGACTGACCCGCTGCTGTTGCCGATCAGGAGGGTAAAGACTGGGAACAGGGAAGTGATGGTGGTAGCCTGTGGGTGAAACACGCACATTGGGAGCAATTTCCTTCATGCGCCGGGAGAAGTCCTCCAAAGGCGTTCGTTGGTTGACTAGAGACTGCGTCTGTGATGCCGGTGCCACAGGAGTTGGCGCCAGTAGTGCAGCATCGAGCTCACAGAAGCTATCCCCTCCCACTGCCTGAATGTGGCGGCAGGCGGCGGTCGAGGAGCTTGAAGGAACATCACCTCCACTGTTACTGAAACCACAATTGAGCAGAGCTTGCTGTTGCTGTTGCCGCTGCTGATGATGATGGTGGCTCAGCGTACCCTCTAGCAGACTGTGACTCCCTGATCCGTAGGTCGTGACCTGACCGACGTTTTGTTGGAAAAGAAGACGCTTAAAAGAACAGATTGAAGGCGAATAATTATCAAGTCCAATTTTTCAAATTCCCACAAACTAAACTTTACGAAATAATCCAGTCTTTTCAGGCTACGATAATTGGAGAAAGAGGCGTGCGAACCTGTCGTTCTAAGAGATGTCGTGAACTGGGACGTTGTCGGCGTTGGTGCTCCGCTTCCTCAGCGATTTGTGCTGCAGCCGCTGCGGCAGCTCTACGATTCCTTTCCAAGTTCACGGCTAAAGAGGAAGGCAAAGGCACCAAATTCCACGACAGTATTAAAACAGTACTGCATCAAATGGCCAACGAAGATCGCTATTGGACAGAAATAGGTCATTCCTAATCGGTACTAATGTCTCATAATGTGAATAACAAGCGCAACTATGGCGCAGTGGACCCCTTAAATTACAAAATTTATGCCATAGTCTTCAAGCATCCTAAAAGTGGAATAGTTGGGCAGGGCAATCAAAACACGAATCAGCTCAACCCACGAATCACCAGACCTCCTTCCTCGAGAAAGTGTGCTTCGCTTTTAAAAAGCGCCTTTATTACCGCTCCTCCACCCATCAAATTCGCCTATTTTAGAGTCGGGATGCAAATAGATTCCTGCACCAACTTCCTCCCTCGCTGGGAAGTGGTAGAGGTGATGCATATTAAACCCGCAAGCTTTGCCTTGTTACCGTGCATAAAATAAAATTAAGAACTGAAATTTACAAATTCATCAACTCAATGTGAACCGCTCAACTAATACATGAGTGCTATTAAGCGTATTTCAAAAAATAAAAGAACCGTTTAAACATTTTGAATGATGGCTAATGACCAGAAACTTGCTGTGTCGATTTAAAATTTACTCCCACCGCAATATCAGACACTAGAATGCGAACAAAAAAAAAGGCCCACAATTCACCACTCGGGACAAAAGGAGAAAATACAGCATTTAGTATGGACATGAAATCGTCAGAGGATAAGAATGGGAGTTATAAATAAAATGCCAAATTCTTATCGAGTTGCTAAATAGTGGGAAACCGAGGTGTCAACAGACAAGAATATGAGTAGAGGAGCATATGGGTCTTTGGACGTAGAGAAACACCCAATTCCACAAGGGAAATACGTGAAATTGGGTGAGAAAATGAATTTCGATAGAAGAAATTCTGGAAGAGGAGGTAAAATAGGCACCAAGGCTTTTGCAGGCCAATGCTTATTGAACGGACACACGAAGATGGGGTAACAGTAACCTTAGTTAGACAGCTGTTGTTCTCATTAAGAAGTAATTAAACAGGCAGGGATCACATAAAAGCACCCGAGTGATAATACAAAACAGAATGACAAACCAAATATGAATAAAAAAAGAAGGGATAGGAAGAGAGAAGGAGCCAACCTTTTTCCGTCTTGGGCGTCCTTGGTCCGAAGTACTCAATGAGATACTTGGGTCGCATGACAAACGGAAACGGTTTCATGGCCAAGAAGTGACAGGCCAAGAAGCATACCGGCGTTTATGTGAGGAAGGATCGCTAATATTGGTGCTGATGATGTTATTGCTGAGTATATGCACTCAAGCACACACGCACACACGTGCATACGTACGTGCATACATGTATCTGAATTAATCCAAATACCCGGAGCCAATGCTTAACGCTTCAACTTTCATTTGTGCATGCGTATGTGCGTACGTGTGCACAAGTTTGCATGAATGAATGATGACACAAGTGACAGATTTGTTACCGGCCGTATGTTAGCCGCACAATCGCAGATCACACAAAAACAATACTATTGTGAGCAGGGGTGCGATTGAGGAGGCTGAATGAGACCGCGAAGTTGACCTCGCGGTGTTAACAGAGGAGACGACTGACCCCCTGCCAAGTAATATCAGCAGGAAACTGTGCATACATAAGCTGTCGGATAAATACCACTACAAATAATGCGTTAAGGTTAAGCGTTTAAGACGAGTAAACTCACGAGACGAATTGCTAACATCCATTGCGTTGACTGCAGAGGGCGGCGCAGACGAGCTAGATCCCCTACAGCAGCTCCCTCCATTGGCGCTGCTGCCAACAACAACACGTCCGCCAACAGATCCTTTCGCCACCACCGGTGTTGCCACTACAGGCGCCACCAACTGCGATGGGGGTACCGAGGCTATACTGACTTGAGATGACGTAGGAACGGACGAGGGTTGTCGCAGGGCCATTGGGCAAGAGTCGTATCGCGCACGCCTCACCTCACCTCCACTACCACCGCTACTAACGACGAGGACGTCAGAAGGGAGTTCGAAAAAGGAAGGGGGAGGAGGTGGAGGCGCAACGGGGGCATCCTCCTGCGTTGTGGCGTCTACTTCCGCTGTCACCGTCTCCCAGCGCGGATCAGGGCCTTGTAGAAGACGGCAGAGTGAAGAGTTGGCCAATGCGGCGTCCTCATCCTCACTGGTGTCGCGGATGTTGGCTTTACGCGTTATGCCACCGCTGCTACCGCCACCACCATTGGCGTTGCTTTGGCGCTGAAGGTTGCTGGTACCGTTGTTGTTTGCGGCTTCGTGTGAAAGGAAGAGAGAATCCTTTGGTTGGGATGCCAGTGGCGGTAATTTGGAAGGAGGCAGGCCTTGTATCTTTGGTGATAGACCATCTTCATCTACAATTGATCAGCAGAAAAAGGCCATAAACAAGATGAACGTAGCTTTCTCCGAGATTGGGACCCATATGAGAAGTTTGCCCAGTTTATGATGCCTTCGACCCTCTTTGGTCGACAGTTTATGTCCTTTAAAACGAGTTTATGATACATCTTGGCCGTTAAGCTTGCATGAGCCGCAAATACTCAGCAATATTATGAACGTTTAGCCAGTCATTGAAACATTGAGACTGGAGGAAAAGCAAAGCACAACCTTAACATCCTCCCCACTTCCAAGTTTCACAGTTTTGATGTAGATTATGGCAGGTCTAAACCATTCAAATCTTGTGATATACAGGCAAAGAAGTCAAAGTTGAAGACAAATAAGATACCACAATGACGACTAGGCTTCCCAGAAGAAGACAGAAAAACGAAGATTTGAACTTTTGGCGTGAATACGTAACGCATTACCAAGAGACACTCATCGTTTAAACGAGTCGCAACATCATCAGCTGAGCTTTGTCGGGTGCTTTTGCTGCGATTTTGCTATCAACCGAAAAAGTCTACAACTTGTGCATCCTCCTAAAAGAGCTAAAACCACACCGATTTGTTGAGTGCTTGATGCTTACAACCTGGCGGCCGATGGGTGGCGCTTTTCACTCCACTGGGTGGTTGCGGATCAACAATGATGGAGAGGGGGCAGTCAAGGGGTCTTGAAGGCGCAATCTTGGGTATTCCCGAGGCAGCAGCAGCAGTAGCAGCCAGTCGACTAGCTCGGACAGCACAGGCTGTTGGCAATGTAGGGCTGGACATAGGCTCTGAAGCTCCTGTGGCCGTCACTATGGTGATGGTCGGTGCAAAAGTGACAGCAGTAGTAAGAGCGGAGTTGGCAGACGCCACCGAGGATGGCGGACATCCGTGCCTTAGTAGGTGAGCCAAGGACGAACAGGAAGAGGATGAGTTTGGACTCTAGAAACAAAACAGCAATTAAAGGTGCAACAATTTGACCGAAAAAATCACCCCTTTGACGTCGGGAAATAAACTTACCATCAGTAACTGGGATGTCGAATTCAGGGCTTCCGCTCGAGTACTAGTTGTGGGGCTACCGCTGCTGCTACTACCACTGAGAGTTGATGTAGCCGTAGGCCATTCTTCACCACTGAAACCGAAGTAACTGCCAACCTTGGGGGCCTGACAGCAGGTCGAGGAGGGGCCGCTACTCGAGAGGACTTGGCGGCATTCAGAAACACCACTACCAGTGGTCATCAATGTCGCCTCAGAGGCATTTCGATGCCGTGCTGCGATGGCGATTGTTGTCGTAGTTGTGGTGGCAGTGGCCACCGAAGAGCCAGAGATGCGTCTGAGACGAGAGTCAGAGGCAACGTAGCCACCCATCAAAAGGGATTCCAGAACACCCGCAGTGGAGTGAACCTCTTGGGAAGAGATGGATGAGGAAGATGAGGAAGAGGAGGACAGAGTAGTGTGCTTCCTTGAAGATAAAGCCGGTTGTGCGGGCAACGACAATGGTTGTGAGGGCGGTGGCAGAGGTGGCGCAGGCTGCTGAGACCCACGAGTAGTTGTCACCCATGGACTACTTCCAGCCGTAGAATCAAAGGAGGCCGGTGTTGTTGTCCCCGAGGTCTGTGCCGATGGAGTAGGTACTGTCACAGCAACACGCGGTTTTGGCTGAACAAGAAAAACAAATCAAGCCAAGGTCTCATTGGAAAGGCCAGATACGTTGTGATTGAAATTCCGTAAGCTATGCCCAAAAAAGGACACTGCGCAATGGGGGTTAAACACATAGATGGCAGCCTGCCATCTATTTCTTTTCTGTAGTTGAAAATCCAGTACAATAATAGGATACTTTGAATGCAACTATCGGGGTAAGAATGACTGAGTTCATTTCTATGCCGTAAATGGAAAATGTAACAAAGCAGTAAAGAGGCGACTCCCCTCATTGTACTGCATAATTGATGGCTATCGCAAAGTAAAAGTAACATACATGTTTTTTTTTCATTGTGTTTATTCCTCACATATTTTTGAACAGAATTGAGCATTCAGGCAGAACTGGCAGAGCATAAAAACTACAACTACGTGAAGTCTACGTCTAGGTCAATCGTTTGTGTCTCCAAGGCGTCTAATTAACACTGTCAATCAATGCAGCTATTTATATTCATAATCAATGGTGGCAACAAGATCCCTACAAACATAAGGGTATATGTTCTCTTCTCTGGTGAACTAGGGCCCGTTGAATTGTTAATTCCGAGCGGAAGTATGAAAGATTTTTGGTTGGTACATGAAGAAGTGAAGTAAGTGCGCTTTCAATCGGGTTCAACTGCGGTTACAACAGTCCCATCCTAGACCATAGTTGCACACTAAACAAATCGATTGAGGATGCTAAATAAAAGTAGATTCCCGATCTAGGAAAAATATTCAAGGCTGTTTTTTTTAAGCAACACAACCTCGATTCCCCTCCGAGACCTTGGAGATGAACGTATTAATAACGACGTAGTAACTAAGAGGAGCATGACAAAAAATAGCATTCTCAAGTCTCAGCGACTAGAAGGCGCATTGGATTCGTAATGCATTCAATCGGTTACCCATTTACGCTTCAAAGCAACGGTGACAGGGCCACTATGGCACTAGGTTAGGTTTGGATAATTAGATTACCAGAACGCAGAAATCAGGCTGCCACTTGCCATCAGGTTTGCTGAGTCGTCATCCTTAGAAAAAAGAGAAGGGAACGTCGCCCAAATAGATCGACATTTACTTCAGTACGCAGAAATGGGTTTAGGCGTGAGTAAAATTCATTCCCATAGAAAAGACTAATTATGAAAACAGTTGTCAATGTGTATTGATGAAGTGGATGCATATGTGGCAGTCCACCGGTGACCTGCACTGTTGCCCTAAACCCCCTTGCCATAAACTATCGGTTAAACCTGGTGTGATTCTACCTTGGATGCCCTACAAAACGCGTTTGACCCAGATCCAAAGTCGCAGAAGCTTCCCGTCACTTACTGTAAATCACATGAAGAGAGCGCGGTATCAGAACAACTCACCAACCACCATCACTCAAAGATGCGCGCATCGCCTACATCAAGACATTTAGTTCATTCGCCATTCTTCACAGGAATGGAGAGACACATGCCAACACTGACACGATAAATGGAACTCAACGCATCTAGCCAGAAAGGTGCACCCACATCAACTTCAAAGCCAAAGTTGCGGTGGAAGCTATTGCTGTTGGGCCAACCTTCTCTTCACACATTTGTGAGTGAGTGAGTGAGTGAGTAAGTGAGCGTGGTAGTAGAGGGTGACAGTGAACTCCGAAAACTACCGGTAATGTGTGCTCTCCTACCTCTTTCACCCAAGTCCTCACCAAACCTCGTCGTTGGGAGTGCACTGCTTCCTGGCTGCCTCACTGATCAATTGACCGACAAACTGACGTGTCACGAGAAGCAGTGTTGATGTGAACCAACAAGTCATCGACCGCATCCAAACGGGCAAAACGGTCCACCTCCACACACCTCACCTCTCAGATACGCACCACTCCACCTTGAGAAGCCGCTACTCTCTCTCTCTCTGTGTGTGTGTGTGCGTTTTGGATGTGGCAGACTGTAGACGCAGCTGTTCACCGTGAGTTTGTCACTTACCAAAGACCAAACATCAATCACATCTGAGCTCTATCTGCCCGATATGGCTGCACAGGGCTCGATGGTGTGCAAGCTTGATCTCTCCATCTTCGTCTTCCACTTCTGTGGATTGGGTCGTTATCAGTGAATCAGTGGAAGAAGGTGCTATTCTTACGAGTGAACGCGAAGTAAGTGAAGACTTAATGCCGCACATCAGGAGAAAACGAGGTATTGCCTTATCCTCATCCTTTGTGTCTCACTGAAGTTATTTCTTCAACCTCTGAATTAGCATCACCTTTTTGACTCGGAACAAGGGCATGGCAGGTAAATTAAACCACCAATAATCAGTTGATAGCTATTAACAAATTAATTAACTTTAAGCGCATGACCTGGTGAATATTATCAAGTTATTACAAAATAGCACCACCTTCGAAAAATGAGTTTGGTACGATGCAAACTAACTTAACTGGCCACTGAATGCTGTAGCAGAAAGCACTCTTGCCTCTCTCATTACCAGACGTACATATACAAGCATAGTCAGCGCATTCTACAATGTCTGCAACATGTGGACAGGCAAGTAGGCATAACCAAAGATAACTACCACCTTTATGCATACTTGTGCTTATGGTGGCCACATCAAGGGTAGAACTAATTTAGAAGGAAGGTGGGAGGTGGTTGACAAACAACGTGCATAAACATGAAAAGGGAATGTGGAGGACAGTGAGATAGAGTTAGTACTGGTCTGGCTACCCATTTCGCCTACTTTCCACCTTCATTTACGAGTCTGAACGCGTGATGTGGCTCTGTATCGCCTATACGGCTGCAGGATGAAACGCCTTATCCTTTGCCTCAGCAGTCGCGAGACACGAGAAGGCTGGAAATCAGGAACCTAACGACATTTTCACTCTCTTGTGGAGCGTAGGCCGCACAACTCAACAATTGGTAGACATTGGGGTGGGACTAGGATAGCCGGCTTTTTAGTCCCGCGATCCACAATCCACCGTAACCCAGGATGTAGGTAAATAGGAAAATGATTCGTGAGGCTTCTCATCCCTGCTTCGCCCAACCGGTCGCGAAAAATTTCGTGGAATGATTGATATTACTTTGCCAAACCATCCTCCAAATACAACAGAGAAGGGACTAACTCTAAAGAGTAGACCTTTTTCTGCACTTGTTTGCCCTAAAAAGACTAGTTAACAAATTCCGCCAAACTGAACTGCACTCAGTTCTAACAAAGCCCTCACTTTAGCTCGAATTCGCAACTAAGGGCTAAATATGCTAGTCTCAATGGGATTTCTTAACCTATCGATCAGCCAAACATTCGTTTTGAAAACATTACAAGCTACACGCGTTGTCAACTAAAAAAAACGCTCAAGTAGGAGGCTCTGGAGAGAGAAAAGATGACTACAAACCAAAGAAGCCGAGACGAACTCACTCCATAGGAAGCAGCACAGAGCGGAGAAAAGTCCTTCCTCCCCGAGCTAGAATTGTAAAAGACTGGTGGCGGCAGTGGATCAGTGTCGGAGGTGACAGACAATTCCTGAACCAGAGAAGGCCGCTTTGACTGCTGTGGTGGCAGCAAGCCCGTGGGAGACTCCTTTAACAACAATGGAGCCACCGAAGGCTGAGATGAGGCTACCACGGTTGAAACAACTGTGCCATTTCCATCAATATAGGTGTCTGAATAAAAAAAGGATTAAAACAGAGCATTAGGAGCTACCAGTTCCTGTCCACCGAACGTATATTTCGTGTGGGCAATACTATACACTTTGTGTGAAAATAATTCTCAGGTAGTTTTTACATCATCCAAGTTAAGAAATTATCCAGTGAGGGTGCCTTACCCTTGCGATTAGTAGGAACAGAAATAAACTTGCTACTAAACGCGCGATGCTCAGAGCTTATGACTCACAAACTCAATTAAAACCCATCAAAATTTGTTTAACCGACCTTCATGGGCATTCAATACCACTACCCCTTTTAGATTTCGGTTCCATTTGCAAACAGAAAGGCACAAAACGCCATTCCGTAATGGTACCACTCAAAAGCACAACCTCAACTTTTAAGCCAGCTTCAGGGGTTCACAACTTTTTGATTGGAATAGAGAACATTTTCCTCCCCGCTTCTTCCAGACTTCGAGACCCACAAGTCGGGGTAGACTGACACGAGCAACATCACGACAATCGATCGATTAAAGCGTTGGTGAGTGAGCAGTGTAAGCATTTGGGTTATTTTGGTCATCGAGGCAAAAAAGACGAGCCAATAATTATTCTCCCGCCAGCCCGATTGGTCACCTACTTCCGCGAATAACGCGTAAATATAGACATATCCTTCCTCAGCAAATAGCAACACAACAAAACAGATTAAAAATAGTCACCCATTCGCCAACATTAAAGAAGCGAAAGCAAATACAACCTGTGATTGCATGGTAGCTGACATAACCAAAGACAATTTGAGAAGAAATTGAATAGCATGCACTCCAAATGTGGCGCTTCCATCCATTAACTGAACAGTCTTTCCACGTATCCACGGCGAAAAAGCAGATGAATTTCGGCATAAAATGACGTTGAACTTACGGGTACGCACCCACCCAATAGGATATATAACTAATTAATTTAAGGGCAGCAGATTAGTGCTCAGCAAAGCATAAAAGGTATTAAAACTGACAGAAAAATGAATGACTGAATGACTCTCGAATAGTCGAACAACGATGACGCCCATAAGGCGATGGAATTGTAGTGCTTTGATTGTTTGTCAAACATTGCATTTGGTTGCGCGGACATTCAAGCCCTTGTCGACTGTACTTCCGTCCGGCAACATGGCTCCTGGGCCATGTATATTCTGCCACGAGTACTATGACTTACTACTTCAGGAAAGACTCGAGACGCAGTACTGGTGGGAGCGACAAGCAAACCCGGTATAGCTATCCTGACTTAAATTTCTGGATGCTAAACCCCAAAAGGATGGAAGAAGCGGATCTATTGAAGATGGGAGAATCCGTGAAGACGCTTGGCAGGAGAGTTTAAGATGATGTCGAACCTTGGCAGCTACTAGCAACTGGAGCAATACCCACCACAGCTGTGATCCATCTGGAAAAGTTCGCCACGGAGCTGTCTACGTTATCAGCATAAAGCTGTCAATTGGGTGGACACACGATACTCCCTCCACCTGTCCACTAGCTGAATAATACCCGAATGGACGGACAGATGGCTGGGCAGCACTAAAGCGAGAACAAAGTGACGGAGGGAAAGTGCCGCTAAGCGTTGTCTGCTCGATGGTGTTTTCAACTCCGTAGTTTTAAGGTAACTCGGCTCCAAGACTAGTGTCCTTTCGACTGACGATGGGGGTCTGAGAAGTCTTGTTGCGAGCAATTTTTCAATCACCGGAAGTATGCAAATAGCGGCTTCCAAACAAGACAGAACTCCAAGCTTAGTGGAATTCCCAAGAGGGATCAGTGATGCTGTACGCAAATCCGAGCACTGGTGCCTTGGTACCTTTTTTAGTCCTTTGTTCGATTACACAGCATTTAAGCCTCCGCCGATTGTACTTCCACTCGAGAACTACACCGGTGGCCTCTCAGCAACTCCGTGCGTCAGTAAAATGACTTCTTATGACTCCAGGAAAGGCGGTAACTCTTAATTAGTAACAAATAAGTAATGTTTATTACTATTAGTAGCAATTATTAAATTTTATCAAATTTTTCTCCAATTAATTAGATGACAAACATTTGATGGAGAATTTTACTTTGATCGCGCGCAACTGTTGAGGTGCTTAAGAATCACTGACAGCATTTTTGATCCGCGAGAGTAGAGACCAGGCTGCATCAAATGTTGACGATTTGGCGAGGTTCATCGTTAAAACGTAATATTTATGTGGATTCAGGTGGGAGAGTGAGGCGATGCTAACAAGAAAAAGAAAACAAACGCGACATCGATCTGTAACCTTAACGTGCTTTGAAGTAACTGCGCTTTGGTTGGACAAAGCAGACTTTTAAACACTAGGGAGGGAATTAGAGCATCCCGAGTCATGTGCAAGAGCACAACCCTCCATTCATGTCCTGGAGTAGGAAGACCAACTTGTAGTTAAACGGAGTAATGAATCACTACAAAGTGCTGTCAGGAGTTTCCACACATCTCTCAAGAGGTCTTCACAACCTAACCGGCTTACAGAGGGAAGAGCGTGATGAAAGCATAACGGGTCCAAAGTTTAAGGCGCCCAGATAGAATTAAAAGCCTTTATTTCCCTTTTCTTCTGCCCACCTTTCAAGGTGGAAGTTCAAAGGGGAGACACCCACAGTATGACCATTGACATTAACAAATGCATCCTAAATCGGTAACCCTCGATGACCATTCGTTAATGGAGCTTATTCCAATCCCCTTTAAAGCGATATGGGAAAAAATCGTATTCCACAGATGAAATGAACATCCAGAAGTACACACGACTTACTTTCACAGCAACCACTTTCCGTGGAGACAATCGTAGCTCGACGAGCCGTTGCCACCGATGGCGATGTCACCGTGGGCGAGGAAGTGGACGGAGCTGGTATTGGTAGCAGTGGCGGTGGCGGCAGGGAAGGAGGCGGCGGAGCAGCAGCACCAGCATTGGTATTCGTAGCGGTTGGCTGTTGTGGGTTGGAGAAAAACTTGGAGAGGATCTCCGGACCCAGATGCCGTGTGACAATAGCACGCACGCGTTGTGCCACCATGTCTGGTTCAGCCGAAACAGCTTCTTTTATCTCCCTTATTGCCTCGGGCAAAAGGAGGCTCAGAAAGATGGAAATCCTGTGCCAAAACAACAGGGCAAAAAAAAGATAGTAGGGGACATGTAACTTCAAAGTGTCGCCAGTTGGATTGCTTCACTGTCAAGAGGACACAAAAGAACTCAGGCGTTGTGTGAGCGACATCAAATTGCCTCTACCTTCTCCTCCCATCTCTCCCCCACCCATCCAACGCCCCTGGGCTCGTTTGTTTACACATCATCACGGCCGAAAGCAGTCCGCAACAAGGAGGAAAAATGACCATCGCAATCCAAATGGTCTACTGTTCTAGGGCGACATCGTGTCCCGTGCTATCAAAACAACCATCCAAACCACTACCCCAAGACAAAGAAGACGTGTAATCAATCCCAAAACAAGAATATCCGACTACTAACCTACCCGCGAAACGATATGGTACACTTTGTTACCATAACCTGATATCGAAGTGGATAGACCAAAGTGAATGGAGTTTAGACGTCACTACCACTCACCGATCATGCTGTGATGTGACCTTGTTCAACTCAGGAGGCCGGGTCGGAGGAGGCGATTGGGAGGTCTCGGAGGTGCTTGTAGGACCTCTGGATCGCCGTTGCTGAAGTCTCTGATGAAAGTCCTCCGTTGGTATGACGCTTTCCTTTTGACCTGGTGCAGGCAATGCAGTCCCTGGTGCACGCACAACTGTCGATGTAACCTCTGCACAGTAGATGGAAGACACAAGCTTAGGAGGAAAGGGCGGGGACAACTTAAATAGAGCAAATAATAACTTCTCGCAACATTTACACATCCTACCTCAGCTTTGAGTACACGCCCAATTACATTCAGCGTTGCCAAGATAGAACGGCTATGTACAGGCCACGCATTTCATGAACCGAATTGAGGAAGCTAAAAGTCCCGATTTGGCTTAAACGCCCTTCATTTATATCTTCAACATTTCGCACCTAGAGGAAGGTGAACTTTACGATCATTTATGGCGCGGATAGACGTTTATTGCTAGATGAAGTACGTTTATTTCGACGTTCCTTTTCCGAAAAAAAAAAAACATTTCCTGACCTTAGAGATGTCAACTTTGATGAAATCGACGAAGGGTGGGAGGAGGGGCAAAACATTCGGCATTCTCGTGACTCTCTACCCACCCCAGGTAGGTTCCTGGGCTGCCTGCCTGTCCGCCCATCAGGTAATGCATAAATGACTTATCCATGATAGACGTCAATGGAAGCAGTGATGAACACATTGAACTAAATGGTCAGCTTTCACGAAAAAGTAACACTCGTTTGAATGTCTCCCGAGGAATTATATGGATAAGCCCTCCCGCCTCCTCCCCCCTCCCCCTCTGGTTCTGGCTAATTGCTGGAGTCACCCGATAATTAGGGTTTTAAACAACGGAGGAAAGACTTACGGGGCATTCCTGAGTAGTGCTGTTGCAGCCTCTGCTGATGCGGATGTCCAAGAGGTTGAGACTGATCAATCCAATCAATATCCACAGGAGCTAGATGGCCACTAGAGTAGGACGCGGGGTGTGTGCCCGCGGGAAGGGAGCCCTGTTGCGTTTTTGCTGGCTCGGTAAACCGATATGCGTCGGTGGAGCGATCCCCTTGTTGACGGTAACAACTGTTGTAATGATGGTGGCAGAACTCCCCGGATTGGCTAAGTGACCAGAACTGAAAAATCCCATGATAAAAGAAATAGGAAGTGAGTTAATGCAACCCCTACGGATCGCCATTTCGCTCTCGATTGGTACAAAATCCACACGGGGAGGCACGAGGTCGGTCGCACGTGAACGCGAACTCGGGGAGAGATGCGAAAAGGGAGCAGTGTGGTGACGCAGGTAGAGGATATTTGTTGTGGAACTGCAACACACCAGTCACCCAATCAGAGGAGATGGCTTTACGCGCAACCGTCGTTCCGCATGTGTACACATTGGACTACGCACTACTGGCGAAAGTTACTTCAATGGAAGATCAAAAGACTACGACCACCAAGTTACTCTCCTTCCCTTCCACTTTGAAGCAACTAATCCCTAGAACTGCTCATGGCGACATCAACGCGTCTGGGACAACTGAGAACAGGTGGAGACCTTAAATAGGGAATTACCACATTAGCTGTTCCCGATGTCGCTGGTACGAAAGTAGAATTCTGAGGAAAAGGAGCTAGGAGCAACAGAGAACATAACTACTGCGAAGGAAGTAGAGGAAAACGCTAGGCGCCAGCAGTTCGTCTGGTTAATTTCGAGATACCTAAGACGCATACGTGAAACCTACATCACGACCGTAGCTCGAAAGCTTTGAGACGCGTAAAGGAGTAACAAAAAGGGGTTGTTAGAGCAAGCTCTAACCTTGGCATCACTGTCACTCTCGCTGCGATCCAAAAGGTTATCAAAGCAGAAGACACGCGCAAGATGTTCCATGGGGGAGTCGGGGGAGGTGGTAGCATTGGTGGGGGTGGCGGAGACTGGAAAGGTAGCGGGAGTAATGGTGGACTTGAGGGGAGCAAGGTCGGCGGACTTTTGCGCCACCCGCAGGGTCACGGCGTCGAAAACGGTTGTCTCGCTTGTTCCCACGGCTTCCAACAGCGCGTCGTCGGGCACTTTTCTAAAGAAAAATAAAAAGAAACGCTTATTTTATTGGATAACATACAATAAAAACGCATACACACATATGAGGATGAAGAGGCGTCATGGTTATTGCCTTTACCCCGACCTCTCCTAGCGTGATAAAGTGCAATGTGCCCTCTTTGGACACTTGTTTTTTTCCCTCCGCAATCCGTGATGTTAAAGCCACGTAGCCTAGTAAATTCTAAAGGCTGTAGGGTAATCCATTCGTCAGACTACGACTAGAATTAGGAAGCTACCCAGTCAGGAATGAATTGAATTGGGTTCATATCCTGCTTGTAGACTGAACCCAAAGGCCCCGCCGGGGCTTAAGTGCGTTTAATCGCCTCTGTCTGACTTTAGGTGCCATCCCTATGCGTCAGCCGCTTTTTGCCTACTTTGCATAGGATATTAGCCTTCCAACTCCCCTGCACTTCGGTGGTAAACCCACTTTCTGACGCGTATGCGTCGTAGTGTCTTCAAAAACAATGCTCTTTATCTCCTGGTGAAGAATATGACCTTAGGCAATGCCTCAATAAAGTTCTACATTGGCGTTGGCTGAAGCTCGAGACTCACAAGAGATATAATTATCAGAATTGTCAAACAAGTCACTCGAAACCGAATAGAAGCCATCCAACGAGCTGACACTGCAAACGCGATTTAAGTAAGTGCAAGACCAACACAGAAGGGTTCAGCTTTGCCAGTCGACATTAAGCTCACCTTCAAAACAACAGGGAATCAGTCAACTCCAAAGAGTGCCAATGATCTGACAATAGCGTGAATATGAAGCATGAACAAGCACTGAACTCACCCTAGGATACAATGGTAACTGAGAAGCAACAAGTTCTCAAACGATGAGGTAGGCGAGAAGACATTAGTAGTCTCATTGGTGATGGAGGCCATAGTTTTGTCGTCAAGACTGCCGTCACCGCCACCCTGATTTCGCAGAAAGGGCAGACTGACAGTGCGGAAGTAGAAGACATCGTTGAGGCCACCCCAACGAGCGCGATACAGGGGCGAGATGACGAAACGCCGTAGCAGCGCCTCCTCAGTTGCCGAATCGGCTATGTCCGGACTCAGGCGACTAGTGGTGGAGACCACTTGTTGTTGTGGTTGCGATGCGCCGCCGCCCGAACTCACCCGTCGACGTCGCTGCTGCCCTCCGCTTCCAACACCACCACTGCCGCCTCCGCTGCCGCCACCATTCTCAGGAGTTGTTAGAGGCGGCGGCGGGGATTGACTCGCTGCGAGTCGGACCGCACGCCACCGGTCCGCCTCCGCAAATGCTGTAGAGACGAACAGCCATGTAAAGAACGTGGAGGAAAGACCGTTGTTCTGAATCATGAACAATTTTAAAGCACCAAACATGCTTTGGTGGCCAAGCTAATAAGACAAAGCCCAGGAAGGAAAGAGCTGTGTAGTTAAACAACACCTGTTTTGAAGACGTAGTTAACCACAGGATCCCTTCATTTTTCACAAGTTTCGGTCGCCACCAGCCCACAAACGGTTCTACGACGACTTCAAAAACGCTACAGAACTTCAAGAAATATTCCTTTACTCAGAGGCAAAATTTCGAATTAGTAATCCAATTCTTTCGTTGAGAATTCGGATTCCGATTTCGGATTCGATCCCGCGACGTGAATGACTCGATTCCACCTGAAAATTCTGCCTTTTGACCCTGGGCATTGTCAGTGTATTGGAAAGTGAAGCTACTCTTCTTCTTGACACCCCACAAGGCAAACCTCCGACCTCCGAAGCAGGCATTTAGGATCCACCCATACGACCACTAGATCATAAAAAAAGTAGTCCTGACTTAAACGATGTTTAAAACTCGCGATTTCAGCCTACGGAGCTCCAGTTTTGACATTCAACAGTTCGTTCACCTTATCGTGATGGCCGCCCACCCACTCGAGAGGATACGCAAATCCAGAAGCAGACGAACGCTGTAACAAGGGAGAGACAGGCAACATCTTGGGAATTAGAAGGTAGGAATGGGAACCCTGCAAGATGTCCGACAGATGTTCCCTTCCCCAGGTCCAAGTAACCCCTTCACCCTCTAGCCTCCCTTCTTGCCCTTTTCACAGCTGAAAGAGGTGAGAAGAGATCCAAACCTCATAAATGCAAATAGGACCGTAACACGACACGCCTACACTTCGAGCCCTACGTCGTGGAGAACAAAAGAAAGGAAACGAGACGGCTCCCTCCGGTAAGAAACCGCGGTATAGGCATATGATAATAATCATGAGGTCAGCAAAGAGGAAGGAAATGAGTTAGAATGAATAATGGGAGGCATAACCTGAATACATTCGTCGCCTCAATGAGAAAGCAGAAGGCATGAATATACCAAGCTAATGACGCCATTCAAAGCTCAAGGAAGGGAAATAGACGGTCAAATCGTAGCTGCGGGGCATAAATTCCCACCAAATTCAAGAGGGTCTAGGCAGTAATAGAAGACCCCTGTGGACAGAATAGCAGAATCAAAATAGATGACCTTTTAAAACCAATCAAGTAAACCAAGATGAAAGTGCGTATTGTCCGACAGTAAGAGAGAGAGGCCAGACCTGATTTATGACTTAGGGCCATGAACTAGCCAACAAAACAAACTCACACACGTAGGTGATATGAAGCTCTCTCGCTTTGTAATAGACAAACAGAGCCACCATCAGGGAGGAGTGAGGGCGGAGAGGCAAGGAGCAAGGCAGCTGATAACCGCACCCCCCTTCTCAACTCCGCCAGAATTAAAATAGGAAGAGAGAAAAGAGAGCTCAGGAGGGCTTCTAAACAATAGCAACTCACAATCGTCAAAAGATGGCACACTGTAGTCGTACTTTCCTCCCTCTCTCTCTCCCTTCTCGTGATAGCCTGCTCCCCTCGCCAACCCTCTTGACTGGCGGACTGACTGACTGATTAGTCCTTCCAATGAAAGCTATTTATTAATCGCCAGGCGCTCAGGATTTTAAAGTGATTAGCATTGAATTCAGCTATCGTTCAACCTTTAAAGTTACAATTAGGCCCTGGTAATAACCAGCTATCATCCCAGAAATGATAAGGGGTTATGCAGACAGGAAATATCACCGATTCAAAGCCAGAAATTAAACGAAATTGGTAAGAAATGAAATCAGCTGTAGACCAGCAAGGAACTGCTGATGGCGATGGCATTGTCTACAGCCCTTTTCCTGTCTATTCAGCAATACGAAGGAACATGGAAGAATAGGCAATACCTGCATCGGCACTTGGTGATGCATACACCTGCCGGGTTTTGCCTTGCCTTTGCATATCACAAGGGACTAAAAAAGCATCTTACATGTCCACACTCCTGTTCACCCATCTATCAAACTTAATCACACAAGGGAGTTGAGGCAACTGTAGCCTCCAGAAGGTGGTGTGCCTGTCCTCACTGCCCCGGATGACTCGGTGCTCATGATAACATGAATAATTGACCTACTAACACCGTAATGAGTAAAACGTAAAGAAGAGTGGTTTATGACATACAATAGGAGGTAAAACTAGCGCATGATACGGATCAGCGATTAATTAATCACAAAAAATGCGTGGTGAAGGGACAGCAGCACTGCACGGCACTGCCCTGCCCTATACACTACACGGAGTGTAAACAAATCATGTGTTCGCCTTCCATGTGATTACAGAGAGAGGAACACACACACACACACACACACACGCACACCTTAGGCAGGCGCGAAAAAAAATCACGAATGAAAATGAAAAAGCGAGCAGAAAAAGATCTAGGCGAATCAAAAAGGCATAAATGAGGACTTGCCTTCGAGTAGATGTTGACTCCAAATATCCGAATCGGGAGGATGGACAAAGTCGCCCCAGCGTACGTCGACAAAATTCTTGATACCGTCGCGCAGCGATGGGTTCTTTGGAAAGTGTCTAAATGAGGGGAACAGGAGCATTTGTAGAGGGAATGACTTCTAAAGTGGTTGAACTAAACTTTGACTCAGTTTGACGGCACTAAGGTATGCCACACAGGCGGCACTGGACGCAGCGGCAAGGGGCAAACATGTCCTTCCCCACACTAACAGCCGGCGCACATATCACGGACCACTCCAGACACCGTTAATCAAGACGACGTGCAATAGTGGTAGTGCGTACGTGCATGAAAAAGGGGATTGGTAATAAAATGAACCTTGTTGCAGACAAAAACCCTCTGAAAAACTTTTGACATCTAATCACAGAGAACTCGTCAAACAGCTCAGTTAGATAATGCGATGGAAGGTCCAGCAGTGGGGTGCTGAGGTGGCCGGTAAAGCGAATTGGACCATAGTGATCTCCAACCAGTCATTCTGGTGGGCATTCGACAAGCGTGTGGAACGCCTGATCCACGACTGATAAAGCTGCAATGAAATTGTTGAATCGGATTGGCTTTTAAATCTTTCAGCACCCAAAAATGCATTCTAGGTAGTCGATGGACCCTGGTAGCAGGGATGTAAAGTAAAGTAAAATAGACGCGGTTCCCAATCTCTTGCGACTCAGGACCACAAAAGTCCCAGCTTGTCCTGGGGTGGTACAAACATGGTTCCGCGTGGGGAAACGTAGCCGCCCTCTTTTACTCCGTTGTAACACCGATGTGTACACAGAGGGCCATTAGTCACCTCGTGCGTACGTGTGACTCATAGGAAGTGAAAAAAAAACCGTAATTTTGATGAGCAATCCCGGACCGATGGGTGGATAGGCGGATAGATGAACTACTTGCCGCGCAAGCTGTTTGGAAGGTAGCCCAGGGGAAACAAAGAGGTGTTGGTGCTTACATCTGCCTGATCAAAGGCTATTGGAATTGGGAAAACCATCTGATCCACCCACACGATGGAAACTCCATCAGAAGGGTACTTTCAGAAGCACAAAGTGTGTGTGTGTGCGAGTGGGTGATGTTTGTGCATGTGAAATGCGTGGAGGGAGGCGATAATGCAAGATTTGATTTGCTTCAAGCCCCAGAGTAGTCACTTTCCACGTGTGCAGTGAGTTAATTTCGACACAGACTGTGGTGACGGCGGTGGGTACAAGGGAACGGATAGGATGTTGCACCAGCCCTCGAAATTCCTCTACATAGTGCAAGAGGTGATTGGATAAACACATTCAGAGATGCACTTTCAGGTCGCTGGGTTGAATGAACTGTATAGGAATAACTTCGATGCAATGGGCGTGAGAACTGTATCCTACGGTGTAGAATTTAAACGTTTCGTTGGTCGTCAATTTGATGTTGCAGTGACAAATGCTATGAGCAAAAGTTGCTAGTGGAGAAGAGGGGGTGAATTATCTAGTCTCACGGAAAGGCAGGAAAATCACCGAATTAAAACACAGCCCAACATGGCGCATAAAACGTGCGGGGGCCTTTTACGGGAATGCAGAGATCGAAACCACAAAAAAGTGAAAAGAAAGCACTTAGTATACACAACCACGCAGGTGACTGTATCGGTTGGAAGTTGCATGTAAAGTTAATCTCCATGGGGAAACGAAGACCCGAGTGGGGGAGGAGGATCAATCTGATGTGGAAAAACATCAGAACTCATATCTCATAAAGCCATCTCGGTTCATGTTTTAGTTCTCACTAAAAAGGTCAAAAGCCCACCCACACACACACACGGAGTAATGGGTGTCAATTGCATTGTACTCTTTCTGAAAATAATTAAACGCTGGAAAGCGATTGACGGATTTGATTACTTGACAATACACATCACAACCGAGAAATAAGGACGACGTTGTCGTTGAAGTATTGCCCTACGATTCAACCGTCTAGTCCTCGTATCGGACTATAGACACCACTACTACCAGGTTGCAAGGCTTAGGATCTTGCCTCCGAGGTTAGCCTCAGCGCCAACCAGGCACCGGACTCAACAACATTTGGCCTTCAGTATTGAATTTGAAGTTAATTATGAGATGATGTCCGGGATCTTCTTAGTAATGTAGCCTCCGAGGTCAATTTTAAAGCTAAGTGGGCAATAATAATGAAGCGATCACCGCTAGGATCATGCGCCGGACTTAGCAGCATTCGGCTCTCTACAGTCAATCAAGGAGGCGATTCGACTAGGGCGTCTGGACCCAAACCTAGGATCACCTGACATGAAGTCCAGGCTTTTAGAAACTTGGGTAGTTTGGGTGAAACAGAGGATCATCGCCAATGGTTCAAACATACGTGCTGATTTACGACTGACATATTTGGGATGGGTCTGGTCGAGTCATCGACCAATAAAATAGCAGCAATACTTCCGAAAAGAAACCACAGGATGGGCGGCTCAAAGCAGCAGCAAACAGGGCCCCTAGAGGCAGTCCAACCGTTTTTGAAGCCAATTCCAATCCTGTGGAGATGTGTTTGTGGTATTGGGCTAGCATTTCAACAATGTTGAGGTCTTTGAAATGAGTTACAGGGCATGATAGAGAAGACATAGCAGATCAGAAGCTACATTGTCCGCATCTGTTTAGCACAATCCGAGGTCGAATATTTAATGACAATGGTCTGACTCGAGATCTGGAAGAAATAGCAAGTACTCAGTTTGAAAGATACCAATTGCCTAAAGCAGCCGCATTCATGAGACATCCCGTTGCTAACCGACTTTAGAAAACACCCAAACCCCTCTACTTCTTGAGGTAAACGAATGACCGCACGAATGAATGAGAAAGTAAGCGAACTCACGCCTCATGGTAGATGACACAGCCATTCCGATCGGTGATTGTGACGACGATATTGACAAACCACGAGGGGTCCAGGGGAGCCGCAGAAGCGGGATCCACATCGGGCGGAACGACAAGACGGAAAGAGGACTTGCATCCCACCCTCTCTGTCACCAGTGCCGCCGCCGCCTCTCCTTCTCCCACCTCATCTGCCTCCGTCCCCTCATAGGGATAGAGGAAAGTGGGCATTTGCTGAACCAGACGTAAAATCTCCTCATCGCCTGGTACTTGACCCTTTGAAGGCGGTTGGAAACGTGAGAGATCGTGGGAGCGAAGACAGGGAACTGGAGCGGCAGCCTTCTCTGTCATCTGACTGCGCTGGTGAGGGATCAAGATTAGTAGGACAATTTCTTGTTGATCTACTTATGGACTCGTGTGGCCTGGATCAATCTAAAAGGAAGCCAATAAACACAGGCAATTCCACTGAGGCAAAAATAAAGCTGTTTGCTTTAAGGACATTCACTAGGAAATTACTGCGTGGAGACCTGCGGGTAAATCAAAAAGTAAACAGCCGAAATAGGTGCATATTAGCTCAGTCGTAAACGGTAAACGGGGCAGTAACATGAGATTCAGCGAGAAGCACACAAGGGAAGCAGAATGATGAAGAGTAAAATAACAAATGGATGCTGCCTTAAATCACTAAACTTATATCAAAATAGGTGAGGTTTGTGCGAAACCATGCCGATAAAAGCATAACTCAATGACTGTTATCCATATTCACAAGACAACATCACCCTGGATTCGAGGACCACCTAGACTCCCTAAGACACCAAAGTAAACTAGAAACAAATTTGGGCAAGCCCTCTCTCTAAATTACACCCCAAAGCCTACATGAGTGAATCAATTAATGGAGAGGGAAAGGAATGAATAAATATGTGGGCAAGGAAGCGGGAGTTCAAAGGTGCTTGATTAGGTCGTTGCAGTCGCCTTACCTGCGGTCAGGAAAGAGGACAAAGAGGAGACCAAGGAAATTGCGAGTGATAATAAAGCGGTGAGAGATGCAATATGATGAGAACCCGACAAACTACGTCCCTCAGCACCACCAAAAATTTTCGTCAGCTTTCACAGGAAGGGGAATTAATGGAAGTAAAATTGTAGAGACAATGAGTTGTTTCACTTACTGGAAACAGCATCTTAAACACATGGTCCAGTGAAATGATAAATAGGGATTAAACAAGGCGAGTGATCAGAGGGTTCGGATGGTCCAACGCCATCCAAAGCGTATTGCAAGAAGGAATGTTAAATAATGCACGAACCAACTTCATTATAGATGCAAAGTCAAAGGCTTAAGTTATTGGGAGCCTGTTCTGGGAATGCAGATTGGAAAAAGTAGGACTGTGAAACGTAAATAACAGATTTTGTGGCGGCTGACTAAGGCACAAAAGGAGCGGACCCTGGACGGTTTATTTAACGCTGATACGGACATAAAAAACAAACGTGCAAGTCCGGATGTCCGCTCAGCCATATAGCTACGACCAAATACGTTGATTCAAGGAACAACGAAGGCAACGACTTATGTCAGGGATAGACTTAAGAAGACCGAATTAAAGGGCTAAGTGCGAAGAGAAGTTGAGCTAACAGCAAGGGGGTCTAGGGAGATAATCCCACCTAAAATTTATTGAATTCATGATAAAAGCCACAACAAAAAGTCCAGAACAGCTGCCTTCTGTAAAAAAGTTGTGCATAGTGATGTGGTAACTGCATCGCCTTTTGCAGAGAAGGCGATTTACTGGGTTTCACCCACTTCATAATCAATTAAGGTGAAACATCATGATTAAATTCTGGTCCACACGGCAATAAAATGTTCTGAAATTATTTAATTAAGGCGCCGAGTATTATTAAAGTGACGCATACTTACCACTAAATTAGGATGAACAAGCAAGACCACCGGTGGACAATGAGGAAGCACATCCAAAAAGTGTGTGCGAAGTAGTCATGACACAGTGGCACGCAAAGAACTCAAGTAATAAATAGGGATGAGAAAGTTGGCTGGGCTACGCATAGGCAAAGATAAACTGCCGAGTGACGGAATACGATAGTAGCTGAAGAAAGAGTGGTAAGAAGTGGAGAATCCCCATTGAATTAAGCAAGTCTAACGAAAAACGAACTCAAGTCAGGGATATTAGGGTGCTGCGAGTCCGGCAGTTAGTATTCCACAAACGACCAGGATGGGCTAGTGCTTACTAGCTCTCTGTACATTCCTCAAGACCAGATGGAATGCGCACAGGACAAGAGGGTCAACCCCATTGCCTGGTTTAAATCAAAAAGTCAAATGCAGCTCCAATAAACGAAAAAGAACCATGAAAACAAATATCTGAGCGCAAACATCCGACAATGACATCATATCGAGGCTAAGAGCCTGTGATAAATAATTTTAGGAGAAACTTCATAAGGAAACGCGGTAATGACGCTACGATAGATAATGATAGTTCATAGCACAGAATAAAACACAAAGTAAGCATCGAAAATGGATTAAAATCCACAAATTGTATAATGCACAAGGACCAACAAAAATCAGTACTAAGAGAATTCATAGGGAAAAGTAATAGCACAACCATTTTGACGTAGCTTTGTATACTAGGATCTGCCACTCAAAATGCTACAAAATGAGTGGCAAAATAAGCGAGGGTTAAACTCACGACTAAATTTTAACGATCACAACAAAGACACAAGCGACCATTCCCCAAGTAGACTCCGCGTCAGGGGGTGACCCTGAAAAATGGGTCGCTAAAACCACAACTATTTCTGCTGCTTGTTGGAAAATAACGCGTGCAGACACTAAGCTAGTGTTTGAAAAAAGTATCTAACAGTTACGCATAAAAATTTAAAAATCAAAATTCATGATTTTTATAACTCATTAAAGCCATAAAAGTTCCCCATGACCTACACTCTAAATACGCCGGTGTCATGTGAATTTGAATATCATGGACGAAATTAATATCAGACACGCTTTTAGCAGCTGGAGCATAGTTATCTCTTCTCCGAAGTCGTGAGAAGCCATACGAGAATGCTTTAATTGTGATTTCAACACTGTGTCAACAGGTGTGCGCATCAGCTGGGCTACGGGGGATTCTCTTCGGCTGTACTTTTACACCACGATGCAGCTTTCGGTTCATTTGACAGCCTCAAAGCCCTTCTGAGCAGTGTTTAAGCATATCCTTCCGCCCTACTTCATGTTATTGCTGCCCCAGCCAGGGCTGTTGCCGCTGCACTACCATTAGTGTAAAAAAAGAGCTGGAACCCGCCAACCGAAAATCTCGCGTAATTCAACATTGCGCTAAACAATTATCAGGTCACTGTAACAGTTCCTAAGTAAGCAAACGGCCAGAAACTAAATACTTCCCACACGTTAAGCCTACGCTCAATCTTATCTTGCCACGAATAAGATAGAACCATACGGCACCCATCATGGCTTATTTGGAATGCGAATAGCGTGTAAGTAGAGGATAACCTGCGATAAGAGCGAATATCAGTCATAACTGTCAGGCCAAGGAACGACCTTAACTACCCTCCAGACATCGTGGCGGGGCAACAGACGTCTCCGCCAGAAGCCTCCCCCTCCTCCCACTCCCCTGGGAGCGCAAGTACGTGCATCTCCTGACGCATCAGCTAGCAGGGTAGCCAAAAAACCGCCAGCCACCGCAACTACCGAAATGGCAGGCAGCTAACGATATCGAAGCATGTGCAACCGCATACATGAACCTCCTCAAGAAAACGCCCTGTGGAAAGGGCGAAGCTGCCACTGTAACCCTCGACTTTTATGACAAAATTCCAGCCTGATTGACATAAGCCTGTTAATTCCACACAAAGTAAGTCAATGACACTGCATTCGCTACCAGGACTGCGCTCAAATCAGCCCAAAGCACAGGAGAAAGTGAAGAGCGACAACTCAGTCGAGACGATGTATCGCTATAATAATAGTAATAATGGACCAACTGCAAACAAGGAACGAATGGGGGGGGGGGGGCGACCACTCCACCAGACAGTACCACAATGATAATATATGTACAAAGAGGAGAGAAAGACCATAGAGAGTCGTGAGATTCAACTAAGAGGGCCGAAGCATTCGGGACTGTTGAGCAGCAAACAGCAAGGCGACAGCGTGTTGTTGCTGCTGCTGCTGACTCTGCACTTGTTGTTGCTGATAGAGCGCGGCTGCCGCGAGTTGTTGCTGCACCGTGGACGAAAGGCCGGTGGGCGACGTGGCCGGCTGTGGAGCTGTCGCAGATTGCTGCTGTTGTTGTTGCTGCTGCTGTTGCTGCTGCGCGGCCACAGCTGCCGCCTGGAGGGCGAGCAACTGCTGACGCTGTTGTTGTTGCTGCGTCAAAGCCATCCCAGTCGCCTGAAATGGAGGAAGAAGGGAGTAGGTGTGGCATCCTCCATTTTGCCACAGCCCAGACCTGTAACTTCACCGTCTAGTAGTTCTCAATGGGCGAAGGTGGATAAATCGGAGCGTTACGTATATGTAACGCCGACGGATGGCATGCTAAGGTTGGAACAAAGCTCCTGCCGCATAAAAAAGGAAAGGCGACGCATGGAAGGGACTAAAATTGCCGGCTTTAACATCAAACATCAGCAGCTCAGGCGTAGAGCTGATGAGTACAAGCAGCTGGATGCGTAGGAGAACCTGCCCTTGACATCATCAACATCACGCTTCCACCCGAATCGGTGAAATGGAGGCACCCATACATTCAAATTACCCAATTCCGGCATTAAAATTGAATTAGTAAAAGGAGAAAACACACACTGAAAAGGCACTTATACTCCTGTGCCAAGTTTTAAATAAGCGAGCAGTTTTTCCCATAAACTCGAGCCCTTCTTTAAGCAAAATTGGTCCCACAGCACCCATTTCCCTTTCGTGTACCACTTGTGAACACGGAGCCAAATTCTCGCGATAAGAGTGGTCATCCTAGAGAGGTTAAAAGCTGAACTCAACCTCTTCCCCCACAAAGGAGTGAAAACTCTCGGTTTGCCATACAACGACTTCGAAATACAGAGAAGTCCAAATGTAGGCAGGAGGACCAAAAAAGGCCACCGGTGAATCAGAGCAGGCATCTGGCAGCGCCGGAAAATCCCGACACCCCAAAATTTTCAGACTAAAAATGAAACAGCTGCAATTAAGCAAGACACGCCCAAATCACACCGGAAATTAATGGAGTTTTCTCCACACTAGACAAAATCGTCCCAACAGTTTTTTAAAAATTGGCATGAAGCGAAGTTTCATTATGAGTAGCAGAAAACTGAGTAGACATTGGATACCTTCCTCTTTCGCTCCTTCCCCCCCCAATTCCCTAGCCATTTCGGTAGACGTGGGCTTTCGCACAAAAAAAATTGACTCCAAAAAGCGCACGATCTTAAGCAGTGTGAACTCCCCAACTAATGAGGACAGATTAACGTCAATGCGATCTGTTACAACCATTGTGTATGTAGATCATCTATGCTAATCCAAGGAATAGACTATATTTGAGTCAAATAAGGCGGTGACTCCTGATGTTGGGGTGATTTTAAGAGGCCAAAAAAATTAGCATTCACATTGAGAAGCATCACATTATGAAATGAGGTCTCTGTTGTTCATCAATTCAAACCATTTCAACAAACACGCGCCGATTGGCAAATCAAATTCTGCCACTCCCCATACAGCTCTTACGTCTAATTTCACCTCTTGGTTCATAGGCCGGGAAAGGCAACTTGCAACCGTCACCATGGCCACCGAAATGACAGGTAATAACGACCTTCAAATGTGTAGCACGCATGCCCCGGTGAAGCATCGCACACACCAAAACTGCAAGACATTTGCTCCCTCAAAGTGAGTGAAAAGACAAAACACGAATCCCTCGCTTTTGTCCACACGATATCGCCTCGCCCGAAGGATAGTCCATGTCTGCGACAAATACGTCGACGACCCATTCTAGGTGGATTAGAAACGACTTAGCAGTAAGAGAACACACTGGAAGGCATCACATCGACAGTAGGTGACAGAATTGGGGTTTTTTTCCCACCAACCGAAATCGCCTCAACAAGGAGCCGAAATGCAACACTGCCCACAATTTCCTTGCCAATGGACCGGGGGCACAACTTGGAACAGAGTTTCTAAAATCACGCCCTATTCTTCAAAAAATTGAAGAGACTAATGCAAGGACACAACCGGAGTGAAATCTTGACCTCAACTTTTGCAGTTGACCTCAGTTGTCATGACCAGCCTGGACCTCCCCTAAAAAGAACTTACACCGTGCTGAGCAAGAAGAAGCAGTGACTTCGACTGCGAGTATGAACACGTCGCCTGCAGTAGAGAACAAAGCCGCAACGAACTGCAAACTTCCAATAGCTGAGCGTTGGTGCATTTGAGGCGATAAAATACGCCGTGCACTACCGCCAGTAGACACAAGATGTTCCACATTTTAGCTACGAAGCCATTACAATGCACCTACTCAACCTCCACTTGATTACCGCCTCTATTGCTCCAAAAGGACCCAATAAAAGTGGGTGCACCTAACTGAGCCTAGCAACGATTGTAAAGTCCTCGCACTTAACAAGAGGCAAACGATCACGTGAACGCCTTGACTTTTTGCACCAACCGAGATCACTCCCGCATTCGATTAAAAACTCGACATTTCTCGCGAAGCTGTCGAGTTAACTATGGCTGCAAAAACAGGTGAAAATAAAGAACCGACCCGATTACGGCCGAACACCCTTAAACCATAACTACATAAACGCTTCCAGAAGGGGATTTAAAAGTACACGTCCGCTACTAAAGATGAACCGAACCCGGCTTTTACGAAGGCCATCTTCTGCGCAAATTTCTGGCGAGCTGTTTACGTGGACTTTAGGCCTTCTTCTAGGCGTGGTCGTGCAATCGTAAAAACCGTCCCACAAATGCCTTCCGCAGATATAAACGTCTTGGTAATAAAAATGTTTTCATAACGAGCCCAAGTACCCTCGCGACCAAGCGAAAACCCACTTGCCGTTCGAAGTGAAGTATATTCCACGTTCTTAACACAAAATTAGCGAAAACTCCGTGGGAATACTGACTTCCACAATTAACCTCAGCAGCATTTAACCAGGGAATCAAGGGTAAAAATCGCAATAACTTACACTAGCGGAAACCATAGCGGCTGCATTTAGCTGTTTCTGTAGCTGCTCATGTTGGAATGCCTGATTCCTCTGTGCCGCAGCCATAGCAGCAAGCATCGTGGGGGACTGGGAGCTAGCGGCATCTGAGCCAGCAGACGATTCTGATGCTGAGAGCGCACCGTTCGAGTTGGTGTTGGCTACTGCCGTTGATGATGTCGTCGTCACGGGAACACTGACAGGAGTTGCAGCAGCAGCTGCGGCAGCGTTGGATGGCGCCACGGCGGATGCAGCAGAGGACGCGGCTACCGCGGTGGCATAAGCTGCTGCCTGTTGCTGCACCTTCATTTGCAAGAGCATCTGGATCTGTTGTTGCTGCTGTTGTTGGGCCGCAGCAGCCAGCGCCTTCATGTGCGACAAGGGGGAAGAGAACGAGGAAAAGAACTCTTAGACGCTTCGAAGGGAAAGGATAGGCGGAAAAATAGTAGTGAGGAAGAGGATTGCAATTACGGGTATATTGCCTAGACGCACACACACGCACAAGAGAGATAGAGAGGTAGGACGTAAATCTGGGAAGCCAAATATGGGTAATCATGCGCTTGCATTCTTCCTCAACTTACCGTTGGCCTAGGAAACAAATGAGTCTCTTAAATTGCAGTGGTTAGCGGGTGAGAAGAAAATGACTTTTATCGCGGGGGAATGCAGAAGTGCAAACGGTTTTACCAAGACCGATGTGGAGGCGGGGGGGGGGGGAGGGGGGAGAGGGAAGTACCACTAACAAATACGAACAAATACATATCTAATGGAAAGAGAACGCGGGAAGAATGAGAGGGAGAGGAGGGATAATAAACACATACCAAAAAAGGAGAGGAGGACAAACTAAGCAGTTACCTGCAAACTTCAACGAGTGAGTATGTGAGGCTGAAAGGCTACAAGTGCGAAAGGAGAGTGAATTTTGGATCAAAATACGCGATGATTTTTATAAACCACAAAGCTAGTTACATGAATTTTGACATGTACGAATAAACGCACACACACGCACATACAACACAGAAGCGAGTTTAAAAACCCCCATTAAAAGCGTGTTCCACTTATGTAGGAAGGGCGCAACTTATCATGCAGTGCCTGATGAGTAAAAAGAACGTGGTTAGGGAATGCCGAACTTGCATTCATTCATTCCTCCATTCAGGCAAAATCAAAGCTCAGAGGTGTAAGTAGAGGGATTAATTGAGAGGGAGGGAGAGTAGAAGGTAACGTCACTAGCTTACTTGCAAACCGCACTAACCTAACGAGTCACAACTCTATTTTGACGAACAAACTCTGATTGGAACTTTGGGGGAGGTAGGTGTGATGGAGTCTAAGAAAAATCTTGGAGGGAAGGGGGGGACAGAAACGGAAAAAGTGATGAAATATGGAAGCTAGATATACATCAGAGCTTACCAAAGCGCAGAATTTCGGTTCTAGGAGACACACACACACAGCGAGTAAGGATTAAGAAGTGAGAAGACATCGAAATTTGTGTGTGGGATAGAGAGGATTTCCGAACAAGTGCTGAGAAATAATAAATGGCAAGGCGATTAGAGCAACGCCAGACGAGCGTCCATGCCGCGCACACCAACTAACCAAGAGCAGTACAACCCGCACTTGAGGTATAAGCACATGCAACAAAATGGTGGTGATTACGATTGTAGTAATGCAAACGTAGGCCATTTTACCTCACTTTAGGGTTGATACACCCCTAACCTAAGTGATTGGAATCAAGTCTACGCCATGGACAAAAAGAAGGATTATTATTTCACCTACACGCATCTAACTGTTGCATTGCAACTTGCAGCAAAAAAGAGAGGAATGATCTCCGATATCATTAGGCAAGCAAAGCTAGGGGAGTGTGCAAGCACGCAAGGTTCAAAATAAACTGTGGAAAGGGGGCGGGGATCAAAACTAAACACAATGTGGATCGGAGGGGAAAGGGAGGAGAAGACTGAGTAGACGGTTGCATTAGTGATGCAGGGGTTACGGCAGATAATAGGAGGGAGCGCATACTCAGGGAACGCACATATAGGAGGAGCAAACGCATTTGGCAGTTGGTGTCATCTAGACGTTAGAGATTATGCAAACAAGAAAGAGAGAAGAGAGATAATAATCACACCGGTACAACAAAGAAAACATTCAACTCAAATCTAATTCTCATATAGACTGGTAAACATTGAATAACATAGTACCAAACCGTCCTAGGTAATGCCTTGGCGATTAGTTTGAAAACACACCTGCTGTTGTCTCTGTTGAAGGATAGTCTGAATAATTGCATGCTGCTGTTGCTGCTGCTGAGCCGCAATCATGGCAGCGGCGGCGGCAGCACCGGTGCTGTCAGAGTGGGAAGCCGCAGCGGCAGCAGCTGCTTGATGCTGTTGCGCAGCGAGGAGCAGAGCTGCTTGTTGAGCTGATTGTACCTGGTGCTGTTGAACTTGCTGCTGCTGTGCTGCTATGATGGCGCTTTGTTGCTGTTGTTGAAGAGCAAGCATTTGCAAGGCCTGGACGAAAAAAACTGCTGCTAAGGCAACGTCCCTACCCAGAAAACATACGCTACAAGGAGTTGGAACAATGTTGCCAGGGCCAAACAAGAGGCGTTTGGGTGATGCACGAGGAAAGCTTCACGAATATACAAATAAAAGTAATAAGTGGGCAGCGGTGAGAGTGCAATATCAGGCGGATTCAAGAAGGCGCTTTTCATCTAACCTGCCCTCTCCAAAGCAGTGCTCATCTACTAAGTGAATTTCATCACCAGACAAATTCACTTATATAAGACGACTGGCATGCGGAGCATAATCACTACAGAATATGCCATCTAACCTTATACGACATTTTCTGGTGAACTTTTCGAGGCACACTAAACCTCATTAAAATCCCGCTTGAAGACTGACCACGCCTACTGCACGGAGTCCTACTCACGTCACCTACACTACCATCACGAAGATCCTAGGCGCCCTATATCTTCAGGGATAACCCAGGAGATATAATAAAGCCAGCGATCACCTTGGCCTCAACTAAACAGCAACTGTTCCTTTATTTTTTAAGAGGCCGTGGTGCGAGTCTTTGGATCTCAAAATAATTGTGTCAATGCCGAAATGTGGAAGAAATTCATACCTGCTGTTGCTGCTGCAAGGCAGTGGCAGCCTCAACTTGCTGATGCTGTCGGATAATGCTCTCTAAGGCTAACGCTTGGTCCATAGCTCCAGAGAGAAGATAGATTTGTTGCCTCTGTCTCAACTGATCGATCACAGAGAAATGGCCGACTGCAGTGGGCAGCATAGCAACCGAAGCCGTGGTGGCAGGTTGGACGGCAGCCGCAGAGGCAACGGCAGCTGCCGCGGCAGCAAGCTGCTGCTGCTGATTCGCCTGGAGCTGCATTTGCTGACGCACATGTTCTTTGGCCTGTTCTTGCAGAGCTGCATCAACGGAAAGCGTACAATAAGTTACTCATTAAGGCGCCTGATGAAATCCAGACTAAGTTACAGGCACACACAGACCAACAGAGAACGCATTTAATCACAATGTGAGGGAAGCGTACCTTTATACTGATCATCCTTTTCGGGTGGAGTCATAAAATCTGATTTAATCTCCTCCTGCTTCTTCATCCCCTCACTGACTGTCCTCTCGGATTTCCTCTTAGCCCCAACGTGAGCCTTCCAGTTGTTGTTATTAGCATTATTACTGGTGTTATTATTAGACGGTGTGGTCGGATTGGTCGACTTCGAAGGCGGTGGAGAGTCCACACTCAAGCCCAGCTTTTTAGCCATATCCGGGGGCACCTAAAACGAATAGATTCAGTTCTTCCAGCAAGTCTCAAATTATGAAATAACCTAACCTCAAGCTTCTCAAAAACCCACCTGCGGACCGATGTAGTTGGAATCAAGTTCTTTTGTGGCCTCCACCTCCTCCTCATTACTCTCCTCCTTGACTTCTGATTCTTCCGTTTTCGGTAATGTTGGTGGTGTAGAAGGTGGACTAGGCTCTGTTCGACCGGTTATCTTTCGGACAGCTGCACTAGCTGCCGCTGCAACCGCTTCCGAGGGTTTGTGGCCACGAATAAAATTGCCCTTATTTCCTAGCGGTCGCGAGAGGCGAGTTTCCGTAGGACTAACCACACCAGCTGCGGTAACAACGGCACCGGAGTTGCGTTGATTCACAGTCCGACGACACACCGGAGGGGGCGGAGTTCGAGAGGCATCTCTTGAGTTTGGCGTGCGAGATCGCTCCGAAGAAGTATAGCGGCCGCGGCGGCTGTGCGAGGAGTAAGATCGATATGAAGACCTTCTTCGGTAGGAGCCGCTGCTGCGTGAGTATCTATGCCTTCGCCTACTTCCACGTCCTCTACTCGATGAACGGGAGTAAGAGCTTCGAGAGTAGGAGGAACGAGTGGAGGACCGACGATGATGACGACGACCATGCCGTCTATGTCCACGACGTCGGCTGCGTCTACGACGGGAGTATGACCTAGAGGAACTGCGACTACTGCTACTGACTGACGTAGAAGTGGAGTAGGACCTCCGTCGAGAGGAATAAGATCGAGATGAATAACTTCTGCGGCGTGATGAACAGGAAGATGAAGATGCGCTGTCAGAGGAGGCGGTTCGAGAGCGCCCACGCGAACGAGAACGCTTACGGGAGACACTGCGATCCTTTTGCGTTTTCTCCACCCCACTATTACTTTCAGGAGTTTTAGTTGACTTTTGAATGGTAGAAGGTGGGGTTGACGGCTTCGCGATCGTCTCCTCAAAGTCGCTGTCACTGGAGTCCCAAGTTGACCTAGCCGTGCCTTTTGTCACCTTAGTGACAGGCGCAGGTGCTGTAGCGCATGGAGGGGAAGTAGAAGTTAAGGTTTTTTTGCGCTCGCTACGCACAACAGGCGAGGACGCGGCGTGAGCACGAGGCAGAGTAGCCGGAGAAGTGCGTTTGGGCGGGTGTGACTCATCACCATCGGAACTGTAAGCGGCCACCAGAGTCTCCGATATCGGAGACTTTGTAACCTTCCTTTTACGATCCTTTCGGGTCACCACCTTCTCCCCTTTTTCCCCATCCTCCTCCGCATTAGATTTCCTGCCCCAATGTTTCTTGCTGCTCCTTTTACGCTCCTTATCCCTTCTTTTCTTTTTACGAGAACGACGCTGGTCCTTCGGAGAAATTTGGGCATTAATTACAGCAGCACCATCTGTATCAATAATAAGAACTCTCATGTTAGTTAAAACAGTGCTTCAGCACCTGAAAAAGGACAATGTATACCTCTTTCGTCGTCTGATCTATCCTTCTTACTATTAACAACATCCCCAGCCTTTTCGACCCTTGCATCTCTTAAATTTGCAGGGCTTTTACGAGGTCGTTTCGGGCTGGGTGTGGCCTGTTTTACAAGCAGCCTTTTCGATGATCGCTCCAAAACTGGAGACTTCTCAAACACCGATGGTGGTTCTTGCAGCGCCGCGGTGCTCCGCTTTATCGGAAACGAAAGAGATGCGTCTTTTGACGTCCTTGAAAGAAACGACAGAGGTAAGAGGCCATTAATGACGAGTGTTGCCGATTTAATGACGATACAAATATAACAACGCAAACGTGCTTTTAGCAAAAATGAACAGGTGTACAAGTAACACAGGTTGAGTATGGGCATGCCGGCTAATCGAAGCAGTCAGCTTAACCTGCACATACCTTGCTCAAAGCATAACACTCCATCAGTATCTGTTTAATCAAGTTCATATAAAAGCTTGGAATGAAAAAGATGTACATCGGTTAATCCTAACCTCCGATAATGTCACACTTGCTTTGATCCACAAAAACGGCGTCAAAAGGTGAGACTTACTCGTGATTGTTAGTGTGAAGAGATCCACGTGATGAACCGCTCTAACAACGGAAAAAAATATTGACCTCCTGTCAGATCAAGGGGAAAGTAGAGGTGGAAAATCGGGACTTACATGATCAGAATTCCCGTCGGATTTGGGCGCTAAAATAAATGAAAAAGGTACGTCAAACAAACGCTGTTGCAACGAGGGGTATGAATAAACGAAGATTTCAAATCACAATATGGCTTGGGTTAAATTGAGAGAGGAATGCGGAAGAGCGGGGCATTGTGACAGGAGAGTTAAAAATAAAATGCGGAAGTACTCGAATCCGAATAAAAAGGGCGTGCCAATGGCTCAGGGAAACAGCCAAACTCAGCGATTTACCACCATCAGCTTACGCACAGCGCATATGTCTAGTCTGGAGAAGGGATCAACAATTAACCAGGTAACGTCTAACACACGAATACATGCTGGCGTAAGAAGGAGCTCAGAGGTCACATACGTGTAAACACGCTAGAGGCAAAAGTGGAAATGTAAGAAGCTGAGTGTATGGGTGAGGAATCAAAACATACCCCGGTGGCAGGACAAAAGCTAAAACTTAAATTTTCGTTTAAGATATGCGCACGAAATGAAAAAAAGGATGTTAATTTTATCGGTAAAAAAACACACGGTCCACTTCTGAAAAAACAGAAAACATCTACTTTAAAAAACACGAATCACAAAACTTTGTTTGATTTGAACACTCAAAGCAGCCGGCTTACCAATACTACGATAAAGCTAGTTACGAACAAATAAATGATCGATTTTGAGATTTACAAGACTTAAAGTGCCACCACAATCCCTAATAAAAGTAGCATAGTACTTTTGCAGTTTAGCCTGTATACAGAAGATGTTAAGGAAACACTGATGATTCGCGCAGGTAGTGCATATCTAACACCAGGGTTAGGTACCCCGCAACTAAATATACAACACATGTAACGGTATAAAAATCAGCACCTCAAGCCTAAAAAGCATAAATCCCTAATGGCTGAGATTATAGAGGATGTGTAATTCTAAAGCAGAAACAGCAATCAATGAGAAAGCACTGGGATAAAAGTTAAACTGTCCCGTTAATTGGCTTCATATCATTGCGTATTTTAGTTAAACGAAAGGAAGCATCTTATCATACGCATTTTAGATACAAAGTATGGCAAGCCACAATAAACACCAATACATTTGGCAGTGCAAAAACTACACAGAAGCATGCAAAAGGCATTCCAACTGGCATTACGTGAGGCTTATATCTGAAAGTCATAGAAAGTTAAACACTGAGAAAGCTCGTTTATTCGATACACACCTATGATACTGCTGACTGCGCAAACGCAACTTACTCTTCGCAGACGCCGAAAGGCCAGAGCGCTCCGTGCTCATTCAGAGTTCAAGATGTCGTCGGCAGAGAGGGAATGTTAAAAGTGCTTCAGGTCATGATTATTTAAACAATTTTACTCAACAAGATGTTGCTCTTCGTAACTATGACTTTGTCTATCAACAGATCTACGTGGCAAAATATTAGTCACAACGCCAAAATGATGGAAAGTGACCTATTTGTCTGTAACTTCCATTTGCACCAAAATGAAAGATGAAGTGCTTCCTTACGAAGAAGGTGGAAAGTGTTTTTTTTAAACGTGCTCACTTAGACTATTTGTTGGTATTTAAGTTTCGTTTTTGTTTAGGGGCAGCGTCTAGCTTCGGTAACAGTCCCAGTTCCGATTTCGTGAACTCATTCAACAACGACAATCGGCAGTAGTCATAAAACAGCTCTAGATGTTTTATTACGGTGATTTCCTACCGTACCTTGACAAAGATCTAGGCAGAACGAACTTGCGATAACTCTTGCATCTCTCTACTAGCGAGTTGGAACTCAGATAAATG
Source organism: Taenia multiceps (assembly GCA_001923025.3). Lineage (NCBI taxonomy): Eukaryota > Metazoa > Platyhelminthes > Cestoda > Cyclophyllidea > Taeniidae > Taenia > Taenia multiceps. Next base: position 72,958,270 of record CM010311.1, on the reverse strand, counting down.
TGACTAGTCAGCTTTTAAAGTAAAAAATAGGGCAAGGAAGATTATATGTGAAAGCGCTACTTTGGAAAGCCGTGTTAAATCCGGTTCTCCGTAACATAAATCTGTTTAAGGTCGGTGTTTTCAAGTCTAGCTATGGACACGAGCGATGGTCAGCGCACTTTAATTTTCTAGTACCATTTCCATGCTGGACATAACAACTGACTTAAGTAAATCGTCGAGCAGGCTCAGCGAATTGTAGTCGAGTCTCTTCAGATGCATAAAAAGTTGATGTGCCATGTTTGGCACGAGGGTGTTTTTTTACCTCTAAATGTTTTGCAAAGACTGACGCAAGTGGTCTATTGCAAAAGAGGCGCCAAGACGCCAAAAAAGAGACAAGTTTTACGCTTGTTATACGCTAAGCCTCGTTTCTGGCTTTATGCAACTTGGTTTATTACTGTACCTTCCCCAGTATTCCGGGCCTCTTTGGTATGCTCGACACATATATTTCTTTGTCGTAATACCTTCTTTTGACTTCAATGAAATCTTGGGACGCCACAACTTATTTGAATGTCAAATTTGCTCCCAATTTCATAAGTGCAATAAGAGAATCAATCTAACACCGCAAAACAGCAGGCGTAACTTTTCTACCCAAATGTTGCTAGGCAATTTTCAGGAGCTTGCTTTAGCTAAGCAGCAGCCTTCCATGGAACTCTCAATATGCAACAACCATTTTTTTCTAGAACCTTGCGAAGGTATACGCCTATTTATCCTTTGTGTTCTCAGCAACTTTGTTTAGGCTTGATTTTTACTTTAGCATTTCGCAATCTGAAATTTATCCAACTTTTCGGTAACTCTCAGAGTTGTATGTGACTTGCCCTTTGGATGCTGCATTTTAATTAGTCATTGTGTCTGGAATGGTCTGTATACACACAATTGACGCTGATGTGGGCTATCTTGTCTGTCTTTGTCTCCTCTTACGTTTTTTTGCTATTAAGGCCTAGAGTTGTAATTTGGGCCAGTGATAAATATGAAGCCGTCTTTATTGTGTTAGTGGAATGCTGATATTACGTGTAACTTAGTCCTAGATTTTTGTCGACTTGGTGCTTATTGTTTCATTCGAATTGCTAAGCTTTATGTATGTATCGTCTATTTTAAGGTTTCTCAGCATTTTATATGTGCAGTATGGTTAGCTGTTTTCAGTTTGGTTTTCTTTGGCCCTTTGTAGGTAGCTTCCCTAACAAAACTGGTTTTTAACCCGTAATACACGTACTGTTAGTATTCCGCTACAATGAAAAAGTTAACAAAGGAGCGTTGTAAGTTGTTTTGGAACATATATGTGCTTTTAGCCAGACGACGAGGTGTCAAGAAATCACAAATGAAGCGGGAAGCCAAACGCAAAAAACCCGAGACCATTAAACCCATCCTCTACACACGACGTTTGAAATCGCGAAAGCAAAAGAAGATTAAGGAGATTAAACCACCAATTTGGAGCAATGCGCTGTAGGCCTTACTACATACTGATTAGTTTTCTTGCCAGAGACTCCAAATTCGACGATGATCCTTTGGATGTCGATGAACAGAAGGCTCCCTCGAGTTTCCGTGAAATGATGAGGCGTCTAAATGACATTAAAAGCAATCGGAATCCATGCCGGCACATCTCAAGTATTTTTAATTCTCTATTTTGCTTTTCCCGACCTAAATTTCTAGACGAGGGTGATACGGAGCATATGAGCAAGAAACCTCCAGATGTGATCCCCACACAAGGCAAGAATGAGACACCCGAAAGCTACGCGCGGCGCTTGAATCGCTGTGTGCAGGATGAGTTGGTGAAGGTGACTATCGCGAAAAGGGATAAGGTATGCTGCCCTTCGTTTTGACCTGTCTCCATAACAGGCTCCCCTTGTTGATCCCGAAGCGTATAAGTCTAGGAAGACCAGGAAGGCACTCAAGTAAGTCATGTTGTGGGAGAGTTGACTATCTTTGTCTGTGTCAAAGGGACTGAGATGAATGGGCTTCCTTTCTTTTGTTTAGGCGCTTAGCGGTGAAGAAGGAGAAGAAGAGGGTGTTTAAAATGGAGAAGCATCTCACCGGTTTTGAGCACCTTAAGGACAATGTGAAATTCGGTGAAGTGGTGCAAGGACCACCTGTATTGAAAATAAAACCGAAGAAAGTTGGAGGCGGTCCGAAAATGAATGGTCCCACTCTAACTGTCGATCGGTGAGTGCGACTTATCCCTAGAATAGAGTTGCGGTGTTATCGATGCGTAACACAACTGTCGTGCCTTTGTCTAGTGGTTGGGTTTTACTTTGGCATCGTTCATTTGCGCTTACTAGGAAGTTGTGGGAGGTCTTTTTTCAGAGAATGTAGAAATGAATTATTGCCTTACCAGTGGGTGAAAGACGAGTACGTCGGCAGTAGGTCATGTTCGGGATGTAAATTTTGGTTTGTTTACGTTGTGTCATAAACTGTATGGCACTTGATTGCCTGTGCAAGGATCCCGCTAAATGCCCCTTTTTCTTTTTCACCTCCTAGTCAGATGGCTTCGTCAGGAATGTGACCCTCTAGCTTGTACATATTATCGCTGTAAAGTATGCAAGGAGTAAGTAAATAGTTGTATCAGGCTCCTGATTGTTTATTTTCCTGAAATTTAAATGGTTTTTTGAGCGTAATTCGTGTTTCGTGTTTATGCGGCACAACTTGGTTGTAAATGGTGGAGGTAGAAATGCGTCCGCATCGTTGAGTTTATCGCAATGTTCTGCGTTTTGCCCTTTCGAAAGTGTTGACGTTGAATGGTTGAATGTTACGTTTCATTGTTCGTGATCGACACCTTCAGTATCGTATTTTGACTGAACGCGTATTTGTCTTTCACAAAAGGCAGAACGCAGTGGAAGCGTCTGGTTTTGGAAATCAGCGTTTCTAGGTGCAAATAGGCAGGTAGTCCTAACCGAGAGGTATTCTTTCCTTCCGTGTCTTCAAAACCGTTGATCTTCCAATGTCTCGAATGCCGTAATTGAAGAGTTTGGATCAGCTTTGCCTAGGTCAGAAGCACATACTACGTACTACGAGCACAAAATCCACTCTGACTCAATCGGAAGATGTTACATCGGGAGGGGTGTTGTGGACTATAACCAGATGCCTGGCTGCATTGGAGTAAATTAGGAGGAAAAAGAAGAATTTAAAGAATTCCATATAATGGATGGAAGCGGAATTCTTGAAATATAGCATGATACCTTGGGTGTTGGGCTGGCAGAAAAGAGAATTATGGATGGGTAGATTCGGGATGGATAAATGTATACATAGCGCCCATCGATACTCCCGATATTAATCTCACCCCACTTCTTACTCTCAAATTCGGCGTTCCTTCCGCCGCGTCAACTTTGATCTGCATTTCATTCCTCCCTACCGATTCCGCACTCGTCGATCCCGACCACTTACACCTCACTTCAATGGTGAGGTCTGCATTCTCCAACTCTACATCACTGACGATCTTTGCACACCTGCACTGACGTATTTTGCGGATAGCGAAATGAGGGGCGCAGTGACGACTGTGAGCGTGTCACGTCGCATCGCCGGAACTGTAGTCGCGTTTGAGGCACCTTCACTCGTCCATTGTCAGCTGCATTCACTCTTATTTCACGTGTTTTGCTTCGCCTTCTCTCGTTCCATCTTTTTTTTCAACTCGAGATTTTCCACCTCTTTACCACCGAATTTCTTTATCTGTCCCCACAGTTTTTCATTTCTCACAATCCATGTGTCCACGTTTGTACAGCTTGTGTATCACTTGACCTTGTTTGGGTGTGTCACGTGAATGTAACATTCTCAACACCTCTCTTCTAAAGTGGTCTTCTTCGTGTCACGAATAGAGCATCAGCTAGCTACTGGGTCTGAAGCACTGCTTCTGTAGCCCACTTAACTCGGGTCATTGTCCACTCGTATTCTCGAGTGGAAGTAACTTCAAAGTAAGGCTGACACTTCCTTCATGTGCCTTTCCTGCATGCCTTTTCCAAGTGCCAACTGTCAACTCTTCTTGGCACCAGACGATCGTTCGGACATACAATAAACATTGAAGATGGATTTGGACTTCCGAAGAGGTATATCCCACTACCATAAGCGTGCCATGGGCAGACCAGGTCTAAGTACTGTTAAATGCGATGCTGAATAACGACATCAGACGCCTTTATGCTTGAAGCAAGGAATGGCGATGAATTAAGGATGATGCCGAAGATGACTTGAAATCCAAATCTCCGAACACCTACTCGAATGTACAGAGGACCTCAAGCACTCAGCCGCATTGATACATTTGCTGCCGACGTTTCAAAACACTCCTCCTACGCGTCCACCAGCCATGAAAGGGAGTATTGTGACCCTCACAGCACAGCACCTACAGTTTGCGACTCTGACTTTTAGATATCCGACTCATAACAGAAAAAAAAACAGAATATTGCGGGTCGTAACAATGCAAGCACCGAAAACTTTGCTAATTTCTCCGCTCTGGGATCAAAGCAGTGGAAGCAAAAGGTTCACTTCCACTATCCAGTCAGCTCCTAAGCGGTGCTTCTTGCATTATGCCTCACCGTGAATGCTTTATGCATCCTACCCACCCGACAACGAGGTAGTTGCAGTTTGTTGCATTTCCTTGCATCTTATTGATGCCAGAACGCCTTGCTTTTTTGGCTCCCTCACACCTCTTCCACCCTCACCTCCTCCAAACCATGGTTCATTTCTCCCCCGTCTCATCCTCCTACCCCTTTATTCGCCAACATCCTTTCAGTGGATTCCATTTTGTCCCTCCTCTGATCTCATCCTCCATCAGAGAGGCAGATCCTAGATTACACCAGGCGTAGACTACATTTGAGCAGACTAAGATTACGCTTTGATAATTATCACATCATGATTTTGCTTGGATTGTCATCCCTACTCCTGTCATGTCCTGTCTTGCCTCTAACCTCGCATTCAATACGCCTTTCTTTCTGCCATTTCAGTTTGTCCCATAGCACTCCACCCACTCCTTCGTCTACCCCCCCCCCTCCCCTCCGAAAAGGGGGGTAGCTAGGCTGTTTATAGTTCTCACTTTGCAATTTGAAATGGCAAACGTTCTCACACCAAGTGGAAAAAAATCTTTGCCGACGACGCCAGGAATCAAGGAATCCTACACAGACACAGAATTAATGAACCCGTCAAACAGGGCAATGCAATGGAAGAAATAACGGACTAAACTGAGGATAGATTTGATATTCGACACTTGAGGGTTCCAACCAGACCAGGATGACTTGTCATCGATCGCCCACACTCCGTGGGTCGGATTTCACATTGGCGGATATTCAATCATTCCACTCTACCAACACCGCAAGCAAAGAGTAACAAGTGACTAGTAGAGTCTATAAATCTAACGCAAGGGAATGCGCTTAAAGTGAAGAAATGGAGCAAATGACACAGGGTGAGAAGGAACGAAACAAATGATGAAAGTGCAAGCGAAAGCACAGGTTAAAAACGTACGATCTTCAGACTCTCAGGTATCCACTAGGGTCTGTAGCACACAACAATCACCCCATGGACTCTCATTCTCCACCCCACTTCCCCTAATAGAAGTTGATGGCACCAACTTTGAGCCCTTAACTATCCCGTTTTGGATAGTACCATCAACTTCAATGAGCATACCGAACAGTAGAATAGCATGTCTAGTCCGTACGATGGCGTCCAACACAGCTGATAAGACCTTGATCGATGGTAAGACAAAATTCTAGCTAGCCTCGTAGCACACCCATTACGTATTTCAGACGTTACCTTCGATCCCCGTTTTTCCTTTGCTGGCTGAAGCTAATGTCAATTACTGGAAGAATAAGCAATACATGGTATATGGAGCCAACCGATGTCAAAGGAGCATGGAGTGGATGCTGAAAGAGAAAGATAGAAGCTATGCCTTCATTGGCGTCTAAGCCACCCACCTTGAGCACATCTATCTGATCAGCAGGATTCTTGAGGCTGCCAAACACGGGTTCGTTGTTGTCAACAGTGAAGACTAAGAGGATCTTACCTGTAAAGGGCTGAAACGTGGAATTGGGTCTGCCGGTCGAGGGACTTATAACGTGGAGGTGCTTGATGATGGCATGGTTGAAGGCTTTGGGAAACCACCATGCTTCCATGGTTATTTCATTTACCAGTATTATTTTATCAGCATTATTCCTATTTGTTTATATAACACCCGGACATATTTAAGCATATAAACACATTGATGTGATCTATATAGTTATGTGTTTATATGCATATACACTACTATAAAAGAATACGAATAGTAATAAACAAATGATGATTAGAACGATACGATGATGCCAGATAGATGGATGAGGGTCGAAGGACAAGAATGATACACTGTTAGAATGCGCGTCTGGATGAATTGGTGGTAGTGTGGAGGAGCATCGAAGTGTCAAATCTAATAGTCCAACAGTTACAGCATCAACAATCTACGGCAAAATTAGCGTGGAGATAGTTAAACATGGCTTAAATCAAAGGCGGACGCCCTTATGGCTTCGTTTAGGCGAGATCGAGTCAGGTGAGACGCAGCTATCCGTCCCATAAAGCAGGAGGAGGAGGAGGGCAGTCAATAGTAGGAGGATTTGGCGATGGCAAGCCAATGGGATGTGCAAAGCAGTTCGTCTGCTGTTTGGTCAACAAGAAGCGCTCGTTGGTGTGATGAGTACCGATGATATAGCAGAGACAGTGAATCAGGGATGGAATGACGCTTCAATCGGTTGGTTGTTTGTGCCGATGGTGGCGGAAAAGGACAGATTGGAAGAGCCAAATGATGGACCAAAGCAAGGACGAGGTTGGTACACGTGCCATTCCAACAAAGCGGAGAACGTGGGTGCTGGGGCGCCGGTCCACTCGCCTACTGGCATATCCGTCTGGAAGAGGGTGCTTGAGCATTTGGAGATTGTTGGCAGACATCCCCACTCCCTTCCATGGGGCATGACTGCCTACTGCTCTCCGTTATTATGCACCAAACAACTTTGCTGAAATGTGATTTTTGAGACAAACTTCAGTTAGGCCGATTGGTATGAAATCGCGGATGTGTTTTATCGTCACGTCTCTAGGTGGAAAGCACGCCAGTAAGTGGGCTATTTTGACCAGCACCAGAGGCACAATGTTTTTTTCAAAAGAGAGCAGTCTCTGCAATCTGCGATGGTTGCTGGGGTTGAAATTATTGTTAGTTTAACGTCACCTTACCTTGCGGGGGTGATTATCGAACACATCTCGCTACAAGGATAAATCGTGGCAAGTTTAAGTGTGAACTGAAATTGCTGCCTCTGGGATGGATCTTCTAGAACATTCTCTAGAATTTATCGGCTTTTTGTTCTGCTGCTTGTTAGAAATCTTACAGACCGAAATCTGTCTACTAGTTCAGCAACCGCAATCCACTTCTTCGATCTGGATGCACTTTTCCGATGTTGAACTGGAGTTTGGACTAATTCATTTAGTGGCATTAAACAAACCCTATCCGGAGTTACATCTAGTTCCACAAAATGCGGTGTGAGAGGAACGATACTTCGGTCTGCATTACTCCAATTCCAAAGCACTCAGTTTAGTCATCTATTAACCCATTCCCTCATGAGCAGTAGAACAGCTCAAACGGCTGGGGACAACTAGGAATGCTAACTTCAAGGCAAACTGACCACGTCCGCTTCGACAATGAGTCAGAAACAAGACTGTTAGAACTGATGATGATGATGATAATGGTAAACGATGAATTAAACAATCGTTTGAAGCTCCGGATGGCTAGACAACAACTCAACTGGTCACGCTCATTTAAGCCGTAGATATTATACCGACAGATATAAGGTACCCAATGGATACTGCAGCTAAAATGTTCTTGCCTCACCCACGGAATGCCTCCAGAATAATTGAGCTTAAAAAGCACATGGTTGAGTGTGGGTCATCTCAGTGTCTACGCCAAAAAGCATCAAAGATAAAGACGAACAAGAAATAAGCAAAGAACACACTCGGCATAGATTCCAGAGACAATGCGTTTGGGACCGAAGCCGATACAATGTAGCTCCATCTGGCCCTCGATGATAAGTAAGCAGACACCCGGCTCAATGACCCACAAGTGGGTGATGCAACACAGTCTCGTATTGTTTGTCGAGGATGTGAAGACATTCGCCCGTAGAGAGATCCCAAATACGCACTTTGGAGTCACTCGAACCGCTAATTAACAAATTACCCTCGTACTGCAGACAGAGCACTGACCCCGTGTGACCTCGCAGCACCTACAAAGAGACAAATCATACTCTCACCCTCCCACATTCACTCTCCCTCTGCTCTGCAGTGGAAGGATGGGACCAACCTGTGTGCACTGGTAACCGTCAGATTCAGACTGTGCGGCTTCGTTTTCACTCACCGCTGCAGCACCGCCCTCCGCTCTCTCGGTGTGTCCATCCACTGTCGTTACTGGCTCTGCCGACTTTGTGGCAGCGGGAACGTCACCCGCAGCGCAGGTGGTGAAAGGTGAGTTGGTCGAAGTGGTGCCTACGCGGCGCCACACCTTGATAGTATCATCCCGGAGGCCTGAGACACTGCGACATCGAATGCCAGACACTACGGTTAGGCACCCCGCAATGAATGCAAAAAATCACAAACACTTCAAGCCTAAGAGGCATATGTCTCCACGAAGTGAACCCCAAAAGTAAGATTACAGGGCATGTGTGTCAATCGAAAGCAATAATTAATGCAAAAGTACTGGGACAAGTATTAAACTGCCCCGCCGCGTGAATCCGCACTATTGCGCATGCTTAGCTAAACGAAGGGAGGCATCTTATTGTACTCATTCAAAATATAGGGCGCGGCAAGCCACAATGAGCGCTACTACATTTGACAGTGCAAAACTACAAGGGAGCATTCGAAGAGCATTCAAAATGGCGCTCGCGAGACTTATGCCTGAAAGCTGGTTCCTCCGATACACGCCTATGATAGTGCTGACTACGCAAACCTAACTTGCTCCTTGCAGACGCCAAAACACCGGAACGACCCTCAATCATCCAGACCTCAGGAAAAAGCCCACAACGGTGTTGCGAGCCACCCTATTTACAAAGTTGCGCTATTGACAATTTAACATAACAAATATTTTAGATTCGAAAACTGTTCATAAGCAGATCTTGGAGGCAGCGCGTCTGAAGAAGCAAAAGCTAATAAAAGTAGCTTGGATTATGTGAATTGATCCTGCACTAATATGTTTTCCCCACTAAGAAGTTACTGCATCCCTTGAATGCCCACTGTTATCTGTCGCGTTGGTGCATGGCATGTTTGTCACACAAACCACTGATGTAACAATGGCCTCCACTATTTTCAGCAACATTAAGTGCGATTGTTTACGAGTATTTCAAGACTAACCAGTAAGATGCTTTATAACTATTTTTGCTGAAAATTGACATTCGTGGACTTTATTAGCCTATGGTTTGCTTAAGAATTTACCTTTGTGTCACTACAAAATCCATTCTAGAGCTTTTAAGACATCTTTTGATTTTAACGTTTTAGAGGCAACCGAGTTAGGATTCCCTGAATTGTACAGGACGCCCTCTTTGCACACCGCATTCTGATTTGTCATTGATGTGTTAGACTAACCCGTACAGCCAGGATTTGTGCTGACAGGAGCTGTTGTGGTGTTCGGGGACTTCTCTGGGTACAATATTGTGGTGCTTCGAGACTATCCTGAAGAAAAAAGAAGACACGATACTCTGACAGAATATAGCTATTCAGGAGCAGGTCATTCTACCCGGTGAAGGCAACACGTCCAACTAAGTGGCCTTAACCAAAACCGAGAGCCAAGCAACCAACAAAACGTATTGCATATCTTCTCTCCTTTTGAGCGTCGTCCTCGGCACTCTCCTTGGCAAGTCTCTCGCGTTATACATTCACAAAGTAATCAGTACTGAAAGAAAATACCCACTAGCCAACTGAGCCAGTCATTGAATTCTTATGAAACTGGGGAGATAGTCGGTCGCAATGTTACTGGTCCCTCTTGGCAATTCTAGTGAAGCTGGGGTTTCGTTTGACTTGGAAACTGGAATTGGAGAAGGCGAATTCTATTGACCGTCAAGTGTGTCCTTGGCTAGAAAAAAAAAGTAGATTTGTGAGAGGGAGTGCAGGGAATTTTAGCATATGCTCACATATTCGACGTCTTTATGCAGGTGTGGTAAAAAACTCTGAGACGAAACCTTTTCAGATGGTTCACGGCTAGTGTCGCTTTTTTTGTTAGTAGCCTTCTTGCAGACCAAGGGACTGGGACAATTGCCGAAGGTAGGCGTCATTCTCAACCCTTCTGTTATGGGTCGTCAGCGATTCTCCTGTCTGTAGTACATGCACTTCTCTCGCACCGTCAAAGTTTGTCACAAACAGTAGGAATCAGGATGGAAGATCTCTAAAGTTAGTTCCAGTTTTCGCTGGCCACCAATGTAGCATCCCGAGATCTCTTTGAAGAAAAGAGAAGGTATATTACTGTGGCAGGATGTATGCATTCAGCAGCAGAACGAGTTGGGGCCACTGGCATGGCCTAGAGGCCAGTCCAGCCGGTGATAGCAACATGGTCAAGCAAGTGACCGTAACTGAGGTCGGGAGTCAGGCAACCAACAAAACGTATTCCAGTGTATGTGCCCGGCGAACCGAAGGGATTGGGGCTATTGGCCTGGCGAAGACGAAATGGTGACCACGTGACAGTGATTGGAGCCGTTCGTCACTGTCCGCGATGTTTTTCCTTTGGATGCCTAGAGTTATAATTCAGGGGGGGATACACTAGGATCTATTCCGATTGCTTGAATGGAATAGCTTCATTGCTTAGGACTTTTACACTGTTGTTTGGTACATGTTATTTACCTTAACGCCCCTTTTGTCACTATTGTATAATTAGGAGCCTGTTTGCCTGTTTTTATTTCGTTAGTTTTGTTCTCTTGCAGACCATGGCCTTATCTAAACTGATTTGCACCTTGTAACATGCTTTTAGCCGGCTGACAGAGCATCAGGAAACAAGCAAATGAGGTCGAATGCTAAACGCAAGAAATTTGAGCCCGTCAAACCCATCCTCTACACATGACTTCTGAAATCGTGGATTTGATTCCCAAACAGGTCAAGAAGGAGACATCCGAAGGCTACGTGCGGCGCTTGGATCGCTGTGTGCAGGAGTCAGGGAAGATGACTGTAGCGAAAAAGGATAAGGCATACAACCTTACATTCTGATCCGTTTCCTTACAAGGCTACTCTTGTTGACCCCGAAGCGTATAAGTCTAGAAAAAGGCTGGGAAGGCACTCAGGTGGATCCTAACTATTTTCATGTTTGTGGCAAAGGGGATGGGAAGAATGAGCTCTTTCTCTTTGTTTAGGCGCTTGGCGACGAAGAAGTAGTTTAGAATGGAGAGGCGTCTTACTAGTGAGATGGTGCGAGGGCCACTGGTGTTGAAAACAAAACCAAATAAGGTTGGTGGCAGTTCGGCGCCGAATGGTCCCACGCCAACTGTTGGTTGGTAAGTCCAACTTACCTTGAGACTCGTTAATTCTTGAAACAGATATGAATGGAGCAACAAGGGTGTCGATGCATGACACAAGCGTCGCGCCCTTGTCTTATGGTTGGATTTAATTTTGGCGTCATTTGATTGTCCTTGTTAGGAAGTTTTAGACTTGAATTATTGCCTTATCAGTGGGTGGAAGACGAGTGTGGCACATGCGGGGGTGCAAATTTTGATGTGTCTACACTGTGTCATAGGCTATGTGGCACGTGATTGTCGACGCAAAGACTCCACTAAATGCGCTTTTCTCCTTTTCACTTTCTAGGCAGATGGCTGCTTCGGGAATGTGACCCTCTTGTTTGCATAAATTATCCCTGTAAAGTATGTAAGAAGTTATTAAATTGTGGTATCGGCTTCTGGTCGTTTTTTCCGGAGTATGAGTGTCGTTTGTTTTGACTGGGAATTCATTTTTTGTGTTTAAGCAGCATGTCTCGGTTGTAAATAGTGGAAGCCAAAAACGTGTCCACGTCGTTGGGTTTATTGCTATTTTCTACGTTTTGCTCTTCCAAATGTGTTAACGTTAAATGGTTAATTGCTACGCCTATTCGAGGTGAGAGTGTGGTGCAGGTATGCGGTGAATTGCGAGATTTCCTATTTCACCACTTTGGTGTCCAAATCCTTGGCGACAGCATCTGAAGAATCCATGTCATCTGACGATTTCATGCTTTGTATATTTTACAGATAGGTGAGGTTAGGAGTATCGTTTGTGGAGGCTCTTGCGTGCAGATTTACGGCTTATCCCTACGGGTAAAGTGGTGAACGCCTGGTTTGCTGAGTTATACGTCAGCACATCCCACTGCATCTTCGAAGGTAGACTTTTAAAGCATGAATGGGTGTGCACAACTCCCTTTGCAACATCAGATAAACGTGGTTGGTTTTTACGGTGAACATTTGATACTTTGTGGGAGGAAATGCTATTACTCGAGCTATGTTGTCAACTCTTGTCATCTTTGTAGCAACCAGAAGAGGCAGCCTCACGCCTGATACACTTTCACCGGGGCGTAGGGGAAGGTAAAGCTAGACACTGCTTGTAGAGACGGTTCGTGACTCCACTTTGTGCCTGGGAGCCAAAATTATCTCACACAGGATTATTTTCCCTACCACTGCTGGTAATCATAACAGCTGTCTGACTGAAGTTCGCCATACTTATGCTATGATAATTAATACTTCCTGTTGTACCGAACTTCTGCCCCAAATGATGTAAACATAATTTGAGTTTGTACGAAAATGCACGATCGCCACTAAAAGGAGCCAACTATTTACTGAACTTGGAACGCTGAAATGATAGGGCCCAAATCTGTCATCGAAGAATAGGGTTAGAGGCGAATCCGACTGTTGTGCTGAGGTGACGTCGTGTTCGTGCAATCGAGGCATCAGGAAGTTATTTGAGCCATTTTAGGCTCTGCATGATGATTGATGAAATTCCCGTCGTCCTTCAAGGATAGCGCCTTGAGTCTTTCTAGAAGTCTTTGCAGTATGCGGATATCGCATTTCCCCTTTCTCACCACAGTTCTCTAACAGATCGAGCTCCAGTGGACTTGCCGAGGCGCATCGATGATTTTGAGATCGAATATCTTAACTACATACGAACCCGAGGAATGGTGCCGCTGGTTCATGATGGCCCAAGGGAGCAGCGGGGACGACACCTAACAGAAGTGAGGGGCTACGCAATACCTCGATATTTTAACGTGCAGTCACTTAAGCTACCGCAGATTGTACTTCCGCTCGTCGGTATGGCCTTTGGGCTACGCCAGTGGGCTCCACTCTTCCGTATTTCAGTAGTATATCTTTTAGTAATTCTAACAAGGTCATCTCGTGTCCCCACCGCCAGTCGTGAGAACACGTCCGAGAGTCGAGTCATTTGACACAAGGTGGTGTCTTAGAAATCACCATGGAGATAGGATTTCGCATTTGTTCCTCCTTGCCACTCTGTTTTCATTTCAGTGCTGCCAAGCCATATCTATCCGGGTTCTGTCCCACTGGTAGAGAGATGACGTAAGTGTCGTGTGTTCATCACATTGACAACTCAGTAAGTAGGTTGCTTAGAGAGTTCACAGCTTTCCTGTGGAACACGAGAGTGGGATTTTTGTCGAAGGTATAGATTGGACTTGCTTACCGCTGCAGCGCATCGAGTCCTTCCTGTAGGCGGTAGTAAGTCGTGGAACGCGTTTCATCTAGGCGAGGCAAAAGAGTCATTCATGGCTCCATGTCCTACCCTTTACTTGACCATTCCAAAAGGCCTCCTGACAGCTCTCACCTTTTCCTTTTCGCAGGCGATTAATGTGGCCTCTGACGCGAGATCTCGTAGGTGGTGGTGATGATTCATTTGCATACCACATGGCAGTCGCCCACCTGCGAGGGATTCGAGTAGACATAAATTTCACCTAATGTTCGCCTCCATTAGGGGACCTGTGAGGGGCGTCTAGAAAATAAATTGCTACCTCGATGACCTTCACTTTTGCGTCAACTGCTAATGACATGAGGCGTCAGATTGGCCACCAGTAATACCCTGTCCTTTGGCCCTTATGTACATCAGCAGTCGGCCTTCTTCCGTACTGGTTGTGACTTAGACAGGATGGGGAAGATCAGATTTGAGTTCGTCGCAGCTGATCCTAAGAAAGTCCCACTCCACCATCGCATCGAGGAGGTGAACTATATCATAGTCTTTTTAATGTTGGCTTTGGCTTGTTTCCTTCAGAAAAGCGGGTGAACGCTGCAAAGCGCTGTCCAGCCTATGAATCGCCTCTGAGCATAGTTTGCCATGCAGAAGGCGCGGTATCCAGAGCTCTCAACCGGGTCTACAGCATGCACTACTGCTTGTAAGTAGCTCAATATGCCATCTTTGATCCAGTCTTGCGATTCACAGCCGTTCAGGAGAGGACTCATGATGACCAAAGGAAAGTAGACACAGGTTTTTTGGGGGAGGGAGGGATCACCACGATAAAGAGCCACCACCGCTATTCAGAGGAGAAGCTATGACGACGAAGTGAGAGAACAACGTTCTAAAGCAGTACAAAGTCCGTGCAACCGACAGATGATCTATCAAATCGCAGATTCAACTGCGTGAACCTCGCAGGTCACACCGATTACGACAGCTTGAATCTCGAACCCCCCTCCCTCCGTCCAGTCCTCCCCAGAGGATTCTAAATCGCCCCCAGACGTGTAACGCAGCCAAGAATGACTCAGAGAACACAAAAATCCCACAAGCTTTCTTCAAGCGCCTCCAAAGTTCCTAATCATCGTAGTCCTCGATAGAGGCTGACACTAGCCCGCCAATCAGGTTACAACAATAGTCCTGGAATTGATTCAACCCCACCCAAACTTCCTCGTAAAATTCACCCTCGCCTTATTAGCACGCCGGCCAACCCTTGATAAGGAAAAACTGGAAAATCACCAAACAAGAAACAAAAGAATAAACGACCAAACAAACCCAAAAAAAATGCTTCAATGAATCCTTCAAAGAACCACAACCACCAATGCAAGGCAAAACACAGCCCAACACGCAAATTAAGGCATTTAAATGAGAGTTGACAACTGCGTTACATATGCGGGTGCTTAAAATCTAACACGACGAGGAAGGCGAGATAAAGAGAGGTGAAGGGAGGAGGAACGAGGAAACCAAGCTCTCTCCGCCCCCACTCTCCTCCCAACAACTATCGGGCAGGGAGATGGTAGGGAAAAATGACACAAGACACGGAACAATAACAATGTACATCTGCTCCAAGATACAGATGTCGCCTTGGGAGAAAAGTGAAGCGGACAAATGAGTGGCCGAAGAAACGCGGCTAGTCAAAACGCATAAAAAAGGCGGGGGTAAAAGGAGATGGAGGGATTCGATGAGTTTTTGTGTCAGCGCGCCCACGCCTCAATTTTGACGACGCGGACCAGGAGAGTAAGGATGGGGCGGTGGAGGTGGATTCGTGGCAGTGACAGTGGAGGAGGCGGAGGAAGGGGAGGGTGCATGTGCCTCCTGGTTGACGGTCTGAGATGAGCTAATAATGTCATTAGCAGTGGCGGTTGCAGGAGCCATAGCAGCAGAGAGAGTGCTAACAGCTGTTGCCCTGCTAGCTGTCTGCGGTGAGCGAGGTTGGATGATCAGGAGTTGACAGAGATTAGACAGGTTTGGGATCGCTCCGGCAGCAGCAGCAGCAGCCTCCTCGTTGAAAAAGCCGTCGTCGTTCTCTCCCACCCCTGTTTCGTCGTCTTGATTGTTTGCTGAGCCAGGATCCACGTGAGTGAAGTCCCAAATGAGGATAGAGTCATCGTGGGAGGAAGAGACAATCTGGAAGTCGTCGAACTGGAGACGAAAAACACGACCCGTATGCTCATGAAGGGTCTTGATGCACAGCTGGTTAGTGCGAGATCGCGGATTCAGCGCTGCCTTGAAGTCCCAAATCTTTATTTTGCTGAAAAGATGTGACAACCAAGGTAGGCCAAGATTAGCAACTCTCCAGCCCAGAAGCGCACATGCGCTGACTGAGTGGTGAAGCGCAAGTACATATGCACGTTCATCCTCAAAACAGTCAGTAGGGACGCCAGAGACTAGCGACTGGCCTTGCACGATTGAACAAGCAAGACCAACTGCTCGCAAAAACAAGGCAGTTATGATTAATACCTGAACTACGACTGGCCAGCCCTACAGCACTACGATAAGGACTATCTATGACTCATACCGATGGGTTGTCAGGTCAATGGGTTCGACAAACAGACTACCATCTCCTTTTCCACCATCTTGGTCTCATTACAAAACAGTTGGACTGCATCGGAGGTGCAACATTAACCTCTTCATGAGAGGGAACGTCACCCCACTTCTATGTGTCGCATACTTATTGTGGTGGTAATCTCACCCCAAAGCGCTCAGACTTAACCCATTACACGAAGTGTGGAAAATGTTGAACCCTCCAAATCACACCATCGTACCAGAGGGGAAGGAAGGTTAATTGTTACAGCTAAAGAAACGTGACCTGTAGGTGGGAGCACGCGAGGAAACACATGCATACAATATGCGCGTGCTCGCGCGCGCATGCCAACAGACGTCAGAGCGACTACCTTGAAAGCAGAAATGGTTGGAGTGGAGAAAAAGCGGAATTGATCTCAGGGGAGGGTCCAATTAGTGACAGAGTGGAAGTTGACCAACGCGTTTACCAACAGCCCCAGGCTTACGTGACAGCCAGATTTGCCTACTTGAGGTTATGGATAGCTTATAAGCCTAACTGCACAGAATCGAGTGGTTCAGTCTAGCTGAGTAGCACAGCAAAGGGGTAAATTTCCTTCTGCAAGCCATCGGCTGAACGTGTTAGAACATTCCCTTGAACTTCTTTGTTTAAGTAGTGGTCACCTGATTTGTTTACTGATAGAAAATCTTTCTAGGGCAATCCAGGAAGCACTAAGCAGCGATGCCTTCTCCGACGGTCTGGGTGTGTCCATGTGAGAGGGACCAACTGATTTGTAACGCCGTCGTAAAAACGAAGAAGGAAGCTTAAGAAGACCAGAGACAGTGTGAGAATTGTTTTGTTTTCAAACGAGAAGGGTCGTAAAGCCTTTCCACCTCCCAATTCTCAGACCTTTCGAATGAATGACAGGCGCGCATGCGGGTGGTGTGCATTTACTTACTTCGATACGCTAACCCAGCTGTTCCTGTTGCTACTTCAGGCTAATCGACCTTGGGATTTGCGAGACGGCTTTCGTGCCAGCAGACGGTTTTAATTGCGACGACGACTGACTGACTGAGCAGTTGCGTGAGGGATCTGAGTGCCAAAGCAAATTTACCACTACAGTAATTACGATCCAACATGCTGAAGGTGCGCATCCATCGGTCCACACCTTTACCAATCTCGTTTCCTTCCAGTGGACAATTCTCACCTCTCAATTGAATAATCATGGGGTGTGGAAGAAAAAGGTTCATCCACCTCCAATTGCACACAAAGTATCGGTAGGATCTCCCATACCTGGTAAACGATTAATCTCAGTTATGGCTCGCAGATATCCTCAAAAGCATCAGCTTTGTAAAAAGCAAGTCAAAGCATCAGTGAACGCTATTCCGACCAGCCAGACAGACTTCGAATTCGAGTCAGAAACGTAAGCAATACAGGCGGTAATGATAATGATTAGCGAAGGATCAAACACTCATTCTGAACTTAGAACGAATGGGTAACTTCAAAGCATTATGCCAGCAGATATCCGATGGGAACTACAGCTTAACCACTCCTCACTCTATATACCCAGAATTACTAATCTAACACCTTAGTATTTCCGCCAAAGACAATCTAAGAAACAAGGGAGGAGGAAGGTAAGAACTCACCCATCATAGGCCCCAGAGACAATGCGCTTATTATCGAAGCGGATACAGCGCACGAGTTCGTCGTGACCCTCGAGGACGCGAAAGCAGACGCCAGTCTCGATGGCCCATATGCGGATGGTGAAGTCGGAGGAGCCCGAGACGACGTAAGGCGTGCGGTACTGCAGACATGCGATGCCCCTCCGATGACCGGAGAGCGTGCGAACAGGACTCGTCGTTGATGTGTCTGTTCGCCATACCTAAACGATCGGGTATTAAAACAGCTTTTCAGAGTTCCCCACCCACTTTCTATTTCCGTTGCTAGGAAGCAACACACAAAGCGGACAAGACTCTAAGTCTTTCTAGAATTGGATCTGACGTAAGCCTTCAAGTTTCTGCAAAGGCAAAAACAAGGTGAAAATGAGTAGGTGAAAGAACGGTTGTAGGCGCTAAGGGTGTCATGTTACGAGTGCCATTACGCATATGCCACCCTAGACACCGTTCATTAAGGTACCGATAGGTGCCAAGGATAATAAATGCGTCCCCTCAAAGGCGTGTGGTAGGAGAAAGAAGTCTATTGCCAAAGGAAGCACGATGAAGTGTTCGGTCTTGAGCAGTGCAAAAGTTTCAACGACGACCAGTTGTACATCCGCACGGCAAGGACGACCACAACCGTGGTGGCTGCCAGGTCATAGCCTCTGCACTCAACCACTTGGAAGGCCTGATCAATGCGTATCCATCGCTCAAGTGCACAAAAGACGAACTTATCGTTCATAATAGGCCTACTTCCTGACTCAATGGGCAAATAACACGTTTTAAGGCGCTGCGATTCCGAACAAGCTTCTTGAGGAATGTGTACTCACCTTGATGGTACGGTCACCACTTGCCGATACGATGTAGCGCTCGTCAAAATCTACTACGTTGACAGCCGCGCGATGACCGGAGAGGATGACACGAAGGTGAATCTCCTTTGGGAGAGCATCCATGTCCCAAACGGCGATATTACGGTCCTACATAAGTATGGAGGCATACCATACGCTGTTAACTACCACGCGAGGAAAATAGATAATCAGAGTTCAGTTGTGTTCACTGCTTGAAAGCATGACCATGATTTCTCTTGACTGATTTTACCACGACTTAAAAGGTAAAAAAGTGCAAATATCCTCGCTGATAAAGGTCACTCCATCCACTTTGTTATTTTAAAGTCACCCGACCTACGCTCAACGCGGTTGGATGCAAAAGGTTGCCTCAAAATGGGAGGGCAGGTGATAAAATTAGAACGTCGCGCACATCCCCGCGTTAAAGCAGTTAGACACGGTCTCTGAGCCCCTATTAGTATCTAAGGCATGCATCTGCCAACAAACGTGGGAATTGATAGGAGAGAGCATGGGAGAAAGCGTGAGTTAGGGGAGGAATTGTAAAACAAAGACATGGCTTGTAAACATTGACATACACAACCCGGGTGCAGTCTGATTAAGGGTAAATTTAATTTGGCATAATTTAATGTTTACCCAAAACGGTTTGCCTTTCACCTAATCGAAGGCAATTAAAATTTGTGTAAAAATGAAGGGCATTAGGTGTCGCCGATGACAAAACACTGCGGTCGAAAGGTGTCGAGAACGGCTCACTCAAATCACGCCTCTGAATGAATTAAACAAGCAACTACCCCCCATACTGAACTAATTGGGAAATGCGCAGGAGCGAGTCTAGACGGGATTAATCGCCAACAAGACACTAAAAACGGTTTAGGCAAGGTAAAGGCATGTTAAACGAGGAGAAGGGAGCTCACCTTTGAACATGTGACAAGAACATTATTTCGGAAGCGTAGGTGCAACACAGCCTCGTAGTGTTTGTCGAGGATGTGAAGACATTCGCCCGTAGAGAGATCCCAAATACGCACTTTGGAGTCACTCGAACCGCTAATTAACAAATTACCCTCGTACTGCAGACAGAGCACTGACCCCGTGTGACCTCGCAGCACCTACAAAGAGACAAATCATACTCTCACCCTCCCACATTCACTCTCCCTCTGCTCTGCAGTGGAAGGATGGGACCAACCTGTGTGCACTGGTAACCGTCAGATTCAGACTGTGCGGCTTCGTTTTCACTCACCGCTGCAGCACCGCCCTCCGCTCTCTCGGTGTGTCCATCCACTGTCGTTACTGGCTCTGCCGACTTTGTGGCAGCGGGAACGTCACCCGCAGCGCAGGTGGTGAAAGGTGAGTTGGTCGAAGTGGTGCCTACGCGGCGCCACACCTTGATAGTATCATCCCGGAGGCCTGAGACAATCTTCTCCGAATCGTATTGCAGGCAGTAGACACCCTTAGAGGTGTCACTGTGACATCGGATGCGGGTGAGCCGGAAACGACCGTGGTTCCAATTGTCATTAATACGCTAAAACAAGAGCTGGTCTAACCCGCACATCAACCACTGTCAGCCTACGCAGTGAAGCACACGCAGTGCTAAGGCATCATGACTAGGAGGATATTTGCAATGCAGTCGCCAGCTTTGACCTAAATGGTCAACGTGACACCAGAGCGTGCACGTCAGTAGAAAGTTCGGGAGGAAAAGTACACGGGGTTCGCCCACGAATGTGCGCTAGGCAGTGGCTATTGCGTAAATAATTGGAGGTTGCGACTCGAAACGACACACGACCGCCTTAAATCTCAAATAATGCTTAGCTAGGAATAGAATTGCAGAATGAGGATAATTGCATACCTAAAAAGTGGTCTGAAGACGATAAAGTGTAATAAAACAGAAGGCAGTCTGCAGTAAACGTGAGGGCTACAGCTAAATACCAGCAAGGAAGGGTTAAAAAGTACGTCGAGGTTAATCGGCGAAAGGTGAGCTTCAGTGGTAGAGCATTTTGGTGAGAGCTAAAGAAAAGCCAATTGAAGCATTTGGCTACCTTCTTTCATTCATCTAGCTGACACGATGAAGACGAAAAACAGGAAGCAACCTACAAGCCATGGGGGCTGTATTTGTGAGCAATCGCTACTGCCTAAACTGGATCAAGCTGAATTGGAGTAGCCGGAAGTGTGTTCAGCTACTTTACTAAACTCCAATGAAGAAAACGCAAGTCAACGGCACAACCTATGCTCACTGAAGGAGTGAAGATTAGTGAGCGAAAGTGAATAAAAGGGAGCAGTATGCACACCCATGATACCTTTAAGAATTGTCACTGTGTGTGAACATACTGCATTCCAATAGAGTACCTAAAAAATCCTGATTTCTCACATTTACTCGAGTCGTGTAGCCACACAGAATGTGGGAATTTACATAGCTCACGGCTCCTAATGACCATACGGAGTGGCTCAGAGCGTGAGCTAGATCGCCCATTAACCGGTGATTTATGACCGCTTGGCGAAGCAGTATATGCGTTTCCCCATTACAAACTGCGGACGATAAAAGAGGTGGATGTAAATATTAGCGTAAGACAAATTTTGGTCTTGACAAGTAAAAGCAAGTTTTAGGAAAACTCTAGTATTTTAGTTGACAAGAGATGGCTAAAAGTTGGTAGACTAAAAATGCTTCTACAATTACCCAGTAAGGGCGCTAAAAGTACATCAATACTACTGTAAAAGTTATGCGCAAAAATGAAGAAGCAGCGATCCTCGAGTCCGAACGACCCTAGCGCCTTCATATCATCATGAAAGCGAATTCGCATGAGATAGCTCAATCACATGACCTCGCAACAAATGAGGTAAATAGATGAATCCCTTATGAATACAATAAAACGATGTCAAAACGTGTTGAATTCAATTGGAAAACTCACACGAATATCACGAATAATACGAGGATAAAGTTGCTTGTAGAAGCGGTGTGCAAGCATCATCTTATCAAGGGAGCAAGATTGGGAATAGGTAGGCGTAGGGGATACAGCCGTCGCCACCGCATTAGCTGCTGCCGAAGTGAAGGAAGCGGGCAGTAAATTCCAATTATCACCAAACGGAGCCGGTTGTTGCGGCTGAGTGGAGAACTTAATTGATGGGAATTCCAAACCACGTTTCTGCGCCTGCCCGCAGTTCAACAAGGATAAACGCTGTTCCAGAAGTGACGAGAGAATAGTTGGGTCAGGCAAGCTGATGAAGGAGAGCCAACCACGGCGTTCGGCAAGTCCGCGCCACATGTGGTCGGATTCGATGCGTCGCGAGATCAACTTGCGCCATAATTGGTAGCGGACGACAATTCTCTGCCAGCTTCTGGATACTAATTCGACAGCCAGCAGGGAGGGTGCGTCGAGGTAGGAAAGGATATCAGCAGAGATGTTTGACACACCGCTAGAGGGTAAGGCTGTGATGATATCACATTGAAGTAGGGGTTCCAGAAGACTATTGATCTGGGAGTGTTGTGCGTGTGACATGCGGGAAAGTAATTGGCAAAGGAAATAAACTTGGTCTTCCTCATTCCATTGACTAAACGCCTCAATATAGCATTTTTGCTCAGTGACTACTTCTATTCGCGTCTTCTTCTGAACTGTAACAATGTCCATCCCTTCCCCTGAGGAACGCTTTATGCTGATGGG
Organism: Taenia multiceps; assembly: GCA_001923025.3. Lineage (NCBI taxonomy): Eukaryota > Metazoa > Platyhelminthes > Cestoda > Cyclophyllidea > Taeniidae > Taenia > Taenia multiceps. The sequence goes on along the minus strand of CM010311.1, from coordinate 72,935,940 downwards.
CAAATTAGGATGAACCTAAAAATTGGAATGTATGCATAAGTACAAACAAAAAGCCTGAGATAAAACAGCTAACATAAAGACCCACATTAAAGGTGACCTAAAAAGCGCAACAAGGGGTTTTTCACAGACCGTGCAACAAAATGATGAGCGCCTGAGCTTCAAAACGATTCCTACAGAAAAATCGATTCGCGAAAGACAGTTCTGCAATCCCAGTTTGCTTAGCACAAAGATTTAATTACCAACTCTAGTTATTACATGTATTTTGAAAGTCAATACAACTCCCGCCTTAAGCTAATGTTTCTACACAAAACAGACTCTACAAATCTTCCAGAAGATTAGCTTCTAGGGATGCGAGTACAGAAAATTGCAATAGCTAGTAACTTACATTTTCATAAGCTGCAAAGTGTCCCCCATTTTCAGATAAGTGAGGTGAGTCACCACCATCGACTGGAACATCACCCATCTCAAAGGCAATCAACTCAGGTCAAAATATGTAGCGTCGAACTTATCATTCAAAACAAATGTTCGATGACTGTAATGTACCAAATAAGGTAAATTAGCGCCAAAAATCTAGTCAGGCAATAACTATAATTAAAAATAAAATTGTTTTGCCTGTATAAAATCCTTAAAACGACTTGATCATTTTTGACGAAGCTAAAAAACATCGGCTTCCCGATATTACAATCATAGTCATCGCAATAATTTAGAATCGAATTTACTTTTTAAAAACTTTGTATGCTGCTCCGTTTATAACTTTACCTTATACTAATATAGATCTGCCAAGGCATTTCACTTTCAAAGTGCGAACGTGATCTGTTGACTCATTGAATTCCTTTTATCTCAATCCAAAATGCGTTTTTTTTTCAGTCCCCTTTGCCTTGGACTCGCGACCATCAGCAACGGCACAATAACCTTGAATAAACGCCGTTAAATAATTTTCTATTCCTCTAATAGCATTTTGCCTATTTGAGTTCCCCTTCTAATGTGCATAATTAATGAGCATTTCAACGAATGGGAAGGCAGTTCAATACTTTGCTTGTTCCAACTGCTAGTTGTGGTCACTTGGGTGGCCATATTGTACTAGCCGGTTGGCCAGCTTTCGGCCGTGCCCACAGTCTCCGAGCCCTCTGTTTCCGGGGTATGTAGTCTGCGCTAGTACTATACCTTCCTTTACCTTAAAGGAAGTCTCGGGACGCTACGTAGTAGTCTCAAAAAATTCGCTTTAGATCTTGTAACACTTTGTTTGTTCGGACTATCAGTTTCGGTCACTTAGGTGGCCATGGTGTTCTCGTCGGTTTGCTGACCTCTAGGCTATGCTAGCAGACTCCAATCTCCTTGTTTCTAGGGCGCATATATTTTGCCCTAGTACTATGCCTTCTTTCACCTTAAAGGCAGTCTTGGGATACCACTTAGTCCGATCACCCTTTCCTTTTTTTCAATCCCGTGGTACAAAATTTAGTAATTACCATAAAAATATCTGTACTTTGCCTTGCAATTGCTTTTGAAAGATGTCGCAATGCTACCTTTTTTAACTGCTTGTTTCGGTCATGGTGACTTGGTTGGCCATGTTGTCTGTGCTGGGTAGGCTAACCTCTGGACGATGCAAACAGCTCCAACGCCTTTCTCTTTCTTAAATATACACGTATTCTGCTCAAGTACCATGCTTCCTTTAGAATTTAATGAAGTCTTGGGTCGCTGCAGTGATTCATTTACCCCTGGCAATTAATTTACGGATGTAAGAAATATGTCACCTCTGTCGCCGGCCGAGTAGTGCTAGGAGGGCTGGATACTAATTCAAACGAAAAATATGCACCATGGGAAAACTTATTCTTGTGGAAGCTTCGCACATGTTTTTAAATGACACATGCTTCACTTCACGAATGCATTTAATGCGCTGAGTGTGTAAATAATTTTAGAATACCTGCTCTGACGTAAAAATTTGTTCCGGAATCAATCTCTTAATCAAGGAACTTAAATTACCTATGTACACAGGGTGGGGAAATCTGGCTTTTATAAGTAACCCAAACCTCCTCACAGGAATATGATTTCTGGTTGACTTCAACTTAACAGACTGCCAAATTTGTTCAAAGAACTTATCAGGATACGGCTAAGATTAGCTATTCCTCGCTTGGGTTTGTTGCATTTATATTCCGATAATTCAATGATTATTAGCCAAATAAGCACTTTTCGATTGCGTGTTCAGGCCATCTAGTGGAGGATCCTTTTGAACTGGCTGATCGAATTCGCACCATTTCTTTACTCATCGGCATCGATGATACAAAGGGGTGAAGCTTTTGTAAAAGACAAAGTAAAGAGTTGCCAGTGAAAGCCATGTAAGAGACTCGGATGGATAAGTTGAAGAAGAAGTCTGAGTACCAACGCACAAATAACTCGAGGCGAAGTGGCGCAAAGGATGGCAAGACATTCCACGAGCGGAGGCGTGACCGTCGTTCGATGTAGATCCTGCTCCTCCAACCCGTGTAAAGGCATGGGCGCTGTCGCACTAATCGCAGACCAGGAAAAGGAGGGGACCAACCAACTCCGGTGCCTTGCCTAGCCTTCGCGATATTTCGATAAATTTCTCTTCCAAAGCTAGTTCTTGCTTGCATCATGCTGTGAGTTTTGCATAGATCCCCAAGGTTGGCATTGGTTTTTGCAAGTTTCCTACTCTTTGTCTCCCTCGATATAGCCATCCTCACATGGCGCATTTCTTTTTCAATACCTATGCTCAGCAAACGGGCACTGAGACAACACTAGATGTGTACTATCACCGCCAACATGACGACCGAGTGACCACAAGATAAGTTGCTAGAGGTAGAATGTTGAAAACTTGGATGGAATTCTCGCTCTCATGTGGAATCAGATCGCTTTAGGGCGATCTAAGCGTAATAATTCTGATTCCCCAGCCAAATTCAACTGAATAGCGACATAATGCAAGTATGCGACTGAGGTGGAAAAACTTGCCAGCTTAAAAGTGGAATGAGATCAAAGGAGGGAGGGAGACTCATGCGGCTGGTACTGGGTGGCGATGGCCTCATTCTCTTCCACAGGATCTAGAACCTTGCAAACAAAAAAGAGTAACAGTCTTGGCAAACACGGCAGTAAACTGTGGACAATACCCGTGTGCGCACGTGAGCGTCCAGTAGGCCGGATTCCTCCCGCACAAGTTGCTGTTGAATCTCTCGCGAATCAATTCCTAATCAAAGCCAATAACAGTGGACGCTATGTGCCTTTCAACACCGACAATGCCCCCACTATACACCCTTAACCAGACAAAAAACTCGTAATTTTTCCATGATTTCACCCGACCTAGCCTAAGAGCGTGTAGAAAGAGACCACAACACCGATCACATGGGATACATGTGGATGCCGATGAAGCTCACCTCACATCGCCTACATTACTAACCTCCTGCCTTTCTTCACATAAATAAAAAATCCACTTTTAAGCTGGTGCATCCTCTGACGATAGTGTAACGGGTCATGCTCGAAACCTATCAGCACAGCGTACCACCGTCAACGAGATCCAGAACTGGAGGACTTTCAGTTGCAACGGGAAATCATCGTACAGACACCACCTCAACCTTTGGTTCAGATATCTTCTCTAACTGGCTATCACGTCTTCCTGACTCATACTAGTTCAAAAGATCTTTCAAGGCCCATCACCACCTACTCATTGGCACCAATCTCAGACTTTCTGTACGCCTAGCGTACCTTACAAAGGTATCAGAGGGTACTTTGAAAGCTATGACAAAGATGATCTTGCTGTTTGACCCATTTCAACTTCTCCCCGATCGGTATGCAACACAGCCAGAGTTAAAATCAGAAATGTACATTTTTAATCAAAAGGATAGATACACAAAGACTTCCAAATAAGTGGGCATAACTCTGAGTGGGTGAACTGTACACTCTCTGGGGACGCCCTTAGGCACTAGACCGAAACAAAAGCGAACCTCTTTGATGGGATGCCAAAAGGCGGATTCGGTTACTGATTCGAGATTGCTGTGTTTGCGACATGCGGGAGAGTAGGAGACAGAAGAGCTCAACCTGGTCATCCTCATTCCACAGGCTGAATGCTTCGATGTAGCGTGTCTGCTCCGCGACCACGTCGATTCGCAGCATCTTTTGGTCTGTAGCTGCGTCTACCTGATCAACTGGTGATCGTTTAATGCCAGCGCAAGCCTAAAAATTCAAGAGTAGCCAAAAGAAAATTAGGAGACCTGAAAACAATGAGCAAACCATGGGATGAATGCAGGAACCTAGAGTATATACTTTTGCAACAAAAATATCCGGGATATACCTTATCTTAGAACCAATTCCCCAGAGGTGGCTAAGGGTAGAGCTACCTTAAGTCAGCTTAAAAGAAACAAAGAACTTTGTATGTAAGGTGCAATTATCGTTCCAAAATGCTTTGTTACACAGCAGCAAATGAAGCAGTTAACGAGTAAATTTGGAATAAAGTAACAAAGTACAGCATCATTAGCGGCAAAACATCCGTCCCTTTCGGGTAAACGAGAATCCCCATCGCCCGCCATGCAGTCGCCCATTTTAAAGACCAATATTGCATAAGGTTCAAACTGAATGGCTGTAAACCTATTGCTTAAAACACTACTTAAAAGTTTCGCGAAATCAATTTTTTGAATTTCGGATGCGGCAACAAATTATTCAATGGTAGACAACGTCTTATTTGATTTTTTTAAACAGCTTTTATGAGGTCCAAATTCATCGCATCACAGTTTGTGAAGAGAACCTAGCTTATTGCAGATTCTTTAGCTGTCCCTCATTCATGAGCACTAATTAAAACACCCTTAGAGGTGCTATGTTGGGAAGAAAGCTGTGACTCCTTGGAAAGCTTATGTCAAAAAAAGGTATTGGGGTTAGTCGCATCACACTACCAATGACAGGCGATGCAAGAGCGACACCCGCAAGCTACCGAGAGATGCACAGAACCCCAACTGCAAGAATACCCACCGACACGTTAAAAATGCCCACATTTTATTCCCCGAGACTTGGGAAATAGCTTGGACGGGAAGATAATTACGATTAAGAAATGTTGCCATGCCAAAATAAAAGTCAAGCTCTCAATCCACATCAAATTCATCATCCTCAGATTGTGCGTGAGGCGCAAAATGAACTGAGTCGGGATCTAGGGGAACGCTCCACAAATTCACCTGCCGATCATCACCAGCTGTGGCGAGCAGATAGGTCGCCTTCTGATCGGTGCCTTTTGGCTCGCAAATTTTTGGCCTCCACGCTAAGCAGTTTACATCACTTCCGTGTGCTTTGGACAGGTGCAGCCAGACTACCACCTCCTCAGTCGAAGCCTCACCCACGAGGTTGTCTGAGGTAAGGTTTACTCGAAACACGTAGACGGAGTCATCACCACCACATGTGGCTAGGTATTGACCACAGGGGGTCCTAAATTTAGAAGTCAATTCGTCCGAATTGCCTCGCCAAACCTACCAGCTCAGACCGAATACGGGGGCAGTATGGTAGCCAGCTAGGGTTTTGAAACATACCCAGTGGGGGGACGTTTCAGCAGCTAAAGAGGAGGGAGTAGACATCGGGAGATGAAACGAGTGGACCTACGCAATTCATGCCAAAGTTTGATGGTTGTGTCCTCACTTACAGAGGCTAAAAACTGGCCGTTTGGTGAGAATTCCGCCTTCCAAACGGTGGACTCGTGACCAACTGCAGGGGGAGAGAGGCGAGATAAATGCGTGAATTCAATTCCGGTCTTGCCTAAGCGGGAGCTTCAAACAACTCACTTAATTTACAAACAACTGTCCAGTCGTCAAGTTCCTCTTTGTACATGTTGATTGTGTTGTCGTAGCTTGTGGATCCCAGCACCTGTCAGAAAGAGCAATTGAAGTAAAGTCAAAGGCATAGCCAATAAAGAGGTTGCCTTTTCTACCAAAAGAAGACCAAGAAACCTTCCACCTAACCCGAATTTTCCAGCTACTTGAAAGCCCTGGTTCTGCTGCTCCGCCTAATACCTACTAGAAAATATGATATCAAGTCCTCGGGGATGACTCGGAACCCTACCATACCACTTAATCAAGAAAAAAGTAAGCACCAGATGGAGCAAATAGCACACCTCTTTGATGGGGTGCCAAAAGACGTATTTGACATCACCAGTGTGGGGTTGAAGGACACTGACGCATTGGAAGTCTTCCTCGTCGTCAAACTCCCAGATCCACACGCTCTTGTCGCGCCCACAAGTGGCCAGGAGGTAACCGGAGAGCGACCAAGCTACACATTTGACCTCGCTGGTGTGGCCTTGAACCCACCAATAGTGGCGAAAATAAGGAGAGAATATCCGGAGTAAAAAAAGGAAAAGAGAGAGGATGCTGTAGTGAAATGTAGGATGACAACCGTATCCTCAGGCCACTATTGATGGCATAGCGATAACCAACCACAGAGTCTCGGTGTATAGTCTCATTTAATGTTGATCACTGCAAAATTGCGACCGAAGGCCAAATAAGTGCTGTTTGGATACGTTTTCCCGTCATGATGCAACTATGGGAGCATAAAGTGCCTTTCCTCTTCGGGAACAGTCAAAACTAGTACATCAGTGGGAAGAAGACCCTGACCTTATTCCTACAAGACAGCGCAGGACCACATACTACGTATCGCATTTCTACCCATCATTGCACTATGCAGATTCATGTAGAACACAGAGTGTGCCTGACTTGCAATAAGCCCAGGTCACAGATCCTAAGGACTAAGGCAACCTGGAAAGTAGGCATCAAGTTTGAATAGACGGTCTGGTGCCACACTCTAACTGGCTTTGATCAAATACCAAATATGCAACCAGCATAGACCAAGGGACTTTGAACCCGTCAAAGTACCCAAATTTGCGTAAGCACTGTCACACTGCACTACGTTATTCAAATAAACGTCCTCCCAATGGACAAAGTCGCCCATAACTGTCCTGCTAAGTATTTCGGATGCCATATAAGCAAACCTAAGCGTGCTTCCTCACAAGGGAAATTGAGGTGCAGTGCCCCAAAGAACCCGCTCAAGCCGCATAAAGTTTTAAACCCAGATTATGCGTGGACAGAGACGCATGAATGCTCAAATTGGCATCAGGTAGACCTACCCTCCAAAATGGCGATTGAGAGCAGGTCAATTACGCCGTCTGCCACCTCAACACGAAATATAGCAACGGTTGAATCGAAACTGGCGGTAGCTAAGTACCTGTCACTTGGAGACCACGACACGTGTCGAACAGTGCGAATGTGGTTATCAGTCGAGGAGAAGGCACACGTCCATGTGGAACCTTTGGAAAAGGTTATGAAAAGGGGGACGAATCAGGTAAAGCAAATATGTCAGAAGCAACAAAGAAAGAGACGTGGAGAAGTTACCGGTGGTAAAGTTTTCATGAAAGACAATGATAAAACGGAAAAAGATGGGAAGACTGAAAGCAAACCTTCGGTAACCCAGAGGCAAACAGATTTGTCTTCACCACATGACGCTAAAATCGTGCCGGCGTTATTCCATGCAACGCACCAAACACGTTCCTCATGATGACTGAGAGTCTGAAGCCTTTTCCCTTCCGCCAATGAGTCACCAACTGGCAAACAATGAAACCACATAGTCACAAGCGTGTTTTGTTTTTTTCCATTCCAGATTAAAATTGAAACTCAAACCAATGCCCAAATGTAAGTATAAGAGTTCCAGACACATTATCTAACTGTACCCATTATGCAGCAATCATGGGGAAAGAAAGTACTTCTAGAAAAATTTGTAGTCGTACATATGCTCAAAATTGTCTGAGAGCCTGCTCCGACGATCAGTACACGGTCAGTTTGCACTACGATGGTCAAAATTAACTAGCGTAATGTTATGGTTTGAATGAAAACCAAGACCTACACATGACAATACGCTTCGGCAGGTCAAAGACCAACGCGCCAGCAATTAGACCATATGACCTTGAAATGCTCAGACAATAATTTATTTCTTTATTGAATCCTTTTTAGCAAAGAATATTTCAAACTTTGAGAATACGCAATTTAGTTTTGTTGTAGGAGTGGCATAAAGCACTCCGAATGGGTACTAAGCCAGCCAGTAACCTAATTTGGTAAAATTTGTAGCGCATTAGGGCGATTGTGCAATTAGAACATGATCTCACTTACTTCTGTGCTTCACGGTTGTGCATATGCAATTTGCTTTTAAGATTTTAAAAAGAAAATGTTAAGCAAGCTCATAGAGTTTTTTCGCATCTGAATGTACGCCGTGTCATGAGCCAATAACATGTTTTTTTTAAGCAACTAGGCATGAAAATGATGTGCACATAGTGTAACTAACTCCCCCTTTTCTTCCTCTTCCCTTTTACCACCCCCGCTATGGGGAGGTTGGATGTTCTTAGACATCTTTATTACAATCACACGGAGGGCATGTGGTAACAAAGCCGAAGTATTACGAGGAGGATGTCCTAGAGTCCCGGGAACGAAATTGCACGTTCACGACCAAGCATAATTGACCACCCGCTCCTCACCTACAGCTTCTCATGTACGAGGTCACGCTTAAACGTAAATATTACAGTACCTTGTGCTTTTTCACTCGAACATAGCATAGTTGTGATACTTTGGCTGTTCGCACTGCCGGTCTCGGTCATTTGGACGGCCATGTTTTACTAGCCGGTTAAATGGCCCCCATGCCGCGCCAGCAGCCCACAACCCCTCTATCCTTAGAAGACATATACATTTTGCTTTAGTACTATGCGTTCTTTTACCTTAAAAAAGGTCTCGGGACGCTGTTACAGTTGCTTTTGTTAACGCTTGCTACAAACTTTGGTGCTAAATCTACATCACTGGTAGCTTCTTGATCATATGTTAAGGCCTGAATTCACCACCTAGGTAGGACAAAGCTCAAGATCCTGTCAAAATTACCAATTGTGATTCCAGAAGTTGAGGTCAAGTATTTTATCAGTTGCATTTAAATGCGATGATTGGCACGGTTGGCTCTTTAGTGTTTTCTTCCACCATTGATTATGTCGCGATGGCTGACACAAGGGCCGACAGTGGGCAGCGCCAAGAATGGCAATTAAAAAGGATAAGCCTGTGCAATACCTTGCTTATCAGTCACATTTTGTATTGGCCGTGTTGAGTTCGTCGGGTGGGCTGGTCTCCGGGCCATGCAAGTAATATCAGCTTTTTTACATATTAAAGATATACACGTTCTGTCAAAGTAATACGTATGTTTTTTGACTTTAAAAAGCTTTTGGGTACCGAACAAACAGCATAGATAATGGGAGCAAATGATTGAACTTTACCTTAGCTCCATGAATCTAAGCGATTTTGCTTCACATTTTAAAACTGATTTTAAATGCCGTTTAAGGTAATTTATAAACTACTTAGGCTTTTTTTAGCAATACTAATTAAAAAAGCTAATTAATTTTTGTTTTAATTTGTGTTTACAGTAGCGGTGTATTGATTGCATCAACTTGCGCGTTAGCTTGTTGCAGCGAAAACCGTTGAATAGGCAAGCGATATTAAACTACTAAATAATAATACTTTAGAATTTTAACAGTATAATTGCTGTTGTACTGTATAAAAACACTTGCTTGTGCAAATTGATCTTATGTCGTTTTTTGTTCTTGCAAACAATTTTTACAAAAATAAATGGCTCATGTATCTTTAAAGTTTTTTACAAGGTAGTTTGTGAGGTAAATTTTTTTATAAGTAATAAATGTGCTACCTTCATTTTTAAAAGTTAAAAAATAATTTTTTTTAATCAATGCTATTGGGGTTACCTTTTGTTAGTTGCAAATAACCACAAAAATTTAAATATTTGTGCTGAAAGTTTTTTTGATCTCTTTGGTTTTAGTTTTTGCAGCTAATGGATCAGCAATTTTCTTGGGATGGTCAACTTCAGATTGGTTCTGGAAGTCTATCAAATTCTATGGTATTTACAAGTGATCATCAGCCTACACTTTTGGATACTGGTTCATTTTCTTGGCCTCAGGATGATCAAACCGCCTGGAGTGCTTTAAATACGTGCCCTTCAAAACGCCTTAAGCTAGAGGAACGACTTCAAGGCGTTCTTGAAAAGGCGGATGATGCCACCTTTCAACCGTTTTACTTGACTTCTTGCTTCCAGGCCCCGGGAGACCCTAATAAGGACATTAGTGGATTTTCGTATCTCCCCCAGTCTTACCTATGTAAGCATTTTTAACCATATTACTTTACATTTGAAATAAAATAAGCCGATATTCAAACCCTGATATACCAATTATTTACAATTATTTACTTGTTACTTTCATACAATTTACAGACCGGATGGTGGTAAAGTAAGAATGGCCAAGTTGATTGTGCATTCAGTACTCAATTTAGATGTATAATTAGCGTCTGTAGACGGCTCATCGCACTACTTACAGCTTATCATGACCAAGTTTAAAATGCAGGATAAGCAACAGTGCCTCCTAATTCAAAGAGAGTAGAAAGTGTGTTATCCCAGACAAATTAATGAGCGGTGCTGACTCCATTCAAAGGCTCCCATCACAACTTCTGCTGCTGTTGCTGGTGCTACTGCTGCTGCTGCTGCCGCCATAGATGTTCATATTTCTGGATAAAAAAAAACAAACATACCTGCCCCTGTTCACGGCACTCACCCACTCACACACATATAAGGAGCTACCGAAAAGTAATGAGAAGTGCGTTTGGGAGTGAAGCGATGCTCCAACGCCAGTTTGAAAATGCCTTCATAGCCTTTGGTGGACAGAAGAGCTTTGGATGCACAGCAATTTAGCCACCTACCTACGCACCTTTATGTGGATGTGTGCATGTGTTTGTATGTCTGTTTGTAGGTATGTATGTATGTATGTTTGTATGTATGTATGTGGATTTGCATTCATGCACACACACAACACACACAGGCATCGTCGATACAATTCCGATACATCTTGGCTCTCTCCACTCATATCTGCTGTCTGTCATTCAGTGGATAACCACTTCTTCCACCTATCCATGAGGTGCTATACTACCCGAGCAAAAAATCAACCACTATGACATAATCTAGCATCCTAGAGGCACATTCATCCCAAATTCTGGAAGAAGAGAGCATTTTGCTACTTGACTAACATGGGAAAATAGCTTCCAAAGAGCGGAATAACATAAAAGCAACCTTTCGTCTCTCTATTATGCCAAGTGGGGGGAGGAGATCTTCCCAAGATTGCTATATCCATTCAAGTTGTCGTATTCAAGTGGCGTCGCCTCTCAAACCGATCATAATTGGCCCTTTTATCACCTCACGATAGGTTAAAAAGGGGAAGAGGCAGTTGACTCCATGCCTTCCTACTAATCTTTTTGCAAAAAATTTTACCGACAGGGTAAAAAACCAAGATGCACTATATTCTACCGTCTTTTATTGTTCTCCTTCGGCAGAGATTAGGGCTTGCTCTTGAAGAAGCCAAAAGTTAATTGTTTTCTGTCTAATCTCGCCATACTTTCACCCAGAGGAATATGGGTTTGCGTCTGATTTGCATCTCTAATCCCGTGGTTTTAGAAGGCAGCTGGAGAGCATGCCTTTTGGGTGGGTGAGAGAGAGAGAGAGAGGTAGACAGATGAGAAGGCGGAGCGAGAGAGAGAGAGTGAGAGAAAGGAAGAGCAACCACCCCAGCACAGCAACAAATTGACTGTTGGTAGAGCGGTGGGTTTAGATCCTTTATGTCTCCCCTGAGGCATACAAACACACCCATGAGCATATGCTTGTGTGTTTCCGCATCCGGACGGTGGCCAGACTAGACTCGTGCGCCGAACGTGGAGGCTGTCGTGACTGTTGTTCCTCCGCAAGATCGTTGGCATGGAATACCGGAGGAATAACTTCAAGCAAGTTTGTTTATGCCTACGCCATCTATATTTGTCAAAATATTTTCCTACTCTCTACTTTACAAGGTGGTTTAAGTAGAAGTTGATGTCGCGATGGGGCACTGGGGTGAGAGAAATTGCTTCATCTCCCCATCCAAATTTCCATAGTCACTTCTTTAATTCAATTACCTGTCAGAGAGGACTCACAGGTTCAATTATAGGAGATAATTTCATGACACACTGACACAGACTCACCGCTGCCAGGAAAGTAGGAGGAGGGCTCGGCACCCCCTTCTATCTCTCAAGTTGCTGGTACTTGAGTGTGTGTGTGTGTGTGTGTGTGTGTGTGTGATCTTGGTTCAAAATGGGGTGTTTTCTTAGGTCGGCACCTACCAACACCCTCAACTTGCATTTGTGTGCTAGCGTGTGTGTTTGCCTGCTTGCCGGGGGTGAAGGCAAGAGGTGGAGAAGGGGGAAAGGAAGGTGAAGCGGGAGAAGCATTCGTTACATTTAGTGAACTTGTCCATCAGGGCATTTTGCTGGTGTTGGTGCTGATGCATCGCTGAGGTAGGTAGAAGAGTGAAGTGGGAAACGCAGCCCCACTAGCGTGCCGGATGTAGCCGCTGCATGCAAATATACAGGCAGATGTTCTCCTCTCACCTGCTGTGGATCATGGTTGGAATTGCTCTTCCTTCTTAAAATACATTGTACTCTAGGCGTTGGAGCGAGTCGGCTAATTTAATGAGTGTACTGTCTTTCTTTCGGTGCACTTCAGCTTGCAACGGTCAGCAACCAGCTGGGTCAGATCCGATGGAGGACAGTAAATCCAAACTCACCGATCGTTTTTACGATCATTCAGCACCATCAACTGTCTACCCTCAGACGTCTCAATTCAGCTGCTACTCAAACCCCGAAGGCACGGGATTCCTTGAGGGTATGTTCACCAACACCACCACCGCTACGAGTGTTGTAGCACCACTGGAGGGTGGTGTGCTGCCAACAACGGTGGGATATGACACCGCCAGTCAATACGGCTTCGATCCAACTACTGGACACTTCCTTGCTCCCGTCTCCTTCTTTCCTAATACCAATCAACCTGAGGGGATCACCTCACACCCCTTGACTTCACTTGATTCTCAAGCTGTAGAAGCATCTCACAGCAATAAGCTACACCATCAACATGCTCCTCATCATAACCATGGTCATCAACATCAACGCCTCCATCATCAACATCAGCGATCTCAACAGCTTGAGCAGCACAGAAATTTGGAGGAGACGGCTTCCAGTAAGTCTTGATTCTGGATTTCCTTTTTGATCAAACTCTTAAACATGACGTGCTAGCAAATTCGGTATGCAACCAAGATCACCCTATTTTACCTGCGTCTTCTAAAGGCTACTCATTGACCCTTTTAAGCACTTAGATTAAACAGTTTTCGAGGTAGAATGGTTCGATGCAATAGAGACGCCTTGCCTAGTCAGCTCCACGACATCATGCAACTTCAGTTTGCAAATCTTTTTAAAGATATTGATCTGCTTCGTTTCCGGCATCAAAAGAGGCATCTGCCAGGGGTTTCAATGTCTCTCTCGCTCTTACTAACTTCTACCACCCGGCTCCAAAATAGCTGGAGGGAGGGGATTCAGACACGACCCAAGGGGTGGTAGCGGTGACAGAACAAGCTCTGTGTCATCACTCTATTTAAATTGTAGTTCTCTTAACACCTAGTTTCATGCTTAACTGTTTAAGATCAAAAAGAGGGTAGATTGATACCTAAAGGGAGGCTTTGGCTCCGCAGTAGGGAGATCCTATGCTCTAGGTTGCTAGCGAATCAAGATATTTAATTTATTCCACCTCTGAATTGTCGACGGATCCATTTTGATTTTACTAACATAGTCTTATCTTTTTCGTCTGGCCAAAAGCTGACCAAAATAAATCCCGGACGAATTTTTAGCTATCGTTAGGACGATACTACTTAACTACTATTAGTATCTCTAACGGGCAAAACCGCGTAAATCGTTGATTACTGGCATCCCAGGCATGGATTACAAAAAAATATCTTCTAATCTTGCTCTGACTTTTTCGTGTCTCTTTAAAATCAACAATTTTGAGTGAGCGCGATGATAAGAAAGGAGCCTTCTATTTGTCCGCTTATTTTAGCCAATCGCTCCAATTTCAAGCGGCAGGTTAGAATCCCATTGTCCGTTTTCCTGTCTCGAATTCCACTGAGACTGCTTTAATCATTAAAGCCATCCAAATTGCTCTCAAGCTGTCTCTTATTCACCTTTCACTGTCCTCTCCCCAACACCATTGTCACTTATTTAAGCCACTTCCTAGAGATCTGTTAAAATCAACACAGGGCTATCAACGTCTTGTATTTACACTGCTTCATGTGATTTGGTGAGAGAGCAAATGAGCTAGCAAGCGTAAGGACGTGGGAGAGGAAGTGAGAGCTGTGGAAAGAAACCTTTTACTAAGCACCTTGCATTTTGCCCCTGTCAGAAACCTTACTAACAGCCAAATTTTGCTGCAAAGTGCAATGCACATGTGGCGGAATCATGGGTGTTACTATCAAACCTCCTTTAAATCCTAATGGCGCTAAATTTTGATTCACAAAGCAGATCAAATCCGTTCGTAGGGGAAGAGCGGGGTGGGGAGGGGGGGTGATGGCTTGCAAGGATGAGGAAATGGGAGGGGGTTAACACACGCACATCCACATACACCTGCCCTAGATGTTACCTATTCTCCCATAAAATTTGGCATCATTTATCACTCCACAAAGAAAGAGACTGTGAGTCCTAATTGCGGACAGATGATTGCGTGTTTCTCACTACGGCTAGCTTCTATTTTTCTTCCCCCTCCCTCCCTTCCTGCATGTCACCCCTTCACGGTCACAAATGCGGCCCTTGGTGGGTCGGTGGAACCAGAGGGCCACCTGATAGCCCTTCTAGTGCCAGGGGCTAACACCATTTCGGTGCGAGCACGCATGTCCTCTCTCTCTCTCTCTTGCGCTTTTTATACCTGAAAAACGATCTGAACTCCATGTAAGTGGATCAGCTTATTAGGGGAGGTGAGGGAGATAAGTCATGAACACAGGGCCTATCCTCACAACTTGCACAAATTGCAAAAATTTCTCAAGTTGTGCAAAATTCATCTTCAGCATCACGTTCGTGTGTGCTCAATTCACACTCACCGTGAGTGTGTGTGTTTGTGAGCCGACAGTTTGTTTAAATTTTGCTCTCCTAGGTTAGTTGGATTCTCGTTCTAGGTGGTAATACGATAACCACCCGAGGCAAACACTTTCTTTCGACTAGTGAGGGGAAGGAGCAAAGCAGGAGGTTAATTTCTTCCATCCAAAAATCAAATTTGGCGCAAACCACTCAAGAGAATCAGATAAAAGTTCGAATTAGTCGCGCCATTTTAAGCTCTCTCGCTCTCTCCTCCTCCTCTTTCACATATTGTTAACTGTCCCGCTCATCGAGATGATAAAGCCACCAATCCCCATCCCCCCGCTTCTCTCCCTCTTGCCTATTGGCCGAGGACCGTGCCTCCCCCGCTACAACAACGCAGGCGTGCATGCGTGCGTGCGTGCATGTCCAGCGCTTGTAGGCATATCGGTTGGAAAGCGAGAGGGAGAGAGGCAGAGATTGTCAGATAAGGCTACCAATGTCCACTTGCAAACAATAACAATATAAATTTCTCTGTGTTCGACAGGCTTATCGTGACCGCAGCATCTCGTCCGATGCCAGATTGAACGCACACACACACACACACACACACGGGGCTAGTTAATTTAACTAGCTGCCTCTCCTCCCACCTCGCCTCTCCATGCTCCGTCGTGTCACCCACCCCTCCCCGTCCCCACCCCTTCCCAACCGTCTCACCCAATGAAATAGTCTCCACTCTATTGTGAGGTCTATTTTTGAGTAGGAGACAAAACCAAAAGATCCAGATACTGACAAATGAAATGGAATGACGTAAGAGGCAGCTCTTGCCTCCTTTTTCTGCTGCTGCTCCTCCTCCTACTCATTCACCTTGGTTCGCCTTTGTAGCACAGTTGATGCGTTATGACTCTGCTTAAGGCAAGGCGAATTGCCATTGCATCGTTACTCCTGGGGAAAAAGGGAAGAGAAGGAGAGATGAAAGCCCAAACATGATTTGAATTAATCCAAAGCATTACTACTGCTACTTCTGGTACTACTGCTGTTGGTACTACGGGGTTTCGGATTTTACGATTCAAATTTCTGTAGCATTTTATGGCGATTATCAAAAACCACATGTTCTACCTACGCTTTCCTTAAAATTAATGCACTCATAAATTTGATTGAATAAATTTCTGCAAAACTAATTAATTTAGCCGACATATGTTTTTTGAGGGCAAAATAGGACTCAAAAATTCCCTCACCCTCCTCCTACAATTTTTTACCCAAAAACACAAAAAAGCATTATTAATTTACACGGTAATAAAAATATGCCTAAAGATGGCAATTAACTAGATAAATCTTCTTAATCTTCTGTCTTATGTTACACACACACACAATTTTGAAATTGCTGCCCTCCTCAGGTGATTGGTGATTCGTGACTCCAGCGTTCGCGGTTTCGTGACCTTGAAATATCAAATTGCAACACTGCGAGAAAACCCACCCCCCGTTTCATTAAGGTGTCATAAAATTTTGTCCACCACTTGAAAATAAGGAAAGAGAGGGAGAAGTAAGTCTTACTAAACTTGGCAGACCTCCCTCATAGTAAAGGTCTGAGGTCAACCTTTTTTTCGCGAGCTTAAGTAATAATGATCATAAGGTGAAAAAGCGGTGCGGGTGCTATATTTGCTACCTCCTTAAGTCTCCACTTGTAAATCGAGTGTTTGGTCGCCAATGTTCCCGTGACACCCAAGTGTGTGGAGGCTGTTGAAAGCGGCTATTATCGCCCTGCGTTGTGATTGGTCGGCTGGAGGGGAACGAGTTGGCGGGGCGGGCGGGACGTGTTAGACGAGCTGGCATTATCACCCGCCTTATTCCCCTCCCCCCTATTTTCACGCCTCTGCTTTCCCTGTCTCCCACGCTCTCACCCTCAAAGTGGAATTCCATTGGTCGACAGGGTGGGGAGGGGGAACATTGATTAGACCCAATTTATACCACAGTGTTATTTTGTGGTTAAAAAGTTAGATAAAATGGGATAGTTAAATTATTTTACCTGGTTTAGCAACCCAAGGGATTTTATTGCAACTTCTTTTACTTAAGAGATAGCGCCGATTTGGACCTTCTTTTGTGGATTGCTTATAAGGGTGATATGCCTGATGAATAACGGCTCAATGGAGTGACTCGCAGGAAAGCACAGATCGACAGAGGAAGGAGACAACCCTGAGTCAAGTGCACAGCATGCACAGGGGTTGAAGTCACGTTTTCACTCCAGCGTGTGACGATTTGATGCCAATGGCAAAGCATTCATGCCCACTCTCTCACGTAGCAAGCTGTAGTGCCTCTCCATGCAACGCAATGGTCGATCCGCAGTGGCATCCGACGGCTGGGAAGAGTGCGCACGGGTGCGCACAAAGCCATCTCCCTCCTACCTCCCCCAGCCCTCATCATATTATGGAGGGAGGAAAGAAAGGAAAGCCACTACGTAGTCGACAGGTGACGCAGTTGTACGAACACACACAAACACACCTTGGCACCCACACACACACACTGGCACCATGGCACGGTTCATGGACGTGGATAATAAGGTGGCCTCAATGCGTGGACGAGTACACGTGCCTCTGTAAGCGCCGTTGCACAACCAGATGGTGCCTTCATGTCCACGCTTCAAACCCTACCTGCCTTTTTGCATGGTGCTCTCCTGCCACTTTAACTCTCCAATCAGAAGGCGTGGCAGTGATTCACACTAGACGCCCGGGAAACCGTCTAAGAGCAACCAGGCCACATTCTTCCATTTCAAAGAGGCAGAAAGATTAATTTTCTGTAGAGAAAGGGAGGATACATGAATGCCTCCAAGGATAGTCTTAAACATGATAAATTTTGAAATTTGCTTGGCCTTTCATGAAACTGGACGGTGCCCACCAGAGAACCCTCAGTTCGAGGTCTTGAATCCATTCATCCAACTATCTTTCCATCCAACCACTGCGTCATCTATCCGACCACTCGTCAATCAATTCTTCCATTTATTCATAAATTCGTCCATCCATCAATCTGTTGCTTCCTCCAACCGTCTATCCATCCAACATGAGAGTAGCTGGAATTCCTGCCAACAACGCACATTGTAGGACCTGAGTTTGGAAGACAGTCTTGTCATTGCGTGATTTGGAAGGCGACAAAATCCCCAGAGACTGTAAATGACTGATAGATTGGTGTTTACCTGGAACCACCTTACAACCGATTCATTTTTTCCCCTTTTTGACAGACATCCAGAGGGTAGGCCTCCTAGCGGCAGAGTTTACTGCTACTTCGACTAATTTTACCGGTGATCTGTAGCGATTAATTTTCGTGAACCGCTCCACCACGATAAAAAGCACTTATTGAGGAATAAAATACCCTCCATGAACCACTTTTTATTACTGAACGCTTCAAATCGGTAATTAGGCGTTTCACACGTGCAGCTGAACCGCCAGAGCGAGCGGGAGAGAGAGGGAGAGGGAGTAGGATTTAGTAATTCTTTACTTCTTTTTACGACTGTTGAATTCCAAGAAGATGGGTGTTAATGTGATGGCGGGGAGGTGTGAGGATTCGGCAGAGAGGGAGGAGGCAAAAAAGGGGGGCTAGTACGTGCTCAAGCGTTTTATGACTCAAACACCCTCCCTAATGCAGAAAGAAGGTAATGAGGAGGTCTAATTACACTCACCTCCTCATTCTCCTCAGCTCTATTTACCTCACCACTTTTAACATTGAGCTTTAAAAAGAGGCCTCCTAAAAATGAGTGGGAAATCAAATCTAGCCTTCAAGGTTGGACGGATGAGGCACGGGAGTGGTTTTTGGCGCCACCTCCAAGGCCCCTACTGCGATCAACACAAGACTATCCAAACGATATCGTTGTGGGTCTAGGGAATCTTCCTTCTCGAATTATTTGCACTCCATGTCCATCCCCATACCCCTTCTTTTGTGATGACCAACAGGTCCATTGAAATGCGGGTCTTCATTCACGTCTCAGTGGAGGCTATTGCAAATTTCACGAGATCACCGAAGACTTACTGATTTGGATGCTGCTACACGCTACCTACAGAGAGGAGGCCTAATTAATCGTGGAAAGGATGGGTAACTAGAAGGTGGAGGTAAATTTTGATAACGCCTTTGAAGCTTTCACCTATATTACTCACAATATCGTCGTGGGTCCATGCAATTCTTCCCTAAAAGCCGTCCGCCTTCCATTGCCACCCAGTTTTACCAACTTCACCACTTAAATGGAGGTTCTTCATTGCGACGAGGCCCTACCAATCTAAATGCCACCTATTGAGAAGGACCTGAAAGCCAACGACTAGATGAGATCGCATCTCCCCAAAAGCGGAGTCAAGGAGTGTGCCAACGGAAGAGCTTTTAAAGGTGAACCAAAAAAAGTTGAGTAGATTGACGAGTTTATGACTTGAGTAACCGTAACTGCTATTGAAGAGGACAAGCGTGTGTTGGAAGAGGGGGGGGGCGAGGGCGGAGGAGAGTGAGAGATGCCTATTAGCTACAAATTCCGTCGATTCGGGGTCACCGGTAGCAACTGTTGAGGTGGAGTGAACTCATGACTTACACGAAAACTGCGCAAAACTCGAGCCTGTTGCCATTGGTGCTACTGGAGACGAAGCGACACAAAAAAAACGTCTTCAGGTCAAGAAGTAGTTAGGCTGAATTACACTTTAATTACCTGTTTTGTGGCTCGGACCACAATCTCGACTGTGTCTCCTCATCTCCACGTACAAATTCACCACCAAGATGTCAGACCTCTTGTCACAACAGAGAACAAAAATGTCAGTCGAATTGTTAGTGGTTCAATGCCAGAAAATTCTCATAAGTGCCACTAATCTCTAGATTGTTGTTAGTGTCAAAGTGCACAAGAAATTGTATCGATTCACGGCCACTGCTTGACAGCTAAACCACTTGTGTACTTCTGAGCTGACCTTTTAGACTGCTCCAATAATTAAATAATTTTTACTAAAGAAGGGTCAAAATGAATTCTTTTTAATATTTGGTGGCTCTCGACGCCCCTGCCAATCATCGCCTCCACCATCTGAAGGAGGGTGGGTGAGTAGTCCACTAGCGCTCATCTGTATTACATTGGTGTTTTTGTGATGACAATATATTCCTTCTTGATTTGATCACGCTTACTATCTCTCAATTTATAAGTCCCTTCTCAATTAGCCGAAGTCTTGAAATTTTCTTCTTTTCGCCTAGAAAGTGGTAACTTAAACCCTAAGCGCGTTTTGGTTTCCCTTTTCTACCACCCATTTCCTCCTTGTACAATAATCACGCGGGGAAATATGAAGGAGTGGGGAAACGTAGGAGGACAGCGGGCGAGCGCATCTGCCCCCCCCCAGTGCCTAAAGTACGAATCTCCTTGCTTCGAGATGAAGGGCAGGGGGAGCAAAGTTTGCGGTGGGGAGTTAGAGGTCCTGTGTATTGCTTTTGAAGAATAAAGATAAATCTTCATCCCCTACAGATTGAGTTGCCTCGGGGGAAGAAGACAAAGAGGAAGTTTCGAGTGGCATACCAAATCAAAAAAGTGGAAGCCTTTGAGATCGAAGTAGTGTGAATAGTCAAGGTCGGGGGCATAACCAATGATGCAAAGACGTTTAATAGTGTGCTACAAAAGTCACCTCAGGCAGTCACTGCCTCATCATAAAATGCCCACCTATCACTTAATCAGTGGGAGACAAAAGATTCCGGTCGGATCTACTGCCCTACCTTCGATGCTAGTACCTGAATTCCTTCTAAGGACACATAGAAGCGCACATGTCTCCAGGCAGCACATATGTATGCTACGAGTCGAGCTTCCTGTCATCCTAGTGTCATGATTGATTATTTACATATGATTAGCAACAGGTGATCAGGTGATTGACAGAGAGTCGCCATTACATATGACAATCAGATGTACTGAAATGGCTCCTCTCCAATGCAAAATAATAGATCAGAGGAAAATTCTCAGCCAAAAACAAATTGATTTACCTTCCTACTAACTCTTGAGTAGGTGACAAAGGGCAATTTCGCTTCTTCACCTCCTCTTTGCAAAAAAACCCGAAGATCAGACCAACCCATTATCTTTAAAGAAACTAATTGTAAGCTTTTCTTAGGCTGAAACGAGGCATAAAAATAGCAAAGATTGATTTTATGAGACAATAATGCTTTTCATTTTAGTCTCTTCCAACAGCTCAGTAACTGGTGCGGGTGGTATCACACCCTCCGCCTACTTCTGGCAATACAACGCCCAATGCAAGGGTCCCAAGGCCATGCGTTTAATCAACGGTGGGGCCAACTCACCTCTCTCTACCTCCACCAGCCCCTTGAGTAGCTGCTACGATGGAAGTAGCAGTATGGGTGTGAATGGAGTAGGTAACTGTTCAATCGCTGCCCACTCCTTGCCTCAGTACCCACTTGTGGTGTTCGAGGATCCGGTTCAGAAGCGGAATGATTTAGTGCACTGCTCAAAGCTGCGTCGTGGCGATGGAAACGACGTGACGCCAAACATCTTACGACTACGCTCCATGGGCGACGAGTTGGATCGGCTATCGGCACAGATTACACGCCAGGGGGAGATCATAATGGCTGGCGGAGGGGGCGGTGGAGGCGGAGGGCCAGCAGGGGCTGGTGGGGGCGGAGGAGGTGATTTGAGTAGTCTCCTCCCGCCCTCACGCTTTGAGATGGAAGCTGTAGTGCCACCGTCCTGGCGTGTGGAAGAAGCCAAGAGGGAAAAGAATAAACTGGCCAGCAAGTGCGTTAGTTATTTCGTGTTCAATTTAAAGTTAATGCTTGTTGGGCAAAAAAGCCATTTTCAAGAGAATAAAGTAGCATTGTCAAGGGATTAGTTGATATAAAGCACGAAAATATCTGCAAAAAAGAGCCAACTTTGCTTGCAAGTAATGGAAAATTTGAAGCGAACCTTAGTCAGTTTTAAATTAACATGGAGTCAGATAAAGAAGATCTTCTTTGAAACATCTAAACACTGTGAAGAGATCAAAAAGTAAAATCTGGTTTCACGCATATTCGTGAGGAGATGCAGTGCCTCTAAAGTTGTGTGCTTTACCAGGAGTAAGTGAACTTTGACAGAGGCTCTCTCAAATTCCCACCACTTCTCTTGTTTAGTTTGGAAGGCACGCCTTTAGGTCCGATAAAGTTTTCCAAATAACTTAAACTCTCTAATCTAAAATATTTTGTCGGTTTGGCTGCAAAAGGTGAAGTAGTCGTTCGAATTGCTGCCCTTTTGGGGAATTCTAACTTGAACTTGAGCTACTTTAAATCTCAATGACTACGATTGATAGAAATGCACAATGCAGGATTTGTGGATGTCGATTTTAAAAAATGAACTTTAAAGCAATAATCACTGGATGGAGAGGTGTCCAGCAATTTTGCATGAATCATTATTCCTTTATAACTAGGTAAAATGGGAAACGACAATTGTTCTGTCAGTTAAAACATTAACAAAGAACAAGTGGCAGCGATTATTAAACTTAAGATAAAACTGTAACCCTAAGCATATACTTTAGCATAGATGGATGAAAAACCGCAAAATTTTAACGACTTTTGCTTGAGTCGAGCGAATATATCCATTTAAAGGAGGAAAAGGGGATCAAAACTGCAGCATCAGCTAGAGTAATTGAGTGGTTACTTTCTGACATTCAAGGGTTAAATAAGCCTCGGTAGCAGGCATTGATAGAGGGATGTGTAGTCAAAGAAGGCCCGTCGCCTTCTCAGGGATGTCATTCTAAATAAGGCGTCAGCAATACTTGACACTCTTAGAAGCCAGCACTAGAGGAAAGGTCATCACATTAAATGAAAACGCATACATAGGAGATCTTCGAGTCCTTACCCAAAGATACTGCTGCAAAACATCACTATTTCCCAGAAGGAACTAACAAGCTTAGCGACCTCACTTTTAATCCTCCAATGCTAGGAAACCAAAAAGTGGGTCGAGTAGAGTTGTGCATGTGACTTTTTCTTTTATTTGCTGTAGAATTTGTCGGCTAAAGAAGAAGGCCTTCCACGAATCCAACAAGATTAAATACACAGGTCTTGGACTGGAGTACAGTAAGCACTTGCCTTTTACGCTAACAGTGACCCCCCAAATCTCCTCCTCAAACCACTTTAAGATGGGAGGAAGTGATTAGGAGAGGGCGATGGCGGAGTTGAGGAAGGTAAAAAGAATGCACTCAAAAAGGAAGCAGATAAGCAGACGGTGGGTAGCGCCTACACGACATATTAGCCTCATGATCTATGCAGTTGATCATATTGTGTATGTAATCACGAGAGGTGCAGGTAATTACCATATGTGTGTAGATGTGGTTTGCGTGAGGCACAGAGAATAGTGTTGTATATACATGCATATAAATATGTATGTGTGGCATCTGTGCATGCCTACTGATCCGGTGCCTACGCCTCCACTGTGTTTGCCTGGCTACCCGCTCCATAAGTACATGCACAAATGGCAGCATTTATTCTCTTCCAATAAAAAATTTTCAGAGGAATTTTATCACTACAGTTGAGCTGAAGAAGTTAACAAAACACTCTGTCACTGATAAATACTTGAGGAAAATGGAAGGTGGGCGGAGGGGGGGTGGGGTAACAAATAGAGTGCCTCTGTGATAGATGCAATCTACACCTGCTCGGGTTTATTTCAAACTCGCCCGTTTTTGGGAGAGGCAGAGATATCAGATGAAAAGACAAGACCTTCTAATTAGTCGTAATTTGCATAATTCACAAGGAGGCCATTGTTTGTGACGCTTAATTGAATATCACTGGTGGAAGGGGGGGGGGTAGAGGAGAGGCTAGACTGTGGTCAGTTTTGATCAGGACAAGCAGCAGCAGCAGCAGCAGCAGCAGCAGGAGGAGGAGGAGGAGGAGGAGCAGAAAATCAGATATCTTTGTCTTCATAGCACAATCAGTGCACATGGGTATGAAAGCACGCCATCGCTCTCCCCTTCCCCCCTGCTAAAATCAGCAGCAGCACGAAAACAAAACAGAACTGTCTCCCCCCACCCGCTTGTCTCACCGCAAAAAAAGTGGTAGAGGGGATGGGGATAGGGGAGTGAATAGAGCGCTTAACTCTGCCCACCGAATCTGATTATCACCCCTGCCTTGATTCGCTATAAGGGGTGACAGACAAATGTTCGACTAGCGAGTTGAGGAACATTACTGCTGCTACTACTGCTCCTGCCTTATCTGATTGCCTACTTGATGTGGCGGCGACTGGACTGACTCCTATTGTGTGTGTGTGTGTGCGCGCGCAAATTCTCGGTCCATTTTGTCCTATCAGCCAATTAACCAACTGCAAGACTCGTGCTAACAATGCACCATGCAGAAGGCTAATCACGAAGCGTGGAAAGGCCACCATGCCATTGTGGCTCCTGCCCTTTGTTACTTCCTCACAAATTTGTTACTTCTATGCAAATACACAACCATTCACCTTTATCATCACTTTTGCACAGGATGAATGTTGATTTGAATAGAATTACTCCTTAAACCATTTGGCATTTTTTGAATTTCACCTCACCGCAGAGGAGCTAGCCAGCCTGATCACGAGTTTGAAGAAGATGATTGCCCAACGTGTGAGTCCCTCACTTGCTAGGTTGCTTCAACAACCTCAACAAGTGGGTGAAAAAGGCACTGCTGTGGGAGTTGGTGCTAGCAATACAGGCGCAGATGTCGAAAAGCCTGCAAGTAGCGGTGATCCCGAACCGCCTGGCGCTCTCTTTGCACGGGCTAAGTGGCTTACGTCGACCACTCATGGTAAGAGACATTTTCTACTAAAAATTAACTAAGTAGAAATAATTTCATCAACGAAATACTTCATTTCAGTGACTCGAGTGGCCGGTCGAATGGACGCTTTCGTGGAGGAGGTGTTAAATCTAACAAAGACAACTCAGGCAAAGCATCCACTAATAAAGCGGCTGTCAAGTAGTTGCAACAACACAACTGCTGCAGGCAATGGCAATCGGGAACTAGCTACATCAGTAGCTCCGAAATTCTCTCCAGTTGAAGTACCTCTGAATCAATTGCCTGCAGAAATGGCGGAAACGAGTTTTGCCTACGGCACCCCAAGCGTATATGAGTATGTTCAACGTCCCGGATTTCCAACAGCTCTAGATCTTTCGAATATGATTCGTTCTGGAGCAGAACGATCCGCCGACTACCACCAAGCAAGCTACGACTGTGTTAGGCAGGCTGAATGGGGTGATTACGGTACAACAGGAGTGTATAATGCAATCACCATGGGTGACGATACCACTTACGATACTACTGCTTACATCACCACCTATCATCCCCACGTGGGGACTACTTCAGCTCAGGAATTTCCCACCACCTATCCACCACAATTCTATGATGCAATGACCACACAGAGTATGACGGGATATCAGAGTCTGCAACAGGCGACTGGAAAGGCGGTTGGTGGTGAGCTCCCAGTGTCAACGGATGTTCCAAATTCAGATAACGGCATTGCTGTCAACTGTCCGCAACGTCTGTCCGTCATCACATAGACGGTAAGCGCTTTGAAAGATAAGCACTTCTACTTATTTAATTTAAGTAAAAATAATTAAGCCTCTCCTTTCTAGGCCGAAATACAGGAATAGAAGGCCACTGTGTCTATCTCTACTACTACTCCTTGCTCTCACTGTTCACTCTCCCCCTCCTGCTCCGTTCAGTCCACTAGTCTTTCATCGATTAGGAAGGAGAGTTGGTTCTCTTCCCTACTTCCAGCATCATCACTTGCTCCCTCAAATAACCTGATGCATTTAAAATCACTTCATCATCACCATCAGCAGCACTATTTGTCACAAGCAAATACCAATCATGACAGGCTGGTACGGTCACCAATCGACTCGTCATCCCACTCTCTTCGTCTATTTTTTCATGTAAAAAGGGCACATTTCGAGGGGGAAACAGACGCTAGATAAGAGAGGGGCGCGATGTATATTACGACGACAATCCACACAGACACATGCTTGCGTTTGTTTCACCTCCTTTTTACACTTTCACAGCAACTATTTCTTGGTCTCACTCACTCACTCGCTAGCTCCCTCTCTTTCTCTCTCCCTTTACCTCTGGCTGTAACTATGCGCTAATAAATCGCTGTGATTACATTTACGGCCTCCACTCGACTTAATGACATAGGGAAATAAAGCCTACCTAATAAAGAGGCACTTGAGAGATTTGCTGATAGGATTGGGTGAAGGTAAGTCGTAAACATTACCTGCAAATATAAGGTGTAGGGGAGCCTTTCGTGCATCCAATCATCGGCCTTATGTTAGAGGTTGGGCCTATGCGGTGGTAGACCGGAGGCTACAGTACCTCCAAAGTAGTTACCCCCCATTCCTATGAGATCTCTTTCAAGAGGAAAAAGTAGAGGACAGAAACACTGGTCTGGCCATACAGTGGTCAGGACTCCATCCTGCTATCTTGATAAAAATCGGTGGGACGGGTCGGCTCCTTGCTTTTGCGGGTAGCACCGTGTATGGAAGCCGATCCACTGAAGATAGGAGAAAGCCACCTAGTGTCGCGAGGGTTACATCAATTATTGTCAAGCACAAGGCGTGCTCACAATCACGTAGCCAAGGTAACCGAAGGTTCCAGCGCGGTAGTGGGCTAAAGGTCACCATGACCCCAGGGCCGTCACCAATGTTCAAGCGATGGCGCCAACACGAGGAGGTTGTAGGGGCCGGAAAACCTAGTCATTACTGCTCCTCGGATTAAAGATGCATTAATTATGACCCGAGATTGTCATCAGATCACTGGTGAATCTTTGGAAAAAATTAACCAGTCCACGTATCAAGATGATCGCATTCTCTTTGTTCAGGGAATCGCCAGCGGAGGTTCTCCTTGACCGATCCCTCGTAAAACGACTTCTGACACGAGCAGTAGAGATCGTTAGCATCTATAAGTACATCATGCGGAGGTTGATAACTCTTGTAGGGGTGCTGTTCCACAATAAACACTCTTCTGAAGTCAGAAACAACCTTCCATTTGTCCTCCACCGAATTTTGAAGTCCGCGGCGACATTGTGTCAGTGCCAAGTCGTAAGATCAATCTCCCAAAAGCCAAATATGACATAAAGTGCTTGCTTGAGTGATTCAGTCCCTATTTTATGCCTACCTCTTCTTCCTCCTCCGCTTATATTGCCGCTTCAGTGCTACTAACTTGCTATCCGTTTTTTTACAACATGGGAGGAGCAAATGCTCGGAAAGTATCACCTTTTATAGCCTCTGTTCTCCTTAAGGAATATTTTTGTTGCTGCTTCCGAAGGAAAGAAGAGAGAATGCTGACCATGCTGTCAAAGCCATTCCCAATGGAGATGAGGAGTAGCTGAGGCAACTCGCTCCATCTAGTGCAGTGATTCTTGACCAGTTAACTTCTTCACTATGATGTTTTGCCCTGGAATTAGGTAGTCAAAGTCATCAATGAGAACGGCAGAATTCTATCCTGCACTGGCATTGGTATTTTAAAGCGCGTTTGTGCTCACATAGGACTTTAACCATGGCATAGCTGTGAATGTCCTCAGCTCGCATAATTTCTGGTCCTAGACAATTGGACACACAAAATGTGGAAAATGAAGAAATCTTTCCACGGAAATGTTAATATAAGCATTCAAAAAATTGGTGGTTTTAAAACTCCAGGGCAGCACTCACATTGATAAGCTATTAGAGTCTGCCTGAAATCACAGAAGAATGTTCAAGAGGCTCTAATTGATGGCTAACCGCCAAACAATGGAGAGATTCGTCGCCTCGTCCACGTTCGCTCTCCTGATTGGCTCATGTAGGTCGTAGATGTGCTCTATGGTCAAGCAGTTGCTACCGTGACTAAGCACAACTGAAATTATCCAAGAAGACTAGGTGCGATCCTTCCATATGACCTCTTTTTAGTAGCTCTCTATTAGGACTACTTCATCCAAGACTACACTTAACCACACGGCTCATGGCAGAGTGTAGGGTGAAGTCTGCTCTCTTGTCACTAAAGTCATAATATGCCAAGCTCCTACAGTCACCTCAAATTTACTCCTGGAAGATATTGGAAAGACAACCGTGAAACTGCTCACCTTGAAGCCTTTGGAGGTTTTTTATCCTCCCTTTGCTTCAAACTTATCCACCCTCAGAGATTAGACCAGCTTCCAAATGCCAAATTGCAGTCGGTAAACAAGGGCGTTTGGATCGCCTATTCAGGATGACGCTTAGCAAAAGATTTTTGTCCATCTGGCCCTTTGGAAAATGCCGCAGATTTCCACCGCTGACATTGGCTCATACTCCTTACGGCTTTTAAGCCATCCTGGTGTCCGGTCCTTTGGCCATTGTGCTACGTAGTACATAGACGTAGTACTACTGGCAAATTAATTGCTAGATCGTAGAGGTTTCTTTCCTCTATCTCCGCTATAGGATACTACTCTAATGAAGCAACTGCCTTTCTACTCCTGCGCATCACCAACATCGGCAGAAACAGATTAATGCGAATTCCCCGAAGTCCTTGTTCTTCTTTTAGCTCATACCCCAAGAATGCCTTTCTTACTGTTGAGTCAAGGAGTCCACTTGACATAGATGCTGTTGATTCTTTTCATTCCTCACGTGTCCACCCCCTCGAAGGAAGATCATTTAGAATTTCCGATTGCGTGGACATCCAAACGCAAAGGAGGGAACAATCATCATGACTACTTGAAAATTTGATTGCGCCATTTGGTCCTGCTGAGTTGGGAGAATTATTCCTTCCTGAAGATAGGTCTGCTAAAAGTCCTTCCATAGACGTCTGAACATTAAATTGGAGGATTGGTAGAGTAAGCACTCCCATTCGCATTTCTCTTGACCCTTTTGTGGTTTTGGTTGGCTGTCTGGAGGGTCTTACAAGGGCCACCTAAATCGGGACACTTGGGATAATTTCTGTCTACGTCTAGCTTGCTCAAATGCAAGCATTTGTAAGTGCAGGTCCGAGTCAGTCTGGAGTCACTACATTATCACATTAATCTCTAGACGATCTCCACCTCACAAACAAAGATAATCTTGGGGAAAATCAGATTCTTCAATGCACCCTGTTGCATGAAAGGTCACAGTCACTGCTACCCACCGTCTTGGTCATTTGTGATTAAACCGGCCTCCAAAGTGGACATCTGCGACTGACAACAGTAGATGCGCGATTTCCATTCAACTTGAAGCTGCTCCTTTACAGTGTAATTTGGATTGCCAAATTTTTCAGTCACCCTCATTGCATGATGACAATTTTTGCCTTGAGCAGACCAGTGGGTGAGTTGACCTGCCCGGCGAGAGTTGTCATTATGACAATTCACACTGCTTTCGCCACCTCCTCTCCCCCACCCCTTCCTGCCCACTCGTCCTCATCATTTCTACTGGTAAAACTGCCTTACAAGATAACATTCTCGATGAGTAATCACTCATTTTTCACTAATAACAGAGAAAAGATGAGATTGCAAAGAGATGGTAATAACTCTCTGCTTACTCACCCACACAGATACGCAAGGTATAGATGCTGTCGAGGCTGGAGAGTCTGTGAAGAATTTGCTTGAATGTCATCTGCCTCTCGTTCTTTCTTGGCCCTAAAGTGGCTCACAGGGACTGGGTACCTAATCTCTCTTTCTCTCGGAGCAGTGTGTAAGCCAAATAAACATTAATTTCCAAGCTAAAGACTTCTCCTCCATGCCTGTGGGATGAGAACCGAACAGGAGATAATTTCTGTTATCTTGCATGACTTCAAAGGGACAAAGGAGATGGAATGATGAACGGTCAGACTGACAGGTGGGCGGACGAGTCCTCTTGCCCAACAACAATGAGGTGTCCCTCTGCGTTTTCTGGTCTTTACACTTAAAATGTTAAAATGCATCTAGAATTGCTTTGGGAGGAAGAGGTACGCAGAAGGTTGACGTGGTGACGTGAGTTGCTAAATCTCACAGTGATGCGTATTGACGTGCCAACCTTCAAATTCATTGATGAAATTGTTTCCAAATAAAGGTTACCAAAGCACAAATGTGACGATTATGAAGTTAAGTGGCATTATTGTTTACTTGTTGGTTAAAAAGTGACCTTGCAACTGAATTAGGTCACACTCATCTGACCTCTCATCCCGTGGGGACCGGTTATTTCGTCATGGGGGCAGTAAGATGGACTTGGTTGGTTGCTGTAGATGCTGGAGGTGAGGAGAAGGAGATTCTTTTTCTCACTGGGCCATCAAGGTGGTGCTCCATGCACAGTGTCACCAGTGCATGGAGCATTTCAAATGAATATAAGTCACCAATTTTGCATTACTAACACGCAATGGAGCTCGAGATGTCGATGAATTTAGTCCAGCATCCACCTGGGGTTAAGAGAAATCGCTCTCCATGTTGAACGACGTAGTTTACCCACCTGTTGCACCTTAATCACCCCTAAGGACTCAATATGGAAGTAAATCAGCTTAGGAAATTTGAGGGTTCTTCAAATGAAATTGGAGACGTACAACTACTGTTGCCAGTCGTTAGTGTCCACTTCGATGGCTGGTTTAATCCCCAGTGGGCATAACGGTGGACAGCAATGGCTGTGAGCTTCCATTTAACAGAATGCAATGAAGAAACATATGCATTATCAACGGAGATGAAGACCCAAAATCCGCAACTATTCAATTGTGTAGTGGACTTCAAGGCAACAGAGGAGTGATGATCTCACAAGTGTTGATGACCAGCTCATCCGTGTGATTGAGTTTCCAAGACAACAATTCCTACTGTGGAAGCAGGGGATACAACACAATCAGTCCCCACTTCGTTGATCCATAAATAAATACTGCACTTCTTTCCATGCGGCACATCGAGAACACCCACTGGATTGTCAGATTTGAGTTAGCAAAGTTTGAAGAGAGGCTCTATAGACGTCGCGTCAAGTCGTACTACATCGTATCGAAGGTAGATGAGTTTACAATGTGATATGATCCAAGTCATTATGGATTTCGTTTGGTCGCAAAACATATGAATCGCTCCTTTATTGTAAGCCATGAAGGTCAATAGTCAAGTTAAATTTGGATGAAAAGAAAGGGCTATGGATCATCAATCACTTTTCCAGCTAGTAGGAATCTGTTGTGAGAGGTTGGATTGCTAGTACTAACGGACAGTCCTCAATATCGACAACTGATTAAGTATACATTAATTGTCGTGACATGGGGATGGAGAAGTAAAAGGCTGCAATGCTTTTCTAATAAAATGACAGCAAACCAGAGTTAAAAAACAGGGAACTGTTTGCATAGAAGACCACAAAAGATCTAACCAGTTATTGAAAATTGCAGGAACAATTTGGAACTGTAGGCACTGCGGAGCCGAGAACAACCAGGAGCATAATACAGACCTTTTATAGTTTACCTCTCCTGCAAGCACGGGTGCCACATGGATACGTCAAGTGCAATCAAAAGAGCCTCGCAGATAGGTGAGTCAACGTGTCCGCCACCTCTCCACCCAGTTTCCATGGTAGTGTAACCTAACCACACCTGTTGCTCGCCTTCTACAAGATATGTCCGCCTTTATTGAATTCTCCACTCTTTGTCACCAATACAGCCACCGGATTATCACGACAAAGGCACAGAAGGACTAACGCCGTCTAAAGAAACTTTCACAAATTAGGGCTTGTGAGTCGGCACTATGTAAATCGCCCATTTCGCTATTTGTGCCTCTAATTATGCCTAAGGACTTGAGCTGCCTTAGTAGGGAATAAAGGCTGGGCGACTGAATTCCTGAGAAGAAAATATTGCATTGAAGCGCTATTCTTCCCCACGAAAACGAATTTTTGTGCAATTTTCAAGGATCAGCTATACAAAATGTCCGTTTTACTGCTTCAACGGAGAAAAGCTGCATTATCCTCGCAATAGCGATGGTAATCTTCCCGTCCTGCTGCTTTTATAAAAGCGCAGGCGGAACTGCTTAGACAAGCTTAGTTAACCTACGAAGAGTATAAATAATGGCTAGGCTTGACAGTTCACAAGGACTTTGTTTGAATGCAACCATCTTCCGCCTTATCCTGACATTAACGTCGTACTAACTCTCGGTCTGAAACCAGAACCGAGGGACTTAAACTCTCTTATATCCAAGCAGTCACCAAGTGGCAGAATACTACTCCCTCAAAACAAAATGCCTCGTTAATGCTTACGGGAAAAGTGGAATAATGTAAGTCAATGGATGGAGTAAGAATGATTTTAATTGCTCCGCATAATTTGTAAGAGGAGGAAGAGAGAGATGGGTGGACAGGTAATTGACAGGTAGATGGAAATGCTTACGATAATTCGCATTGCCTTAGCAGTTGGAGGTGGTAACAACTGTCTCTTTTGCCTTCCATGCCAGCAAGGGAGTAAAAAACACTGAGGCGCGATTCGTGAAACCAACGGAGGACATGGATAATGCCGATGATTTTGCTTATGAGTGCTTAATTGCCGTGAATTGTAGATAGATAGATCAAAACTGCAGTCTTTTGGCCACTACAAAATGTTTTCGAATAGGCGTACGGTTACTTACGAATTAGTCGCTAAGTCACAGGGATCCCTTCCCTCAATTTCTACTAGCAGTCTCCACGCCGGCAAAGCATCTGACTTCCTACTCAGATGCATTAGCAGTTTCGACAGAAAGAGTACTCGAAGCACTCCTTGCTCCACCTTCCTCATTCCTCAAGACGTAATGGCTTCTAAATGGACGTACTCCTTATTGTTAAGCAGAGATGCCTGCAAGGTTTGACTGATTTTTTATAAAATCAACAAACAATTCTATTCTCACCCTAATCATAAACTGCCGCAAGACGAGGCTTGAAGGTTCTCGAATAGAGCTTGAATGTCACAAATTGAAATTCGTCGTCCTATGTTACCACATAGACGTGCTGTTTCTCGCGATCCAGCGGCCAAGTCTCAGAGGTATTTTCTCTCAATCTTCCCATTTGGATGCATTAGTAGTTACAGAAGAACCAGAGTGATGGGAAGTGCTAGAAGCACTTGTTCCTCCTCCTTCCTCATTCCTCTAAGAGGTGAGTCATGTAGGGGCGCCCGTAAGAGTGGGCTGATGGTGTAGACAATCAAAGAATAGTGCCATTTGTGCCTTAACCATAACTGTATTTTCTTGTGCAGAAGAAGGGACAATGGAAAAAAAATGGAGTTGTAAAATGCCCTTCAAAAGAGCAAATCTCGTGAAGGATGTCCAAAAATCCATATGAATGGGTAACAAAAGCGTAAAGAAGATGGATCTTGAGAAAGGGTGTTCTTGATAAACTGCTCCATGCTTTATTTTTAGGTAATCCTCGCCTGCAAACTTTCCCACAAAAAGTGAGTATGGAATGAAACACACTCTCTGTGAAGCACCGACTAATCCAAGTGATTCCCTTCAAGAGGATTCATCCCATTGACTTGACACTATGGATTAGGACTTTGAAAAAATATCATGGCTTACAAGCAAAGCCACTTCTCTCCACTTCCCATATAAAGAGCTTCCTCAAAGCATTGGAAATTTGACAAAACTGTTTGGCATCACATAGGCGACGGACCCCTTCCACCGACTTCTCGGAGGCTGTTGCATGGCAGCAATGTATATTTTGGCGACTCGTTTGCATCCAATTGGTCTAATTCGGGTCTACAGCCCAGCCTCGCCTTGAAATGCTTCATGGACTGGCAGAAATATCTGCTGGAATAGGTAAAGCTGTCTTCGTAATTGTCCATACGTGTGGCATCACCGGTGTTGCAGATTTGCTATATCGATAAGTGTTCCCCATTCCCTTACAACATCTACAACAAGGAAATAAGAAAGCTCTGATGGCTTTGAAAAGTACCCGCAAATAAATTGGCTCACGTATGAGAATCAATCAACCGGGTCCAATCTGGTGGCCACCATGACGATTTAATTGCTCTTCATAGGACGATACGTCTAGGAAACGCAATCTAATTTACTTACCACCCTCGTTTTAATCAACAAATTGGTATTTTGAAACCTAAAATTATGAGTTCCATTATTTATCAACGCAGCATTTGATAATTTCAGGCTTTTATAGCTCGCGCATTTGTGTTGTGCAAACTTTTCCCCACAACTCTTGTCGGTGGATTTCACGATTGTGGTTTGCCACTCCGCGTCGCCAAGTCACCCTCGTAGCCAACACCCTATTTAAACAGGCATTATTCCCATTGTCTTAAGGAGTTTTAGATACACTTTAGCTGTATGTGTCCTCTCCTCATCGGAGCAAGTTGTAAGGCTCGGTCAACTTTTACTGATTTGGGATTAAGGTTTCCTGTTTCACTGTCACTTGACAAAGAATGGGCTTTGTTTCCCATTTGTACCCCACCCCTTGCACACCTTTTTCTTTCTACAAATGGAAAGTGAACGAACAATTTCTTGTTGATTTTCTTGCTTTTGAGGTGCTATATTCCCACCCTACTATCACCCAGCCGTGATGTCTCAACGAAATTGAGCTTCTCACGGTGCCTGTGGAAGAAAACACATTGAGTCCTGCTCCAGAAATGCCGAAATGTTGGGTGATTAGGTCACTTCTAAGGCTGTCACACAGCAAACAAGTCTGGCAAGAGAGGAAGACAGGTAGATGATTTGAGGGAGGCCAAAAAGTCTTGCAGAGGATGCTGCACAAACTCATAATAGCAGCAGAAATTGCTTCCTGGAAAACAAATTTATGCGCATCTGAACACCAGTCAGAGTGAGAACACAAACCGACCGACTGCGAGAATACCCCTTCCTAAGTCCTGCCTCACCGGCTTCTATCAATCTGGAATGTTATGCTGGCGTTGGTCTGGAGATTTTGATCTCTTAAAGCTTGCCATCACTACTTCAGGCTATGCAGGACTGCTGAATTGCAGTCCTTCCTCCTTACGGTACAATTAGGGATCATCCGAGGTCAAACACTCAGAATTTGAATTTGGTATTCTGCCATATTCTCTCTAACCATCTATCGCTTTATCAATCTGGTTTGCCTTAGACAACCACTTCTTTCCTCTGTTTGAATGGTGACTGTAGACATTGATGTAGCTGCTATGTCACGCCAGTCAATAATTCTCAGTCAGACTGGCATTTGTACATCCCACCTTGCCAATTTAGACCGAACTCGAGGATCACAGCTAAGACATCATTGCCAGGTCTGTCTGGTATTTATTCATTCCACGTCAATCCACGAATGGTTTCAGAAAACCGTTTAAGAACCATATAATCGTCCTTTCAGCTCAGGAAATTTAAGTCCACAAGAAGAAAGAAAGGGAAAATAATTGTACCGGTAGCGTTAGCATCGTGGCATGCGTAGCTCAAGGCCCCTCTGATGGCGTCGTGGGAAGCATGGATTCAGATGGATCCCTACCATGGGAGCATAATAGCAATGTTGAGAGAATGAATGCAGATAGGACACCACAATATAAGAAGTTGCCTACCAAAATCGCTAAAATTTGGAGACTGGTAGGGTTAAATGGCCCAGTTTCTTTAATTTGTCAAGCCATGCTCCTGGTAATTGCTGAGGTCAGCTACATCAAATCTTTCTATGAACTGCACAGATCCAACTGCAAGTCGTGGATGGCAGTGACATGGTGGTTTTGCATTACAGACTGAAGAATCCTACATCTGACGCATGCTTTCACCTGTAGGTAAAATGTAATGCGTTCAGTCGCATTTGGGGTTCAGACAGCCTTTTACTTGAAGCAAAACGTAAACGTGACTATTCGATCCGTGTAGCCGATTTGGCTTGCTTTAGCTCTGATGGACAAATTGAACAAGCATATTTCAGCACGATCCTTCACTGTTCTCGAGATTTGTTGCCTAGGGTAGGCAGTATACCATATGGAGCAAACTGTTGGTTATAAAGCGGCCTTAAATCATTGGCCCATTTCGACACCACACGCCACAATGGCTAGTCGTGTCTCCTTCTCCTTATTGTTTTTAAATTAACGTGTGTAGTCAATTAGAGACGTTCCTAAAAATGGAATCACGTCTGGTGTTAGGCCAGTTATGTTTACTCTAAAAATAGAATCATTTGTGGTACCACTGCTATAAGCTAGGATTTGTTAGGAATCTTGGAGCCCCTCTAGAGTCTCCAATCTGAGTAGTCGAAGGACATCATGAACGTTAAGGCAGGAGACTCAGTTGGATATGCAGGAGTGAATGATGGAGACCAGTGCGGACAGAGAATGCTCTCAATCCGCACAGCATCGACATTTGATTGGCCTTGAAAGGGCAGGGATTGATAGTTCACTTAATGTCATTCTAAAATATAACCTTGACCAATCAGTAGGCGAGTAAGGGGGCAATAATTCGGTAGACTTGAGAATTAGCCAGGAAAAGGGGAAATTCAAAAACGTTTTCAAAGGCCACTGATATTTTTTTGATTCCGCTTGTACATTGCTATTAACGAAGGAGGAAGTTGGTTGGAATTGCGTTATGACTACAGTCAAGATTGTAGCCGTTGAGAGCAGAAAATGCTCGTTCCTTGTTAGACTGATGGAGGAGCGTATGAGACAGCGATTGAAGCTAAAGCTTGCTTCCCCTTGCCCGAGGCGAGGGGGAGGATTGACGAGCTTCAAATACACTTCCGCCAGGTTAACCCCTGGTTGTTATATTGGTAGCATTCAGTTAAGCAGGTCGAGATGTTGCAAACTTTTGAGGTTCCTCTGTCCCCTGCAAAACCCGTACTAAAATAAGCCTTTTTAAATTAACTGAAGGTGGTCTAAGGGGTTGGAAATCAGGTGATCACAATGTCAATTTTAAGGTGGGTTTTTCACAGTCTACTACATGGGTCATCATCGTCGTTAGGGGATTTTGTCCAACCCTTAGACTGATGGAAGGCATCGCCACAATAAATTTTATAGTCACCTTATGTAGGAATGATTAGTAAATTGGGATAAACTTTACTCCTGCCATTCGATTAACCTTTGAAGTTAGCTATTGAGGGTCTCTACGTGACTACTTTTACTCAGTATTTATCTATTGTCTAGCACTCAACACTTTTTAGTTTATACGGTTTCAGAGAAGTGGCAATAGTAGAGGAAAGCGCTGTGATGCAAAAGAGATTGAAAATCGCAGATAGGGTAGTAATTATAAGCATTATGGTACAGAAAGTACAAAAAAGTCAAGATTTCTTCCATCACAGTTGAGAGACTAGGAGAGAATACGGAACTCTCTCCATCTAGCATGGCAGTACAATTACCTTCGCAAACTTCTTCCCTCACTCCTCAATGACTAAACAACTGACCTTAGCACTTCTCTATCATAGTGTACACCTATTTTCGACACAACGCAAGGTGACCTCACATGACCTTTTTACAATCTTTCCACTGAATTCATCAGCTCCTAATGATCACAATTTGATAGGTTCATCTATTCTTTGCATGAAAAGAAAAGCTACTATTTTATTTGTGGGATCGGTAGTTTTGTAAGTAATGCTATCATTTAACATTGACCACCAGTTCAGTAGTCGAGATGTAAACTATTTGGCGGTTGAGTTGTAACCACTCACTGGATAGCATCAAACCGTTCACACACTCGAAGCTATTGTGGTGACCAAAAAACTAAGATTACCCAAACACACTTATGATGACTGCCATGATCCTGATAATCCTGTTGACCAACGTCCACATCTGTTGTGAATCGGTCAATACCACCTCGTACGCCTTCTGTGCATGTGCGCCATCAGGTGTAGAGGAGGGACAACTTTTCGTGCAACGCCACATCGAATGCTTCATTGCAACAAGTCATTTACCAAGGCTGATGAAACAGTTTTCTCACAGAACTGTGGCTTTATTGCCAGTGTTTGCTTAGCGAGGAACTAATGCTTTAGTCCAGTGAAGATGATAATGTCCAGTTGAAGGTGGTCGCAATTATGAGGGTATAAAAGATGCTCGACTGAAGACAGAGGGTTACCTCAATCCACCGCCATCATATGGAGTATACTAGTAAGTGCCAAGTGTCTCCACTTCCCCTCAGGGTGCTTGTAGATGATGTGTATCAATTACTCCAATGGAGTGCCAGACGGATTCAATTCGTGGATCGCTGAAGTTGGGAGAGCCAAACTCCAACCCTAACCACAAAACTGCTTAAAGAGGCAATTGGATGGAAAACATAGTGTAGTCCTAAGCGCACCATCTTTACACTTACTGAGAGCAATGATTAGGTCGTTTCTTCCCACTTCCTGATGTTGTCCCTTTTAAGGCCTCCTCAGAGGAAGGCGAACTAGAACTTCAGATTAGATTAAAACCCAACTTTAAATAAGAATGCATGCAATGTGGTTTGGATAGACCAGACTAACCTAGACTCAACCATTTGAAAGGCTTCCAATTAGAATAAAATTCAGCAAAGGAATAGTGCATCCTGCTGAAAAGTCTCAGGACTCCTAAAAATAAACTTCTATCTCATCCGCATTCTTTTTTTAACTTTCAAGGCGCTTAAGCCATCCAAGTGTCCGGCCATTCGGCCACTAAGCAGCATTACTATATAGAAGCTGGTAAGCTGCTATCACAGAGGTCTATTTTCTCAATCCCTGTTAACAGCCCCTACATTAGTAAAAATCTGCCTCTCTTCTTGCGTGCATTGAGAACGTCGTCGGTGGTGAGGAGCACCTTCAGCACTCGATCCTCCTTCTTAATCATTCCTCAAGAAAAAAACCACCAAACAGCTAATTAATGTCCTATATTAGGTGATTATTTCTTTTAAACAAACATTCCCCCCAAAAAAAAGTGTATGAGGAATGAGAGGATCGCATTTTGAAACTATGACCGACCCTAGTGACTTCTTTCAGTGCACTTCATCCACCGGTGGAAGGACACCTGAATAGCACTAAACTCCATGCAATGCCATTTGGAATCGTCTGGAGTGCATTTAGTTGTACAGATCCATGGCTGTGATAAGTGCGAGTAGGGATATTCTTCTCATCTTCCTACTTAAACTGCATTGCCCTCTCATAATTCTGCCTTCCAATCTCTTTAGGGAGCAGACCTCAGGCAATCAAAGCCCAAAAACAATTAAAGGGATAATTAAGTAGAGCAGACACTTTTGAATTCACAGAGGACGAGGAGCATGTAAAACAGCAATTCCTCATTAATTGCTCATTTACAATGCAATAGTTGGGTTTACAATTGCAGGTCCCTCTCATACGGAGATATGTCAACGAGAAGGGTTTTTGCCTTTATGGTCTAATCCACCTCGCAATCAGGTAAGTGCGTCTTTTTGAGTAGTTGTATTATGTGCACCACTAACGTGGTAAAACTCGGCTCATTGGCGATTTGGTGGCACAAGTGATCAGTGAGATGGTGAGCTAGCCAACGACACGGATGAGACCAGCCCTATCTTACTGGCCTGAAGTCCTCCGCATGGATGGATATTCATAGGCTTTACGTCTTTATCCTCTTTGAGAAGAACTGCGGTTCTTCACTGCACCATGTTACATGCAAGAGTAGAACCACTGCTGTTTACAATCTTAAAAACTGGTGAATAATCCAGCCTCCAAAGTGGACGCCGGGCTGGGACACAGTCCCAATTTGATTTACACAGCTTCCATCTATCCAAAGCAAGGCTACTCCTAGATTGCGCTTTTAAGGGCAACTTCAGATCCTATAAGTTAGTAAATTGGGTGACCTAATTTTTTTCATTTAATGCAGAGAGCTGACTCAATGAGTCAGGAAGTATACGATCCCGCTTGTCGTCACAGAGGCGATGGATTAATTCCATCGACTTCTTGAGGACTAAAGCGTGCAGGTAACACATTATCGCTCATTCGTTAGCATCCAAGCAGTCTGGTTTGGGTCTGCAGCCAACAATGTCTTCTGGGGCGAGTGAAGGCTGCCTGCATAATAGTCCAGACGGGTGGCATCAACGGTATCCTTCAGCTCTCAGCCCACCTGGCACATCTGCAATAAAGATGGTACAGGCAACTTTAAGTGTTAAAAGGATGAATTTATTTTGCATTGTTTCAATTTTTGATTTAAAATGGCTGGTTCCAATTTACTGTCACTATTACAATTTGATTGGTTGGATAGACGTAAACCAGCAGAGTTGCCAGATCTTGTTTCAATTAACAAACAAACAAAATTGCCGTTTACACATAAAGCCCTTTCAATTGTCACCATAGAGTTTATTATTCTATTAAATGTTATAGCTGATTTCGTTGGTTGACAGGTCACCACACAGCACCGCCAGGTTTGACAACACACGTCGCCACACAAAATTGTGCTTGCAGTCCTTTCTCAAAAAGACATTTATTCCCTTGTCTAAAATAGTTTGAAATGCATTTTAGGCGCCTATGTCCTCTCTTCGTCTGATCGTGCGAATCAAACATCTAAGGGGACAGCTTGTCATTGGTGAACAGGAGGACTATAAGGGCAGTGATGAGTGTGTCCACCCCCTGGCCTACCTGCCATTCTGCCCGCTCACCCATTCATCTTTATGTCCCTACTAGGAATTATTTTGTAACTGCTATTCACCCCATTAAGCCACATCTACCCATTTTCAACTCGTAGACAGGAACGTGAAGTCTTTTGATGGGGAAAGGTTATCTGCTGAGAAATGAGAGGAGTGACCCCTTGGCTCCTGTTCTGATTACAGACCAAATATTAGTGGGATCGTAGAGTCCCCTGAAGACGGAGTAAGATGGCATTCAAGTGAATTCTTTACAGACTGCCCAACCTCAACATTGTTTATGTCCTACGAGGTTAAAGAATTGCGTCTTAGTGTGTCCATCTACTTGGTGGTGCAGACAGCAAAGGACGGGGTTGATATGGCCCATAACAATAAAACTGAAACGTTACTAAGCAGATTTTTAAGCCGCACAAACAGTTGATTTATGTGAAGTGAAGTAGCACCGATTCGCCTAAGTTGCCTTGCAAAATATCAAAGTCTGAGTGCTTTTGATAGTCCCTACTAAGGCAAATCATCCCCTCCGACAAATATGACGTCAAAAGAAAGGGAAGCAACATTCGACTTTAGCTGGCACCTTCTTTTAAAATGACACACTTCTCGAAGCATAAATGGGGAGAAGGAGGAAGTGCTATGGCAACTTTTCACCGCTCGGCTTCTACTAGCTTTCTAGATGCATGCGAGTGGAGAGGCAGATGCTGTTGCTGGCAACAAGGAAGAGGCGCCTGTGCCAGTAATTCGGTAGTTGATCCACAGACAACCGTAACGATAAGAACTAGACCCTTTAGATGATTTGAAAGGCTCAAGAGAAACAAAGGGATGCGGACACGAAGAAGGCTTGGTTAAAGGACATTTGAGGTACTTCTTGCAGGCGTCCAAATCTCACTCATTAAGCAATAACTCCAGCTTTCTTTTTCGTCTGACAGGCAAAAGTCCTTTGCTTAGCTTCGTACAAAATGGAAACCCTTTAAACTGTCAAATGCGTGAATGCGGCAAGTTCTTAACAGATGAGTCTACCAAAATGAGATTGGTGTCTCTTTCGCCTTTTCGTGCCAATCAAATCTGCGGGGCGGAGAAGTGAAGAAGTGAATAAAAAAGAAGCATTTTTGAGCACCCTAAACCAAGTATTTGCCGGGGTGGTTCAATAAACACCATATTGTGCTGTCTTTTTAGTCGTCACAGCGAGGAGGTTTGACTTGGTTGACAAGAGGCCTCGTTCTTACGCTTAGCCATTCACCGTCTGCTACTTGGCCAATGGTGATGTTGAGAAGTGGAGAGAAACGACTTCTTCACACAAACGCCCTCTTTTGAGTGAGTACCAAGGCGGATCCATCAGAGTCGCACTTCAGTGTTTTTCCGATTATCCCAACGGGTAAGATTGCAGTATGGTTAGGGATTCGACGCCTTTGACAAGCGACATGATTTATTTCTACCTTCTACCTAATGCCAATTTGATCTCAACACGACGGCTGT
Source organism: Taenia multiceps (assembly GCA_001923025.3). Classification (NCBI taxonomy): domain Eukaryota; kingdom Metazoa; phylum Platyhelminthes; class Cestoda; order Cyclophyllidea; family Taeniidae; genus Taenia; species Taenia multiceps. Next base: position 72,894,168 of record CM010311.1, on the reverse strand, counting down.
TAGTACTCGTAGATGAAATGGTCGGAGCTGACACCAACTAGTGTGTCCATTACAACGGTGTTAGTCGAGCTATTGGAAGGTGCAAGTAAAACCGCCTCCAGACTCCAGTCCAAGACCTGGCGTACCTTCACGACTACACCCAACTTCATTTGACAACGCTAATCTCCATTGAATAAAATTATTCCCCACGATACCACTAAAGGTATTGTTGCATTAAACCATCAGCGCATCATTGCGCAGGCGTTGAAAGGGAGGCCACACACTTACCGACAATTGTGTGTTGGAGTAGTTCTGCAAGGTAGGCGTGACGCTCAACGTCACTTGATGATTTACATACACACACACACAAGTACTAAACTGGTGACCGGAGCGGTACTGACCAACGCATTGCAGATGACAGCTTTGGTGCCCACTGATTACCAGGCTCGGCGGAAATCCCAAAATCACCTGGGTTAGCATAACTTCCTTACCGTGACCTCTGTTATGCCATCCGCTTGTAACTACAGTGACTTCGAGTCTGCTAGTGATTGGGTGGATGCTGTTCTGTCTGCCAGAATAGTGAGGGTTAGAATCACTGAACCGGTGATAAAATGTCGAGAGACAGTTTCATCCGCCACATCATAGACTTATAAACGAGGGATAGCATTCTTTTTCATGCGGCACTTTGGAAAGACCTGCCAGATAATGCCAGGTTGAAATGGGTGATTTTGAAAGGAGGACTGCAAGGAGGTCATGTGAGGTCGTAAGAAGTAAGCGTATTCACAGTGTGGTGAGAGTTTAATCTCCACTTTATGGGTTAGTTTTTGAGTCTAATATAAGTAAGAGAAGTTTTAAAAGGTACACGTGCTAGTGTGATGGATGAGGAGGGCTTCAGTACCAAGAAAAACTAGAATCAAAGAGCAAATAATTGAGCTAGTTGGGGTGGATTTGAGCATAAGTATTAGATAGAAACCTTCAGATATGACGATAAACCAATTCCTCTTGTTCAGCATGTTATTTTAAAGCCACCCACTTCAACAACCATCTTTTTGGTATTTTGAGTCACCGTCACCATTTTCAAAAATTCCACGCTTTTTTCCTTGAAATTCTCGAGGCTAAAATCCAACTCTAATGCAATATGTTTTGTCAGAACTCTTAAAAGCGATGAAACACTTGGCATCAGATACGTAGGGATGGTAAGATATGCATTTGTTTCGTTTACTGATGCTACTTAGACATGTTAACTGTCCCGAAGGGTCCTCAAGAGCCCACTCTACAGACTGGGCAAATAACAAACGATTTTTCTTTAGACTTACTATCACCAGTAGAGAAGTAGGGAAAAACCCTCCACCAAAGATGACCGACGTGGGAGATGCTGTGCTCACCTGATCTCCCACCAACTAGACTGCCGCAGAGTATTAAAAACATTTATTCGACGGAAACTTTACAAGAGGCAGAGTTGGAATTTGAGGGTCTCATAACACCTCTGCTAGCTTACCGTAGGCTGCCCACCTAAGTTCTATCGAAACAATAACCAGAAGTGGTTGTTTTGCGTGGGCTTGTGAGGGAGGCACGATAAACCAGCTGCAATTTCTGTATTGTTCATGCATAATTAAAAGGGAGGCAAATTCGTCTCCCACTATTTTGCTTCTAAGCCTACTCTCCAGCTGCAACAATCAATGGATATTTTCTGCCCGCAACGACTGCAGTCTTGACCATAAAATACGGTAACTATAGTTATCTCACAATCTGTGTCATTACGCATATTCAATCAATTTTCTCCATGTACAAAATGGAATAAAAAAGGAATGTAGAGTTTCTTTTTTCTGGCAGATTTATGAGCCTGCTAGGATCTTTCGCTCTCTGCCAAGCTTGCCTGTTTGGTTAATGAAGGGCGGTAATAACATCTACCAATTTAAGAGCCACTAAAATGGTAGATCTGCACGAGACTGCAATTACCATCTGTCTCTGTCATTCTGTGTTACTTAACCGGCTGTGACGTGCACATATGACGGAGTGCCTCTCTTAGCCACATCTGTTGGCTAGGCAACGACTACGTGTTTGGTCCTTGCCTCTCGGTTAATTGAGTTCGGTGCTTTTTAAGAGTCTAATCGCATACACAACTCCTAGCTCGTAACAAGGATGTTAGGTGGCATTCCTAAACTGACCATGTAATCGCGTCATTATTTTACTACCCATGACAATTGGTCTGCCATGCATTCTTAGCGAAAACAAACAAGTACTTTCAACGGAGGGGCCAGACAGTCCAAAAATGGGAAGAAGAAGGTGCACGGAAATACGGCTTGAAGTGCCAGAAGTTGCCAATAAAAGTAGTACCCTTTTAAACCAATAGTTCTAACCATAGGCAAACGATAGGACTTGCTTTACTAAAATATGCTTACCATTACTCAAGGGACGAAAACGTAACGAGGTGCTGGCACATGCTAAGGCTCCTGGGTTCGTTAAATACTGCTGCAGGATGTTGAGTGATCCATTCCATTCTGTACCACCACAACAACGTTTGTTAAATTCTTGCGCCCATTAAGGTGCCATGGCGTTTCGTTCCACATTTAGTTGTTCTTATTCACGTTCTAGAAACCTTTTTCTTCTTCAGCCAATTTATTGTAAGGTATGCTCTACCCAGAAGTGCCTACGCATCACGTCTCCCTATTCGGTGTGCTAAGTGGTGCCAGTGGTTGGCAACTCCCTCGAGGGCGCTAGAGCCGCCAGGCCCGTTGAACGTGTACTGTGTCACAGCATCACACATGGAGACTATCTGCAGCAAGTTAACTAGACTGATTAGACACACAAGTTCAGTGGGTAATCAGCAGCCCAACCGGTCACTCAGTCCAACAGGGCCAGTTTAAGCCAGGTTCACTGCTTTATGCGACTTAAAATGACCCTTGAGTTAGCATTTGCTAGTTTTGCAGTGAAGATAGTTCTGCTCTCTTACTTTTAGGCAAAATGTGTACCGAATTTTAAGTTTGCCTGACTCATGAATAGAGCCCACCGAATAGCGTTGTCTTGCCCTGACACCTGCTTGGTCCCACTACGAATACATTACATTTTGCCTACACAGGACGCACTCATCAGAAGTAGGTATTCGCAATTGTATTGCAACACGCTCCACCACCAAGACGAGTGACAGTCTGTCCGTGACACATGCCTACCATGTCGTTGCTCTTTCTGACATGTATATGGGCGTATGCAATCCACAGTATAAACAGGAGTGGGGCTCACCCAAAGAAAACTAATAAGTTACGCAGCAAAAAGGCATTTACTACATTAAATTGTGTGGCTCCTTTTCTTTCAGGATTTCGATGACCAACTTGAAGTGTAGTGGCAGTCCATTCAAAGCAGCTCTCCTGTGCTCCTTATTCCACAGATTCACATTTCCTTCACCGCCACCAGAGAGGCCTTGAGCCTACAATCAACTCAATTCTCATCTAATGGGTTGACCCTTTGTTCGAGTGAACGTAGAGTTCTTGGACTAAGAAGATGCTAGAAAGAGCTTTACGAGATTGCCGTAAATCTGTTGTGAATGAGTGCAGACACTATGAAGTGTGTATCCATTAAAACGAATAGGCGATGGTCCTGTTGGATGAGATATTGACGGTGATGGTCACGGTGATGATCTTCCACCTGCAATTTTCTAACTCTCATCAAAGTTTACAAGATAGAATGTACAGTTGCCACTGTAGCTTAATCTCACTGACTGGTATAACATCACAACTACATCCTCGCCATATCGCACAATGCCATAACAACAGATGGGTTGGGTGAGCACACTTGTTTGTATCAAAGAATAACCAACTTGAATAAGCACATAGCACCCAACCAATTGGTTACAAATGTTGGTGAAAATTTCTCCCAAACTGACTCTAATTCCCCCAAGCTGTAGACTACGTCAAGCTTGATTTGCCGAGTTGTGAAATCTTTTGACTGTTAACATGTCAAATAAAGTCGCCACAAATTGTTCTGATTCACAGTTCACTCTTCAGTCGTGATTAGTGCCCTCGAAGTGTCATTGAAAAGGGTAATGGAAGTTAGACTGTTTGTCAACGCAGCAACACTCAAAGTTTTTGCCCTCAACGCTTACTTTTAAACTCAAGGATGATTAACCCACGATCTTGGATTGAAATCAACATAACAGAGCCTTGATGACTCAAAAGGTGATTTTCAAGGAGACTGGACTTTAAATCAAGCACAAAGTAACTACCCAAGGCAAACCAGTTGGATAAAAGTAGTATAACTCCAAGATGGAGAGTGTAGCGACAGCATATGGTTAAGCTCCATTTGAGCTGTGCATTTTACTAATTCACACACTAGGCGCTTCCGTCTGTGACCAAATGATCCACATTTTGTCAACTCTCCGTGCCTGTTAGTTACGATTTGGCGAGAATGGACTGTTCCGAAGGGCGGGTCGTAAACTTATTCCTCGCTGATTTTGTTTTTTTTAAGTTGAGAATAGGCATTGGAGTTTGACCTCAGACCGAAGAAATTGAAGGCCTTGGAGGAGAACGATGTAGGCTGCAATCATGTGATCATTCACTTTGTCGCTGGTAACTGGGTACTAACGCAGATAGATCCAAAAATGATCCTTTTGTTCCACTACCAGTAGAAGGGGAGATCATGCAATGCTCTCACGAGGTCTTTTGGTCTTCCTAAGTTACTTGCCAGTCCTTTAGCCCTCGCGCCTTGACATTGAGGCATCCATTCACCTCTACCTCTCGTCAGACTTGTTCATCTTATGACAGTCTCCGATTTGACCTATCTCTTAGTTCCTACCCTTGTCGCGATTCCTCCTTCCTCCTCACCTCTCCAATTTGCGTGATTGCTTGGAGAGACGATGGAAAAGCGTGACTGTTAGAAGAGTCAATTTTGACTTTTCAAATGATATTTTGAATTCAGGTGACGTTAATTAAACTTTGTTAGCTCCCATCTCACCAAACTCTCAAGGTCTTCCTATTTTTACCAAAAAAGCTTAACTCACATTTGCAGAGTCCATTTTAAGTCCACAGAAAGTGACAATTTTGCACAAATTTTAATTTAGTCAGGAGAACAAATGAGGCGAACTAGTTAAAGTCGTTATTTAGAGCAGGCCACTGTGCCATCTGATCTATGGGAAATTAGGAAAAGTAATAAGCCCATGCGTTAGTAGAAAGTAGTGCATTATCCTCACTTCTGAAGCATGGACAGCTGGAGTTGAAAGTACCTACACTCCCCTGCGTTGTAATTGCCGAATTACTGACCGATCCACCAAAAAGGGAATGACAACAAAGTGCAAGTTTTGAAATGAAAACAGGAGTTGTACAACGAAATGACGACGTTCCTTCTAGCATTGCGGTCAACTACCCCAACCTTTGATGACCATATCGGTGGCGAGCAACTCCACTTGTGTTGTTACCATCAACTATCTTCCAGTCATTCCACACATCTTTAAAGGGATCCTAACCTCTCCACCTTTCTTTGTGCTCTTTGTCTAATTGGTTAAGGGTATTCTAGTCTAAACGAATTAGTATAACCCCATCAAATGCGTTTTTTCTGCCTTTTGGTAGTTAAAAGTTAAATAGATTACTACTCAAAATGAGCCTTTGCATTTGTCAAACCATGTGAAGTTTTTTATTCTTGTAAACAAAGCACCACCCAGTCACACAAACGTACAGCCATCACGTTTGCCGCCTCACCTTTCTCGCCCAACTTCCTGCTATATCTTACCCGTAGTACTGCCAGATAGATTGCTATGGAATGTTAAGTGAGTAGGAGGGAGGAAAAGACAGTATCATTCTTCCTTGCCATCTCAAAGGTGTGATACTTCTTTGTGCAAGATTTAGCAATGAAGAAGCTTTTTTAGACATTCCAAGAGTTTTATTGTCATGGCCGTCTTTATTTTGCCTTCAGTGACCAAACAGTTACGGCCTTACTCCACCGTATCCACACATATCCACTTTGAGAACAAACATGTGGCGGTGTGGAACTAAGTGCAGCGTGCCCTAGGGGCGTGTGATGGGTAATAGTGGGTAATAAGAGGACAGTTGAGAGCATAACCAGTGAAGTTTTCTTTATCTTGACGAGGTTTGCAACTCAAAAGCACGAAAGTTATTGCTCAACAAGCAAATGCTCGCCAACACTGCGTTTGTAGGGAGATACTAGCGTGTAAGAAGTAAGGAACAAAAAGAGGAGGTAAGATTACTGTCCACGGCCTGTCGACGTTAGATGGTGATTGGGACCCATCTGCTTACCCTGTGGAGGTATTCAGATTTGCTCTTGATGTGCTAAAGAGAATGGAGAATAGTAATAAAAGTGGCTCGGTAGTCGTGGGTACTTCGACGATCGAATCACGTGGCTTACTTTGAGTCATCTCTGGGTGGTACGGCCTTCCCAATCTGGAGTGAAAAGAAGTGGACGGAAAGTTTCTGCAAATGTGTTTCATTCCTGATCAACTCTTATTCAATTCATCGACTCTAAAAAGCCAATTCGAGTTATGCAACATCAGCAGCACAGAGGGATGGCAGAGAATGCACGGCCAATATGACATACATCCATGCTTTGGAATGCATCGAGCAATTTACCACACCTTGCGATTTCTCGAAAGCTAATACAAGTCACAGCAGCTTCACTATGTGTAAGAGACCACCTTCATCACCCTCCTACTTTCTGGGAAGAGTTAGTGGACTGCCGAGACGTTGAACAGCACATCAAAGAGGAGAGAGCTCCACCTTCGGGATCCGTGGTGAGATTACGCAAGTGTTTGAAGTCACTGGATGAGCGAATCAATGCCTCGCGACAAAGGGCCGACAAATGACCGCAATGGAGACCTACTTGCTTCCTTATTTTGGCCACTAAGTGCTGATTTGGTAGGACATTCAGCAAACTAACCCTACAATATCATCCCGTTTAGCAAATTAGGCCACATTTTACGGCAATTCAGTGATGTTGAGACAAGATGCTTTTAAGCATGGAGTCTAAGAAATGTGTTATGCTCTAAAACATGCTACACATCCTCACGAGTGCATTTTATGGGCGTGAGCTCCGTTGTGACACTTTCGGCACCTTCGACGGAGGCATGAAAAACCTCCAACAATAACACAAGTGGCAGCTGCATTCCTTGAGTTGGTTGTGAGATTAAGAACTTGTGAGAGTGGTTTACTTGATTCACACACACCACGAAACATCTTCCACACTGGTTACTTCACTTACCTGAAAGGCTACCCAAATAGCTGGAACGTACTAATCTTCTGTATTGGCCATTTGGTTGTCCTGGAAATTAGTTTCTCGTAAACCACTTCTTCCAGACCAAACTTTTAAAAGCTCCATATCTTCACTCAAAGAGGCGAAATCTTCTCCATTTTACTTGCAATGTGAGTACCCACCATGAGATGTCTAGGGCTAGGAGAGAAAGGGAGAGGACGTTGAGACAAATTTTCCCCCAAAAAAGCATACGCCTGTTTGATAAGGCTTTGTTTTTTATAGACAAATTCATGTATAAAATGCGGCTCAGAATTATCTTTTCCTCTACTGTTTTAGCTCTACCACGCCTTTATCTTTGTTAAGAAGGAATCTGTTTCTTCATTGCACCCTGGTGCGTACAGCCACACACCAACTACTGTCTGCCATATTGGCGAATGGTGATTAAGTCAGCCTACAGAGTGGTCGCTGGACAATGGCAACAGTTCGGATACCGCTTTCATTTAGCATGAAAATCTGGAGTCTTTAAAGATAATTCAGGTGCTGCATGTAAGTAAATTGTGTCAACGTATTTTTCCATTTGCTAAATGTTGGATTAACTCCACCGACTTCTTAAGGACTGTTGTGTAGAAGCAATGCATTACCGGTGAGTCGTTTGCAGTCCAGTAGTCTGGTTAGGGTCTACGTCCTATCCACTGAGGTGGGTGAAAGCCGCAAACTTTATGGTCTAGATGGTCAGCACCGCAGGAAATGGCATATTTTGACGCATAATATCTAAAGTAAAAAAGACTCTAAATGCCTTGCCTATTGGGGCTATCAACCAGATCCAATCTGCTCCCTAGGACGTGAATTAATTAATTCATTAATTACGTTGCTAGGTGTCGTTCTGTTCGACAAATAAACAAAAGTGCTACTTCAAGTTATGCATTTTATCAACACAAAGCGAGATAATTACAAGCTAATTTAGGGCAAGAATAAGTTTCTTGCAACTTCTTCCCCAAAAATTTTCGTTTTTGAATTCGGAGGTTGATACGTCGCCATACATCACTATGTGGGGTTTGGTGGCCCACGTAACCATTCTACCTACATTTTCTTACTTAAGAAGACGTTTGCCTCCTTGCATATAGCTGTCTCAAGTGTAAAAGACCGAAAAAAGCAAGTGGGCATTTATTATTAGTGGGCTGGAGGACTGGACGGGTGACCTTGAGCACGTTCACCTACCTACCCATCAATTCATCTGACAGTCCATTCATCTCTTTTGTCCTTTGCAATCCATGCAAGGTAAATGCCCTTTTTACTAACCGATTTTTATCTTGCTAACTTACATTCGCCCACCTTTTGTAATAGAAATAGCATTCACATCACCTACAGTCTGCCTGGAAACCCTCTTTATTGGCCTAGTCTGCTACCTTAAAAAATCTACATAATGCAGGGGGAAGATAGCATTCGAGCCAAGTCTGCATTGGCATTACCGCCTCTGATAGCAAAGGTATCGCATATTCTTCCTGTTGGAGTAATAAAATTGACACTTTGTTGAGCAGTTCGGATTCGTCGGGATGTGCATCACCGCAGTGCATTGCTTTCACACTTTAGGTGTCTCTTATTATGTTTGGTAAAGCGATTTACCTAGTCAGGCGAAATGGCGAGGCATTCACAATTAGAGGAAGAATAAGTAGAGAGGTTGGCGACTTGAGTGATGCTGCCTCTTAAGACGAAGTTAATGAAAGTTTTCTTGCTTGTGCAGCAGTCTCTCTACGCATCTGTAATACCAAGGTAAAGAGAGGCGAATTTGATAGAGAGAGCAATGTCTTCATTAGCGAGCTTGAATGCTGCAGACGACAGATTTTCAATGTGCCTGAGCAATGCTGATATGGAAATTGGGTGGAAAGGCAGAATGCACACAAACTAGCATACCTACAAGAGTATATTAACCATAAAACAATTGATTCTGTGGACCTTGCTTTCAACAGATAGTCTAATCTATCGAAGCCAAAGGGATGTCTCTGTTTTTAGGACCCAAAATCCTCTTGCACTGATGACCGTGGAAAACTTCCCACTGGGCAAGTCAGCATCGCGAGGCATCACACCACACCACACCACACCACACCACACCATACCACACCACACCACACACCACGGTTCACTACACTAAAAGTCTGCATCAAGCCACACCTTTGTGAAGCACTTTGACGCTGGAGGGGAAGTATGCAGCCGCACCGACAGAGTCTCATTTTTCTCTCTTAGCCGCCTGTCAGAAAACGTGGCAGCTGCCAATCACAAAGTGAAGGTGAGGTGTGAGGTCTCGAGTTGTAGGAGAGGTAGCGGAGCTTCATAGTTGAATGGCTTTTGGAAAGTGCATCTCACATAGCCATCAATGCTTTGCAATGACTCCTCAAAGTTGACTGCCAGTGATTTTGAAAAGTTACATGGAAAACCACGCAAACTCTTTCGGTTATCTGGCAATGACCTTGACAAAGTGACAGCACGTTTAGAGCTTTGCGACTTGAATGAAGAGCGTCAAATGTTCTCTGCATTTTCGGCTTCCTCATGATGACAAAAGGGAAGCCTACCACTCCTTGCCAACTGCACTCGACGCAATGAGAAAATCACCTCTATTTCTCTATATCTATCACAGGCGGGTAGCCTTTGCGCATACCTGCATCCTCTTTTGTCGATTTTAGACCAGAACAGAGAATTACAACTATGACATCATCGGCGTCAATATCTTAGCCCACAAGACCTTCTGGTATTCACTCGTAAGATGTACATTTACAGCGTTTCCATAGGCTTTATTCAAGTATCTCTTTAGCTTGAGAACTTCAAACACACTGAGAGAACAGAGGAGGAGTTTATCATACTTCTGGCGGGGATCATGGGTTCAAGTCCTTACTGATCGTACTCTAAAGAGCACGGATTTAAATTAAACAGTGTTATGAGACTCGAGTAGGAATTGTGGAACGCTATGACCCTACTATTTGGCTACCATGAGCGCTAAAACTGAGGTACTGGTTGCCTCGCTGCTTAGTTTCACCATCTTCCCTTTTCTCCCTTTCTTCTACCGTTACACTGCAATCTTGGAGATCCCCATAGTCAGCCAGTCCAGCCCTTTGATCTTTATGTAATACTGCCGTAGGGAGACATAGTCAAGGAGATTTAAGTTGCCATACCACTGGCAAAAGATCTTCCTCCTCAAATTCTGACAGCAAACCTTATGTAAATATAACATCTGCCTCGCTACTTGTATGTATTAACAACGTTGACAGAAACGGATTAGTAGAAAATCCCCGAAGTCCTCGTTCCTTCTCCTTGCTCGCTCTCCTAAAAGTGTATGAGTCTAAATGATTGCCCTCTCCACTATTGATTAAAGGCGCCTACTAGAAGAAACAGTAAGGAATGCTACGTATTCGATTGTCAGCTGAAATGCAGAAGAGGAAACCGGAAACAATCCTGCCTGGAAAGTAGACAGTGATGCTCGATTCTAATAAGCAGTAGAGTAATTACCTACAGTATCCTTTTACGGTTCCTTCGCTACTTCTGTGGCTGTCTTTGGTTGCCTGGAGGCCTCCACAACAATCACATCAATTGAATAGTTTTCGATTACACCTAGCTCACTTAAAGGCACTTACTTGCCTGGGTTTCTCGCATGGCTCTCCAAGCTATTATCAAAGCGACTTTTATTATGCAGACGAAGATAAGATTGTTCCAGTGGAATTTAGGTTAGGATTTGCCGGCCACTTTTACTGCATTAGCGAAACTTTCACATTCACTAGACACCTAACTTGCCAGGTGGGAACCGTCACTCGGCTGCCTTAGAAGCGCCAACTAGCATTGCCCTCTCCTTTTTGTCCTCCTCATCAGCCACCTGCACCTCCAACTCTCATAATTTATAATAAGATTACAAGGCTATAATTATCTCTCTCAGGAAGTCACATTCTCTGACAAAAAGGTAGGATGTTTTGAGAAGATAGGAGGTTAGCGCTGGCAAGGTGGAGTCTTGGAGTCACAACACACCACCTCCTTGTGTCTGCATTATCTCACCAAAGTAGAACCAAGGTTCCGAGTATTTAAACAATCAACAGTTTAAATCGGAATGAAGGTGGACTTTTTTACCAAAAATAGCGCTGATGAGTTGTTGGTATGTTTGGTGCTGGTTTTCATAAAGATGAAGCTTGCCAATTGAGTCTTAAGAGCTGGCCTCTTCCAATATCAAATGCAATGTGGTGGTATTCAGTCCCACAATCGTAAACTGTTTGTGCAACTTTAAAGATAATGCTCAATAAAGTGTCCGTTTTATTGCCTCGATGGGAGGAAGATGCAGTGTCTTCGCAGGTAAAGGTAAAATTAACTTCGTCTTTGACCGCCTACAGAAGTATACAAATGAAAATATTTAGACACATTTTCCTAACCCAGTCAAGGCATGGTCAGCGTCAAAGTTAAATATTCTGTGAAGCACAAATGAGTGCCACCATACTGCTCTCCTCCTCAGGCTTTAAAATGGTACTAGCCTTTGGTCTGTGACCAGGGCAATTAAGGATGCCTACATGAACCTCCTTATATCCAAAGAGGCTGCAAGTTGGACGGACAATGTGTCTTCAACAAAAGACTTTGCGTACCTGCTTACGGGATACAAACAGGTAGATGAAGAGCAGTCATAGAATTTTAATTATCTTCCAATAAGTTGTGAGGAACAAAAGAAATGGATTGGTTGACAGATGGTTTGACAGGTGGGTAGGTAGATGGACGTGCTCACGGTCATCTGTCCCGCCCTTCTGCTGTCTGTTTGTGATTTTCAGATTTCTGTTAGGATGTTGAAAAGAAACCAGAAGATAAATACATTTTAAAATAATAGTTAAATGAAAAAAAACGTTTCTTTGGCACAGGCACAAGCGTGACATAATGACGTGGGTTGTCAAACCTAGCAGTGATGTCTGGTGGCGTGTTAGCCTCCAAAATGACCAATAAAATTTCTGGAAGAAATTTACGAAACACAAATACTTGCTTTGAGTTAGACGCAAATGGCTTTATTTTTTGTTGCTGATTAAAATGAGGCTATAAATTTAAGTGGCGATTTTCGGGTGTTTGTTGATCGAAACGAGACCTGACAAGCTAAGTGGTATGCACCCAATTGACCTTCCACCCCGTAGAGACTAATCGAATTCATTTGGCGGTAGCGAATCGGACCTGCCTGACTGGCCCCCATTAGTAAGACAGTTAAAACCATATTTCTGTTTAAAGCACCCAATGGCATCTCCATTCACCTTACTGTGCATGTAGCAAGGAAGTGAGCCGACTAAGTAACATGGTCGTCAAGACATGAAATAGGAGGCTTTCACCTACCTCAGTAGGTATTGCAACTTGTGAATAAAGTATTTCAGGGCGAAGATTGGCTGCAGACCCACATCAAACAAAATGGATGTGAACAAGTCACTGATGATGCATTACTTGCTCACAACAGTCCTGGAGGAGTCGATACGACCAATCTAACTCCAACGTGATGGTAAGCGAAACTGTCAACTTTCTGATTCTCCATAGTAAAAGGGAAAATGCAGTGGCACGGAATTTTTACGTATAGCACCTGAATAATCTTTAAAGACTCAGTCTGTTCAAGCTGAATGCAGACTGAATTTCAACTGTCGCCAATGTCCGGCAACCGCTTTGGAGGCCGACTTAATCACAATTCTCCAAGACGGTATGCAGTAGCTTTCATGTGCTTGCATGCAATAAGGTATGAAGAAGAAGCCAATTTTCTCTAAACGAAGGTAAAGGTGTAGGAGCTGCGAACCCGCACTCCAGAAGAGGACTTCAAGTTAGAACGGTAATGATCGCCTCACTCCTGTCATTGGCAAGATTTTATGTGGAAGTAGGGAGGGTAAACCATCACCTTCTAGCCTTTGACAAGCGCAGAAGTCTTTGTTTGACTTAAACCTTCCTTAACTCATTCGTCTTAAATTATTAAGTGTCCAAGGTCAACTCACCATTTTAAATGAGAAGGTGCAGTGGCATAGTTTACTTATCTGACCACCCAAATCACCTTAGAGACTTAAACTTGAAGTGACTTCTCTTGGAATGCAAGAAAGTCATTTAAATCAATATTCTTGCTAATTCCTGACGCCTAAGGTGAGGGCCTATAGAATCAACTTGTGTCAAGATAGTTGGAGGCAACGGATGGCGGATTCCGTACGACAATGTGCAATGCAGAACTCCGATTCCTCTCAACAAAGATGAAGACCTTAGTACTGCGAATATCCACTCATGCAGAGGACTTCTAGCCACCACCAAGGTGGCGATATGATCTGTGTACGACCTGTACGACCAAATTGTTGAGGGGACCAGTTGCATCGTGGAACTGGTAATAAAAGCACAATCCTTCACGACGTCGTACTTCTCTGACAAGGCTCTGTAATCCTTAACTAAGCTACAATGCTTCAAGAGAGCAAACTGGAGGAGGAATTGTGCTTTAAAATTTCTTCGTCTTCCGCCAATTCCAGCAATCTCTGACTCAAGCATCAAGCAATAAGTATATAAGATCCGCCCTCGGAGAGGCTGAGGAGGATTGGCTAGGCATCGCCAGGCCTCCATAAAATACTCACATCCTCCGCTAACGGTGGTCTGAATGGCCAGGCACAGTTGGGACGAATCAGCGATGCGTGTTTTACCCAAGAAAAACTAAAGTCTCCTGGCTGAAGCGCATTTAATGTTATTGGTCCTCTCTCCTCATCTCCTGCATCGGCTGAGTGTAGGAATGAATGATAAATTAAAGGCTGTCAATGCATGTTTCAGGCAAAATTAAAAGAAGAAAGTAATGCTTAGCTCCCAGTGTTTTTGTCAGCCCTTCCTATCCACCTTGAAAAGAAACGGTCATTGTTCGCTCTTAACAAATGGCATCATGACTGCTAGATTGTGCAAGGCCTTGAAGTTTGCTATTGTTACTGACAAAGGAAAAAGTGATGTGATAGTAATTATTTTATTTTGTTAAGGGAAAACCCAATTTACCTACTCCTGTTCCGATGAAACTTTTTGACTTCCTGTAAATCACTCTCCAGTTCCTCCACTCACTAGAGAGAATCGTCAACCCCCAATGTGGCCCAATCGCCTGATGTCTGCATTCATCTACCGAATGCTTTACAAATAGACAAATTGGTTCCATAGCAGAGGAATGGCCATCATCTGGTTGATTGATACTATGAATACTATCAATGGAAGAACGAATCAAATTACAATAACCATTTGAGTCCAAACTGAGTCATCGTAACAAGGAGCCTAAAACTGAGGCTATCGGAACTGGAGAGCACTTACACTGCAAAAGCCAAAGCAAAGAACAATAAAAATGGGAGAGTGACATCATCTCTTGGTATGGAATTAATAAAGGACAAGGCCTGGATAGTTACAAAGTGTCAGTCAAATGACCAGAATGAGGGGAAGATTGAGATGCCATTTTACGTTGCTTACTGCATGAAACATCGCTTGAACACTTCCATTGCTAGTGAGAGGTTCTATGAATATTCTCTCAATTCAATTGGTTAATAAAATTATCCTGCATTTACGGGACACATAGCAAATTAAATAGTGGGCTAACATTTTAAACTCCCTGTTTGCTATCTTGATGGAAAAGAAGATTGACTCGCATTAATACCTTCAGCAGTCCTCCAGTCTCTCCGCACGCCTCAACAAAACACGCTGGATCAAGTTATAGGGTCTCTGCCTCCAAGTCCACACAGGATGGTGAAGACTCACTAAATGAACTCGTTCTTGTAATAACTCATTTTATTAGCTAAACAAATCAGGGTTATGGTCTACTATTTATTTCCCAACAAGACCAAGCACCACAAAATAATGTCGTCATATAGCACCTCAAGCCTACATCGAATTCCATGTTTATGAAATGGCTTACCACTGAAAGCGAAATACCACCCAGGAACATACAGACACACATAGTCACCTCGTTTTCCAACCCACTTTCCCCCTCTCCACATCTATCTGAGGAATATCGGGTGATGCAACACCTACCACCTAGAGAAGCCATAAATAATGGGTAACATGAGAGGAAGAAGGGAGTAATAACTCTATTTTATACTATTCTAAGATGTGAATCTTTTCAAGGCTTAATAGCTGTGTGAGGTGTCGCCTTACCCAGCGTTGTACTGTGACAAGTTGAGTTAGTCTTGCCAACCCTCGAGTTGTATTGCATAGAGCAGATGATACACAGTCGTAGTTGGTGCAGTTGTCATTATTTTGTATCTAACAATTGAACTTAGCCACACCCACAATAACATTCGTACAGACTTATCTATCTACAGTAGGAATATGCATGCAGTGTTATGGGGGCGAGAGTTGCGTGCCCTAGAGACGTGTGATAGGTGGTACTGGACAGTGAAAGGCAGATGGGGCATGGGAGCCCTGAGTCCACAGTAGAATGGTCAACGAGAAACCGTTCGCCAATTTTGCGTTTGTAGAAATGTGATGCGTGGAAGAAGTGGAGAGGTAATTAGGATGAGAGCTTGGTGTTCCCCGCCTGCCAACGCATCTAGTGAGGGCAGCCATTTGCTTAAACTCCACCCCCACTTTGTCACCCAATGATGATGTCAATACAATGGTTTATAACTCACAATCATTGCTACTCATGCTCAATCCTGACTTTCTGTTCTTGGAGTAATTTGTTTAGCAGTAAGACGGGTTTCTCATGAAGAGTAATAGAGGGTCATGCTGCACGCGATGAGGTATCTGTGAGTGCTTTGGTGGTAGAATCAAGTTGCTCACTTTCAACCACTTCTGGAATGCACGTCCTTCTCCATTTGCTGGCAATGGAATTGACGAGAAGTTTCTGCAAGTGTAAACAAAACCGAACAGGCTCCAATCCCAATCATTAGCCTTGTACTCCACCATCACTAGGATTCACCAGGAATAGTTCATTTCAGTCATGCACACTGCATGTTCACTCGATCCACCTCCTGCGATCGAACATCCAACCTGATTACTTCATCAAATAAAAGCGTTACAGAAGGCCTGAAGGGCAATTTAGCACCCGAATTATTTGGTTCCACAAACTGGCTTTCCCTGGACACTACTTTTGGATGCTCTACGTCCACTCATAAAGTGGCGAGATCCGCCTTGTTTTACTTACCTTGTCAACTGTCACCTTGAGGTGTTTTTTGGGGTGGAGGGAGGTGAGGAGATGTTGGGAGGGCGGAAGAGAAGGGGATTACTCGTGGTTTTAAACAGTGTAGAAGAATGCGTAAGAAGCGTCTTTGCAAATAATGCATCCCGTTTTAGAAGAAGTTCTAAATTTTACGGGCACACTGACCAGGATTTTCTGCTGCTTTGCCTACTTCGTCTAGACCACGAGAGGGGAAGACCAAGAGATCAGGAATGGGGAAGAAGGCTTAATAGTTTGGGATACCAACAAATCACTGCCAAAATTGAATAAAAGTTAATCAAAATGACACGCGTGAGACCTCATTAGTTGGTCGCCCTACTAAATAAAGGAAGTGATTAACAATTGCAGTTGCTCTTCCTCTGTCACGCATCAAAACATGTTGAGAGAGTCATTTTAAAGCAATTTTTGGATCAAGGTGGTGGTCGGTAGACAATTTGAACAGAAGAGTCACAAGAGGGGAGATGGCTAATACTGAATGGATAAATGGCCTTAAGTAGATGACACCTTCACATCAGCAAAAACGCAATGAGAGGTGGAAGAGGACAGACATTGATGGCATGAGGTAAGAGAAATACCGCACAATGGGGGAGAGGGGTGAGGTGGAGAGACTAGAGGACAGTACTTGCATGTGAATGTACACTAGGTGTGACTCTGTGTGACTCCGAGTGTTTACCAGTGGGGAGGAAGCATGTTTAGTTATTACTTTCGTTTGTCCGTTCGTTTGTCGCAGCGAGATCGGGACTAAGTCGGCCAGCAAGTTGAATACGATCCATGGGTTTGTCTTGGTTCTCCATGGGCCTCCTTACTTTCAGATTTAGCATTGTCGTATGCACCTAAATGTGACTCATTGTATGAGTATTCATCACCACAGCATTGTGAGTTCCTAGACTGGAATATGCAAGAAATAGACACTTCCGGTCAGAACACCTGGGTTCATAGCCATGAGCTGAATGGTCCACGTTAACTCAGTTCGAATCGGCCATCTACAACTTTCTTCAGCCTCCTACAGCAGGTTGCTTGCTTAAGTTTTCCATTCTGGCTAGATAGGAATTGAGGTTAGTTGCTGAAAATGTGTTCTACTCCAGCGACAGTTGACTTCAACTTTTGTCAACATTGGAACCCAAATGATATTCAGTGCACCGCCTCGACGGAAGGTGACTTAAGTCATTGTGTTTATGGCATTTTTGGGCCAATGTGAAATGAGCACCAAGTGCTGGACGTATATCCAGGCGATCACAGGGTTGGACTCTGTACATGTGAATGGCGCGAGCGCCCACAAATCACTCCAACCACCAACTGCCCAGGGCAAGGACATAAAAGAGCAGCAAAAGTGCATTAATCCCATAGGCAATCAAGGAAGTAAATTGGTTCTCCTTCTGACTGAATGGATCGGCTCACCCATAAAAACAAAAGTTCATTTGTGGTTTTTATGGACTAAATCAATGGACCAGAAGTCATTCCATGTAGTAAGGAAATAAAATTGCAGATAAAATTGGATGAGATATCGTGGAGGCATGAAAGAGGAAGGTAACGAATACTCATTTGGACTGATGCCTCGCAAGGATTACTGCATGCTCTCGATCCTGAAGGGAAGGATGCGGAACTCACCCTCTGTGCCAGCACATTGGCAAAATTCCTCACAACAACTGGTCCTTTTATTGTACAGGACTTTTTACATCACTTGCGTTATGATACTAGGGCTCCCGCGAGCACCGGCATCAAGCATCTGATGGAGGATCAAAATGTAACACAAATGATGTCTGTTTGGAGAACAATCTTCGGTCCTTGGGGAATTTTAGTTACCGTCTTGATGATAGGCATCATTTTCATGTCAGCAGTCCACCTACTCTTCCGCCTTATAAGGACTTTGGAAGGAGCTCAGAATACTGCACTAATAGAAGCTGTAAGCCATTCAGGTACCCAAATACGTGAATTCTTTGCCTCTGAAAGTGACTTGATCTCATGCTCAAAAAGAAAGCAGCGAGTTGTCGATGACAATTAGATTTGAAACTGCTCCAAAAGGTCCAATATGAACCGACTTATAGCCTTAGTCTGCAAAGAGGTAAAGGAGGGGAGCAGGCAGCATTATCACCACAATTCTAGCAGCCGAATGGGCGCAAGTGCTGCGAGAACACTATCTTGAGGCCGGCAGACCTTGTTCATACTACAGGGGTATCAATACCCTTGAAGCAATGACACGAAGCCTTATTAGGCCTTCATAGGGGAAGTAGGAGAAGATGCTGGGCAAATAATGAGACCAAGCAAACCGACAGACAGTCTTTAATCATAAACTTGAAGTAAAGACGGTGTATACCGTTCGACTAACATATAGATAGACAAGGTACTTTGTCATATTAAGGTGAAGGGTAGTAGGATAAGTAGGTAACACATTGTTTACCGGACCAGATTAGTCCGCTGAACAATCGACAGACGCATGAGTAACGGCTTCTTCACGCACCTCGAGGTAAATAGGCGACACTGTGATGAGGAAATTACAAAGTGCTATCACTCCACTCACACTTGAAAGCACAAATCTACCAGAGGTCCCTGATTTTCAGCCGTTTTTGCTTACTCCTTGGGCCTCTTTGATGGGTGCATGGGAGGCTATCAGGCGAAGAGATCGTCTACTTGAACGAGTTCAGTTCCATGCTGCATCTAAGGAAGGTTTCTCCCTAAAGGTTGCAATTTCTAGTTAAAAAGTTCTCCACGTTGACCTTTGTCCGCGATGCAGTTTATTGTTAGGCTAACAAAAAAAGTTTTGAGTGACAACATTACATATCGGACTTACCATAAACTAGAAATTTGTTCACTCACAGGTTTCCGTCAACAAGGAGAAGGATAAGACAACCGGCCTAATAGACATGAAAGTGGTAGAGGAAGAGCATCCATTTCTCCCACAATTCTTCTTTTACTGGTTCCAATGAACTGGGCCCAAAAATTTTCTTCACACGATCATAAACTCACTGCCACCGTCCGCCTTAGGGCTTCACTTGTCGTGAAGGCAAAGAATGCAAGTTAGCTAGAAATGCATAAACTCTGTTGAGCCATCTGATTGTCTGCCTTGAGACTATGCTACTCATCTCCAGGAGGCATTCACTTCCATGCAGGACAAGGTCTGGGTAATACTTAATGCACAATTGGTATTGGTATTGGTAGCTCCGAGCAGAGAAAACAGCGTTTATAGAAGGCATTTTCGGTAGATAGATCAACTCAGTATCTTGAGGAATGACTTAAAACAGGAAAATATTGATGCAGTGAATGAGGAATTCCGGAACAATGGTGGTTTAAAAGGTTGACGTTTCACCATAAATCACCACGAGATTTGGCAATCCAAGTCATCACATTACCCATACTTGCATTTCTTCTCTAAAAACAATTTTCTTCATGTCAAAAGTAGTTTGCAATGCATTTTAGCCGCTTGCGTCCTTTCCTCGTCCGAGCATAATTACCGGACACTCCAGGAGGCAGCCTATCATTGGTGGGTTGGCGGACTGGGTGGGAGACTGTGAGCACCTCCATCCACTAACCTGTCAATTCACCCGCCCATCCATCCATCCATCCATCCATCCATCCATCCATCCATCCATCCATCCATCCATCCATCCATCCATCCATCCATCCATCCATCCATCCATCCATCCATCCATCCATCCATCCATCCATCCATCCATCCATCCATCCATCCATCCATCGCTTTTGTCCCTGCAATTTTCGCGCAACAATCAAAATTCTTTTGCAGATGCTCTGGTTCACTAATCTACATCTTTCTATTTGAGACCTTGAGGTAGGAACGGGAAATATTTTCTGCGGAACCCTTATTCAGCTCACTTATTGCCTGCCAGTAGGGCGATCTTTGAGTCGTCTAAAAGTGGAGTAATTTGGCATTTAAGCGAACCATTTACAATCCTTCCAACATCGACACCATCCACACCCTGCATGGGTTGACAGATTGCGTCTAAGCACTTCAACCTGTGTGCTTCGGTAGGCAGCTAAGGATGGAGTTATTTTGGTCCTTAGCCAGAAAAACAATGCATTTTCCTTGCTCGAAGACGATTAAACTAATATCTTTTGGGCTGTTTCATCAAAACTGCACAAACTAGTCGTTTTCGAGAAGGTGAACAGCTACACATTGGATTGTTTCCATTGCTGACTTACTAGCCTCAGCTAGCGACCTGGAGACTGTTGGTGACAAAGAGGGAAGAATTTGATAGAGACGGAAAATATCTAGACTCTCTTTGGATTTATTGTTAAGTTTGAGTGTGGCAGAAGGCAGGAATTTGGTATGCTTAAGTAGAATCAGGGTAAACAGGTAAAATGCATAAGGACTTGTATAGCGGTGGAGCTGTTTGGTCCATCAAAATAACTCCTGTTTTATCAAAATCTACGCGATGCATAACCAACGTGGAAGTCCAATGTCCTCCTACTTTGTAAATTATAAGTCCGTAAAACTTGCCCTTGGAGCCTTGGTAAATAAAATTGAAGTATCACCCATTACTAATAGTGTGACGGTCGACCAACTCACCAATGTCGAAGAACAACCACACAGTTAACCTTAGTAGTCTACGTTAGCGCATTTGAAGAAAGACAGCAGTAGCACGACAGAACTCTTATTTCCATCCCATAACTTGCCTTGGCTGTTCCAAGAGAAAACCCAACACTTCGTACCACATCACGCGCATTACGACTGCACAATGCTACCTGTCAACCACTAAACTTCAAGTGCTGAAAATCAGGCACTTCCCTTGGAGAATGTCGGCCCGATAAAAAATAGTCCTGCCGCTTTGTAACTGCGTTGGAATTCGGTGATGGGAGGCAGTGTCATAGGTCACTTCTGGGATGTTGGCGTGACAACGTTCGCCCGACAAGTCACATGCCCCAGTGGTCCAGCAAATGCAAAAGTTGCAGGCTGGAAAACCATGCTGCAAATCACGCTAGAGAGGAGTGGCAATCTCTGCGATTATAATCTCAGCAAGCACAATCATCTCTGCAAAGTGAGCATGGTCTGAGGATGGATTGAGAAACGATGTGGTGAGTCCAGACAGATCTGTTGTTGCAGCCACAAATAAGTGAATTTTGAGTAGGTTAGACGAAGACAGAAACGAACCATGGTGTCTAAAACTGATGTGACTGTTGTGAAATCCTCTGGACAACCACCCACAACCATGCCAGGTTCAAGGGAAATATTAAAGAACGAATGCATGTGAGTGGTGACCTTAACAATGCCCTGATTCAATGTTCAGGCATCTACGAATAGACTTAAGCGTGTTCGCCCTCAAGAAGGCAGTAGGCTCACGACTCCTTAGAACTGAACACCACTACCCC
The DNA here is from genome assembly GCA_001923025.3 of Taenia multiceps. Lineage (NCBI taxonomy): Eukaryota > Metazoa > Platyhelminthes > Cestoda > Cyclophyllidea > Taeniidae > Taenia > Taenia multiceps. The sequence continues at coordinate 72,872,525 of CM010311.1, read as the reverse complement.
AATCCCTTGCCACCTCTATTAGCAGATCTCTCTTCTGCATTTGGAGGCTGATGTGGTTCGCACTTCCAATTACTCTACCTCTCGTGGTGCAGACAGGTAGGAAGTGAAACGATACGGCTCCATCAGCTATGTCTAGTTGTCCCCTCTTTATATCTATAAGGACGACCTCCAGTTAGACTCACATCGTTCCGTTTATGTCAGGTGGAAAAGCAGCGTTATGGTTGTTGGTAGAGATTGAGGGAATGAGCCCCACTGTCAGTGTCACGGCAACTGATTCGCGAGTAAATGGAAGTTCGGTACAGCAATGTTGCATAGTGGGCACTTGGATGATTCGAAAGCCGTAACAGGAGAGAGAGAGGGAGAGGGAGAATGATAGTGGACATTCATCTCCTCTGTTAGGCTAAATTTTGTTTCCAATGAAAGCCTTTCAAATCACTCTCTGCTTTTATCCACCGAGCCTCAAACGGATGTCTCGTCAAAGTTAAAGCATTCTAGTTGACCGATTGCTGTTCTGCATTTGGATGGCAATCTAGTCCTAATACTCAGTGTACCTTTGTCTAAGAAGACAGACAAACAGGAGGTGAAAGGATACAACAACTGCAGCCACATGCCTTGAACTGAGTAAATGCCACGTTGGTCTACTTAAAACCACACCACACTGTCCTTCCAATCGTCTTCACAAATGGGTTTGGAGTGGGAGGTGGAGCTTGACACCTTCGACAAAGTAGACATCAGACCCGACTCGTCCCTACACTCTCTCGTCTCCCATCTTGATCTCAGTGGTGGAGAGTGGAGTAGTTCATGCATGGTAGTCACCAGTGTGCTCTGTATGCCAGTGATGGCCAAGCTGATGGGCAGTGTGGATGAGGTAACTCTCCGACTACAACCGAACGCTCCTTGTGCCCGCATGATCGCACTAGACGTGTTGTAAGATCGAATCACCAGTACCTCGATGGGCGGCCACTTGTAGAGGAGCCACAAATCAGCGAGTGAACAATTACACCGTGGTCGACAAACAGTCTGTTGCAGTGGAATAACAGAATTATGGAAGCGTGTGACTGCAGTAGCAAGCAGGTTACTGAGATGTCGTTAATTAGCATCAACAGACCAATCGAAATCAGCAAAATCTCACTGCAGGCCCTATTTTATCATCTGCATTGGTCATCACATTGAAGTCGGCCCCATCCATCCAAATAGATGACATTCTGACCACTGGACTGGTGACCAAATGTTGCGAGCATTGCTGTTCACTGAACCTCCATCCCTTAAACGAATGGTGACGTTGACTTTCAATTGAGACTTGGCAAAAGCTTGTCAGATTGTGTTTTGCTGGAATCCGTGAATCGGTCATGTGAGGTCGTGTCATATCCAGTGATTAATTCGCTTGAAGTAGATGTGCCACAGAACAATATGAAACTGTTTCCTTTGGAGTTCCTGTAGCTGAGATATGAAGTGCATCATGGCTAGGAAGCACAGAGATTACTTGTTGAGTCATAGCTGAACGAGAGAAGTTTGATAATGGTACTCGCGTCAAGTCAATGGGTGGAGAGAGCTCTGGATCCTCATGCACATCTACGAGGAACTGGAGTCGAGGGACAAATTACTGGGCGAGATTTTCACTCCGAACAACGCAATCGATTGAGCACTTGGAATGCGGCTCCTTTTCCACTTGTTATTCACCTCCCAATGTTTTGCACCTTCGGATGCTTTCTCAACTCTTTGAAAGCACATTTTAAACAACTTCCTCTGTTCGCAAAATGGAGTTGCCATTGCTTACCTTAAAATGCAATTTCAATCCTCCATTTGTCCGCCCATTAATTTTACAGCGATTGAGTAATCAGGAGCAAAGTTGAGGGCGAACACAATTTTGTTCCCCTTTATCAACTTCGTGGGAAATACTGAGCAATAGCAACCACGGATGTTATGGGGATCTGTTGGCCGCCCATGGACACTGACGAGAGCCAAGCAGCGGTCGCAAATTATGCCCAAGCTCCAGATGAATCTGTTTTTTCGACATTACCACCCACCATTCAAGAGGCAACGACAACCACCCCTCCATTGAGAAAAATCCACGTGAGATTTCCTTCAAATCAGAAGGGAAGAAAATTCCCATAAAGAGTTACAGTTGACCAATCAGAGGATCTCAAGAGTTCATAACACCGATTGTACAATCCTTGGGCAGTCAAGTTGTTGAAATAAATCTTTTACAAAGTATTGCTTTTTACAGCGTACTTGTTTGTTGTGGGTTAATGCCTTCGAAGTGTCATAGGAACAGATCACGGTAGCTTGTTAGCTAAGAAAAACAAGCACATGACTGGCGGATCTTGATAAGTTTACAGAATTTTAGAACTATCCATTTGCCTCCCTCATGGAGGCCACTACTTACAGAACCGAAAGGCTCTGGTCCGCAGTACGGGCATTAACAATCCGTTGTTTACATACCTCGCATTTATAGGAAGACGAAGCGTGGAAGAAGTCAAGAAATGCAGATGGAATCTTACCGATTTCCACCTCTCAGCAAAAATGGTGTGTAGGACCGATTCGCTTGGCCTTTATCTTCACTTCACCATCGCAAAAGATATAAGTGGGATGGTCGTTCACTCACGTTCGGTTAATTTGGATTTCCTCTTTAAGGCATATGAAGGGTCTTGCTGCACGTGGTGCGACATCAGTAAGCACTTCGTTGGTAGAATCAAGTCGCTTAATTTGGGCCAATCCGAGCAGTCAATCCTTCTCCACTTTCTATGACACAATTTGGAAGGGGCATTCCTGCGATTGTAACTAACAGCAAACAAGCTCTTACCCAAACCATGAGCCCTGAACAACGCTGACACTAAAAATCACCAAAAGTACTACCAGATTGTCAAGAATGCGGTGGAATGGTTTATCCAAAAATTTGGCCTTTTAATACGATCCACATACTAAGATTAACCATTCAAGCTGATCATTTTTTCAACCGAATGCATGGAAGGCAATAGTCTTCAGGACATGATAAGTGAGTGCCCGAAGTATTAGGTTCTATAAACTGGATTCTCCTAGACGCAATATCTGAAGTCTTTATGTCTACTCCGAAAATGACGAAACCCTTTCTGTTTCAATTACAGTGCTAACTGCAGCATTCAAATGTTCTAGGAGAGCAGGGAAGAGGAGACTTTTTTGTGCTCCCAAACTTAGAGAGTGGAAAAATGAATGGGACCACTGTTTCCAAGCGTTGTATGCTGTTGTTAAAAGAAATTCCGCCTTTCATGGGCGATCCCCTCATTGCACTCAAAAACTGGGACTCAGGATTTCCTTTCCCTTTGCCCACTTTGTCGTGACAACTAGAGAGAGACCAAGTAAACGTAAAAGCGGAAGAGGGCTGAATACTTTAAAAAATACCGACAAATTTCTGCCTCAAGTTGATAAAAGTCAGTCAGAATGATGCATACAAGTCCTTAATGGAAGATTGTGCTATCAAGTGTTAATAAATATTTTATCCTTTTTCAAGCACATACACACATGCTCTTCGAGAGAGTCCTTTTAAGGCATATATTTTGGCAGAGGCGACGGTCAGTGGAAGTCTGCAGCAGCGCAGGGAGAAAGATGAGTTGGAACCAGAGCTAGACAAAAGACTTCAAATAGGCAGTGCTTTAAAACCAGAAAAGATATGGCAGAAGGTGGAAGAGGACAGACATTGGGAGTACGGGAAAAGTGAGTATTGTACAATTGAGGAGATGATGGGAGACATAGATGACTTCTACTCTGAAGTTGATGTGTCCGGATGCAAAGGTGAACTCAGTTGCTACTCTTGTCTTCCACTCGGAAGAGAAAGCACTGGCAGTTGGAATTTGATCCACGGGTGTATCATGGTCCTCAATAGACATTTGTTGGTTCAGGATCGAAAGAATTGCTTTCGTGGTTAAGCATGGCTACTTCTTTCTCAAAAGATCTGCCAGACCTGTGCCATGACAACGGCGTCATAGGCAATAGGACAATCAGATAAGGATTTGGTTACATGGAGAAGCCAACCGATGCTGTGAAACGGTGTCAGAATATTTGAGGGTCTGATGAGCATCTTTAAAATCATTACGAGTTCAAAGACTAGAATATACAAGAAGCAGCCGCTTCCAACTAGAACACTTTGACTTGTAGCTTTGAGCTTAATGGTGCACGTATGCTCACGTCAAATTGGCCTCCTACAACGTGCTCCAACATTGTACAGCAATTTATTCGCTTCCTTTCTTTATATACAATCTTGATCTTCTGACAATATGGAGAATGGGTTGTTTATGGCGGTTGTTTATCCATTCAAAAAGTTGTTTGCTGAATTTGTGTTCAATCTAAGCGACAGTTGGCGGTAGGTGCTTAGGATATTCTCGTCCTCATGTAAAAGAGCATCAAGAGCTAGGCGTGTATCCAGACGACCGCTGGGTTGGTTATTGTATAATCGAATAGCGCAAGCGCTCACGAATCACTCCAACCACCAACTGACCAGGGCAAGGATTTAAAAGAGCAACAAAAGTGCACCAATCTCCTAAGCAATGAAGGAAGTGAATCAGTTCTCCTTCTAACTAAAGGGATTGGCTCTCCCATAAAAGCAAAAGTTCTTATGTCGTTTTTATGGACTAAATTAATGGATCAGAAGTTAGTTTGTGTTCAGAGGTAGTAAAATTACATAGGAAATTCATCAAGACATCGATAAGGCCTCATCTGGACCGATACCTTGCGGGAAGTACTGCACACTACCACCTTGTCATACTAAGGGGATGATGATGATGATGATGATGGAGACAATTTTGTGTTTCCTCTTCTTGCACTGTTGTGCTCACGTACTTGTTACCCTCATTACTTGCTGCAACGAATAAGTGTTTCTGGAATGAAGTAATTTACGCAATAAGCCTGCGTCACCTTCCCACTCCTTGATTAGTCAACTTATGCCACCGCCGTTCGAATTGACATATTGAGGCGCCCTTCTAGGATCACAGCAGTCAATTAGGTAGTGTGGATTCAAATTGCGACCTTCTACTGACAATGCGCACCAATTCAGCAAGCAGAATCACTTTTAGATGATATCTAGCTACAAGTAAACCAGACGCTGCCGTGAATTTGCACCAAGTAACCCTTTCACCTTGGTTAGTGAGCCAGCAGCAATTTAAATGAAGCTCATTCGCTCACAAGCAACTTGTTTACCATTAGACTGCAATAATTACAGCTTGACAAGGGTGATTAGTAAATTGTTCTCCAGTGCAATAAACCTAGGTTCAATGTAATACGCGCGGGCTTCCGATGAAACCTTATCGGATCTCCAGATGCTCCACTCATTTTCCTTCACAAACGTACCTAATGTTAAAAGTTAAAATGAGCAAATTTTGCTTGTTTAGTAAACAAAAATTACTATCTTTATGTTTCAGGAGTGATATATGTCTTGGCTGTGTGATGAAAACATTTGTCACACATTTGTGACGCCAGAGAAGGGAAGACGGTCAAATTGTCAGATGCATGGTGCTAGTTTGTGCACATCAAACATAACTGCTATTAGATTGGAGTAAAAATGCATTAAAATCCTTTAAATAGATGAACGAACACAATGAACGATTCTGTACCCTTCCTGTCGGAAGTTAAATGAGGTAAGTGAAGAATCAAGGGAAATGGCCCTTAAAATGTACCTCCAACAAGATACTTCCACTGTACCATCACTCCTCAGGGCTGAATATTAAAGTATTTCACTCTTTGAATTCAAAGTGCTGCAGAAAGTGCTGTTAAGGCTTCTGAATGATCATATGCCTTGATTAGCAAAGTGTTTCATAACTTCACCAACAACAATGAACTGCTCAATAAAATCATCTCCTGATCCGACTTCCAAATCGGCTGAGATGGCGTTGCCATTAAGTAGAAACGAAGATCCCTCCATAGAGCTCTCCTATGACAATGATGCCAAGGAATAAATAGCTGCAAAAGTTTTTGCTGTAAAGATTATTTAAGGAGAACTATGGTTATGCTTAGACACGAAAGCATTTCCTTCGACCTAGGATTAGTCAATTGTCTACACTGCCCAAGATTGATCTGCTGGACTAGTCCAAACACTGCTTTGCACCGACTATTCTGATTAGTGTTTTTCCACTGAGCCGCATTAAAAGGCAGGAAAAGTCGCTGACGATGGACCAAAAAATACGTCCATGTAGGACTGCGACAAACTCATGCATCGCATTCAAACCAGTCGGTGAATTTTGTTCCAATCTCACGGTTCCAAAATGACGCAGCAGGAAAGAGCAGTAATTGCACTTACCTTTGCTTTGCCACCAAGCTCTCGGACACGAATGTACACGCACATTTATGTAGCGGATGCCCATGTCTCCCACCCGCTCTTTTTCCCTCCTCTCTCCTGTTATACAATGCTCCTCTTTTCCCCCACTTTTAAGGTCTGTCCTCTTTCAGCTTTTAGCGTGCTTTTCGTGGTGTCATAGTATCATCCATTTGGGATCTTTTATCTAGCCCTGTTCCTTACTCATTTTCCCCACGGTTCTTTTGTCTCCACTAGTGCAGTTGTCCACAGGTTGCTACTTTTATCCTAATTAGTATCTGGAAAGGACTCTACCTAAGTATGTATTGCTTAACGAGGGAGGAGCCAACAAGAAAATGAGTGACCTTTGCCTAGAAGGACAGTTATTTAGCACTTTTTCTTATAATCACGATAAAAGAGACCAAGGAGTGGAACGTCTTGAGTAGGCGTTTGTGTGTATGATGAAGAGGTCTTGCATAAAAAGCGAAACTTCCTCCTGTAAAGACATGCATGCTTGGAAGGAACTGTCCGATCTCTCAAGTTGGGAAGTAATGAAAAACACCTCTGGCATCCCCATCTCTCTCCAAACCCCTAAAGGTGTCGACTTGCAAGGCAAGTGAGAAGAAGTGAAATTTTTACCACTTTTGGAGTGGACATAGATCCTTGAAAAAGCCGAATCTAGAATACCGAAATGTTCAGTTCCAAAGACGAGTATAATCCGGGAATTTGTGCTGGGCCTATGGTTGATGAAGTAACCCACATGGATGTTGATTGGTGGAAGGTAGATTAAATCAACAGACGAAGTGTCAAAATCAACCATTCCTTCTTGCTACTGATTGTATAACAATTATTTGGGTGACACTTGAATGTGTTGAGCTAAAGCCTGGAATACAGCTACCACGTGAGTTGGTGCTAAAGGTTTTTAAACCTCCGCCAAAGGTGTTGAAAATGGCACGACGGAGCTTGCGCCTGCCCAATGCATGAGAGAGAATGGAAAGTTGCAATGATTGAAAGCCTCCTGGCTTACTTTCACCAATGCGACTTGGAATGTGGCCTGAGTTACTTAAGAGGATGTCATTAAAACAACTGGTGATGATGAGAGCTTGCGGAATCCCACTGCGAAAACTTAAAGGTAAAGACAAAGTTAAGGCACCTTTTGGATGAAATTTGGAGATAGTCTTCTTCCTTTTCTCCTCTGCGTTATTGAGGTCTCCAGAAAACTTCGATTCCTCCTAGAAAGTAAAGAAGTTGGTTTCCTAGTGGTTCCTAATGAAGCTGCAGTAATTTGTCGTAGTACTGAAGGATTTGCAGACTGCGCTTGATTGCTCAATTCTTTCAGGGTTGATGGGTTGAAGCTCAGCTTGTGTGTGGCTATTCACATTCACAGAGGTTTCTCGCCACCTGCAAATGGTTCAAAGTAAACGATGTGATTCCATCGATGCCGAATCACATGCGGTGAGACCTGCTATTCTTCCATTAAACAGAGCCAAATCGAGGCGTTTTGGTGAACTATTCCACCCACATCTTCATGAAGCAGCAAAATGGAAGTGGAGGCCAAATAACTTTGTCCTACTTACCCTCATCAGGCGTTCTCCACTTCTTCAACTCTTTTGTCTTCCTATAAATGCAAAGGTGGTAAACAATTGCTTAGTAATTACCTCATCATGCAGCAAACAATGTCATATTTACAAATTGTAGCATTTAATAGGCGAATGCGCACACAATGGGTTGTAACATTACATGCCTCTTTCACTACCCACTACCACCCAGTGGATGCCTATTGAACATTGTGTATGCATGTAGGCGGATGTGATTTTGGGTGTGACGGTGCGAGGATGGAGACGTTCACATTCCGAAGACAAAGGACAACTATGACCGCTTGCCATCTGCTTCATACAATGCAACACAGGACTTGGAGAGGAAACGTACTTTATTGGACAGTGGTGAGTATGACTTGTCAACTCCTACGACACGGCAAAGGAACTCGTGCGAATCTGGCTTGAGTTATTCCGCACCAAAATTGCTTAGGTACAGTGATCCTACCTCTTATTCCCATCTGAATTTAATTTTTTTAAGGTAATGATTGCCACGGCTCCTAACATTCTTCAATCACTTGATCACATAGGGGGTGGAGATGGCAGATGGGATGAGAAAAGTGGAGAGGGCTTGTGATGGGATTTGATGTGACTTGACACGTTAGAAGAAAGAGATAGCGTATTATAAAATCGATTTGTATAATGAGTAAAAAATAGTCTTGTAGGTATTTGATTTTGCCACCCTAAACTGAACGAATGCCTTCCATGAGCCCGCATTGGCCCGGATGGATTTCAACATCCTCAACCAGTTAAAAGGAATTGAAGTTCTGTTAGAGGTGTGCAGAATCGCTAGAGGGTTGTTAAAATGGACTTTCTTGCCCTTGAGATGGCCATCATAGGTTGTGGTGAACGGCACTCATGGCTGTTGACTTCATCGGTGAAAGAGATACCGTCAATCTTATTTGCAACTCCTGTCTTCATGTCAGCGCGTCAACTATGATTGTCAAAATCTGTTGTGTGGTTAGTCCTCTGTGGGTGGAGCGGTCAGCATATTGGTAATCACATCGCGGGTAATGGTCGGTTCTTCGACTTCAACTTTCCATGCGCCAGGAGTGAAGATAACACACTGCTTTCCACCAATACAGGAGCACACTAATTTTTAAGCTGGTGTTTAATTTCTAAGACACGACGGACAAATTGGATTGAACTAACATTGTAAATAACTGATCCGAATAACTCTCACTGATTAACCTTGCTAAAACAACTCAAAAATAGTGCAAACCTATCACGCTTAAAATGGATTTCCGTTGTTTTGCTTAATAAAGACGCTTGGCAACAAATAGCCGCAGTATGGCGCCTAGCATTGGTGGAAGTAGCTTCATTGCAAAAGAAGGAAGAGCTTTAGGGCTTAACAAGATGAGGAATCCAAAAAAGTTTACTGATTGTGATCCAAATCAAGCACATTTTTCCCCACTAAATGTCATTTGAAAATTGTCGGCTTTGACACTTCTGGCAATCACTTTTCCCATCGCCTCTCAGCGCAGTCACGCACGTCGGAGGCGTGAAATAGGAAGAGGAGATAGGGTCGAATCGGAGGCTATGATATGACAAATGAGTGTGGTGGGAGGTAGAGGTGGATAGATGCCACATTGTTTAGGTGTAGGGGACCAAGAAACTGGTGGGTGCTTTACGGGAGGGCAAAGAGCCACGTGGCGGACACTGCGTAATCTCCCTTCCACTGCTAGTTGTAGTGGTTGATTTAGGACTTACTTTTGGCAAAAAAGGACCAAATACGTATCTGATTGTATCTGTCTGGAAAACATTTTTGTGAACATCTATTTGTTACAGTTATACTCCAGTAACTTGAATCTCTTCGGCCTGTTATGAAATTCCGCGTCTGACTTGAAGTCAAACTTCAATACCTATGCACCTCTTACAAAAGAAAACTATACCGCTGTTCAAAACAACTAATTCCATCTATTTTGTAGCTAACAGATTTAGAAAGATGATAAGACGTGATTTCCTTTGGTAACAGAAAGGTGCATCTGATGTAGGAACTTATAGGATTAAAACTGCATTTTCCTTTGATATGTACTACCTTCTTCCATCAGATTTGCCTTGGATGGCTTCTTCGTACCTGGTTTGAAACAAATTCGCCTCAAAATTTACTTTTGACCCACATAGGGGTTGCTGTCTTGATTGAAGCTTTGGGTTTGTAATTTATTCATTTCTGAGATTAAAAAAGCACTACGTAACGAAAAAAAACATTAAAAGCACTAAGTTTATGGTATACCAGTTTTAAAAGGCGAATTTGGTAGAAAAATGACTGTCAAACTATCGTGATCTTTTTCTATAACACTTCGGAGGCATTAATCACGACTAAGGAGTGAACTTTAGAACCAAACACATTGCAGAGGACTTATTTGACAATTTGACAGTCAATAGATCTTGCGACTCGGCAAATCAAGCTTAAAGTTCTCCTTAGTGCATACTACTCCCACTGCTTGGAGAAATTTGAGTCAGTTCAGGAAAAATTATCACTATTTTTGTAACCGATTAATGGGGTGTTAAATACATACCTAAGTTGGTTACTCTTTGACACAAAATGTGTCATGACATGACACTGCTTAAAAGAGGTGGTGGCTTTGAGCATAATTGCAGCTGTTTATGTAGTTGCCATATAAAATCAGAATTGAGAATTGCAGCTTGAAGATCATCACTGTCACCATCAGCGCCAATGCCTCATCCAACGGGACCTTCTCCTATTCATTCATACGATGCCCACTTTGTAATGTCTGCATCCATATATTACAGATTTACAGGAGTCATGCAAAAAAACTCATTCAGGCTTCTTATTAGCTCAAGAACCTGATTTTCACTGGAACAAAGGATCAATTCACTGTACCATTTAAGAAAGGACCTCGCTAGGTGTGGAGTTAAGGTGCCTCTGATTATATTGGGGGAAGCGAGAATCTGGATCGAACCGTATCTTTGGAGGGCAGTAAGGAAGTTAGGGATGCTAACATGAATGGATTGACAATCAAAATCTCGAATGAAAAGGAGCTTTTTAGTTTAATGTAGCGAGTGTCGTTTTGCTGTAGAGCTTATTATTCTTCTCCTTCAGGAGGACCTCTTTCTTTGTTTATTTGTAAGCTGTGTGCACCCAACAGCATGTCGGGAAGAACAACGGCCTGGTGGGTTTGTGTCGCAGACAGAACGCCACCCGTTTAGTTGGTGAGGTGAATTGCAAAATAATTTCGAAAACACATTTCTAATGAGTGCGTTCTTTGTAGGCGACTTGTAATGCTTTAGAGGAGAGACCAAGCAGAGATCAAGGTAAGGCAATCTATTCGGTAGGCTCATTTCATGCGCCAATCAAATTTGGAATTTGGGCTAAATTTTCTCCAAAAAGCAGGAGAGCGGAACTGTCTTTACTGCAAAACCCGTAAAAGATAATTCAAAAGTAATTTTGAGTCACATAAAGTAGCGAACCTGGCTAAAAATAGGTCATGCTGAACTGATTGGGTCTTGTTAACCTGCCGCAGATGGTCTCTGTCTGTGACCCTGTGACACAGTACATGCTCAACAAGATTAGAGGCTTTGCTGCCCTCGAAGGAGTCGCCAACTGCTGGCGCAAAGGTGGAGACTTCTCACCCTGCATACCAAACAGAGAGAAGTGATCCGTACGCACCTCTCGTTAGAGCATACTTCAGCAGGAATTCGCAGAAGAAGGAAAGATTTCTAAAGCATACGATGGAACATCTATGAGTGGAACGGAGCGTCATGGCGCCTAAACTGGAACGAAATTTATGCAGACGTCGTTGTGATAGAAAGGGACGGAATGGATTACTCAAAATTCAATAGCAGTACTTTACAAAACCAGAGGCCTTAACATATGCTAGCGCCTTAACACACTTTCGTCCTTTGAATAATGGAAAGCATATTTAATAAGGCAAGTCTTATCGTTTACCTGTGAGCAGAACTATGGGTTAACAGCGTCCTTAATTATATCGTGAGCTTCTGACACTTCACTCCGCAATTACCTGCAACGTCTCCCTCCCATTCTCCGACTATTTGTAAAATCAACATCCGCGGCATCCTGAAACAATTTCGCATGTGTTGCTTAAGACATCAACCCCTCTGTTGACAGTGCTTGTTTGTTTTGGCTAAAAAATCTGTGGCAGAGCGTTTTTATGTGTAGTGGAGTAATGGCGCGATTGCAAGAACAGTTTAGGAATGAAATTTGACACCCTTATTAGGAGTTGGAGCCGACTAAGTGACGCAATAGCCTGGCCAGAACCATCGTAATGGGCATACTAGTTAGCGTCAACTCCGTCCAAATCATCTACAAGCGCTGAAAATTGTCGTGTTTGGTTTACACGACTCCACACCATCACGATCAGGATGGCATCAGGTCGCCCATCACCGAAGTCAAAGACGCCAAACTCCAATCATACTGCAAACTTACTCAGAGAGCATATTAAAAGGAGATTATTGCACGATTCTTATAGGATCGTCTTGACACTCACTCACGATTAAGTTTTTTTGTTTCCCCTTAAGTTAACTTCAAGATGGCAAGGAAACGAGCATAGAGATGAGGTCTCGTGTCGACAAATGTGAAGGTGTCACGCTCCACCAAGCACTCCAAACCCATTCTCTGCGGCGGTTGGAAGGATAGCACAGTGTAGTGCAATCACCCAACTCAAAGCATTTGGATATCTTTTCTCCTCCTTATACTTCTTTACTTGTTCGCCTCTCAGATTGGATAGGCACGAAAAGGCGAAAGATTAAATCCGTAAACAATGCTTTTAAGTTGGCTAGTCTATTTTGATGACTCTAATCTTATTGGAGTAGATTCACCTATTAAAAACTTGCTGCAAAAACATGTTAAGCAGTTTAAAAGGCTCTTATCCATTCTTGCCTATCTGATAAAAAAGTTAACAGGAATTATTGCCCAGCGAGTAAGTTTTGAGCTCCCCTAGGACGTCTCAAATGCTCTTAAACAAGTCCCTTTCTTGTCCGCATTCTTTCTTTCTTCTTTCAGCATTCAAATCAACTAAGTACCCAGTTGTATAACTGTTAATCAGCATTGTTACCATTATCATAGTCGGAGAATTAGTTTTTGGAGTCTCTTCTCTCAATCTCGGCCAGCAGTCGCAATTCTGCTACAACATTTGTCCCTTCACTCGCATGCATTAGTAAAGATGGTGGAGACACAGTGATGAAAGGTACCCCAAGCTCTCACTCCTCCTCTTTGCTTATGCTTCAAGAAGTGTGTGAGTCTAAAAGTTTGTCCTCCTCACTGCTAGGCAAGAAGCCATCCACGCAAGTGCGTAGGCGAACACTCTAGGACACAATTTGTTAATTTGCCTAGGGCATAAACGGTAAAGAGATTGGACAGTCTGTGATGACTTTATTTGGACACCACCTTCCTCCTGTCTTCCCTAGGCTTTAGATCACACCAACTTGAATCCTTGATAAGCATCATTAAAAGGGCCTAAATGACAAAGATGATTGACTCTCCTTGATCGAGAAGGCTGAAAGTGGGATAAATAATATTTCCCCAGCACAGGACTTCTCGTTTATGCATGCGGATCACAAACAATTGTAATTTTAGTGATTAAGCCTAAATTATGGGGAAAAAAGAGAAAGAAAGTGAATAGCTGGATTGACAGGTGGGCGGACGCGCTCATTCTCGCCCCGTTCAGTCATTCTACTCACCAATGATGAACTGCCCCTTTGAATGCTCGGTTTCCGTGCTCGGGCAGCAACAGTACCTCTTAAGCTGCCTTGGACAAGGGACAAGCGTCTTAAAAAAAGATTTGCATTTACGAGAATGACGTGAGTCACCGAAATTCACAGTGATATAAGGTGACTTATCGACCTCCACATACAGAAACACTATTTTTCTGAAAAAGGGAAATTAACGAAACATGAATTTTTTGCCCTAAGTTAGTTTAAAGTCACCACATTTTTTTTTGGTGAAAAAAACCTCATAAAGCTTGTAGCTTTACATTTATGAGATTTATTTCGTTCATTAGTTTACACTCATCTGACATCTTGTCCCGTAGAGACTAATCAAATCGTCATTGCGGCAGCAAATTAAATCCATTTGATTTATTTCTTGCGGTAAAGCAAGTTATTAAGAGATAATTTAATCGCTTTATTGCGAAGAGGTTGTAAATGAGCCGAATGAAAGCACAGCCTCAACAACTGAGCATTACAGGAGCACCGATGATGCTACCCTTCTGAGCAGTGAAGTGGACAGCCTTCATCTGCCTCAGAAGACATTATTACCAGCGGATTAAAGGTCTCATGACAAAATTAGACCGCAGCATCGAATCAAACCATTTTGATGCAGTCAATTCACTGATGTGGCATTGCTTCCACGCAAAGGCCTTCGAGATGTCGATGAAATTAGTCCAACACCTCTGTAATGGCAAGAGTATTTGTCAACTTTTCGAAAATCATCAAGAAGGCTCTTTGTATTGAGGAGGAAAATGTAGTAGCATCTTTTATTGCCTTTCAAAAGTAACTTTGCTTGGCATACATGAAGACTGGTGAAGTCAAATGGAGACTGTATCTGACTGATTTTAATGGCCGGTGTCCACTTTATTTACAATGCTGTCTGTGGGCTTTAATGTAACAAACTGCAATTAAGAAACAATTTTATTCCTTAATGGAAATACAGACTTTAAAGATGTGACTATCCACCTGTACAGAAGACGATTTTGTCCGTGTTATCGGCCGGCTCACCTCCACATCAGTCATCTGTGTGACCGAATTGCTATCGAGGTGAGTCTCGCCGTGAAAGTAATAAAACTAGCACAATTGTTTGAATTGACGTACGTCTGCAGATTTGTGCGCTAAAAATGCTTTTGACCAAGTCTAATTGGACTGTGTTGATACAATTCCATCTTAATGACAAGTCTTCCTTTGAGAAGCTTCACAATAATGAACTAAACCACAATGTAGAAAGAATGTGACTTGACTGAAAAAGGTACCCTTCGGCCTGCTTGTCTTCGAGTAATTTAAAAAGCTTTGTTTTATGTGAAGGTCCTTTCATTTATTTTTCCATACATCGAGTGTCCATGGTTTGCCCTTGGAAAGACTGATAGACAGGACTAAGAAGTTCAAGAGGACCTCCACAAAATGGTTTCACTTACTACAATTATCGATTTGAATGACCAAGCGCACTCCTGATGAATCTCCAACATGTATTTTAGAGCTCAATGATGCTGCCAGGTGGTTCTACTGATGTTAGAAATACATTAGAAGGAATTACTTGGACTTGTCGGTGCTGCACAGTGAGTATTCCATTTTGAACTCGCTTTTGTAAAAAGGTTGGTGTTAAAGCAAGAATTACTTAAAAATAAAGTAGGAATCAGTTTCTCAGAGTCAATGCATACGAGAAATTTAAGGAACAAACCTCTGTGCCGGTGACAAGGTAACTAATCTGTGAGGTACCCACATCTCCGTGTGGCAATGCTGCATATTGACTAAAGGACTGGACAATAAAATGGCCTGAAAGCCATGGCAGGTAAGAGAGAATGCAGTCGCAGATAGCAAACATTCACGGAAGTCTGTGGTACCTCATGAATGGACTCAGATCTCATATTCTGCTTAATAATTCCACGGAACTTCACCTATTCTTTTCTATCAACCACGTATACTCGGAATTGGAAAGCCATCAGTAGCCTTTGAAAACGCTTTCAAAGTTTTCTCTTTCATGGCTGATTCCCAAGTCTGCAAATATGCACTGGAGTTCTTATCTCCTGGATAAGCGAGCTGGAGTCTCAAAGGATTCTGGCCTGCGCAATTAAATGTGCTTGTCATTATTCTAAAGGGTCCGTGAAGTACTGCTCCCAGGTTTAAAACGATTTGTTACTTTTTCACCAGTATGTCAGTAGCTTAAGTTTTGTGCCCACTTCGTTCCCATGGTGTTCTGTACTGGTTATATTTTTCTTGCTGATATTATATCTCTCCCCTCCTCGTTTTTTTCTCTCCTCATTGTAAAAATGCTTAGTATGGCAGGGCTCTGTTCAATGGGAATGAGAAGTGAGGTGTCCCAGCCTTAAGATATCTACAATTCTAAAGAGTCACAGACGGAGGTTCTTTGCCTAAAGATGTACATGGCTGGCCAGTATCACTAATGAGGGACATTACAGTGTGATAATTTAAGTAAACAGAGCTAAAGTTAGACTGAAACAGTACTTTTACTGGCTTAAATAACCACTTGCAAGTCTTGTGATGAAGGCAATTCTGCTTCCTTGCCTTCAGATGACACAAGAAATGGATAAATGGACGGACATCGTCAAGTCCAGAACGTTACGTGGTTCCAATCACCTCCAACTCATACATTCATCTCCTCTCTTAGGTGCTCAGTCTTCAACTGGATAAAATTTTCACCCCAAGGGACCCGCCCAGCCGAAATTGATATGTCCACTCACTTTGCAGTACATTCCACTTAACGGAATGGCTGACATTCTGTCTGTAATACGAATTTAACACATCGTGACTGTCTCTAGCATGCAGTTGGTTGTGGTAAGTTCATGAGAGGACTTGCTGTGATTGACCACAGTGATCACCAGGAACGAGGCTCACCAGAAAAAGAAAATGAGGGTGTGGAAGAAGAGGTCATGAGACTGAACTATGTGACTCTTCACCTTTCGCAATTTCGACTGCTAACTTGAAGGGTCATTGGCTCTCTTCCATGTCAGTTCTCTTTAACACCTCATTCTATTCCCATTATACAGTCCAATACAGATTCGTACCTTCTCTAGAGAGGTCTTGAAACTACAATTAGCAGGATTTTACACTCAACCGGCCTGATAACTTACCCTTTAACCTCGTGCAGGCAAAGCTCCTTGCACCTGTTATTGACTGATGTAAATTTTACAAAGTGTACGTCCTGCAAATGAACGGATGAGGTATTAACGTTGATGATGACGGTGGTAATGTCTTAGTTGTAAGTTCCGATTCTAATCCTATTAAATAAGATAGGACGTATGAATTTCGGTCTGGATAACATAACACAACAATCGCTTCTGCAGCTACAGCCACCATCCAATCAAAGAAACCTCCATCAAATTAAGCACTGTTATGCGAACTTAAGTGAGTATCAAATAAAATAAAAGTAGGGCAAAATCCCTTAAGTTGACACCCATTCGGCTGAGCAGTGAGAGAAGTTGAATTGACAAGGAGGATCAAAATATCTTTTACCTGTCAAGTTGTCAAATAAATCCCTTATAACGTGTCCAATTTTACAGTGTGCCCTTCGATCACGGTTGTCAGGTTGTCAGTGATCACCTGGTCTCTCCGATAAAACCAGCACGCTACAGCCAGGTTTTGACATCAACGCAGAGTGTAGTGACATTTTATGCTCTGACAGGCCATTTTTAAACTTGGCAATTATTCTAACATGAACTCAGGGCTGGCATTAGGATGGTAGTACCTTAATGATACGAGATTGAATAAAGATTCTAGTCTGCTTTACCCCTCAATGAAGCTTAAAAAATACCCGTTTGTATGTAGTTAAAATGGATGTGGAATAACTTGAAAATGGAGAAAAAACATCCCCTTTTTACTAAAGCATAGGAGAGGTATGCATTTCATTAATGGACTTATTGGACACACTCTTCCGTGATCAAATGAGCTACCTTATGTCAGCCCTCTGAGCAAATAACTTATTTGAATAGGCGTGGTTTCTACTGTAAGGTGAGCTTAGTCCTCAATGTTCTACCTCGGATTACTATTAAAAGGAAAATTGGGCAAAGAGGACTGCAATCCAACGATCCAATGAAATTGGTAAAAGCAGTACCGCATTGCGAGAGAGCTTATGAACCAGGACAATGTTGCTAATGGGGAGAGGTTCATGTAGTATCTCCCATGAGGTTTTTTGCTCTCCTGATGAATCACCTACAGTACTTTATTCCCTGCACGCTAGCGATGGGACATTCACCTCTGCCCCTCATCCTATCCAGACCCGTTCTCTATGTAATAGCCTCAAATATGGCTCATTTATTCGATCACTGCATTATTGGTGGAGGATTGGATGTCCCTCCTCCCCAAGTTGCTTCACGAATGAGCAAAGTGAATTTGTTACAAAGAAGGACCATCGCCCAACCAACCAATTTATAATTCACCGATTGTAGCAAAGATCTCTAAAATGAGAATATGAGAGAAGACAGGATCTAACAATGTAATTTTTTATTAACAAATTCAGCTTTGCTTGTCGCTATCTCCTTCCTGCTTTAGCAATTAAATCTCCTTTCGCATCTACAAAGAACTTACATGTTTCTTTATCCGCTGATCGCAAAAATTAAAGCAATTAACTTAAAAGGATTTTGAAAGGTAAGAAAACCGTAAAATGCAACGCGAAATAGCTATAAATCAGCATTTGCAATCAGTTGCTGTATCTTTAGCTCGATCAGGCGTAGAAATCCACTGTCAATGGGCATTGCTGGAGATTGGCGCAAGACATTTTTGCCAGGAGAATGGGTATGAGGAGTTGTTTTTGAGGTTGAGGTACTAGCTATCACCTGCTTCATGATGACCGACTGATGGACTGACCCACTGACATAGGAATGACTACATGCTTGTCACTTATGGACAAAGCTAACGCCTTTGTAAGAAGAAAAGAGTCGAGCAACAGAACGGAGAAAGCCCATCTACTTATTTAGGCAGATACACGGGCTCCTCAACGCTTACAGCAATCGTTTGTTGTCTCGATGGTAAGGTCTACTTGCATTGTAGCCTTCAATAGCCCGCCGGTCATTCTTTCCTACCGAGTCGTAATATTGCGCATCACATAATCAGATAACATGTTTCAGAACAGTGCATTTCAGGACTGCCCAAAAATTCCCAATTTTATTAAATGATTTGCTACTGAAGCAATCACATACGATCACGCACAGCCATTTCGCCTATTCGCTTCATTCTTCCCTTTCCAATGCCGGCTTCATGTGATTGTGGAATGCCAGGCGCCTTTGCAATATCCGCTTGAAAGGGTATAAAATATGATGAGAATAGAATGGAAAAGGTGGCAGAATCACTCTCACATACCAACCTAGATGCAAATTAACTAAAGACATATTTGTGTGGGATACTTTATCATGCTCTAAAATTTGGTTAGTCCTCTCGAGAGGTGTTGCAAGGAGTAGGTGGCAAGCAGTCGTGGTTATTGCTGTCATTGCTACTACTTTATCTTCAAAAAGTGAATAACCACGTCCGCATTCCATCACACCCACAATTATACACACAAACACACACTATGAACGTAAACAGGTAGTGCTGTGGGACTAAATGTTGCGCACCCTTAAGGCGTGCGGTAGGTAATAGTGGACAGTAAAAGGGCAGATGGGACACAAAAGTCATTGTTGTAGGGCGGGCTAATCAACAAGCAACAGTTCACCAACTTTGCAATTGTAGAAAGACAAGAGTTTGGGAGAAATGAGGAATCTAAGGAGAAGTAACGCATGCTGTCCCTCTCCCATCAACGCAGATGGTGGGTGACATCAATTTACTTGACATTAACCTCGAACCTGCCACCCGATGTGGGTGTGGGTGGGTGGTTGTTCACTCACATTCAGTGCTACTCATTTCTGTTAATGATGCACTATTCTTAAATTTGTCAAATAGTATGGCAGGAGTCATTATTAAGGCGATAGAGGACCCAACTGAACCTGATGCGGCACCTACTGAGTACTTTGCCAGTAGAAGTAAATCACTCAATTCGGACCATTCTTAATTAATTAGCTCTTTTCTACTAGCAATGCAAACAAATTGACGAGTGGATTCTGCCTCCATGAACATTTGCAAACAAGGCCAAATCTAACTCGTTGGCCTTGAACGTCATTTTGCGATATGAGGCGCAGTAGATTGCAGTACGTCTGCATATTGACATTCGAGCGCATTTCGTAAATCCTTTAAGGCTACAAAAAGTCACAGCAGCTTCACCGAAATCTGTGGCAATACATCTTTCCACATGGTCGGAAAATCTAAAGTTCTGTGGAGACTGAGTGAGACAGAGGAGGGAATGGGGGATCACCTTGCATTTCAACTAAAAGGTGCTCACCCATTCTTGAAGGTCTGCAAAGGGGATTAACGTTCCCACATCATGGCAACGATTTCATAACCGGCCTGCCAATAGTTTCAGGGTTTGAGCTTATGGAGCAATCTATTGCTCTACAGATGCCGTTACGAAGCACTGTATTGAGCAAGGAATCCAAGGAGCACTTTCTGCAGCGCGTTAAGTTTGGAGTCTGCTCATATGGTCACGCATTTGAAGAGGAGTTGCTGATTGAGTATACATCGGTTTTGTAACCCTAAATCGTCCAGCCAATCAGGGGTTAGCCAGTCATTTTTTGGAGGTGGAACTACTCTGTATGATATTGCACCCAAACAACGCCTGACTATCGAGGAGTGGCGTAAGAGCCACTTAACTCACACTCTATGATCTCTTTCGGCGCTTTCTGGTCCTCCACTCCCTCCACCCCTCTTTACTACTGAAATACACACACAATCACAGAAGCGTATCACAACTAAGCACTTGTTAACCCCTTTCCCCATGCCTACCCAACTTGAAGTACCATCAGCAAAAGAGGTATTTTCTCCTGCTGGTACCTATAGATGGTCTGAAGAACACACGCCATCCACTGAGGCAGGAAATAAAGCATCCCCTGTGTGCAGTAAACAATACAAGTGACCAAACTCCTCGGTTCATCAGAGAGGATCATTTGAGCCGTTGTATATAACACCACTTGAAGAAGAAACAAGAATTCACTAGCCACTGCGTCGAGTCCATCCATTGCTTCATTATGTATGTCGAATGCGTTTGTGCAGGGCTAACCCTGTACTCCTTTAATAACATGAAAGCAAATTCAGTATCACGAAGATCGACAGACATCTAACTAAAAATAAACGTAATCCCTAATCATGGATGCTTCTGGAGGATAAAAACAAACATCTTACATCTGGAAACGATCATGCTGGTGTCATAGCCATTTGGAAGGATAAAAGGTAGCTGGCAGTGACAATAAAAAGTGTGGAGCGGATACACTCTACCCTGGTCTTGCTGTAGGAAACATCATCAAGTTATGAATGGCACAAGTGTCCACCAACTGTCCAAGGTAGGGTCATATAAAAACAACAGAATCCCACCATTCTCTTAAGCCGTCAGGTTGGTGGAGCACTGCTCTTTCTACCTTGAGGGAATAAATTATCACTAAAGTTAAAGGCTTATTTGTGTTCTTCACAGCCTTAATTTATGGAGCAGATGTACTTTTGAGTACTGAGGAAATAAACAAATAGTAGTGGTGTTATGAAAAGCCAAGGCATCAAAGACTCACCCAAAACAATGCTCTGCAGATATTACTGCACACTTCCGATCCATTTAGCAGGCTTACAGGATGAAACAAAGAAACAAACAAAGAAAGAACAAAGAAGGGTGGAACTGAGGTAAATTATTCAAATTCGGTACAGGACTCATTATCTCTGTTGGTACTTGAGTTATACAGCCACATCTTTTATCGCACAGGACTTCTTGCTGTACACCTTCATCAGTGCCTCGTAGAGCTATTCAAATGCTTTGCATTATGGTACCGAGGCTTTCGTGATCAGGATAAAAGTGTGACATTAGTGACGTCTGTCTTGAGTTCGGCTTTAGTCGTCGCGGGATTTGGTTTACATCTTGATGATAGGCATCACGTTCATGTCAGTGGCCCACCTGACCTTCTGCATTTTGAGAGACTCAGAAGAAGCTCTAGATATTTCATTAGTGATAGCAGCAAGCCATTCAGGCACCAATTAAATAGAATCTACGTCAACTTAAGGAAGTGGCATTTACCTTGTGCAAAACGTGAAGGGACTGGCTGTTGTAGCATCAGATTTGAAACAGATTCAGGGCATCAATATATTATTGGTAAGCGGTAGGCCTATCTACCTACAAATCTATCTGTTTGCTCATTCATTCAATTGCGCAAAACAAATAAAATTTTCTCAAACCTAATTGTTCCTAGTTCTACTGACTTTCATCTACCCATTTGTGCCCCATAAGCAGGGATGGGAAGTCTCTTGTTAAAGAGGTATTACTCACCACATTCGTAGCCTGCTCGGATGGAGGACATTTTGGCTCCTCATTTCCTCTAAGCTTCCCTAATCGTTCTCATCACGCACCAAATCTTAGCGCTGCTTTGAAACCTAGGGGAAGACGAAGGGTAGAGGGCACTAAAGTGCATTCTTTACGAACTCACCAGCCTCACAATCGCCCATGCACTGCATAGGTTAACAACTTGTGTCTGAGTGTATTCACCTGTGTGCTTTCCAAAGACGGACAGTGTTCCACTCCCTCCAACTGCAAAGGTAACGCATTTACTCTCACCCTGTTGAAGCAATAAAGCCATCACTTTGCTCAACACCTTCACCAAAGTTGCACAAACAGTTGGTTTTCTCGAGAGTAGGGAGTGCCATCTCGCGCCCAATAGCCCAATTGAACGTTGACCGCATAGAAACACCATCTTCACGCCATCGCTCTTCGTTCACAGTACCGATACACCAGCCCCTCTGTGCCTTGACAGTAAAGCCTCAGCGACTTTATCACGAACTCAAGCAACATCAACACCACGTAGGCTTGAGTAACTAACAAGATTTTGCCCATTCTACCAACAGACAATACTTTTCCCATAAAATTGAGATAACGACTCGGAGTACACGGCTGCCTGCACAAACATGGATGGAGAACTCTGTCAGCATCACTCCTCTTCCATGCACGGAAAGTAATGTAGGAATTATTCACAATGCTGAGGCAGCGAGATGCCTGATTGGTAGACAGAGCATTGTTTACCGCACCAGATTAGTCCGAACGGTGACGGAGGGCGTGAGTAATGGCCTTTTTATGTTCTGCTATTTGTGATAGGCGACAGCGTGACGATTAAAGGGCAAAACCACCATCACTTCGTTTTGGCTCAAATCCACAAACGATCAAAAACCCTCTAGGCGGAGACCTAAAAGTGGGATTTTTAGATCGTCTGCAACTTTAGTTGTGTCTTCGACTCTATCAAAGCGATAGTCTTCTTGAACGTCGCCCGCACCATTGCTTATGTTATCTACAGTACCGAGGAAGGAATTCTCCTCGAAGATGTAGACTTCCAGCTGAGGAGTCTCCACACTGGTAGGTAAAGTGCAGCACCAGAGCTGTCCGGTTTTCAACACGCAGTAGCCAGCGTCGAAAAGAGCAAAACGAAACAGCATTACTCGAAGAGGCGAGTCAACGGGATTGCTGCAGCATATCAGTGAACTAACGGATGCGTCTAAAATCTGCTTCGGCGTCAAGTAAACGAAGCAGATGAAAATGTTGCAAACGGCGACACGAAACACTTGACTTGCTCCAGATCGGAAAGTTGCTCATTCACCGGATCGCAGACAAGCAGGAAGTGATAGCGGTGGAAGTAGAGGACGATCGCGCTACTAAGTAGGGGATATATTTGCACAGAAAAAAGTCTTTTCACCGTGTGTTCATTTAATGTTACTAGCAAGTGGGACGCAGAAGGACGATTTGACTAGGTGTAGAGTAGACTCATTCGGCTCAAAGCTAAAAATGTTAGGCTTCCTGATCAGAAACGACTACTTCTTATGTGTTTCAGGCATCAAACTCACAATGCTGTAGAAGTTGCTCCATAAAACCCACTTCTTATCTGACCCTATAGTCCTGACTTGCAAATAAGGGTCGTCTTTTATAGCTCTCCAAGGATAGTACTCCTAATGCTTAAAAATACTGAAAGCCAGTAGGAAACAAAGCAGTGCCTCGTTCAACCGGAAAAGCAGTTCGCCCTTCCCACGGTCTAGTAAATGCTTCCACGCTCTGGATTTGTACTGAGGAACTGGCCTTAACACTTCGTTGTGAAATTAAAGGGCAAACCAGACTTTCCCATCCCAAAGAGAAGTTTTTTTAGCTTTTTAGTAGGGAGGAAACTTGAAAGCGTCGGACAGTGGTACGAAATCTGAGCAGAAGGATATCCTTGAAAAGCTGCGACAAATCCATGAATCGCAAACAAATGAGTGGTGGATTTCGTCCCAACCTTGCGGTATTGCAGACGAAAGTAGTAAATAAACCCACCCTCCATGTTTAAAATGTGCTTTCAACGACTCGAGGAAGCATCCGAAGGTGCAAAACATTGGGAGGTGAATACCAAGTGGAAAAGGAGCCGCATTCCAAGTGCTCAATTGATTGCGTTGTTTGGAGTGAAAACCTCGCTTAGCATTCTCCGGTTCCTCGTAGCTGTGCATGAGGATCCAGAGCTCTCTCCACCCATTGACTTGACGCGAGTACCATTATCAAACTTCTCTCGTTCAGCTATGACTCAACAAGTAATCTCTGTGCTTCCTAGCCATGATGCACTTCATATCTCAGCTACAGGAACTCCAAAGGAAACAGTTTCATATTGTTCTGTGGCACATCTACTTCAAGCGAATTAATCACTGGATATGACACGACCTCACATGACCGATTCACGGATTCCAGCAAAACACAATCTGACAAGCTTTTGCCAAGTCTCAATTGAAAGTCAACGTCACCATTCGTTTAAGGGATGGAGGTTCAGTGAACAACAATGCTCGCAACATTTGGTCACCAGTCCAGTGGTCAGAATGTCATCTATTTGGATGGATGGGGCCGACTTCAATGTGATGACCAATGCAGATGATAAAATAGGGCCTGCAGTGAGATTTTGCTGATTTCGATTGGTCTGTTGATGCTAATTAACGACATCTCAGTAACCTGCTTGCTACTGCAGTCACACGCTTCCATAATTCTGTTATTCCACTGCAACAGACTGTTTGTCGACCACGATGTAATTGTTCACTCGCTGATTTGTGGCTCCTCTACAAGTGGCCGCCCACGAGGTACTGGTGATTCGATCTTACAACACGTCTAGTGCGATCATGCGGGCACAAGGAGCGTTCGGTTGTAGTCGGAGAGTTACCTCATCCACACTGCCCATCAGCTTGGCCATCACTGGCATACAGAGCACACTGGTGACTACCATGCATGAACTACTCCACTCTCCACCACTGAGATCAAGATGGGAGACGAGAGAGTGTAGGGACGAGTCGGGTCTGATGTCTACGTTGTCGAAGGTGTCAAGCTCCACCTCCCACTCCAAACCCATTTGTGAAGACGATTGGAAGGACAGTGTGGTGTGGTTTTAAGTAGACCAACGTGGCATTTACTCAGTTCAAGGCATGTGGCTGCAGTTGTTGTATCCTTTCACCTCCTGTTTGTCTGTCTTCTTAGACAAAGGTACACTGAGTATTAGGACTAGATTGCCATCCAAATGCAGAACAGCAATCGGTCAACTAGAATGCTTTAACTTTGACGAGACATCCGTTTGAGGCTCGGTGGATAAAAGCAGAGAGTGATTTGAAAGGCTTTCATTGGAAACAAAATTTAGCCTAACAGAGGAGATGAATGTCCACTATCATTCTCCCTCTCTCTCTCCTGTTACGGCTTTCGAATCATCCAAGTGCCCACTATGCAACATTGCTGTACCGAACTTCCATTTACTCGCGAATCAGTTGCCGTGACACTGACAGTGGGGCTCATTCCCTCAATCTCTACCAACAACCATAACGCTGCTTTTCCACCTGACATAAACGGAACGATGTGAGTCTAACTGGAGGTCGTCCTTATAGATATAAAGAGGGGACAACTAGACATAGCTGATGGAGCCGTATCGTTTCACTTCCTACCTGTCTGCACCACGAGAGGTAGAGTAATTGGAAGTGCGAACCACATCAGCCTCCAAATGCAGAAGAGAGATCTGCTAATAGAGGTGGCAAGGGATTGGGGTAGTGGTGTTCAGTTCTAAGGAGTCGTGAGCCTACTGCCTTCTTGAGGGCGAACACGCTTAAGTCTATTCGTAGATGCCTGAACATTGAATCAGGGCATTGTTAAGGTCACCACTCACATGCATTCGTTCTTTAATATTTCCCTTGAACCTGGCATGGTTGTGGGTGGTTGTCCAGAGGATTTCACAACAGTCACATCAGTTTTAGACACCATGGTTCGTTTCTGTCTTCGTCTAACCTACTCAAAATTCACTTATTTGTGGCTGCAACAACAGATCTGTCTGGACTCACCACATCGTTTCTCAATCCATCCTCAGACCATGCTCACTTTGCAGAGATGATTGTGCTTGCTGAGATTATAATCGCAGAGATTGCCACTCCTCTCTAGCGTGATTTGCAGCATGGTTTTCCAGCCTGCAACTTTTGCATTTGCTGGACCACTGGGGCATGTGACTTGTCGGGCGAACGTTGTCACGCCAACATCCCAGAAGTGACCTATGACACTGCCTCCCATCACCGAATTCCAACGCAGTTACAAAGCGGCAGGACTATTTTTTATCGGGCCGACATTCTCCAAGGGAAGTGCCTGATTTTCAGCACTTGAAGTTTAGTGGTTGACAGGTAGCATTGTGCAGTCGTAATGCGCGTGATGTGGTACGAAGTGTTGGGTTTTCTCTTGGAACAGCCAAGGCAAGTTATGGGATGGAAATAAGAGTTCTGTCGTGCTACTGCTGTCTTTCTTCAAATGCGCTAACGTAGACTACTAAGGTTAACTGTGTGGTTGTTCTTCGACATTGGTGAGTTGGTCGACCGTCACACTATTAGTAATGGGTGATACTTCACTTTTATTTACCAAGGCTCCAGGAAGGATTGTCCAACCCGTAGATTTTGGTGACCAACGTAGCATTACAGATATACAGGTTCCCATGCATTGCAGCTTTCAACCCTGTTTCTATGTCAGCTTACCAACACACAACAAATGTCCGTCTTCTGCCCTCTCAAAATTGGCAAAGTAGCCTGAGGGAGTCTAGATATTGTCTACCCCTATCACATTTCCCCTCTTTGTCACATGCACAGTATCCGAGTTGCCATGACAACGAAGATTTTGCCAACTGAGGCTAGTGAGTCAGCATTGCTTGGGTGGCAATCTTCTCTCATAAATACCTCTTCTAGGCCCGACAAGAGGATCCGCTTACTGGAGCAAAATTAACGACACTGGGAGCATAAGTTTTAGCAAGGGTAATGATCCGATATGGAGTCGTACACCCTTGCGCAAAAGATTAGTTTGTGTGTTGTAAAAATATCGCTCAGAAGAGCATCATTTTAATTGTCTTGGGCAAGAAAAATATGCTGTTTTTTAGTTAAGGGCAGAAATATCTCCTTCCTTAGCTGCCTACCAAAGTACACAGGATGGAATGCTTAAAAGCAACCTGTTAACCCATTTTGGGTTTGGATGATGTTGAGGCTGGACAGACTGTAAATGTTTTACTCAAATGCCATCTTATTCCGCTTTCAGGGAACTCTACAATTGCCCTACCAACAGGCATAAATTGAGCCGAATAAGGCTCCTACAGAAAAGATTTCCCGTTCCTACCTACAGGCCTCAAATAGGTAGATGTAGATTAGTGGACTAGAGCATCTGCAAAAGAATTTTGATTAATGAGCAGAAATTGTAGGAATAGAAGAGATAGATGGATGGATGGGCAAGTAAATTGACAGGTTAGTGGATGGAGGTGCTCACAGTCTCCCACCCAGTCCGCCAACCCACCAATGATAGGCTGCCTCCTGGAGTGTCCGGTAATTATGCTCGGACGAGGAAAGGACGCAAGCGGCTAAAATGCATTGCAAACTACTTTTGACATGAAGAAAATTGTTTTTAGAGAAGAAATGCAAGTATGGGTAATGTGATGACTAGGACTGCCAAACCTCGCGGTGATTTATGGTGAAACGTCAACCTTTTAAACCACCATTGGTCCTAGAGGCCTCATTCACTACATCAATACCTGCCTGTCTTAACTTAATCCTTTAGATACTGAGTTGATCTATTCACTGGAAACTCCTTCCAGAAACGCTGTCCTATCTGCTCGGAGCTACCAATACCATGAAGGCGTGACTGCATGCCCAGGATCCTGCTTAAATTTACTGATTTTGCATTAATTATTACTGAGGCCATGCCCTGCGTGGAAGGGAATGCCTCCTGGAGATGAGTAGCATAGTCTCAAGGCAGACAATCAGATGGCTCAACAGAGTTTATGCATTTCTAGCTAACTTGCATTCTTTGCCTTCACGACAAGTGAAGCCCTAAGGCGGACGGTGGCAGTGAGTTTATGATCGTGTGAAGAGAATTTTTGGGCCCAGTTCATTGGTACCAGTAAAGAGAAGAATTGTAGGAGGAATAGGTACCCTTCCTCCACCACTTTCACACCCTCCACTTTCATGTCTGCTAGGCAGGTTGACTTATCCTTCTCCTCGTTGACGGAAACCTGTGAGTGAATAACTTTCTGGTCTAAAAAAGTCAGATGTGTAATGTCTGTGCATTGTTAACACAGATTGTTGTCGAGAAATCTTCATCTAGAAAGTGCAACCTTCAGGGAGAAATCCTCTTTAAATACAGCAGACTACATGGGCAACGGAGCTGGGCTCGTTCAAGTAGACGATCTCCTCATCTGATAGCCGTCCATGCGCCCATCCAACAGGACCAAAGAGCAGGTGAAAACCGCAGACAATTCGAATCCTTGCTTTTCATGTCCATCCTAGGGAGCTCAGGAATAAAGAAAGCGATAATACCTTCCACTCTAATCGCCACAGTGTCGTCCATCGCAGCTCGTGGTACATAAAGAAGCCGTTGCTGATACGGCAGTCAATTGTTCAGTGAGCTAATCTAGTCTGGCAAGCAATGCGTTTCCCACTTCTCCGACTTCCCTTCACCTTAATGGCAGAGCACTTCGTCCACCTATGGGCTGGTCAAACCGTACCCACTGTAATAATATGCTTTCTGTCGGCTTGTGTGGTCTCGTTATTCGTCCAGCGTCCTGTCTTGCTTTTTCCAAGAAGGCATAATAAGGCATTCTGTCATGCTTAAGAGGCCGATGTACCGGCAATATGAACGGAGTCGGATGAACCCAAAACAGTGTTTTCACAGCATCTGCGCCCATTCAGCTACTGGGCGCATGGAAATGTAGCTATCTACTCCTCTACTCCACCTTTCTTTACACTAAGACCATAGGCCAGTTCCAAATCTGGTTCCCATGAATCACTGGTCATTTTCATTTTGAGCATGCGAGCATGTCAATTTCATAAGCGGATGTAGTTCTAATAATGGGACTTTGGGTCTTCGAAGATTTCATTTCATAATAACTTGATGGTTTACCGCTCCCACAAGTCCTTCTGAGGTCCTATTAAGGCTGAGGTGTAAGTGGTGTGCTATCGTGAGTATGATGCCTACCATCAAGATGTTAGCCGATTCCCAAGAAAACTTAAGATTTCACTCCAAACTGACACCGTTTACGTAACATTTTGGTCCTCCATCTGCTGCTCGAATCTGATAATCACGAAAGCTCAAGGGATGTAATTAGTCCTGTGCAATACAAGAACTGGTCAGTGTGGAGAGTAAGTGTTGTGCCGAATTCGACCATTCGTCGCAGCTTTCCCTTTAGGACCCTTTTGCTGGATAGGGTGATCGAGAGATGCATCACTTCCTGCAAGGCATCATTTTGAGCGAGCCTTTGTTGCTTCCCTCTTTCATGCCTCCACAATATCTCAGAAACCTTTCTCTTCAAGTCTATTTCCACAGTATATAGAATACCTTCTGATGCACTAATTTAACCTATAAAAACAACAACACCTATAATACGAACAGAATCAGGTGAACCCAAGCCGTTACTCCTACAGCATCAACTCCCATTCATCTAGTAGGAGCGTGGGGATCATGCTATCTCCACACTAAGGCTACAAGCCAGTTCCAAATCTTGTTTTTATCGATCATCAGCCACTATCCTTTTGAGCAAGAGAGCGCATCACTTTCAGAAGCGGATGCAACTCTTGCAATTGGGTTTTAGGTCTTCGAAGATTTCATGTATTTGGTAACTGGGGGGCTTATGGCTTCCACTAGTGCAATATCCCGAGACCCTTTAGAAGTCCTTATTAATGCAAAAGGGTATGTGGACTGCTGACATGAGCGTGGTGCCTACCGCCAAGATGGTAGCTGAATCCCACAAAGAATAAAGATTGCACTCCCAATAGACACCTCCATTTGGTGCTTGATTCTGATGATCATGGTAACCCTAACGCCGCAACGTAGGAGATGTGCAATAAGAGAACTGGTTGCTGAGGAAAATAGTGCCAATGTGCTGGTAAAGCGAATGAGTGTCGTGCCAGATTTGATTGTTCTTCGCATTCTTCTCTTCAGGATCGAGAGCATGCAGTACTTCCTGCAAAGCATCGATATGAGTGAGCCTTTGCTGCTTCCCTCTTTCATGCCGCCACAATTATCCATCAAACTTTCCCTGCAATTTCATGTCCTTAGTGCATAAAATGACTTCTGATCCACTAAGTTAGGTTATAAAAACCACAAAAGAACTTTTGCTTTTACCAGTGAGCCAATTCTTTCAGTCAGAAGGAAAACCAACTCACATCCTTGATTGCTTAGGAGAATAGCGCACTTTTTTTGCCCTTTTATGTCCTTGCCTTGGTCTGGTGCTAGTTGCAGTGATTCTTGAACGCTAGCGTTACCCACGTATACAATGTCCAACCCAGCGGTCACCTGGATAACATCCAGCTCTTGATGTTAATCTATATCGAGGCCGAGAATGCTTTGGATAAAATGACAATGAATGTCATCCACACGCACTGCTAAGTTACACTGGCAATAAACACGTCGTAGTCGATTGCTGCTAGAGGATAAATGTACTGGCTAAACAACTTATTCCCCATAATGTCAGAAAACGACTGTATTAAATGAAGGGCTGAAGCAAATGACCCTTGAATTGTATTCCTGACATCTACGATAAGGTACTGGTGCCAATTCGGGTGATTTTGTTTAAAATGACTGCTTCATTCACCTTGTGCACATTTAGGATGCAGCATTTCGCAAAATATTTCCTCCAAATTTTCAAATGTTCGAATTTCTCAATCAATGCTGTGCTCTACATCTTTGTCCATACAGCAATGGACTTCCCTGTAAAACCAACTGCTAATTTGACTGGTTTATTAGCTATGAATTCCTTGTCATGAAGTAAGATTTGTTGTCCTATCCCAGAGCCCTCCGCGATAGCAGTTTCTCCGTGCAAGGCTGGGGCAACCACCTGCACCCCCTGGATATATTTCGTCTGAGTAGTACCAACGCCTCACTGTGGGATCAACTGGCAATTCACCAGGGATGATACTGCCCAGGTAACCTTTACGATGAATATCTTTTTAGTGAGCCATATAAAGATGCAGGCAGCAACTCTCTGGCCGAACTAGTCCCGATCTCGCTGCGACAAACGAACGGACAAACGAAAGTAATAACTAAACATGCCTCCTCCCCACTGGTAAACACTCGGAGTCACACAGAGTCACACCTGGTGTACATTCACATGGAAGTACTGTCCTCTAGTCTCTCCACCTCACCTTTCTCCTCCATTGTCTGTCCTCTTCCACCTCTCATTGCGTTTTCGCTGATGTGAAGGTGTCATCTACTTAAGGCCATTTATCCATTCAGTATTAGCCATCTCCCCTCTTGTGACTCTTCTGTTCAAATTGTCTACCGACCACCACCTTGATCCAAAAATTGCTTTAAAATGACTCTCTCAACATGTTTTGATGCGTGACAGAGGAAGAGCAACTGCAATTGTTAATCACTTCCTTTATTTAGTAGGGCGACCAACTAATGAGGTCTCACGCGTGTCATTTTGATTAACTTTTATTCAATTTTGGCAGTGATTTGTTGGTATCCCAAACTATTAAGCCTTCTTCCCCATTCCTGATCTCTTGGTCTTCCCCTCTCGTGGTCTAGACGAAGTAGGCAAAGCAGCAGAAAATCCTGGTCAGTGTGCCCGTAAAATTTAGAACTTCTTCTAAAACGGGATGCATTATTTGCAAAGACGCTTCTTACGCATTCTTCTACACTGTTTAAAACCACGAGTAATCCCCTTCTCTTCCGCCCTCCCAACATCTCCTCACCTCTCTCCCCCCCCAAAATAACACCTCAAGGTGACAGTTGACAAGGTAAGTAAAACAAGGCGGATCTCGCCACTTTATGAGTGGACGTAGAGCATCCAAAAGTAGTGTCCAGGGAAAGCCAGTTTGTGGAACCAAATAATTCGGGTGCTAAATTGCCCTTCAGGCCTTCTGTAACGCTTTTATTTGATGAAGTAATCAGGTTGGATGTTCGATCGCAGGAGGTGGATCGAGTGAACATGCAGTGTGCATGACTGAAATGAACTATTCCTGGTGAATCCTAGTGATGGTGGAGTACAAGGCTAATGATTGGGATTGGAGCCTGTTCGGTTTTGTTTACACTTGCAGAAACTTCTCGTCAATTCCATTGCCAGCAAATGGAGAAGGACGTGCATTCCAGAAGTGGTTGAAAGTGAGCAACTTGATTCTACCACCAAAGCACTCACAGATACCTCATCGCGTGCAGCATGACCCTCTATTACTCTTCATGGGAAACCCGTCTTACTGCTAAACAAATTACTCCAAGAACAGAAAGTCAGGATTGAGCATGAGTAGCAATGATTGTGAGTTATAAACCACTGTATTGACATCATCATTGGGTGACAAAGTGGGGGTGGAGTTTAAGCAAATGGCTGCCCTCACTAGATGCGTTGGCAGGCGGGGAACACCAAGCTCTCATCCTAATTACCTCTCCACTTCTTCCACGCATCACATTTCTACAAACGCAAAATTGGCGAACGGTTTCTCGTTGGCCATTCTACTGTGGACTAGTGGCTTCAGTGCCAACAAGAATTTAGGCGAATGACATGTCACACTACACTACTGTAGCATTTTGCAACCCGATTCGCCATGCTACGATTATACGTACTTCTCTATTTTATGCGCACCTTTTCTTCCTTGTCCAAAGCCGTTTTGGAGGCAGCTTAAGAGCTTGTGTCCTCTCCACGTCCGAGAATAATAACCGGACTTTCAAATGCGCAATTAATTATTAGGAAGCAGGAGGCCTACGTACCTGTCATTCCAAATACCTACCCATCCATTCATTTATGGGAGAGAAATGAATTTTCTCTCCGCAGTCTTTCCTTATCCTACTGACCTTTATCTGCCAACTTGCGCCCCAGAGGCAGAAAAGAGAATTTTTTTATTGAGGAAGTATTATTCGCCCATTTTTAGTCTGTTCGGACATAGAACGTTTTAGCTCCTTAATTCTCATTACGCAGCAAAAGTTGGTGCTGCTTTGAGGTCTGCGAAAGGCAGGAGGAAGATGGCATTCAAGTACATTCTTTGCAGTCTCGCCAGCCTCGTAATTGTTCATGTGCTGCATAGGTTAACAACTTGTGTCTGAGTGTATTCACCTGCGTGCTTACCAAAGACAGAATTTTACTCTCTTTAACTGTAAAAAGACGCCTTTACTCTCCACTGTTGAAGCAATACAGCCTTCACTTTGCTAAACATCTATATCAAAGCCGCACAGCAGTTTGTTTTCTCAAGGGTAAGGAGTGCCATTTCGCGAAAATTCTCCCTACAGCAGTCCCTACTTCATGCCTTTATTTTATCCACCATAGCAAATAATTTCTTTTGACAAAAATGCGGCATTACCATATAAATGGGTATGAATGGAAAGGTTGGCAACCGGCTCTCGAGACTCACTCGGTAATCTTCATTTTCATGAAGCTTTAGAATCTCACTGCCATCTTTCCGATGATAAAAGGTCACCTCTATTAGCAGAAGTCCAAATACCTGCGACCCCGTTTCTACGCCTGTGGTACATATCAACGTCCTGATGTAACCTTTCAAACGCAGCATCCTCACAATCCTATTTCTGCTCTGGAAAATTAGCAGAGCACTCAGGGGATGTTGTCTTATTGGAAAGATTTTTTTCCGCGTTGTAATTACTTTGGAAACAGTGAGAGTGGGATTTACAGAGAGAGAGGGGAGCAGTAGGAGACAATATCATTTGTCACTTTCGAGACAGCTGCATGTAAACTTTCGCCTGGCAAATCAACTGTCTAGCCAATGCAAATTTGTAAGGAATTTGGCTCAAGGCAGTCTGGATTGAAGTATTCCGCGTCGAACAGCTATTAATACATGTAAATGAATTGGACGGATTTGATACCTACCAGTGTAGCCAAGCTATTGGAATCTTTTATTGCAGTCGTCCTCTGGCCCTATTCGAGCATCTACTGTGCCCTTACAAATATGTGCATCTCCAAACGGGAGGGATCGTCTCTATCGAACTGGAGCATTTTACATGGGCCCGCTGAATGAAATTATCAGTGCCTTGATGAGCAAACACGATGGCATTTCTAAAAGCGAACATTCTCGTCAGTGTACACACGGTAGTGGCAAGTTGGTGACTGAGTTGGTACTGCCAGATGCATGGCAGGTGACAGCATCGACTCTCTTCAATCGCCATGAATACCGTAGTCGCAGGGATTATTGAGATCCTCACAGGTGTTGCAAATGACTTGTGGTGGAACTCTCATTGAGACTCTCTATAGTTGCCACATTGGTTTCGAGTTTTTCCTCGATTTGGTGGTAGTCTGTAGATTGGTCTTGCTGTGCCTGTCAAAATCGCTTGCACAATGTTATTTTACTCTCCTATGGGTGCACAAATGACCGATAAGGCTTTATTTTCATGTGAGCCTTTGATAAACTTGGGAAATTATATTAGTTATAATTTTGTGCAGTTTGGAGGAGGGATTTAAGAAGGTCTTGTGGAGTCCTGTCGTGTAGTCTTAGAAGCTGGGAGGTTGGCACATGTGGAGTCAATATGACAGCAAAAAAGAAATACACAACTAGCTTTGTTGACGCAAATTGTGAAGGTTATTTGTTGATTCGTTGATGAGTGATGAAGAGCGTTCCGGTCCCCTGCCCATTGTCACAGCCATTAGGACGATGCGATTTTCATGAGCCTACCCTGAAATAATGTGGACGTTGCAAAGTGAACATCTTGCGACGGTGGTAATTCTTAAATCTGGCCTACGATCGCATGGTAGGACGCACGGGTAGCAGTCTGACTAACCTTTACTGACTGACACAATATGACAGCTAGACACAGCCACAACCACCAGGCGAACAAGGAGCTGATTAAGGAAACCTTTTTAGTTAGTGCTTAAATTACACCACTAACTTTTATTGGAAAAGGAAAAAAAATTTCCTGAACTGACTCTAACTGGCTTGGGTAGTGGGAATGGTTAAGGTTGAGGAGTACCTCAAGTTTGGTTGTTCAACTTGCAGGATCTTTTAGCTGTCAATCTGTCAAATATGTCCCTTGCAAAATTAAGATATTTCATAGTGCTTTCGAAGTGTCATGGGATGGAATCATAATAGTTAGTGTATCAGTGGATATCTAATCACTTTAATGCAACCAACTCATCGCAGACAGTTCTTAACACCAATGTGGAGCATGGTTAAGTTTACCGTTGTGGCAGACTATTATCTAAACTTGGCGATGTAGCATAGACAAACTCAAGGCCGGGATCAAGGTAGCATCACCTGATTGAATCGTAGACAGGTGAAGGTCCTTTAAACCAGGCATGAAGTAGTCCCTTGAGGCGAACCAGATTGAGCACATTCTTTTGTAGCCAAGTGGGCCACTTGTATTAGCCCCCAGATCCTGCTTGATTTTACATAGCACGAATGGACCGGCCCAAAAGGTGGGGCATAAGCGTTGTAAGTAGAGCATAGTGATTAGGGTTTGGCCTTTGGATCAGTTGAGTGGCAGCATAGGGAAGGAGGACTA
The DNA here is from genome assembly GCA_001923025.3 of Taenia multiceps. NCBI lineage: Eukaryota > Metazoa > Platyhelminthes > Cestoda > Cyclophyllidea > Taeniidae > Taenia > Taenia multiceps. Next base: position 72,836,983 of record CM010311.1, on the reverse strand, counting down.
CTATTCAACAATTTTACGTGTTCTGCCAAAGTGTCACTGTATTTGGAGGGATTGAGTCCTCGGATGGAAACCAGCATGGCAGTTGAGTTTGCTTGGAATCAGTGAACCAGAAAAACTCATGAAGTATTTGCCCACTGCTGCCATTGGAACTGAGTTTTTGGGGCCTTCTTATGAGGCCTTTTTGTCTTCCACAAATCGCCTCCCGAGCCTCTTTGATCCCGCAAGTTGACAATGAGGCTTTACCATCCCCTTCTCTCTGTCCGAATTTGTTTCCTATATAATCATCCTAGCTGTGAACCAATCGCTCGATCTCCGCCAAAATTATTAACAAAAGCACGCAGTAATTTTGTCACGAAGGAGATCTATCGTCTGGGAATGACGACTCCATCAAGAGCGTCAATAAAACAGGGACTCTGATCATACCACAATAGAGGTCCCAAAAGTGTGGTTAAAGCAACAGTTATAGCCCAGGTATTGACGGCCCACCAACCAACAGACACACCGACAACAGAATAGCTACACAGTTGACCCTGATAGTCAAAGCTAACGCGTTGAAAGGAGGACAGGAGTTGCACAACAGAATGAGATTATCGCTTCTACCTATACAATCAACCACAGGGACACATTAATAACCATAAATTTTGTTTACCATCTCAGTGGCAAAAGGTTTCACTTGCATTATTGCCTTCAACAGTGCCTCCACTTGTCATCGTCTTCTTCGGCCATAAATTTGATACTGGTGTTTCCTAGATTCGTGATCACAAATGAAAGTATCCGCAAAAAAACACCTTAAAACTACTTGAATTTATTAAATTATCATCTCCTCAGTCGGTCGTCTGTCTTATCTACAAGATTCCACACCAGAAATCACATCAAACCGCTTCACACCACAAGATTACATTAAATCCCACCTTTATGAAGAGCTTTACCGCTGGATGCAAAAGACTACCTAGTCACATACGCAGTTACCTTCCTTTCTGCTCCGCTTTTCTCTCCCAATTGGCCGTTCTACTTCACAGGGGATACTGTGAGTGTGGAATGCTAGGAATCGTGGGAACCACATCTTGGACGGCTGCAAAATATGGGGAAGATTGGCAGAAGGATAAAGCAATGCCACTCTCTCAATCCATTCAAATGTGAATTGCTTTTAAAAGATTACTTGTGCAAAATGCAACATTGTGTTTCATTGGTTTGTGGCAGATCCAACTCATGAATGGTTTCAGTGGAGAAACTTTTTTCTTTGAACAACAGATGACACGCAGTAGTAGTTGTAGTTGTTATTATCTTGTCTTCAGAAAGGGGATAATAGGGCAGAAGTTGATCGCTCTCTTTGAACCATTTGTGAACCACTCCTCGGACGGTAGACCAGCGTACTCTTAATCATGGAGGCAGCAAAAGTGTGTCAAACTCCACGGCACACCATGCTTTCCTAACAATGCACATGATGGTCGTAAGAGCCGTCATGGAAACTTCGGCATCTTCACCGGAGGTGTTGTTAGCTTTCTACACTAAAACGAGTGGCAAGCGGATTCCGTGATTTTGCCAAGGGATCTGAAAATTCATCAGAAGTTGAAAAAAGTCGATTTAAACAATCCACACATTGATTTAATTCACCCTGCGTGTTTCACCACCGTTTTGACTACTTCATCAATCGACATGGCTTCGCCAATTCCTAGGATGTAAATGTTTATAACATGATACCTAAGTTATTTGGTTCTAGAGACAACATTTTTTAAGATATAACCTTTAAAAGTTTCGCTTTTACCACTAAAGTGGTAAAGTTTACATAATTTTACTAACTTTGTCAACTGTCACCTTGAGATGACTAGAGGGAGACGGAGCAAGAAGAGGAGAAAAGGTGTACCTCTGTGTTTGAGAAAAAATGGGGATAAAAAAGCGTACGTGATGGCTCCTTATAAGCAATGAATCAACTTGTGGAAAGAATTTTCCCATTACTATGGGAAAGTACCTCATGTAACACACATGCACATACAACCTGAAAGACTGAATCATTTTAACTTAGTCCATTTCGTCGTGACCTCAAAATATAAAAGCTAAAGGAGCAAGAAGGAGGAAAAGACGACAAATTACTGCCCCCATTGTATGAGAGTTATTTTGAACCGCCGTGTAGGACCTCACAAGATGGTCGTCTTATTGCGTAGTGGGGATAGTTTATTGCCTCATTAGTTCTTCTTTTGCCAAGCAACGCACACACCTTTAAAAGGAGTCTCCTTTCTAAGCGCCTTTTTAGACAAAAAGGCAGTCGCTGGACAAATGCAGCAGCGGAAATACGAGAACTGAGAGGGACGAGAAAAGGTGTGTGGAAATGACTGAGTAAATAACCTCAAATACGCGATAAGAGGTGGAAAAGGATGGTTATTGAGGGTAAGGCACAAGAGTGGACTTGTACATTTGGGAGGGGGAGGGGCGAGAAGGAAAGAGGTTGTGCGACATGGCCGAGTGACCACGAGGGCATGGGGGGTGGGTTTATTTACTACTTTCGTCTGCAATACCGCAAGGTTGGGACGAAATCCACCACTCATTTGTTTGCGATTCATGGATTTGTCGCAGCTTTTCAAGGATATCCTTCTGCTCAGATTTCGTACCACTGTCCGACGCTTTCAAGTTTCCTCCCTACTAAAAAGCTAAAAAAACTTCTCTTTGGGATGGGAAAGTCTGGTTTGCCCTTTAATTTCACAACGAAGTGTTAAGGCCAGTTCCTCAGTACAAATCCAGAGCGTGGAAGCATTTACTAGACCGTGGGAAGGGCGAACTGCTTTTCCGGTTGAACGAGGCACTGCTTTGTTTCCTACTGGCTTTCAGTATTTTTAAGCATTAGGAGTACTATCCTTGGAGAGCTATAAAAGACGACCCTTATTTGCAAGTCAGGACTATAGGGTCAGATAAGAAGTGGGTTTTATGGAGCAACTTCTACAGCATTGTGAGTTTGATGCCTGAAACACATAAGAAGTAGTCGTTTCTGATCAGGAAGCCTAACATTTTTAGCTTTGAGCCGAATGAGTCTACTCTACACCTAGTCAAATCGTCCTTCTGCGTCCCACTTGCTAGTAACATTAAATGAACACACGGTGAAAAGACTTTTTTCTGTGCAAATATATCCCCTACTTAGTAGCGCGATCGTCCTCTACTTCCACCGCTATCACTTCCTGCTTGTCTGCGATCCGGTGAATGAGCAACTTTCCGATCTGGAGCAAGTCAAGTGTTTCGTGTCGCCGTTTGCAACATTTTCATCTGCTTCGTTTACTTGACGCCGAAGCAGATTTTAGACGCATCCGTTAGTTCACTGATATGCTGCAGCAATCCCGTTGACTCGCCTCTTCGAGTAATACTGGTTCGTTTTGCTCTTTTGGACGTTGGCTACTGCGTGTTGAAAACCGGACAGCTCTGGTGCTGCACTTTACCTACCAGTGTGGAGACTCCTCAGCTGGAAGTCTACATCTTCGAGGAGAATTCCTTCCTCGGTACTGTAGATAACATAAGCAATGGTGCGGGCGACGTTCAAGAAGACTATCGCTTTGATAGAGTCGAAGACACAACTAAAGTTGCAGACGATCTAAAAATCCCACTTTTAGGTCTCCGCCTAGAGGGTTTTTGATCGTTTGTGGATTTGAGCCAAAACGAAGTGATGGTGGTTTTGCCCTTTAATCGTCACGCTGTCGCCTATCACAAATAGCAGAACATAAAAAGGCCATTACTCACGCCCTCCGTCACCGTTCGGACTAATCTGGTGCGGTAAACAATGCTCTGTCTACCAATCAGGCATCTCGCTGCCTCAGCATTGTGAATAATTCCTACATTACTTTCCGTGCATGGAAGAGGAGTGATGCTGACAGAGTTCTCCATCCATGTTTGTGCAGGCAGCCGTGTACTCCGAGTCGTTATCTCAATTTTATGGGAAAAGTATTGTCTGTTGGTAGAATGGGCAAAATCTTGTTAGTTACTCAAGCCTACGTGGTGTTGATGTTGCTTGAGTTCGTGATAAAGTCGCTGAGGCTTTACTGTCAAGGCACAGAGGGGCTGGTGTATCGGTACTGTGAACGAAGAGCGATGGCGTGAAGATGGTGTTTCTATGCGGTCAACGTTCAATTGGGCTATTGGGCGCGAGATGGCACTCCCTACTCTCGAGAAAACCAACTGTTTGTGCAACTTTGGTGAAGGTGTTGAGCAAAGTGATGGCTTTATTGCTTCGACAGGGTGAGAGTAAATGCGTTACCTTTGCAGTTGGAGGGAGTGGAACACTGTCCGTCTTTGGAAAGCACACAGGTGAATACACTCAGACACAAGTTGTTAACCTATGCAGTGCATGGGCGATTGTGAGGCTGGTGAGTTCGTAAAGAATGCACTTTAGTGCCCTCTACCCTTCGTCTTCCCCTAGGTTTCAAAGCAGCGCTAAGATTTGGTGCGTGATGAGAACGATTAGGGAAGCTTAGAGGAAATGAGGAGCCAAAATGTCCTCTATCCGAGCAGGCTACGAATGTGGTGAGTAATACCTCTTTAACAAGAGACTTCCCTTCCCTGCTTATGGAGCATAAATGGGTAGATGAAGGTCAGTAGGATAAGGAAAGACTGCGGAGATAAAATTTATTTGTCTCCCATAAACGAATGGATGAGTAGGTAGTTGGAATGACAGGTACGTAGGCCTCCTGTTGCCTTATAATTAACTTCTGATCTGATTATCCGGTTATTATGCTCGGACGTGGAGAGGACACAAGCACTTAAGCTGCCTTCTAAACAGCTTTGGACAAGGAGGGAAAGGTGTGTGTAAAGTAAAAATGTACGTACAAGCTTGACATAGCGACTTGGATTGCAAAATGCTACAGTGGGGCACTGTGACGTGTCAACCGCCCAGTTTCTTGTTGGTTAGTAACAGAGCTCATAAACTTTGGTGCTAATTTTGTTTATTTGTTGGGTAGAACGGACTTGAGCAATTTAATCCACTTATGCTCATCCATCCTCTCATGCCTTGGAGACTAATCAAATTGTCGTGGCTGCAGCAAGTTGGACCCTAGTTGTGTTCAAACTATCAAAATTTGCCTTTATCCTCTTTATTGTAGGCGCAGTAGGTGGGCTAATTGCAAACCACCAAGTAGGCAACTTTCAGCTATCTCGGTTAGCGTTTATACCAGTGCATAAAGCCTGGAGAGACTAAAAGGCAATAGGGTGGGGGCGAATATGGTTTAATCTTGGCTCCCCAGGCCACAAGCACGGGCATGTCAAAAGGGACCTTCATCAAACACTTGCTATCACCACCTACAGGGATCAGAGTGACCAAGCGCAGCCCAGATGAATCAGCAACGCATTTTGCGGAGCCTAGCGCTGCCATTATGTTATCTCGTAGGTGAATGAGATACATTGGAAGGTGTTTCTCCTATTGGCGAGTAATTCGCAGCAATAGTGTCTCATTGCTAATAAATCAAGGGTCAAAGGTCAATCTCTCCTTCCCTTTGTTGCCTGTTTAGTTGGTTATTCAATGTCGAACCGACAAACTGCCTGCAGAGCTTCCGCAGCATCAACGATTGCCACTAGGCGCCTTCGCCTTAAAGTAAGGAAGGCAGTCATTTCAACTTTCTGAAGTATGGCCAAGGAAAAGGAATAGGTGCTATGGAAATGCTAGCTGACAACCTCCAATTTCAATGATAGACCAAGCAGGCACTTATGTTGTGGCTCTCGTACCACAGCGCCTACATTTCCTAGTTGTTTAAGTAGTTTAGGCACCAATTATCAAAGTTTTTTTACCTTTTCTAGCTCCATCTTTCAATATGCTGTATTTGATCAGAATTAGAGCCGCTCTTAATTTATTCCCTCTGCAACAGTAAGAAACTGTGTATTGCTAACAACAGACACACAAGAACGATAAATATATTTCCACCTCCATATCTTTGTAGGAAATATTGAGTAGATACGAGTAGAGAATTCAAGTGGATATAACGGCAAGAGTCGTCTCCACGATGTAAAGTCTATCTTGGCGCACTAATAACTCCTAATTGAGGCAAATTTGCAGTATTTGCTAACAAGACCGCCCACCAATCAACGTGGGAGGCTGTAGAACATCCAACTTTCAGAGTGCCCTTATACTCGATTATCTTTTACATAGGCCACCTATTAGTATGAGGGAAAGCGAAATTGCTATGATGATTCACTGGGCCTAAAATGGCAGGCCTACAAAAGCCCAAAACACCTCTGCCTGCCTTAATTAATGGTATCAACACAGTAATCTGGAGGAGTTGTCTGGTGTAGGCGCATTTGAGAGTCATCGGCTCCCTCTTCTCGCCTCCCGCATGGGCTGTGGTTTATGCATAATTGAATAGGAAAGCAAATCTTACCTCTCAGGGTCGCCTTTTGCACTGCTCCTCTCCTACAATGGCAAAAACGGATATTTTCTGCATTCTACAACCTCTGTCCCTACAATGCAACCAAAAAGCTTTTAGTCGACGCGATTCCGACTAGCTTCCCTCCACGATGACAGCAACAAACAAGAGAAATCGGTAAATTGTCGGTGATATCGTAAGCGTTTCTAAAGATCCCTACTCTAACCTGATTCTCTAGCCGGCTTGAACTGAGCGCTCTTCTATAGCACCTCCTTATTAGTCAGCGTGACATCCACATTGACGTGGAGTGGGCTAACAATCTTTACCACCTTTAAGGCTGATCAAATGCCGTCGCCGAGCGGTAATAGTACTACCGCCTGCCATTCACAGCCTCCGTTATTAGCCAGCGATCAGCCGCACAAATAATCGAGCCTCCCCTTTAGCAATTAAAGCTCGTCGACTTGGAAGGGCTCCAGGCTCACACGAAAATCCAAGCCCATAACAATGACAACAAGTATGATTGCATTTCCGGTGTCGCGTACTGCCAAGAAATTGTCATCACTCTGTCAATAGGATAAATTCGTCTACCGTGGATTCCTAGCCAGCACTTGAGGCATTGAGACCGTGAGACACAAGTGTAGAGTTGATGGGTGGGCTCAGAGTTAAATTAAAACAATGAATTAAGGACAATTTCTAACCAGCAGTCCTGCTCTACGTATAATAACCGATGAAGAGTAGGACTGCGTAGTAAAATATACTTGTCATCCTTCTAAGGATGCACTTGTAATGATGAGTTAGCATATTTTTTGTCTCTTAGGTTCGTGAAGCCGTGCTACCTAATTTAGGGTGATCTGCTCTGTTCTGTCTTACCAGGACGAGGTTTGTTTAAGTTTTGTGCCCATTTGAGTGCCATGACATGCCATCCTGCTCACATCTTTTCTGTGCCACGCCTCTCCGTGGAATCAGGGGTCAACAACTAACTCAAGGCAGGCAGCTTCATTGAGTTTGTGCTACATCAAAACGTCACAGACAGAGAGTTCTTATTATGGGCAAAAACGACTGGCCAGACTAGCAAGTGAGGTGGATGCTTTGCAGATCAGTAGCTAATGCAAGCTACTTAAAAAGACTTTAAACATCATTAAATAATAACTTACAAGCTTCACAATGCAAGGAGTGCTGTTATTTTTCCGGCAAATTGTCCTTCAAACTTTAAATGAGCCTGACATTCAATACGGTTCTATTGGAAAACGTTATCTTCCCCTGAGCACTCTATGACCCTACCACGCTACATTTACCCATAGCCTAAAAAATAACCGCGCCTCGGATGCATTACATCTCTCATACAAATGATGCACTTGTCAGGAATGGGAAATTGCAGTCAGCTTACGACATGCAGTTAGTCGCTGCAGCTAACCATAGGGATTGGCGGAAGAAGGAGAAGAAACTATTAGGCGAAACCACGTTAGGTACATGGAGCTGCATGCCTATCCGGCCTTTACGATCTTAATCGCTAACTAAAAGGATTTGTGGCTTTCTGCGATCCCTGCTCTACCCTACCCTTGTAACATGATTCTGTCCAGATTCGTGGTTCCTCCAACGCCATCAAAGAGGCCTTAAACCTGCGATCAGCACAGATCTTGCCCAACCGATATGGTGGCTTTCTTCTTTTCCTCCTCCAGTGCACACCTAAGTGACTCTTCTTTGGATTGATGCAGACGTTACTTCATGTTTATCATGTAAATGAAGGGCTGATTGTTCTGCTGGTTGACAAAAAAGATGATACCTTAGCCGCAATTCTCGATCCTGGTTCACATCGGCAAGACAGTGTCTAACTCTACTGACTGGCATTATAAAACACCTAACTTTATAGCTAAAATCATCAACAAAACGGAGAGATGATCCAGAAGGCCTCAAGTATTTTTGCCGTTGCCATGTCAGCAAGTGGGTAGAGTGCGAACATTTAGTGTGTCTAAAAGCAAACATCCTGACATGGTGTACGAAAATGGTGAACGCTGGCTTTCATTTGCTTAGGCAGTTTGCCGATTGGCGAAACTTCTGGCTGTCAACTTGTCAAATAAATCCTCTTAGTTTGTGAAACAGTGCTTCCGAAGTAGTTAAATAGTCAGCGCTCATTTATTCATCCCAATGAAATTAACAAACTGCAGCCGGATCTTGATATCAATTTAGAGTTTTGTCAGATTTTATGCTGTGACAGACTATTTTTAAACTTTACGATGACTAATCCACGAAATCGAGACTGAAATCTAGATAGCAGTGCCCTGATGAGTCAGGAGGAGGAGAAGATTTTAAGCTACTACGTCTCTAATTAAGCATGAATTATCCGTTTGAGGGTTTTTTACCCTTACCTCTTTCATTTCTGTCCTTTAGCCTCAACAAGAGCGGACCTTGTAGAAGTCAGATTAAGACTTTTGAATTTGCCGAAGACATGAGGTCGCAAAATGGTCTTCGTTTAAATAATGATTGCAGGGCTCGTCAGTAAGACAGAATTTCACTGACATCCTGATTTGCATTGTAATTAGCTTGGAAAAAGTATTTTTTAACTTGCTGATAAACGCGGACATTAATCGTCTTGAATGAACCACGTCTACGGTAAGACTTGTCTCGCTGGCGATTCGGTCACACAAACTGAATGGTGTGGCGGTGAGCTATCCACCGACACTGGTTAGAATTCTCCCTCACGAGTCGAGAATCTCTCTTCATTGCATCTTGTTACACGGATCATACATCCATCGCTTCCCGTCTTTTGGCAACTGTCGAAGTGTTAACCGACCAATTTTTCTTGCCATCACGTTGGTGTTGAAACAACAGCAGCCACTTCTTGAAGGCTATTGCTTGTAAGTAGCGCACTATCAGTAGCAGGTTTACATCCAAGTAGTCTAGTTTGGTTCCACAGCCTTGCCCTGCCCTGCCTTGTCTTGGAATGCCTCATGCTCTAGTGGAAATATCTACTGCTTAAAACGAGGTATTACCGAAGCCACCGAGTTGCTCAGTCTTTGACTCCTTGGCTTTTATTTCCTCACTAATAGCATCTACAACAAAAAGACTTAAGTCAACTTTAGATAATTTATAAGGAAACCGGACTTAAGCTGTCCACCCCTTGAGACTCATCAACCAGGTCCAATTTGCTGCCGCCATGACGATTCCACTGGTCCCCGGGAGACGAGAGGTATGATGGATGTAAAACTAATTAAGCCGCCGACTATCGTTCTAATGGACAGATCGTCGAAATCGTTGTGGTTTTCCTAAGATTGCTATAATGATTTTGGAGGCTAACACGTCACAATACATTACCGCAAGGTTCAGCAATGCAAGTCACCTTTCTCTTTGTCTCCTTGTGGAAACCAGATAGTAAATTTCATCTCACCCAGCATGCGTCTTCTCCCCATTTGAGCATGAGAGCCATAACTCCAAAGAGGCATTTTATCATTGGTGGACAGGAGGACCGGACGAATGGTTGCTCGCATGTCCACCTACCTACCCAACTGTCAATCTGCGTGTCCACCAATCCGTCTCTTCTGTCCCTTACAATTCATGCGAAGCATCTCAAAATTTGTGCTGTTATTCTTCATCTTACTGACCAAAATCTGCTTATTTTTGTCTCGTAGTTGGAGAAAGAATTCTTTCCTTAGGAAAATATTACTTATCACTTTTATACCCTGCATAGAAAAAAGGATGTTTGGAGCCTCTATTCTTGGTCATGCACTAAAAGCTATTGCGGCTCTGAAGTTTAAGAAAACGATGAGAAGGTGGCATTCGAGTGACTTCTTCACAGACTGTCCAGACTCACCATGGTTTACGCCCTTGTATGTTAACAAATCGCTTCTGAGTGTTTTTACTTAGGTGCTTGTGTTGACGGCTTAAGAGGAGGCTATTACTGTCTTAAACTGCGAAGGTTTAGTGTTTCCCTCCGTTAAGGCAATAAAGGAAATGCTTCGCCTAGTAGTTTCTTCAAAACTGGATAAATTTCTTTGCAAGAACTCAACAACCAAGTGGTTTTAATTATATATGGTAGAGCAAATCATCCCGTTGGGCAAGAAGGGAGTGAAAAGAAACAGCAGCATAATCCAACCCTAGCAAATGGTTTCATGGATAACATTAATTTAGACTCGTACACACTTCCTAAAGCTTGAGTAAGGAAAAGGAGTCTGTGGTTTGTCTACTCCTCACTACTCTGTACGCGCCGGTTTCGCTACTACATGCTGGTGGCAGGACAGATGCTTCAGCAGTGCTGCGATCGTTGTCCGAGATTGGGGCAACAGATCTCTGATTCAGTGACATAACAACTAGTTCCCGAGTTCCCTTAAATTTTTGTGACAATGCTGCACGGTGGCTGAACAACTAGGCACTTGGACGCTTTTAAAGTCGCAAGAGGGGAAAAAAAGGAGGTAATGCGAGGGAGATTTGCTTAGAAAAATTAAGATCATCTCTTGTGGAGTCTCAAATCTCACTCGTTTGGCAACAACTCCTGTCTACGTTTGCATCAGAGAAGTAATATTCCTTCCTCAATCCTCTCAATGGATGAGAGCCTTTTAAACTGTCTAATGTGCTTATTTGGCAAGTTTATAACAGATGAGTCTACCCAGAGAGGATTAGAGTTGCCAAAAATAGATCGATCAACTTAGAAGCATCGATAGCGGCTTCCCCTTTCAATTTTGAGTGCATGTTCAATATAAGGAGCAAAAAAGTGAAGAAGTGAAGGAAAAAGTAAACATCTTTTAAGCGCATTGAGCTAGTGTTTGCTAGAGTAGTTTACTCAGCACCACTCTATGCTGTCCTTTGGAGTTTTAGATGAGGCTTGACACCCTCAAATTGGTTAAAGGAAGATCTTGTCCATACACCTAATCGTCTACTGTCTGCTGTTTGGCTTAAGGTGGAGTTGAGAGGAAGTGGAAAGAAATAACTTCGTTATACAAACGCCGTGTGCAAGGAAGTACCACTGCAATCCTATCTGATTAGTACTTTAATGTCCTCCTAATATCCTCGACAAGTAAGCTTACAATAGGAGTTGGAATTTAACGACTTCGACTTTGGTAGCAGGAAGCCAGATTCTTCCCCCCAACCTGCCGTCCGTCATCTTGATCATAATGGAACAAGGTGGTGCGGGTCAAACACGTAACGGTGACTCACGAACTTCATTTGGTGAAAGTTTCTATAGAAAATCAGCAGTCCTTCTCTGCATTGGTCATGCTATCCAAGATACTGCATTGGGTAACACTGACATGGAAACTCGATAGAAGGTGGAATGCATACAAGCTAGCACATCTGTGAAGCTATTGTGCCTAGTAGATTGACATTTGAAAAGTGCTTTCGGCAAAAAATTAGTAGCCAGTAAGCTCTGCGAATGCTCACAGAGCCATTAGAGAAGAGGACAAGACTTCGGGTGCACCAAAATCTGCGAGATGTGCAGTAGACGTGAGGATTCCAATGTTCTCTTACATTGGTATAAATCAGTGCAGGAATTATTGTTCCTGGAGCATTGATGGTTAAAGGTGAAGTATCACCCACCGCTTGTTTTGCAATAACCGACCGACAAAACAGTGACTAAGAGAATCCGGTTACCCGGCTATAAGGAGATGGAGTCGCATGAATAAACAGGGATTTTCCCTCAACCAGTGTCGTCACCCACTGGCATTCTCCAATCAACACAACTTGAGCTCATTTCCCTGGTTCCATGAAAGTCCATTTGCATTAGCACCTTCAACAGATCACCAGTGAGCCATCAGTCATCATCAGTCAGACATCCCCGAAATGTGGAAGGTTTATGGATTGCCCTCACAAACAGCAAAACATGCTTGGATCCGTTAGGGACTCTTGCTAAGTGGATTTATCTGTAGCTATGATACGCTAGGTTTTGCGAGATGAGATGTGCCACCTCGTCTTGCATTGTGTTGCCTTGTCCGTCGTTGTACATGGCGCTAGAGAGGGCAAAACGAGGGTGCTCAAGCCATCTTATGAAGGAACTCAAACCTTACACTTTAGACAACAATTCCTGCTAACTTTATAATCAGGTAGGTAAGAATTCTTCGCTCAGTTTCATTGTGCATGGGATCTTTTTAAACTGCTCAATTTGTTTATGCAGCAAGTTCTTAACAGATGAGCTTACTCAGATAGGATTAGAATCACTAAAAATAGACTTGCCAACTTAAAAGCTTTGTTTATGGATTGCATCTTTCGCGTTTGCGTGTCTGTCTAATCTGAGGAGGGGAAAATTATGGAATGTAGAGGAAAAGAAAATATCATTTTATGCTTTGTGTTGAGTGATTTTCAAGGTGGCTTACTTAACACTACACTGTGCTGTTCTTTTAATCGCCCCTGCTCGCAGGCTTGGAGTACTAGATGAGGCTTAACACCTTAATCTTAGTTGACAAGAAATCTTCTCTCCTACACTCACCCTTCTGCCGTGCGTTACTTGGCCTGCGGTGAAGTCAAGTGAAAGTGAATAGGAACGACTTCTTCATGAAAACTTCTTAATAATGAGTGAGTACCGCAATTCAGTGTCATTATACTATCCTCTACGAGTAAGTTTGCAGCATGAATTGGAGCTTAAAATCTTGGACTTTGATGGTAGGAAATCAGGTTCTTCCTCCCAATCTGCAGTCCATCGTTTTGATCGCGATGTAGTAGAGTAGTGTAGACTAAACAACGACTATCAGCACTCGTTAATGAGATCGAGAGAATTGACACTAATTTTTTTATAAAGCTCATTATCTTTCTGGGCAAAGCTGAGGCCTAGTCGTTAAAAAGGGCCCAAATGGAAAAGGTGGCAACTCAGGATATGGTTACTCACTGGCCTTAGATGTACAAGTTTCTTTGGGAGCTCGACAGTCTTTCTGTGCATTTGTCATGACAACTAGGACGCTGCATTGGAATCAAAGAGATTTGAAAATGGCGCAGAATAGAAATTTTTGGTGTCCTTGAGTAATGCTGACATGGAAACTGAAAAAAGGGAAGTTCACACTAATCAGCACACCTATGAAGCGTATGAATGACGTTTGAAAAGTGTTTCCGGTTGACAATCTTCAATCGGTAAAATCAGTAAAAATCCACAGCGACAATGACAGAGAGGGTGTAACTTCTGTCACTAATGCTTTATTTTTGAACCGTCTCCGGAAGGCACGTCATGCTGGCTAGATAGGTGGACGTATGTCCATCTAAGCTTTGCAATGCAACCCTAGAGTCTGTTGTCAGGAGACCTTTAGCGCAAAACCGCGCAGACCGCCCAGTAACGACCTTATCTACCCAGAGGATGTCGCCATACTAGAACACGTTTCGCGCCGGTGAGGATTGGATGAGCATGAAGACGAGCTGTAAGAGGAAGAGAAGGAGAAGAAGGAGGTGTACTTTGATTTGCCTAGGATAGGAAAATTCTCGTCTAGCAAGCCAACCATCTCAGTGGTCTACACTAAATGAAAAGTCGTCATCACGCAATATGAGCTGTTGGGAATTTTCCGGTTTGAATTGCACCAAAAAGAAATGAAAAGAAACAACATCATTTAGCTCCAGCATGCAGTTAATTGGACCCACACACTTCTTTAGGAGTGAGCAAGGAGAGAGCACAGGTACTAAGGGTACTTACCACCCTGTTTTAATCCGCCTTGGTAATCCCTTAGTAGTATTATTACTGTTGATAGAGGTTGAGAAAGGTGACCTCTGTGCTGGTGAAATGACAACTGATTTTGCGTCCGAAGAACTAGGCGCTTTGACGGCTTGATAGCCGTAGGAGGGAAGAAGGATGTGAGTGCAAGAGGGATTTGTTTGAACACACATGCAGCACTTCATGGAAGTGCTCAAATCCCACATATTTGCCATTAGATCTTGTTAACTTTTATCCATGGCTAGACTTCATCTCGCATGGAAGTCTTTCGCAATCGCTTGATGTGTTTATGCAGCAATCCTATAACAGACGAGTCCAGTCAATTAAGATTAGAGTCGAGATCGTTGTTAATATCATCCTCTTTTGCATTTGGAGGTAAATCTGATCTTGGGTCATAGTTTACCAACGCCTAGTTAGGCGGGAAGTTGGGAGGTGAAAAAAAACAACATAATTATTTCGACGTCCTGCAATGGGTGGGTAAATGTTGGTCAACTGTAAACCACACTGTGTCCTACTTCCGATCTCTTCTGTAAGTAAGTTCGGAGTAAGAGGCAGAGACCTGTAATTTGGCCTATAGTGGTCTGGATTGGAGTAGTCTATAGTAGGCAGCTACCGACTCCAGCTTTCAGCACTCGTGGTAAAATAGACAGAGTTAATACTGACTAGCGTGCCCATTACGATGGTAATAGTCAAGCTATCAAAGAGTACAATTAAAGTCGCCTTTTTACTTCATTTTACATACATTTTGTGCCCCCATGACTGCTTACGCCCTCCACAAGGGTGGACAGTCCCTATCCCATCACACGAGGTATTGTGGGGTCGTTTCACCCACATAACAGCGTCTCCTGACAGCCTATTGATGTGGTTTGCTCAAAACATTGCTTTGATGATAGGCGTAGCTCTCAACCACACTTGATGATCCACACACGCACACTAGTAGCAAGCAGGCAACCGATGCTAGGCAGATGAGGGGTTGGTGCCCACTGATCATCAGGAAGAATTGGGTCGCTGGAGTAAACGAGAATGTGGCAAAGCTCTTACAGCAACTGGAATTCTATAATCAGCTTTTGAAACCACATTGGCTTCGAGTGCGTTCACAATTTGGCAATTTTCTTCGGTTGCGCCCTGTTCTGTACAGAAATGGTAACAGTTACCTTATCCTTGTGTCTATTCATGCGAGACTTTAGAAGCGCCTGCCAATTTGTGATACGGTGGAAGTGGGATGATTGGAAGGAAGGCTATAGAGAGGTTATGTGTAGGCCTCCTGCATCGTACCTCATCGCACTTTACCGAATCACGTAGCTCGAATTGTTTACTGAAGTAGGCGTGCTCACATGGCAGATTGGAGTGGCATGAATAGCTCCATGGATGAGAATTGTGAAGATCAGATATTGTGTAGGATACGAGTGGCAGAGGTTTGAAGAGTACCCGCTTTAGCACAATGGATGGACAGAGAGCGCCTTGAATTCTTCTACGATGTCACATTTACGAGGAGATAGAATAAAACAACGAGTGGTGGGAACGGCCGTGATAGATACGATTGACAGCCTTCAGTTCAGACGACTGATCAAGCCTGTACTTGTGCTATAATTCTCATCCTGCAGTGCTCACAGTTTCCGGTCTTCCTTCACTCATTAAAGGAATCTGATTTAAACAATCCATCCTGTTTTGTTTTCCGAGTTATCGTCGCTTTCTTGTCTTTTCTCCCTCCTCCCACCAATTTACGACAATGTAGTATTCAGTAGCTAAATCAGACATCCTTACAAAAATTTTTTACCGAAATAATCGGCTACGTACAGAGTGATCTAGTGTTCACGCCTTTTGATCCACCCGACTGCCTTGAAAAGTAAATGAAAAAACCCATTTTTCGTGTACTTTGCAGGGAATGATTTAAAAGATCTTAAGGGCTCATAACACCTCCACCTGCCAACTGCGACCTGACTCAAGCGCTTTAAAAAGCCACAGGTTCCCCATCCCACCTCCAGCATTAGCTGGGTATCGAGGGATGACAAAACATCGACAAATGCTGCATGGTTCATGCATAATTGAAACGTGGAGTGATCCTTATCTCCCAGTATTGCCTTTCAATCCCCTCCTCCACTTCAACAGGAGTCGGGCGTTCCCTGCCCTTAACAACTGCAGTCTTGTCCGCTGGGTTGCAAAACGCAGCAAAGTTTGTTATTTCTACCACTCATAACGTAAATCCAACCAACCTCCTCCATTTCCGATTACCACAAGCAAGAGGAATCAAAGAGGTGTCAGCGACCCTCAAAAACGTTTCTACAATTCCCTATTTCCTGGCTGATTCTTGAGCATGATAGAAATTTGCCCTCTCCTGCAGTAACTCCTGGTTGGTCATCGTCACGTCCAGATTGGCTTCTCGTAGGCTGCTAAGCCCCACCACTTTCACGGTTAGTCAAATGGTCAAGCTGTGCTGGACTGGAACCACCTCCCATTCCTACAGTTTGAGTCGTCGGTCACGCCAACAGGATTAGCCATATCTGTTGGCAGTGGAGAAGCGTGTGATGCAGTCTTCGTCGCCTGATCACTCAGGTTGGAGGTTTTATAAGAGTTTGATCTCGGACACAAGTCCTAGACAATATGCTAATGATGGTAAACACAATTCCGTTTCTTATGACGTCTTAAAGCGACCAGAAATGCTCGCTATCACTACCGATCCTCAGCCAAGACGAATGTCTGATGCCACCTGAGGCATTGAGGTCGTAAGAAAGCGGTGTGGAGTTGGTACACGAGTAGATTAACAAATAAAACACGAAACAATTGAAGATGTGGTGAGGGATCGTGGCATATAGTGCCAAAATGTGACAGTGAATAAAGTACGCCTTTTGTTTACCAGGTCTACCTATGAGTTCGTAAAAACAATTGCATTGAGGAGTTGACAAATTCTATGAGTTACCAAAATTTGAGGAGTATTTCTGCCTGGTTTTGAGTATTATTCCACCTGATGGACGTTTGCTTGAGTGTTCTTGTCCATTTCGGTGCCAGAGCGCTCCGTTCACGTCTCATCTCGCCATGAGAAATGCAAGATGAGGAGCCACATCTTGGCGCCAGGAATCGGTAACTCACTCGAAAAGAAGAGAGACGTCGATTTCGTTTAGCACGTACCATGCCAAAATGTCACAGACAGAGGTAAACTGTTGCGGAGGAAATTGGTAGGCCAGACTCATAAGTGGAGTGGGCAATCAGCGGTCTGTTTGCTCAATCACGACAAAAGCAAAGTACTTTAAATGAAACATAAGGTCACTTGAACAAGTACTCAGAAGTATTGCGATGAAAGCGGTGTGGATTCTCACTCCGGACAAAACCTCTCACCTCATCAATGTGGCTAGCATGCGAAATGGACTCAATGCAGAGCATCGTCATGTCCTGAATGCTACGAGGCCTCACCGATCCACTCGTACCCGTCTTGAATGCCTAATGTTTCAACCACTGGGAACACGCTCACCGGGAATGAGAAATTGCAGCGATTTGGCAGCATGCCCATCAAAGGGAAGGGTGACATTCTGCCCGCTATGCCAACCTATCATGTTATTACCATGCCTGGTATGCAGTTAGCTGTGCAAAGTTCATGGGAGCATATGCTGTAGTCGACCACAGAAACCACTAGTAATCGGGTCTAGCAAAAGCAGGAAAGAAATTGGGTAGAAATGTTTAATGCTTGAGGTGTTTGACCACACGAATCTTCAAAATTGACGATCTTAGTGGGCAACCTGGGCGGTCATGATCCCCACAATCCAAGTGCACACCCCTTCGAATGCGTCAGAGAAACCTCAAAAGAGACGATAAGCGCAACTGCCACTAAGGTAGTTTGAGGAGACCTCCTTTTGTTTGCTTAGAACTATTTGAGTTTCTGAGTAAAAGTAAGACTTAAGAGAGCATCCTACGATTTCTGCAGAACAATTGTGGATTAATGTGGATGGCACGAAATGTGCATCTTTTAAATTAAAGGGACTAGGCTGTGTTAGATGTGATAACCTAGCTGTACTAACAAAACTCGATGTATGGGCACCAGTGAGGATAGCCATTTAGTACACCAAAGCATTGGTCCCATCGATGATAACGTCCATTAGATTTGGGAGAATGGAATAGTAGCCCTAGTGAATCTCAAAGACATTTATTTCTCCTTCTTACAAAATGAAAGCCTTAACTGTTCCTTCATTCCACATGGACATGCCAGAAGAAGTGCAGCAGACCACGCTCAGACAGCGTCCAATTCTCTCACACCCCAAATCGGATCAATTGGCTTCGTGATTAAACATGACTCTTTTCCTCAACTTGAGTGACCTTCACTACTGGCTTCTGCTATTTTTAGCCCTCGGGTCTGACCAACTCCACAAGCTTCCTGAGGGGACTACCAGTTGTGCGGCATGATCAAGACATCACAGCTCGATGATAGTCTTCGTTCCAGACAAGCCACCACACCTGCACTTGCAACACGGTTCCTCTCCCACATGGAACCCCACTGTGCAATCTCGACTGCTCCTCAAATCTCCCCAAATCGCTTCAATCAACCACTCCCCTGTTTATAGCGTTGACTTGTTGTAGCTCTCCTTAAAATGCAAGTGTTGGTCACCAACCTGCCAATCCCTCCAAACTCCCACCAACTGGGCACTCAAGAGCTAATTGCAAGCACACTCACAACTTTCTCCCCTTTTTGACAACTCCGTGGAAAACCCCAAGCAAAAGCAACTGAGGATGCCACATGCACACGTTGGTCGCTAATCGACACTGACAGCGGCTCACTTCACCGACATCTCAAACAGCAATACCACCGCACCAGCCAAAGGGTAGGAATGACGCCTCGTTGGGGGCTACTAAACACCCAACATTTGAATGGGTCCTGTGTTGACTCACCTTCCATCCACTTAGGTTACTCTCGAAGTAGGTGGAAAAGGATTCCTATGCAGAGTTGTGGGTGACAAATCGGAGGATCTCAAGTGTTCACAACACCGACTCGCAAGAAGTCATGGCTGTCAACCTGTCAGATGAGCCCTCCACACAGTGCTCAATCTTGCAGTGTACTCTTCTGCTATGAGTTGATGCCTTCCGAGTGTCATAGGAAAGGATCATGGCAGATAGGCTGTCAGTGGTTAGCTGTCGCCCTCATGCAACCAACACACCACTGACAATTCTTGCCTTCAACCCAATGCTTCGTGCGATCACTCAGTCCTAGAAACCATTTTTTTCCTGACGATGATCGGCCTACAAACCCAAAGGTAAAATTAAGGCGGCAATGTCAGAAGGAGTCGAAGCTGGGCAGAAATGTGCCACCGACATGGCAATCCACTGTCTATGAGCATTGGTGGAAATTATTGCATGGCATTAACGCATGGATTGACGGCCTATTGTGGCTGAACTTGTGGTCAAATTACAAACGCTCACCTCTGTTGTGATTACCACTTGACTTATCATTCGACCCACCATCAGCGGTTTGACCACACGGATGACTTTTGCTATTAGAGCTAACCCTTTGCACAGATGACATGAGCCGCACATCAGACTAGCGACATCCCTCCTATCGATGCAATCAACCACCGAGACTGCCCATTCCTCACAACTCTCTCTAACTTGCATGAGTACCTTCACAACCCTCCAGTCATTCGGTGCACCTCTCGCAAAATAAGACAGACAGGGTTCAATCCCACCACTTTTCATCGTCCTCGGTATGTTGTCTGGCTGAATGCATTCAAATCCACCCGAGTTAGTGTGGGCTCTCCGAATGGGTTCGTTCAGTTTTGAGTGTCAAACATGTGGCCGCAGCAGCCTCCTCAAATCATTGCCTTTTATTCACTAAATAAGTCAGCTTTAGAACCTTCCATTTCTTTCCAACACGACTCAATGCCGCGCATCCCATCACCACATCGAATGGCACCACAAGCCTACACTGAACTCCACTTCCGTGAAGTGCTTCACCACTGCAAGTAATAAACCACCCAGCCACACACAGACGCTCGTAGCCTTCTCGCTTTCCGCCTCACCCTTCTCTCCCATCTGCCAGTTCCAATTTGCATGTTATGGTGGGATTGTGAGGTGTCAGTAAATAGGGTAATTATTGCTTGGAGAGCAACAAAATATGTGGAGAATGGAGGGAAGAATGAAACAGCATCAGCCTTTCACGCGACTCTGGCTCGTGATTCTTATCAAGACTTACTATTTCGTGGTGTGAGCCATCGCGTTGCATTATGCTATGGCAAGCTCGACTCATGGCCGGTTCCAATGAGGAAGATTTTCTAGACAATCCTCGAGTTGTATTTTTTAGAGTAGGCGAGATGCAGTCGTACTTGTTGCTGTTGTCAGTACTTTTTCCTTAACACGAAAACAGCCAGACCTACCGCGTTTATTTTCTCCCTTCCTTTTCATCACCCCTGATAAGGGGCGGTCGAATATTTTTAGGCATCTTTATTTTAATCGTACAGATGTTATGCTGTAGCAAATCAGTAGCAGTTAAGAAGACCCATCTCGCTTTTTTACGACCACGTTTAAATTTGTCCTCCCGCCTCTCGCCTATAGGGTGCTACCCTCGTTGATTGCCATGCACTATGCCGTCGGGTGTGTAGACTTCATCTTCGTGTACAACCGGTGGGGAACCTTCGTAAGGTCGAATCTTATTTTTGTGGACCGTTATCGGCCTAACGCAGTTGTACATTGATGACGATGTAGTTGATGGGTAAAGAAAACCTCCACTACATAGAAAGGATCCCTGCTCTACGAGAGGTGAAATTTACGAAACTGCCGGGTGGAGGATTCGTCCCGTATGTTTGGATGAAATCTCCTTTGCAGTAGACGCTTGTCGTAATATTTCTGTTATCTGTCATAAGACGGTTGCAAGTGTTTCCGGGCAATACTAAACGTATTTCTTGTGTCTCTTACAAGGCAGTACGTAGTCCGGAACAGTGGGTAGTGGAGAGGACAGTTGGAACTTAACAATGATATTTTTATTACCTGAATGAAGATTGCAGCATAAAACATGAAAATCCTTACTTGCTAACTTTGTATTTTTTAAAAGACAAAGGCGTAGCAGTAAAGAACGCATGAGGAGTGAAGCTAACTCTTATTCACCGGCCACCGATGGTGGAGGGTAGGAGTCATGTGCCTGGCTTTTACCTCCAACTCGCCACTTCATAGGGATGCTAGTAGAATAATACTTAACTCACTCAATTTTACTCTTGACGTGCTATGCTTGAATTAATTTGCTCAGTACCGCGACGGTTCCCCTCACTTGGGCTAATTTGGGGGTCTCACCGTACACGATGTGGTATCTGTGAGTGTTTTGTTGGTAGCATCAATTGGCTTGCTTCGAACCATTTCCAGACAGTACACTCCTCTTCATTTGCTGTACGCCAAAGCGAACGAGAACTTTCTGCAACAGTAGACAACTACAGACAAGCTCAAATCCAACTTATAAGCTTTAAACAACACAAGCGCTAGGATTCAAACAAAAGCGTCACTCGAACGCTTGGACTATAAGAGTCTTTGGAGCATGACATTCGAGTGTTAAAATTGTTAGATTCTAAGGACGAAGTTCTCCCTGTTACATCTGTTGAAAACTCGATGTCCAATCCTAAAGTGGTAAAATCCGCCATGTTATACTAGCCTTGCCAACTGTCACCTTGAGATGTTTGGGGAGGGATGAGGGTAAAAGAATGCATGTAACGGTTGTATGCAACCAATGTGTGCAATTATTGGAAAGGGTTTCCCTTTTTGTAGGTGAAATTCCTCACCAAACATTCCAAAACCCCAACTCCGAATTATCTTCAACTTTGTCCATTTTGTCGTAACATCAAAACATAAAAGCTGAGGGAGCGAGAAAGAAGGAAATTGAATGCCTCGGAAAGCCGACATAATACTGCCCCTATTGGATGGCAGTTAATTAGAATTACATAAGACCTCCTAAGGTGGTAAATAATTTTACCATCATTAGCTTGTCTTCCTTCAATCAACACATACACTCCGGGATATGACTTTTTTGGATACTTTTTCAGACGATTGTGGTGGTCAGTAGAAATGTGTAACGGCGGAGATACAAGCACCGCGATGGACGAGGAAGGGAGGGTGGTAAGTGAGGAGGAGAATTAGATGAATGGCCTTAAATGGATGATGCTTCGCCATCAGTAAGGAGGCGATAAAAGGTGTAAGGGGACAGGCATTGAGGTTACGGAGCAGGAGCATCATTGCGCGATCGGGAAGAGAAGGAAAGGGAGAGATTTGGGCGACATGCAAGGCTGTCACTTGCATATGCATGGGCACAAGATGTATGATTATTTGCACCCAGATGCCTATACGGATATGGAAGGTAATTTTGGTTACTACGTTGTACGGTACCCCGAGGTTGGAACGGAACCCACCGGTCAGTCGATTGCGAGTCATGGGTCAGTCTCACTCCTCCATGAGCTCACTTAGAAGGTGCTAATCACGAAATTTTTTGCATAGGAAGGCTTGGTTTATTGATTGCGTCCAAAAAGAAATGCTTGAGTAGGTCAAGCAGACCATACACAATGGCTGGAAATGGTTTCCAAACCCTGAATCAGAAGAATCGCCAATGCGGCTGAACATGGCACGAATTCTGTCATAAATAATCTCTGTGACCAAAATTGTACTTTCCATTTTGTCCTTGCTAACCGTTGTAATTTTCATATCAAGTGAGAATTATCATTGGAGAACTATGAACGAGGACCACTAGTTATACAGCATGAAGACGACGTCACAGTCTATACGCCGATCAGTTCGAAAGTTGGTTACATGAAACAATCCATTGCTGCGCAAAAAGAATTATAAAGTGGTGCATTGGTTAAGAAATCGGAGCATTTTGTAAGTCTCTAAAGTAACTTCTTTGGCATTCCGAGATTGTAACTAGAATATGCAAGAGATAATCACTTTAAACCGGGAGAGGCGAAAATCCCACTACCTGAATGTGGGCTCCAATGACCGTGTCGTTTCGCTTCAATCCTTAAATAGCTCCTACTATCAACCCTAATAACGCATCTAACACTCTGATCATCTTATCTCGTCGCAGCGTCACATATGTGTGACAGACATGCATATTGATCATAGAGTAAATGTTGTTGCCACAGCATGGGTAACCTTCAAAGACGCGGATAAGGATAGCTTTAGTAAAGAATGATTAAAAGGACTGCAAATTGAATGTGTATGTACACATGGCAATTTATTAATCCCCGCTTTGCAAGAACTTACATATAAACAAGGCTTGACTTCAACAAAAGTAGCGCACAAATCACCTCACTTCCTTATTATCCCTTTCAATCTGTTCATTGCTCTTTGCTACTGATGAATGGATCCTCTTGCATACCTAACCTCTGAGGCGTGTCATAAACAATCACTTGTCCATCGTGCATTAAGCATTACCGAACCAGTGCCTGGGAGATGAACGGCATGCCACCGGGGTAGACGATCTGTTGACTTTTATTTTTTATTGCGAAATTCCTCAAATTTTACTTTTCACGATATTTAAAGCTCTATGGCATCCAGTGGTACATGATTCGTCTCCAAAATGAGCGCTCTGTAGGAGGACTTTCTCAGTGTAGTTAATTCCGTCACTTTGTAGTGGAGTCACTCTCACTTCCTCTTCCCTGTCCGCTGGACTAATCGTGATAGCCTTTCCCTTGTGGACTAGAAGACTTGAGTGAACGACTTTCCGATGCAAAGTAGGTCAGGCGTTTAATTTTGTCACTAGCAACAACTTCGCTTGTTTTCTGCTGAGGCACACTTGTTAGAATCTTGTCGACTCTTCTCTCCGAAAAAAATACAAATATGCTCTGCTGTTTCACGCAGGAAAACTAAGGGCTGGACACAACTCTAATGTTGTCCATAACTGAGAACTGTGAAGAATTCGTCAAATGGAAATCCTCACCTTTAGAAAGAGTTCCTTTTTCAATGCAACAGACTGCACGGCGCATCGAAGGAGAGAAAGTTAGAGTAGATCATCCCCATCTCCAATAGTCACCCACGCACCCACCTAACACGGTCATGGAATGAGCAAAATCCGCAGGCAAAATAAAATCTTACTCTTCGAATTCATCATATAGGGTTGTGATCCTTTCATAGTTTCGAGCAAAAACCGAAGTGACAGTGGCGTTGCCATTAAACCGTCACAGCGCCGCCCATCACAGATCGTGGTACATAAAAAAGCAATTACATCCACGCCCTCCAACTGTTAAGCCAACCTGATGTTGTAGACAAAGTCACGCTTAACCCTGTACTAGTCGAGGCGCACGCTCTGAATCTTCAAATTAATTAATAGAAAAATATTGTCTGTTGATGATTATATAAGCTCTGCTTAGTTACTCTGACTTACGTGGTCTTGAGGTTGCTTCCAGTACCTCCTCGTAAGTTCTTCGAGAAGGGCTGATTTAAAGGTAGCATGAGAAGAATACGATGACCTCATAGCATTATCGTCATTTTACTCGCAATCCATTTAACTACTGAGAGCCTGGAGACGATACCTCCGCCTTACTTCGATCAATGGTTGTTTTCTTATTGTACACGATACTGAAGTCATCCTTAAAAGTGAATGTAGCTCCGATAATCATTCTGTGTAGTTGGTATTAGCTTGATAGAAGAGCAGTTAAGGTGCCGACATGAACGTGATGCCTGTCATAGAAATGCTAATTGAAGAATGCGCTCTATACAACCATCGCTAACGGAAGGAATGCGAAAAGCTCTATGAGGCACTGATGAAGGCGCATAGCGCAAAGTCCTGCGCAATACGAGAACTGGTTGTTGTGGAGAATGTGGCCAATATGCTGGCAGAGAGGGTGAATCCCGTGCCAAATTCTATTACCCCACCTTGATCCGCTCCATGTTCTTTGCAGTACTTCCTGCAAGGCATTGGTCTCAATGAGTCTTTATTGCTTCCGCCTTTTATATCACCACCCCGACCTATTAGCGAACTTTTAATGCAAGCTTACTCCCTCCGTACTCGAAATGACTTCTGATCCATAAATTTTAGCCCATACAATTTGCAAAAGAACTTTTGATTTTATTGTAAGGACCAATACTTCCAGTTGGAATGCAAGGCGGTTCATTGCTTAAGAGATTAGTTCACTTTTGTCGCCCTCATTTGATCTTCCTCTGCTCAGTCAGTGATTGAAAGAATTTGTGAAAATGCGCGCCATCCGCTGTCATGGATTTACGTCCATCATTCAATTCCTTTCTACAATTCCACGAGAAGGCCTTAATGTTCGCGCAACCATTCATCCAACCTTATGAACAAGGCATTGTGGATCTAAGTTACACTTTCTAATGCCACCGATGGCTACCTTTTATCCTTACAAATGGTTTTGACAACACCAAAATTGTTTTCGTTTACTATGTGCTCTTGAAGAACACCCGTAAGTGAGGTCAGCACTGATATCCCGATAATTTTATTTGTGAATACCTGTCATTGTCAGTCGGTTGTCAGTTAGCGTCCACGATACTTTGTAAACCCGATTCCAGTTTCTTGTTTCCATGAGAGGTGGAGTTGGCTGCACACATAAGTGCATGACAGAACACTGGAAAGTTTTGATGTAATTGGCAATGGAAATTCAATTCGTCTTATTTACCTAGGCTGCAACAAATGGAAGTGGAAAAGGGGCGAAAGTGACAATGAAGAGACTCAGAGGTGGCGTGGCAAATTGGGGTTGCTTGTAGGCCAATTTTGTGGTAGCACATAGAGTAGTCCTCCTGTTGAACAGAGATTGATGGAACAACTGACCGATCAAGTGCTTTGTTGTCGCAAAGTTGGAGTCATCAGGCACCCAGCAACATGGTGTGTATACTTGGCCGGTGACTCAATTTTGAATGCCCGATCATGGCTTATGTAAACCCATTCTAGGCTTCAAACATAAAATGCTGAAGGTGGTGACCCTCAGCCTTTTAGATGTGGTTGTTTACCTGTTGACAGCAGAGCAGTGACAATAGTGGTGACGACTACATCTGCGTGTTATCGATTCAGGGTTTGGCAACCATTTCCAGCCATTGTGTATGGTCTGCTTGACCTACTCAAGCATTTCTTTTTGGACGCAATCAATAAACCAAGCCTTCCTATGCAAAAAATTTCGTGATTAGCACCTTCTAAGTGAGCTCATGGAGGAGTGAGACTGACCCATGACTCGCAATCGACTGACCGGTGGGTTCCGTTCCAACCTCGGGGTACCGTACAACGTAGTAACCAAAATTACCTTCCATATCCGTATAGGCATCTGGGTGCAAATAATCATACATCTTGTGCCCATGCATATGCAAGTGACAGCCTTGCATGTCGCCCAAATCTCTCCCTTTCCTTCTCTTCCCGATCGCGCAATGATGCTCCTGCTCCGTAACCTCAATGCCTGTCCCCTTACACCTTTTATCGCCTCCTTACTGATGGCGAAGCATCATCCATTTAAGGCCATTCATCTAATTCTCCTCCTCACTTACCACCCTCCCTTCCTCGTCCATCGCGGTGCTTGTATCTCCGCCGTTACACATTTCTACTGACCACCACAATCGTCTGAAAAAGTATCCAAAAAAGTCATATCCCGGAGTGTATGTGTTGATTGAAGGAAGACAAGCTAATGATGGTAAAATTATTTACCACCTTAGGAGGTCTTATGTAATTCTAATTAACTGCCATCCAATAGGGGCAGTATTATGTCGGCTTTCCGAGGCATTCAATTTCCTTCTTTCTCGCTCCCTCAGCTTTTATGTTTTGATGTTACGACAAAATGGACAAAGTTGAAGATAATTCGGAGTTGGGGTTTTGGAATGTTTGGTGAGGAATTTCACCTACAAAAAGGGAAACCCTTTCCAATAATTGCACACATTGGTTGCATACAACCGTTACATGCATTCTTTTACCCTCATCCCTCCCCAAACATCTCAAGGTGACAGTTGGCAAGGCTAGTATAACATGGCGGATTTTACCACTTTAGGATTGGACATCGAGTTTTCAACAGATGTAACAGGGAGAACTTCGTCCTTAGAATCTAACAATTTTAACACTCGAATGTCATGCTCCAAAGACTCTTATAGTCCAAGCGTTCGAGTGACGCTTTTGTTTGAATCCTAGCGCTTGTGTTGTTTAAAGCTTATAAGTTGGATTTGAGCTTGTCTGTAGTTGTCTACTGTTGCAGAAAGTTCTCGTTCGCTTTGGCGTACAGCAAATGAAGAGGAGTGTACTGTCTGGAAATGGTTCGAAGCAAGCCAATTGATGCTACCAACAAAACACTCACAGATACCACATCGTGTACGGTGAGACCCCCAAATTAGCCCAAGTGAGGGGAACCGTCGCGGTACTGAGCAAATTAATTCAAGCATAGCACGTCAAGAGTAAAATTGAGTGAGTTAAGTATTATTCTACTAGCATCCCTATGAAGTGGCGAGTTGGAGGTAAAAGCCAGGCACATGACTCCTACCCTCCACCATCGGTGGCCGGTGAATAAGAGTTAGCTTCACTCCTCATGCGTTCTTTACTGCTACGCCTTTGTCTTTTAAAAAATACAAAGTTAGCAAGTAAGGATTTTCATGTTTTATGCTGCAATCTTCATTCAGGTAATAAAAATATCATTGTTAAGTTCCAACTGTCCTCTCCACTACCCACTGTTCCGGACTACGTACTGCCTTGTAAGAGACACAAGAAATACGTTTAGTATTGCCCGGAAACACTTGCAACCGTCTTATGACAGATAACAGAAATATTACGACAAGCGTCTACTGCAAAGGAGATTTCATCCAAACATACGGGACGAATCCTCCACCCGGCAGTTTCGTAAATTTCACCTCTCGTAGAGCAGGGATCCTTTCTATGTAGTGGAGGTTTTCTTTACCCATCAACTACATCGTCATCAATGTACAACTGCGTTAGGCCGATAACGGTCCACAAAAATAAGATTCGACCTTACGAAGGTTCCCCACCGGTTGTACACGAAGATGAAGTCTACACACCCGACGGCATAGTGCATGGCAATCAACGAGGGTAGCACCCTATAGGCGAGAGGCGGGAGGACAAATTTAAACGTGGTCGTAAAAAAGCGAGATGGGTCTTCTTAACTGCTACTGATTTGCTACAGCATAACATCTGTACGATTAAAATAAAGATGCCTAAAAATATTCGACCGCCCCTTATCAGGGGTGATGAAAAGGAAGGGAGAAAATAAACGCGGTAGGTCTGGCTGTTTTCGTGTTAAGGAAAAAGTACTGACAACAGCAACAAGTACGACTGCATCTCGCCTACTCTAAAAAATACAACTCGAGGATTGTCTAGAAAATCTTCCTCATTGGAACCGGCCATGAGTCGAGCTTGCCATAGCATAATGCAACGCGATGGCTCACACCACGAAATAGTAAGTCTTGATAAGAATCACGAGC
Source organism: Taenia multiceps (assembly GCA_001923025.3). Lineage (NCBI taxonomy): Eukaryota > Metazoa > Platyhelminthes > Cestoda > Cyclophyllidea > Taeniidae > Taenia > Taenia multiceps. The sequence goes on along the minus strand of CM010311.1, from coordinate 72,808,672 downwards.
CAGAGTCGCGTGAAAGGCTGATGCTGTTTCATTCTTCCCTCCATTCTCCACATATTTTGTTGCTCTCCAAGCAATAATTACCCTATTTACTGACACCTCACAATCCCACCATAACATGCAAATTGGAACTGGCAGATGGGAGAGAAGGGTGAGGCGGAAAGCGAGAAGGCTACGAGCGTCTGTGTGTGGCTGGGTGGTTTATTACTTGCAGTGGTGAAGCACTTCACGGAAGTGGAGTTCAGTGTAGGCTTGTGGTGCCATTCGATGTGGTGATGGGATGCGCGGCATTGAGTCGTGTTGGAAAGAAATGGAAGGTTCTAAAGCTGACTTATTTAGTGAATAAAAGGCAATGATTTGAGGAGGCTGCTGCGGCCACATGTTTGACACTCAAAACTGAACGAACCCATTCGGAGAGCCCACACTAACTCGGGTGGATTTGAATGCATTCAGCCAGACAACATACCGAGGACGATGAAAAGTGGTGGGATTGAACCCTGTCTGTCTTATTTTGCGAGAGGTGCACCGAATGACTGGAGGGTTGTGAAGGTACTCATGCAAGTTAGAGAGAGTTGTGAGGAATGGGCAGTCTCGGTGGTTGATTGCATCGATAGGAGGGATGTCGCTAGTCTGATGTGCGGCTCATGTCATCTGTGCAAAGGGTTAGCTCTAATAGCAAAAGTCATCCGTGTGGTCAAACCGCTGATGGTGGGTCGAATGATAAGTCAAGTGGTAATCACAACAGAGGTGAGCGTTTGTAATTTGACCACAAGTTCAGCCACAATAGGCCGTCAATCCATGCGTTAATGCCATGCAATAATTTCCACCAATGCTCATAGACAGTGGATTGCCATGTCGGTGGCACATTTCTGCCCAGCTTCGACTCCTTCTGACATTGCCGCCTTAATTTTACCTTTGGGTTTGTAGGCCGATCATCGTCAGGAAAAAAATGGTTTCTAGGACTGAGTGATCGCACGAAGCATTGGGTTGAAGGCAAGAATTGTCAGTGGTGTGTTGGTTGCATGAGGGCGACAGCTAACCACTGACAGCCTATCTGCCATGATCCTTTCCTATGACACTCGGAAGGCATCAACTCATAGCAGAAGAGTACACTGCAAGATTGAGCACTGTGTGGAGGGCTCATCTGACAGGTTGACAGCCATGACTTCTTGCGAGTCGGTGTTGTGAACACTTGAGATCCTCCGATTTGTCACCCACAACTCTGCATAGGAATCCTTTTCCACCTACTTCGAGAGTAACCTAAGTGGATGGAAGGTGAGTCAACACAGGACCCATTCAAATGTTGGGTGTTTAGTAGCCCCCAACGAGGCGTCATTCCTACCCTTTGGCTGGTGCGGTGGTATTGCTGTTTGAGATGTCGGTGAAGTGAGCCGCTGTCAGTGTCGATTAGCGACCAACGTGTGCATGTGGCATCCTCAGTTGCTTTTGCTTGGGGTTTTCCACGGAGTTGTCAAAAAGGGGAGAAAGTTGTGAGTGTGCTTGCAATTAGCTCTTGAGTGCCCAGTTGGTGGGAGTTTGGAGGGATTGGCAGGTTGGTGACCAACACTTGCATTTTAAGGAGAGCTACAACAAGTCAACGCTATAAACAGGGGAGTGGTTGATTGAAGCGATTTGGGGAGATTTGAGGAGCAGTCGAGATTGCACAGTGGGGTTCCATGTGGGAGAGGAACCGTGTTGCAAGTGCAGGTGTGGTGGCTTGTCTGGAACGAAGACTATCATCGAGCTGTGATGTCTTGATCATGCCGCACAACTGGTAGTCCCCTCAGGAAGCTTGTGGAGTTGGTCAGACCCGAGGGCTAAAAATAGCAGAAGCCAGTAGTGAAGGTCACTCAAGTTGAGGAAAAGAGTCATGTTTAATCACGAAGCCAATTGATCCGATTTGGGGTGTGAGAGAATTGGACGCTGTCTGAGCGTGGTCTGCTGCACTTCTTCTGGCATGTCCATGTGGAATGAAGGAACAGTTAAGGCTTTCATTTTGTAAGAAGGAGAAATAAATGTCTTTGAGATTCACTAGGGCTACTATTCCATTCTCCCAAATCTAATGGACGTTATCATCGATGGGACCAATGCTTTGGTGTACTAAATGGCTATCCTCACTGGTGCCCATACATCGAGTTTTGTTAGTACAGCTAGGTTATCACATCTAACACAGCCTAGTCCCTTTAATTTAAAAGATGCACATTTCGTGCCATCCACATTAATCCACAATTGTTCTGCAGAAATCGTAGGATGCTCTCTTAAGTCTTACTTTTACTCAGAAACTCAAATAGTTCTAAGCAAACAAAAGGAGGTCTCCTCAAACTACCTTAGTGGCAGTTGCGCTTATCGTCTCTTTTGAGGTTTCTCTGACGCATTCGAAGGGGTGTGCACTTGGATTGTGGGGATCATGACCGCCCAGGTTGCCCACTAAGATCGTCAATTTTGAAGATTCGTGTGGTCAAACACCTCAAGCATTAAACATTTCTACCCAATTTCTTTCCTGCTTTTGCTAGACCCGATTACTAGTGGTTTCTGTGGTCGACTACAGCATATGCTCCCATGAACTTTGCACAGCTAACTGCATACCAGGCATGGTAATAACATGATAGGTTGGCATAGCGGGCAGAATGTCACCCTTCCCTTTGATGGGCATGCTGCCAAATCGCTGCAATTTCTCATTCCCGGTGAGCGTGTTCCCAGTGGTTGAAACATTAGGCATTCAAGACGGGTACGAGTGGATCGGTGAGGCCTCGTAGCATTCAGGACATGACGATGCTCTGCATTGAGTCCATTTCGCATGCTAGCCACATTGATGAGGTGAGAGGTTTTGTCCGGAGTGAGAATCCACACCGCTTTCATCGCAATACTTCTGAGTACTTGTTCAAGTGACCTTATGTTTCATTTAAAGTACTTTGCTTTTGTCGTGATTGAGCAAACAGACCGCTGATTGCCCACTCCACTTATGAGTCTGGCCTACCAATTTCCTCCGCAACAGTTTACCTCTGTCTGTGACATTTTGGCATGGTACGTGCTAAACGAAATCGACGTCTCTCTTCTTTTCGAGTGAGTTACCGATTCCTGGCGCCAAGATGTGGCTCCTCATCTTGCATTTCTCATGGCGAGATGAGACGTGAACGGAGCGCTCTGGCACCGAAATGGACAAGAACACTCAAGCAAACGTCCATCAGGTGGAATAATACTCAAAACCAGGCAGAAATACTCCTCAAATTTTGGTAACTCATAGAATTTGTCAACTCCTCAATGCAATTGTTTTTACGAACTCATAGGTAGACCTGGTAAACAAAAGGCGTACTTTATTCACTGTCACATTTTGGCACTATATGCCACGATCCCTCACCACATCTTCAATTGTTTCGTGTTTTATTTGTTAATCTACTCGTGTACCAACTCCACACCGCTTTCTTACGACCTCAATGCCTCAGGTGGCATCAGACATTCGTCTTGGCTGAGGATCGGTAGTGATAGCGAGCATTTCTGGTCGCTTTAAGACGTCATAAGAAACGGAATTGTGTTTACCATCATTAGCATATTGTCTAGGACTTGTGTCCGAGATCAAACTCTTATAAAACCTCCAACCTGAGTGATCAGGCGACGAAGACTGCATCACACGCTTCTCCACTGCCAACAGATATGGCTAATCCTGTTGGCGTGACCGACGACTCAAACTGTAGGAATGGGAGGTGGTTCCAGTCCAGCACAGCTTGACCATTTGACTAACCGTGAAAGTGGTGGGGCTTAGCAGCCTACGAGAAGCCAATCTGGACGTGACGATGACCAACCAGGAGTTACTGCAGGAGAGGGCAAATTTCTATCATGCTCAAGAATCAGCCAGGAAATAGGGAATTGTAGAAACGTTTTTGAGGGTCGCTGACACCTCTTTGATTCCTCTTGCTTGTGGTAATCGGAAATGGAGGAGGTTGGTTGGATTTACGTTATGAGTGGTAGAAATAACAAACTTTGCTGCGTTTTGCAACCCAGCGGACAAGACTGCAGTTGTTAAGGGCAGGGAACGCCCGACTCCTGTTGAAGTGGAGGAGGGGATTGAAAGGCAATACTGGGAGATAAGGATCACTCCACGTTTCAATTATGCATGAACCATGCAGCATTTGTCGATGTTTTGTCATCCCTCGATACCCAGCTAATGCTGGAGGTGGGATGGGGAACCTGTGGCTTTTTAAAGCGCTTGAGTCAGGTCGCAGTTGGCAGGTGGAGGTGTTATGAGCCCTTAAGATCTTTTAAATCATTCCCTGCAAAGTACACGAAAAATGGGTTTTTTCATTTACTTTTCAAGGCAGTCGGGTGGATCAAAAGGCGTGAACACTAGATCACTCTCCCAACTGCCCGCCTAATTAGGCGTTGGTAAACTAGGACCCAAGATCATATTTACCTTTAAATATGAAAGAGGATGATATTAACAAAGATCTCGACTCTAATCATAATTGACTGGACTCGTCTGTTATGGGATTGTTGCATAAACACATCAAGCGATTGCGAAAGCCTTCCATGCGAGATGAAGTCTAGCCACATTCATTTTGTAAAAAGGGAAAACAAATAGTTTTGGAATTCGCTAGGGTTACTAATCCATTCTCCAAAACCTATATGACGTTATCATTGATAGGGCCAATGCTTTATGTTAAAAGGAAGGCGGCTCATCGACCTAAGCGCCTATGAGATTGGTTCACTTTTGTCGCCTCTATTTAACCTAACTCTGCTCAGTCAGTGGTTGAAGCGATTTGTAGACTCGGCTGCTATTAGTGTGAACAAAGCCTAGTCCAACATTCACCTAGATTCACACCCAACACTTCATGCTAATGGACACGATGGCCTCATTCACCCACCATTAAGGCAAAGGTACAGGCTATCCACTTTATGTGCTATCCAGTGCCAGCAGCGGCAGCCAAATTATCACCTTCTTAAAGGTCGTGGCATTAATCTCATCGTTCCTTACTGCGGGCTGCACGTTTGTCTCCTTTGGGAGCATCTGTGAGTGTAGATTGGGTTCATTCTCAGACTTGCTACTCATTTCCAAGGTAGGTAGAGGCGAGCACACACATGCGTGAGTGAAGTACACGACGAAACAATGAAAGGACCTGCCGTAATTGGTAGTGAATGCTCATTGGGTCTTTGGCTGCAGAGCATAAATTAAGTAACTTGGCTTGCGTGATCCTCTCTGTTGTTGCGCCGGGGGATTTGGGCACTTGCATTGTCTACTGCACACCCGGTGTCGCCTGACACCCTGAGTGCGTGGGTGGGTGGGTGGATGGGTGGCAGGTAGACTTAAAACCAACTGCAGGTACCGACGGGGAAGACACCGTGGCTTATTGGCTCAAGTAAAATTATGTGAACCTGGAAAAGTTTTGGAGTGCGTGGTTGGCTATGAACGGCCCCAGTGAGTGGGAGTGCAAGAGGACCCACTCGTCAGTAGCATTTGTGCATGCAATAGAGTTGAAATGGGAACAATAATCTTTGTGAATTTCATCATTTTAGTGAGCCACATAAAGATGCAGACAACACCACTGAATCTGAATCGAAGAATGTCCATGGAGGACTACGACAAACCCATGGGTCGCATTCAACTCGCTGGTGGATTCCGTCCCAACCTCTCGGCTCCAAACGACGCAACAGACGAAAGCAGTAACTAATCCTTCCTTCGCTCCCCTCGTCTCCTCGCCTCCCTCCAACCACCTCCAAGTGACAGTTGGCAAGGTAAGAGAAATAAAATAGAAATTTTGCCTCTTTTGAATAGGATTTTTGAGAGTTGTACCCAAAAGAATTTCGTCATGAACACCTGTGTGTCCCGAGGTAAAGACCGCTGCATTTCAGTAAGTCGTGTAAGGCATTTGTTTGCTGAAGTAACCAACGTGAATGGTAGGTGGTTATGCGGTTTAAAATCTACAGGTGGGTTCTTTACTTCAACCACTACCTCACGTCTTTGACGACACAGCAGTCCTCCTAACGAAGCCCAACTGTGCTTCGCTAACCTTGGAATGTAGCTGATACACGTTTCGGTACCAGAGGTGTTCATGCCTCCTGCAAGGGTGACAGAAGTGAGACAACCTGGCTCGCGCCCATTCGACGCTGCGTGATGAGCAGTATCTGGTCTCATTGTCACCAATTTGAAGATGTTATAGGGCTGCTTTGCACACGTTTGATCTGCACCGCCTAAAAACACACTCTTAGGCATTCATGCCTCTGCTCAAAACAACCGAGTAAAGCGGTTTCTCTAACAGTCATTCGCTGGCCCTCTGCCAGGAAGCATTACGTTGCCCATGTAGTGTCGCTGAACACTTGCATAATCCCACCTCGGGATCTAAGGGTAAAGCTTTTTTGCTGACAGTTAGAGGCAACCGTCTCCATCCTCCCGCCCGTGTTGTTTGATCTCCGCGGAGTATTTGATCTCCCCTCGAGAGTGAAAAGGTGATCGAAATGGCTTTCTGCGGTTGTCGGTGAGGCTACAGTGACTTCTTGTAGCTTTGAAGAATTCGCGAACTGTACGAACGCACGTCAACCTGTCGGTGCACTGCTCTTTGCTGTGCTATCTGCCCTTTCTCCCCAATTTTGCTGTATCATGTCGAAAGGTACTGTTGAAGGTCGATGCTTTGAGTTAGAGCCAACCTGTGGCAGTCCACCATATCAGTAGTTCCTCGTCCACTTTGTTGCATAGTGAATAGGGAAGGATATGCAACCCGAAAGTGGTGCAAAGGAAGCCACACTAGTGGTAACGTTTCGGTTTCACTGTTTTTAAGATAGATTATGTTTTTCAGAGAGAACCGATTGGTGCTCCTCTCGCCTATTGTGGTTTCATCTGAGCACAAGCTTATTAGGAGCGCAGCAAGAAGTTGCATCTCACCTTTTGTTTTCACTCCTCCCACTTGTTCACCACTCCAATGCCACCCAAGCAGCAACTCTTAGCTTCTCACTGCATGTAACACTGCACACGCTATTCTGCACTCACAACCCCACTTATGTTGCCTTAGCTTTGAGGACCAAGTCCCGAGTCAATCGGCTGGAGTGATATGAATGGTTCTTCATTGATGACCCTTTAAGAATCAACCATTCCTAGGAGATTGTCCTTCTCCTTCACGAAATGATTCTTGTTTCCATTGGTGGAGTGTGGAGAGGCAACCAATTCAAGCCCATTAATGCTGGTTTTAGGTGATTGGGTCACTCCAAACGCCATCATATGGCAAGTGAGTCTGGGTTGAGAGAGGGATAGAGAGTGGGGTAGATGCCTCACTGCCACCTCGTGGGGCTGAGAGACTAGTAGCTCACTTGGACGAGGCTAGGAGACTATGAGGCTAGGAGGCTTCATGGGCATATTGCATGAACTCCCCTTGACCAGCACTAATGGCAGATAAATCAGCACTTATTCTTAGCTAATAAAGCCTCGAATTCGAATCCATTATCTCCCCACCACGGTCAATCTGGGTAGGCAAACTGGAGAGCTGAGACACTGGCTCGTGTATAGTCCTGGCTCACTCTTTGCCAACCATCTAAACTACCACGCTAGCGTTCAAATGAGGACTCAGTCTCTCGAAATACTTCACCACTTCTGCAAAGCATCAGGTTTGTTATTGCTACCCAGTAAGCTTTGGCAACTGACTATCGTGAAAGCCGTTGAAGCACAACGTGAAATCAAGGACTTTGTAAAGGATTTAGCCGATAAGTAGGCAGCCAAAATTTTAACGAATAGGAAGTAGATCATAATTGCGCATTGGAGCTTAACCATCTTTGGTGTCGTTTTTTGCGTCAGCTTCTCATCCGACAGAGCCCTGTCAACTTGTAACGCCCACACAAATATATGAAGAGTTTACAGAACTTAATATTTTTTTTTTGGTTTGTGGCCTCCTCTGATGACTTTATAAGAAGCACGGATTCGGATGAAAGCTTAGCAAGGGAGAAGGGGTAACGATGCTGGAATAACTGACTTGGTTTAGTTGCCACAAATTTTCGTGCTGGTTATCAGAATTGCGAAAACAGAAGAACCGTATGAATGCATTGTGCACATGTAAGTTCATGTGGTAGTCGTCCTTGCCTCCCTTCCTCTCCTGCCCTCTACTCTCAATGTCTATCCTGCCTCCGTTCTCGTGAGTCTTGTGTCTCCACCACTGCAGTTGTTCACTGACTGCCACTTATGTCTTAATAGGTGTGTAAAAAGGACTCTCAAATTGTATGTGTGAGTGCTGCTTGTCGCATGATGGGAAAATTATAACACAGATTGTTCCGACTACTTTGAAAGGCGACCATCAAATATCGGCTTGCCTGAGGCAAGCCAAGTAGCGTTTTTGCAGAAGAAGCGGTGAGTCTTTGGTACATAGGATGTAACTTTTCCTCCTTCGCGCTCTCTTGAACTATCTCTCATAGTTACGGTAATATGGGCAAAGGAAAAGAAAATTTTGAGTCTTAGCCTGTGTGTGACGAGGAAATTTCCCATAAAAGTTAAACTTTTTCCTACTATTTAACGCACGATTCTCCACCTCGCCTTTTCGCTCCTCATCTCCCTCTGACCACGCCACGGTGGCAGTTGGTAAGTTTAGTAAAAATGGATAAAAGTTTACCTCATTTGGATTTTTTAAAGTTCCTAACTAAAGAAAACTTTTCATTAAATTCTGACACCTCAAACGATCAAGTGTCCTGTTCATGCAACATTTATTTGGTCTAGCAACCAACATAAGGGATAAAATTGTGAGACTTGGATAAAATGGAGCCGCGGAGTGCTACTATAAGTTTTTGATCCCGAATGCGCATAGATACACTATAGAATGCTGCTGACACCGGTGTCGGTGTTGATAGGGCCATTGCAGAGCCCAAGGCCATGGAATCTACTATTGATAGCATATAGCATGTAGTAGGGTCCAATACACATAAAGTGCTCCACGATTAAAAATTTTACATCTTACTGTCACTGCCACGTGGCATTGAGTTGCTCGTCCGGTGTCTTTTAGCACCTTGTGAAACCTCACTGTAAGATCTTCTGGACAAACATCTTCTTTATCCCCTTTGCCTTGTTCATTCTCCATATAACCTTTAACTTTTTCTAAAAAGTAGTGTTGATCAGAATTAATAGAATTCTTCAGGCATTGGTGAAGCTGCAGTTCCGTGCCGTAGCTTTGAAAGATCATCAAAGTGCTCCAAAGTGGCTTTAAAAGCTGATGGGCTAAACTTGAGCTTGTCATTGATTATCCACAGTTGTAGAAACTTCTCATTCACTTCATTACATCACAAATAAGATCAGTTGTACAGCCTGGAGATGGTCCAAGATAAGCGAATAGGTTCTACCAATAAAGCATTCAATAGCGCTGCGTTGCGTACCGTCGAACAAACATAGTGATAGCAAGTCAAGAACAAGACTAAATGGTGATAAACGTGAGTAAAGAACCATTTTAATTACTCCTTCATGAGTCGCTTAAGTGGAGGTTGAGGCCAAGGATTTGGGTCTTATCCACTAAAAGTGTCAACAGTCGGGGGACAATTAGCTTCAATCCCCGTGCGTTCTCCACTTTTAACGCTTTTATCCATCTATCCATTCCCCTTGGAGCAAAGATTTTTGCCTTTTAAAATTGCGACTTTCTTTAAGGGATCAAACATATCATTGTGTGTGCCTTTAACTGCCCTCTCTCTATTGACCGCCACGCACTGCACATTCCTATGGCAGAAGGCATTTGTTTCCACTACTGGTGCATGTAGGTGTGTGCGGATGTGGTTGCGGGTGTGACAAAAGGCTTTCGGAGCTCCTTACTTGCCAAGGACAAAATAATGTCACCAACAGGAACAACTGTGACTGCGTGTCATCTGTCCATTCAAAGCAACACAAGACTTGGAAAGAATAAATTCTTAGTTGAAATCAGTCATGAGATTTTCACGATTAAATGCGGTGCAATACCGCAGCATGGACAAATAAGCCCTGCGGAGATTTACACAGAACGGTGGGTGTAAATGATGCTGTCCCTTTCTCCCTCCTACTTCTCCCAAATTTCCTGGCTATCCAAGTGGTGATTGGCACGGTTTCAGACATTCCGCAACCATATGATCTTGAGTGAAATGGAATTGACAGATGGCAAGAGGAAAATGACACACAATGCGAGATAACTGTGCGATTCTGCGTATGACTAGCTGGTATTTGCTTCCAGTGGTAAAGCACTTCACGGAAGAAGATTTGGTGCGGGCCTGCGATGCAATCCGCTGTGACGATTGGCAAAGCGGATTTGGTTGTCGTTGGGAAAACACACCGCAATGTGTAGCATTTATTTTATCACCAAAAAACTAAACGTTTCCATTAGATGAGTCTGCACCATTCTAGGGAGAGGGGATAAAGGAGACGACGATGAGCAAGGGCTTAAAACTTTATTAGAAGTCTGCAGAACAGTTAGAGGACTGTTAAAGTTGATGATGCAAAAGGACCTTCTCGCCACCAAGAGGGGGCGGGAGTTGAATGTGTTAGCCTAACAGTCTCCATGTTTAAATAGCATATTGCTCAGCTTTGACACTTTTGACATTCCCTGTCAACGCAGTCATGTAAATTGGAGTGAAAAGACCGCGGAATAGAAGAACAGTAATGTGCTATGTAAATTTAGACACAGTATACCAGCGAGTTGAATCAAGAGGGTAATCCGTGATTGTATAGCACGTGAGGACATTATCAATCCATGTTCAAAATTCACAGTATTCATTATTACTGTGATTGTGCTTGTGTCTTCCGACAATGTCAGTTTGGAAAACTTGGCTACAATGTCTTAGTCCTGAAGTAACTAATCAATGTGATCTGATCTTATTATTTTAGCAATCCCTTTAAATAATCAGCCATTCCCAGGGAATATCCCACCATTTTGACCAAACCAATTTGTCTATTCTTCAGGAACGCAGAAGTCGGGTGAATAGATTGAATCTAAGAAGAGGGCGAAAGAGAGGACCAGAGGCCTCAATGTCACCGCCAAGGCACTAAGTGACCAGTAGACGATTTGCAGTCCACCAAAGTCAAACAGAGGAAGCAAAATGAGGGGCTGCAAGAATGCAGCTTGATTTATAGTCCGAGGACTAAATTTTTCTTGTTTCTGCATCAATAATGTGCAGTCCGTTGGTTTGTCAGGTAGCAGTCCTCCATTCCTAATCCGTACCCTTTAGGTGGTCGGAGGCCAAATCACAAAGACTATGTTCACCCTATGACACCATAAGCAAAGAGAGGTACTTTCACGATCGTGTCATTTAGCAAGAAATCACTTTCTGACGGCTGATTACATCGTCACAGAAGAATGTGCTCAACGTGAATACTACTCAAATAGGGCCCTCAAATAAACTATGCTAGTAGATGGCTAGTTTCTTCTCTATTTTCGGGTAGTACTGCATTCTATTTAAATATGCACCACTTTTATTTATCTAGTTTATCGCAAATAAGCTACTTACGTTTGATTTCGGGTGCAGAGACCAAAAATTTTTACGTTTTGACTCATCACGAATCTGTTGTCCCTGTTCCAGCTTTGAGTTCGTAGATGCTTCATCATCAAGTTTTCAAATAGCCTGTCAGAGTATAAAATGTCATTAAATGTTGTATTAATTCACAACCCAAGAGTGCATAGTAAAATAGAACACTTCGTAGAGGATTTATTTGACAAACTGAAAGCCAAATGGTCTTACATCTCTTCAATTTTAACTGTCGCCATTGTTTAAGCAAATGAAGATCATCATGGAAAAAGTATTTGCTCTTCTTTGTGAGCAATTAGGATTTTTATTTGACACCAAATTGAAGTGATTACTTTTTATGTAAAATAGTGTACTCGCCCCACTCACCAGTTGGCATGGCAATGCAAAAAAATGCAAATGCTTATAGTTGTGACACAGTTGTCATGTTATGCCGATCAGTGATTATTGCCCACACTGGTGCTTGTACGTCCAATCTTACCTATTTGGACCAGATTTGGAAGTGGCAGCTAACCACCTCCACGTTGTCATCAGCGTCAGTATCACGGCCAATAGGATCTTCTACCATTTCTTCGAAAGGTTACATTTCGTAACGTCTAGATCAAAACAGAACAGACATATGGAAATCGTAGAAGTAAAATGGAGGGTTCGAGGCCTCGTCAGTGGCGTTACTAAAGATATGAAACTGAACTGGACCGCACCATGGGAGAAGAGTAAGTGTTGAAAGGAAACTGAAATAAGTGAGATGTCATGAATCTTAAAGTTGGTAACTGACTTCTCAAAAACTGAAGAGTTTTATAGATAAGAGTGTCATACATCGTAAATCTTCTTCCTTCTCTCCTTCCTCTGCTGAACCTCGTTCCCGGCCACTTCTGCGGGCAATCACAGCAAATCCGCCCATAAACTGCGTACAACCAAGTATGTGGTAGATTTGTATCAGCCATAATCCCACCCATTTTTTGGTCGAGTGTGTTGCCCAACGACTACAAATTTTCCATTTCTGATGATTACTTCTGTTCGTATAAATCTGCATTCGAGATGATAAGGTTTCTTAGCAGCGCCAGTTCGTATGTCAACAGCATTTGGGATTCGGAGGACGTCTCATCTAGAATTAAGAAATCAGTACTGCCTTCATTACCCACAGGAAACTTAGAGTCATTTCAAGTAGTGAATTTGGCTCGCTCCATCTCTTATGGACTGATTTGTGATTGGACTGCTATTTAACCACCCCGCTTGTGACTCTGGCCATTTTTTTGATCACCCATAATGAATAACCATCATCATGCGACCCATCTATATTGGATGCTTTGCTCTTCGCGAGTGGCACCCAACCTCGCCTCCTGCATGGAAAGACGTGGCGCATACGAGTGAAGACATATCACACTAAACATGCACCGAATGAAAAGGGCCGAGGGAGAGTTGTAACTTCCTGCTGTGTGAACCTACTCACGTGACATCTAGAACCAAGTCCACACCCGTCTTCTCAACAAAATGAGTGACGGAGTAATGCCACCGATTTCGGCCGCTTTGAGCTCGGAACTCAATTTGAATCGCCTAGCCCAATTATAAAGCAACAAAGACTTCGGTGCATACTTCTTGTCAATCTGTTTGACATGCTCTTAGTTGCTAAATAAGTACTGAAGAATATCTAGGAGAGGTAGCGGCCCCAGTCTCGTGCACAAGTGGCATTCGATTGACCTTGAATGTGGTAGGATTTGATATTAGCCAATCAGAAGAGGCTGCAAAGAAAGTGTGAAGTTCTATCAGGCTCAAGATTTTCAAGGACAGCCACCTATCCTCCAATTCCACTTGTACGTGACTATCACAAAGGGGAAGATTTGGGATAAAAGAACGTTATGACTGCAAATTCTCCCTCAAATAATTGGGATGACTAACCTAAAGGCAATTTAACAACCTACAATTTAAGACTGCAGTTATTGAGAGCAGGATAGGTCCGTTTTTAGCCGCATTAGTGGAGCAGACTTATAAGGCAACATTGGGAGTTAAAATTACTTCTCCACTTAATTATGCATGAATCATGCATTGACTGCCTCTGGTTCATCTTGTCCTTTTTACAACTAGTCGATGTGGGAGAAGAGAGGACGGATGACTGGTAAATGCGCTTGGGCAAGAGAACTCCTTCTTGTTGCTAAATATTTAAGGAAAAAATCTAAAAATTGCGTGTTCTCCAGCCTCCCTCGTCGATCGTCACCGTCAATGTTGCAGAGATTCATCTGCCTTCCAATTGGTGAATGATATTGTCCGAGAAGAAGTGCAAGGTCATCTTATTTAAGGACATTGGGATATACTGTGCTCCTCTTTTTAAATTTGATTGTGGAGTGTGCTCTTGAGGGTTCTTGTATAAAGTTGACGTATCCATATGTTTGCCTTTACCTGAGGCTAGCACAAAAGTAAAAGAGATAATCAGTGAGGATTTCCGACTGCCCCTGAGTGCTTGATTGTTGTAACGCCTTAAAGGAATTAGGAAATTATTAAAAATTAAAGGTTGATTAGCATTTGTAAGCGCTGTGGTAGATGATCCACGACATATGTGCCAATTGGGTTCGTCATCTCGAATAAAATACTGCCAAATCGCACTTGTAGTCAAACCTATCAGAACTAATTTCATTATTCCAACTTCTTGGAGCCCTCTCCATCCGCCCACCATACAATACGAGTACTTCTCCATCTTCTTCTACTCACTACTACCCAGCATACTTCGCAAATGTGTTTTACAGGCAGATGCTTTCCACAGCGACTAATATTCCGCCTCACTATGAGCGCATCCACTTCCGGTACAGTACGACCTCTTAACCACTGTATAGCCTTCCTTCTGACTTCACCAACTGCAATAGATCAAGTTTTGGTGGGCCTATTTAAAATTTCGAAATAAAAATAAACGCTGCCAATCAATGATGACCCGTGATTCAGTGAAGAATACTGCGCTTCCATAGTTGACCACTGGCTTAGCCAAAGTTGTCAACTGCTTCAACAAACTGACCGGGACTTTACATTTAATACCACCAAATCGTAAAAAATCCGCATCGTGGCACCATTACTGATCCTGGTGATTCTAATGACCCTGGAGATTAACTAGTGTCACCACTGTCATCTGCCGTTTCGCGCTGTCCTGATTAATTGTTTGCCATTGCAGTGTATTTGGATAATCAGGTTGGGACTAAACTATTCCATTAATTCATTAAAACAGACTGTGTGACAATCGCGATAAATTATTTACTTGCTAAAATTTGGGTTTACTATTAGTGTTCGCTCACTGAACGTTTGGTAATGCTGCACTGAAGTACCCTCAATCCACTAAAGACGATAGTTTTTAATAAGGAGACAGATGGTTTTTAATCAGAGCCGGCGGAGGACTTTATTTACACACGCTAATAGCTTTTCAATCACCGCCATCCTGGTTACACTAAAAAGGGGCAGGTCTATATATCTCACTTACTACTGCCGCAACAAGCTGGCGCTAGTAGCCATCCCGTATGAAACGTCCAGCTTAGACCGCCGTACGTCAGACGGCAGACGACCCAATGCAGGCTGAGTCAGGTGCCCTGCAACCGAATTCGAAGGTATCAAGCTCCAAGTCTCACGCCAATATTACTCGCAGAGAGGATTGAAAGAATGGCACGGTGTGGTGTTAAGTGGACCACCTTAGCACCCACTCAGAGCTAATGCTGTTGTTTGCTTTTAATCTTCTAATCGTCCACTCCTCAGGATTAAAAAAATCTATTAAATTGTTGGAGTAGATTAATAACCAACTGGAAATTAGAAAACTATAAGCAATTAGGCTCACATGTTAAGTCAAGTTGTGTATAAGCGCATTCAGCAACTTTGAAGGCTCCCATTCAGTATGAATCGTAGCAAGGGATTCTTGCTTATCTGATGCAAAAGTTGTCAAGACAATTTTGCCAGAATGTTGAATTGGGAGCGCTTAATTTTTTTAAATTTTTGCTCTCTCCTACATCTCTTTAATCCCTTGGCCACCATGGAGCATTGCTAAATGGAAATGTTGGTCTGTCAGCAGCCTCCGCGCTGGTGAAACATCAACCACCAGCTTGTATGTATTGACAACCTTCAGAAGTGTGGGAGTCTCAGTGCATATTCTCCTTATTTATGAGCCAAGGTGCCTACTAGGGATAGCTGATGTTGTAGGAACTCAACAAACATTGAGGATTGAAATGTTTTACACAGAGTCTGTAAAAGCAATGCTTCTTGCATAAGACAACTGCAGTGTAAAATGCCTTTGAAAACTCTAAGGCTAAAAAAGGACCTATAAACAACCATACGAATGGACAATGAAGGACGATTAGCACTAGGGATAGAGCTCTGATAAACTGTTTTACCTTTTTCAAAGGTAAGTTTAACCTTTAATCAAATCTGCCTACATGAAAGTGAGTGAAGAATGAGACACTCTCAATGTCAAGTACGACCACGCTGAAGAACTCCTTTCAATGCACTTCATCCACCACTGGAATGACATATTTGCAACCATAAACACCAGAAATTGTGTTGAAGTGATTCCTCTGGAGTGCATTTGGTTACAGAGATTCCCTTAGGTGGTGAATGGACGCATTGTATGGAGGCTCTTTCGATGTCTCCATGCCCTTAGTTAGCCTGGAGGGTCTCACTTATACTTCAATCAGTCTCTCAAAGGGCCCATCTTAGGCGTTTAATACTTGAAAAGCATTTGTTAACTTTTTACAACTGCAGACATGCGTCCCCGTGAACCATTGTGCTGTAGCCATCGCTCCCATGGTAATCGGGCACTTTAGATCATTGGTTTTTAGTTGCCGGTAAAATTTCAAGGTGGGTCAGAGTCTTTACATTGTTTTATAATCTCATTGTACAAAAGCAGGTAAAGTTGAATTTCGTGAGGCATATTACAACAGAGTAAAACTTCGCCTTTTCAGGTGATATTTAAGCTACAGTGTATTTCAGCCGTCTTTATACCCTGACGACAACTTTTGCCTTTAGTAGACCACCGAGGCAGTTGACTTTTTAAGTGAGTTGACAGGCAGCTAACCCAGAGATGACAAATCACACTGTATCCTCCTTCCTCTCCTCCTTTTCCTGCGCCTTCCACGCCCGCCAATTTCGACGAGTAGACAAAGTGGTAAAACTCCTTCCAACGGGACACTATCCTCTGAGAGTAGTCACCTATCTTCAACTAATCATAGCTAAAATAAATGTGCTGAATGGACACCAGCGTTTGAGAGGAAAAGTCATGGAGTCACGATGTGTCATCTGGTTTCGCCCACATTCGGTCGGGCTTACAAAATATGCTCAAAGTGACCTGTTAATTCTCAAAACGGAATTGGGTTATTTTGAAAAGTGCCTTGGCATAAAGGAATCTTACCTAATTGTCAGTTGCATCCTGTGCAATCGGTAAGAGGGAGTCCAAAGCATAGCGATTGTGCCTAAGATCATTACCAATTAACAAATGTGTTAGTGCGATTTTTGTGTGCAATTTCGGGGATGAAGATGTGTCGGCCTGTTATGCCATCGAGATGAACCATCTAAAGACGATTTTGATACTATTATAACTCCAATCTCAGTTTGAATCCTACAATGTAGTGTAAGATGGAGCAAGACAGCACATCTCATAGCCTCAAGGTAAGACTTTAGAGGACTTTCACTTTGCAGTGCTGGTGTAGTGGTTGCCAAGTCACAATCGCATTATCGCGTGTGAAGGGGAATAAACTGATGGGAGAGAGAGGTGGGGCGGAAAGAGAGGTGTTAGTCTGTGTAGGTATTTTAGTGTGGTTGGGTATTTTGTTCCTCATAGCAAAGTACTTTGCAAAAGGGTGCAAGCGCGCTGGAATGCGACGAGGTGATGCATGGTGTGACGCGACGCTCCACTGGGAATAGAATGGTAGACTGTATGCTATGAATGAGTGATTAGAACTTGACAATACATGGCATTTCAATGCAAAATTTGATACTTGTTCTTCTGGATTTAAAAAAATTGCTCCTTCTTATGGAAGGACTCGTACTCAGTCCTTTCATTGATGGTCGAACACTGAAACAGGGCATTGGTAGAGTTTCAACTTGCATATTGCTCTGTTGGTCCTTTATGCCCATCCTCCTCGAATGCGCGTACTTGCGGGGGCAAGTCAAAATGGGTCCAAGGCTACCACCTCACCACGTTTAACTCCAGGCGACCCCCATTTTGAAGACAGAGATAACTTTGCGTTCATCAGACAGATTATAATAGGTGAAGCTGTTCCATTCCGGTGGAATTTAAGCCACTGAGTTTTCCAGCCACTTTCGTTGTGTAATGACAAATTAAACACTTACTAGACCACCAAGACAGCTGACTTGTTGGGTGGGATTTGTCAATTAACAATCTCAGAAATAACAGATTGCATTGCCTCCCCCTGCACCCTCTGCCCTCACCATATCCAAAGGCGTTACAAAGTGGTAAAACTCTTCCCAACAAGGCGACAAACTTCGGCGAGTAGTAACTTAGTTTCTAATATTCACAGAGTAAAAATGCGCCTGCATTCTCCGAGTAGGGTGGGAACCCATTAGAAGGCAATTCAACCGTCACCTAATAGCAGAAGGACTGCGAAACCCCTAAAGTACCTTTCTTAGGCAAAACGCCGGCAATCGACACTTCATATGCTAAGGAAATTATACATTAAGGTTTAGCTGCGAGCCAATTTTAAAAAGGTTAGACTAGGATTCAAGCTTTTGACAGAAATGAATAAATCAGATCCAGTTGACTATTACATCAGGTTTAATGCATTCACTGTGCCACGACTGTGTCAAAGTTGTTACTAGGTGACAGAAAGGGTTTATCCGACTTTTTATGCAGCTCATCGGGACCCGATGGTTGTGAGACAATGTGAGGCCGGTATAAACCTACTTCTTAGAGAGGATTCCAAAACATAGTTTTGGCCTTGTTTTTACGATAAGCGCAATACGGCTCGAGGTCTTAGACCTCACCTTTTTAAGGCAAGCATTGAAAAGATTTGCATTTTTTCAATGCCCTTTTCACAAATTTAAGTTCACCATTTAATGATTGCTTCCCTTTCCTGACATTCCAGAGTCACATGATCACGTGCGAAGTGGAACAGGTAGATGGAAGGAAATAAGGTGAGAAGGAGAACGAGGTGAGTGAGTGAGTCTACATCAGCGTTCTGGTGTGGTCGTGTCATTTATTTCCCAATGTGAAGCACTTCATATAGGAATGACGTAATCCAAGCTTTTAGTGAGGTATGCTGTGAGGGTAGTGTAACGTGATGTCCCGTTGGGAAAGGGAGGGTAAATTGCGATGCTAATTATATCACATTTCGCTTACTAACATAAGGTCGAATAGACTCATTTGACTGGTCTACGTCAATTCGGACAGGCTTTAACGCTCCTAGCCATATGAACAAGGAAAATTGTGAAAGGTAGCAAAGCGACTGGTGCTCTGTTGAAAGAAGTATTGTAAGGGATTCTTCATGAAGTGAAGAGTCTTAGTAGTCATCATTCTGTTGTCGTGCCTACTTTTTAACCTTGTCGGTTAGCTAGTTGATCGGCCATCACAACGTGGGAGACACTTTAACCTCAACTTGAACCTTAGTTCCTCATGCTCTAGGTATGATAATCGCGTACGGGGACGTTGAATACCAAGCTCAGTGATCCATTTCAATGATTTTGGTGGTCCTGTGGTTCTTCAATTTGTTTAATGAATGCCAGTGGTTTACTCGTTACAGTGGGTTAAGAGGTATTCTAGTCCGTATGCACTCCACCTTTCCACTCACTTTCCATGTTGCTGTTACTCAACAACACCATATCATCGCCTTCAACAGTACTCAGGCTTTATAATAAAGACAGAAGGATCCCATTCCTTCTCCGCGTAGTCATAAAAAACAAACTTTCACCAAAAGGTCTCCAAAGGATCATTATGCAATGTAGCGCCACTCGTCCTCAGGAAAAGGTGTGGTTTGTACAACCTCACAGAAACTGCTCTGAAAACGAGCAGTTTGTTGCCTTAAAGGAGGAAAATGTATTTCCTTCGCAGTTAGAGACGGTAATAACTGTCTTCTGCCACCTGCACAAGTATGAGAGTGAATTTTCCTTAGACACAATTTGTTAACCAGCGCAGGGTAGGGATAATGCTGTGGCTAGACAGTTTGTGAAGAAATCACTTGAAAGTCATCTTTCTCTTGTCTTGCTTAAGACTTTAAAGCCTCACTAACTTTTGGGCTGGAATAAGAAGTAGGGGATCTTACTAGAATTAAGAGCTAAACAGCTTTATTTTCCAGTTGGCTGTAGGTGAAGCTAATAATGTTTTTCTAACAAAGGCTTCTCATCCCTGCTTTTTGGTGGATTGGTTTTAATGGTCTCGCATAAATTGTGAGAGGCAAAGAGGCGGATGGGTGGACAAGTAAATTGACAGGTAGGTATGTAGGTCGTCCACCCAGTCCTCCTGTCCACCAATGGTAAACTGCCCCTTTGAATGTTCGGTTCTTATGCTCGGACAAGGCGAGGGCACAGGCAGTTAAAAAGCACTTGGACAAGCTAGCCGAAAATAAACAAACACTAAGCATTACTACGACGCCTGTGGAGCTACCCGTGTGGACCACAAAGTGGGTTGCTTTCTTCCACCTACCGGTATGTTTTTCATTGCGATGTTAAGTCGCATACCCAAACTAGAACATTTTAATGCAATCAAGTTACCAATGATGCATTGTTTGCACGCAGTATCCCTCGAGAAGTCAGTGGAGTTAATCCAATACCCGCTTGGCTGCAAACTAGACCATCAACTTACTGACTCTTAGAGGCAACTGGTCTTACCTGCAGCACCTGAGTTGCTCCTTAGAGCTCAATATGCATGTAGTTTTGCTCGGAATGTGAAGATAGCATCCATTCTCTTGTTTACGGCCGGCAATCACTTCGGTGGTAGGTACAATCATCGGTTGCCAAGATGGTGGAAGCAGTGGCTGTAGGTTTGCATGCAACAAAAAATGCAATGGAGGACAGTAATTCTTCTCAACGAAGTTCTGGACGAGTAAAAATTCCACTCCTTGTCGGTGGCAAGCTCATCGCCACACTTGTCATGTGTGTGGTCAAATCGCCAAGGAGACGAGTTTTATCGAGCAAATAATGGGTACAGCACAAGCATTCACAGAAACACAAGTCTGGATGCTTTAAACAATTCCCACTTCACTGCTTCTGGCAACGTTGTCAATGTACATGATTGAGAGGGCAGATGTTTTGCGTCCATCTTGGTGCCACAGTGTCCCATGCCGGTAAAATTATGGGAAATTTTTAATTTTTCCTTCTTCTGTGCATCCTCGTTATAGTATTGTTCTATCCAAAGGTGCATACACGTCATGTGTCTCCATGGGAGAAGCAAGGTGATGGTTGGACGGAGTGTACAACCTAGTGCTGCGTCACCGCGTCACAGTTGATGGCTATCTGTAGTAGGCAAATAAGCCTGAACAGACTCACAAGTTGGGTGGGTAATCTGAAGTCTAATCACTCAACCAGGGATAAAGAAATGTTTTAAAATGCCTCTGGAACATTAACTTACAAGATTTTGCAATGAAGGCAATGCTGTTTTTTGATGTCAAGACAAACCTCCGCCATCATCCTGAATGTAGTCGACACAATAAATGGGATTCGTTCGACTTTGAGCTCTACGTGGCTCCACCTGCTAATTACTCACTCCCCTTATATGTACTCGTCTCGATTGCATTGCATTTCACCTAAAGCGTAGCCGCTCTTCAGGGATGGGACATTACAAAATGGATAACACTCTGGTTTTGGTACAAATTACCACGAAACTCTCCTTCTTGACACACAGATTGTTGTGCGCGATCCATGGGAGGATTTGCTATGGCTAGCCACAGGGATCATCAACAACGAGGCTTAGCAGAAGGGGAAGACAAGGAGAAGGAAGTAGATTTTATTGCGGTGAAACGTGGTTTAGTACAGGTAACCATACGCCCCATTTATTTACGCAATTTTGATCGCCAGGACAAAAATTAATAAATTAGTCGTTTAAGTATTCCTGCTCCACTCCCTTGCCAAGGTTTCATCCAATTCTGCATCCCATGCAAAGCCAAAGAATCACTTGACGGAGTTTCATAAATGTCTTATAAGCCTTTCACCCATTTGTGTAGACCTTACTAATTGTCTACCTTGCTATTGGGATGCCACAAGTCTCTGTTCGACGAGATTATGACGATAATAACGACAACGAGAGTGGTTTGGCTTCAATTCTCGATTCTGTTTTACTTCCTATTCGCAAGATCATTTAACTGTTGTGCTTCTATGGCTTTCAAAGTGCCATAGGAAAGGACCACGATAGTCAGTTGCCAAAGCTTACTGGGTAGCAATAACAAACCTGATGCTTTGCAGAAGTGGTGAAGTATTTCGAGAGACTGAGTCCTCATTTGAACGCTAGCGTGGTAGTTTAGATGGTTGGCAAAGAGTGAGCCAGGACTATACACGAGCCAGTGTCTCAGCTCTCCAGTTTGCCTACCCAGATTGACCGTGGTGGGGAGATAATGGATTCGAATTCGAGGCTTTATTAGCTAAGAATAAGTGCTGATTTATCTGCCATTAGTGCTGGTCAAGGGGAGTTCATGCAATATGCCCATGAAGCCTCCTAGCCTCATAGTCTCCTAGCCTCGTCCAAGTGAGCTACTAGTCTCTCAGCCCCACGAGGTGGCAGTGAGGCATCTACCCCACTCTCTATCCCTCTCTCAACCCAGACTCACTTGCCATATGATGGCGTTTGGAGTGACCCAATCACCTAAAACCAGCATTAATGGGCTTGAATTGGTTGCCTCTCCACACTCCACCAATGGAAACAAGAATCATTTCGTGAAGGAGAAGGACAATCTCCTAGGAATGGTTGATTCTTAAAGGGTCATCAATGAAGAACCATTCATATCACTCCAGCCGATTGACTCGGGACTTGGTCCTCAAAGCTAAGGCAACATAAGTGGGGTTGTGAGTGCAGAATAGCGTGTGCAGTGTTACATGCAGTGAGAAGCTAAGAGTTGCTGCTTGGGTGGCATTGGAGTGGTGAACAAGTGGGAGGAGTGAAAACAAAAGGTGAGATGCAACTTCTTGCTGCGCTCCTAATAAGCTTGTGCTCAGATGAAACCACAATAGGCGAGAGGAGCACCAATCGGTTCTCTCTGAAAAACATAATCTATCTTAAAAACAGTGAAACCGAAACGTTACCACTAGTGTGGCTTCCTTTGCACCACTTTCGGGTTGCATATCCTTCCCTATTCACTATGCAACAAAGTGGACGAGGAACTACTGATATGGTGGACTGCCACAGGTTGGCTCTAACTCAAAGCATCGACCTTCAGCAGTACCTTTTGACATGATACAGCAAAATTGGGGAGAAAGGGCAGATAGCACAGCAAAGAGCAGTGCACCGACAGGTTGACGTGCGCTCGTACAGTTCGCGAATTCTTCAAAGCTACAAGAAGTCACTGTAGCCTCACCGACAACCGCAGAAAGCCATTTCGATCACCCTTTCACTCTCGAGGGGAGATCAAATACTCTGCGGAGATCAAACAACACGGGCGGGAGGATGGAGACGGTTGCCTCTAACTGTCAGCAAAAAAGCTTTACCCTTAGATCCCGAGGTGGGATTATGCAAGTGTTCAGCGTCACTACATGGGCAACGTAATGCTTCCTGGCAGAGGGCCAGCGAATGACTGTTAGAGAAACCGCTTTACTCGGTTGTTTTGAGCAGAGGCATGAATGCCTAAGAGTGTGTTTTTAGGCGGTGCAGATCAAACGTGTGCAAAGCAGCCCTATAACATCTTCAAATTGGTGACAATGAGACCAGATACTGCTCATCACGCAGCGTCGAATGGGCGCGAGCCAGGTTGTCTCACTTCTGTCACCCTTGCAGGAGGCATGAACACCTCTGGTACCGAAACGTGTATCAGCTACATTCCAAGGTTAGCGAAGCACAGTTGGGCTTCGTTAGGAGGACTGCTGTGTCGTCAAAGACGTGAGGTAGTAGTTGAGGTAAAGAACCCACCTGTAGATTTTAAACCGCATAACCACCTACACTTAGATGTTAAAAGAATGCATAGACTGCTTCTTTGCAAATAGCGCCCTCGATGACTGTAAGAGACTATGCTTTTTACCCTTACTTCATTCATCCACCTACACACACCTTGAAAGTGGTTCTGCCTGGCATCTTTTCGATCGAAAGTGGTGGTCAGTAGACAGCCGCAACGGTGGAGACACAGGAACTGCAAAGACGGAGGGAAAGAGGAAGGGATGGGTGGGAGGTGTTTGAGGAGTAGAGTTGAATCATTGACCTCAGTTGGATAATACTTTGACACCAGCAAGGAAGCGATAAAGGGTGGAGCGGGACAGACATTGAGAGTACGGGTTAGGGGGAGGGTATTGCACAATCGGGAGGAGGAAGAGTGGAAGGGAGACATGGACAACTACTACATGAATTTTGCGTGTACACAATGTGTTTATGTGTGTGTGTGTTTTCGGGTGCCTAGCGGTGGGAGCGAAGGAAGGATTAGTTACTGCTTTCGTCTGTTGCGTCGTTTGGAGCCGAGAGGTTGGGACAGAATCCACCGGCGAGTTAAATGCGACCCATGGGTTTGTCGTAGTCCTTTATGGACATTCTTCAATTCAGATTCAGTGGTGTTGTCTGCATCTTTATATGGCTCAATAAAATGTTAATTGCTGCAAGATTTATCTTTGTCTGGACAACTTTTTCCATTTTGGATAGGTAAGTCTGGTTCGCTCGTTATTTGCTTACCGAGGTCTTAGAACTAATTTAGGTGTCCGAACTCAGGGGCTGGAAAAGTTTAGCGAATCGTTGGGCGAGGGACTGTTCTCCTCTTTAACGGTCCCTTTGGTCAACAATTTCACTGGTCCTTTGCTTCCTACTAGCTCCCATTATTTAAACACCTCGGATTACCTTCCCTAGGGAGGTTTATAAAGGGACTACCAGTCATACGTCATGGAAACGATGTCATAGTCAGCTAGCTTATCATATGAATTATTAAACTGAGCAGTCCACCACTTTGAGGAGTCATTATTATTATAGCAACCGCTAGATCGAAGGACCGACCAGTGGAGGAAGATTTACCACACAGTTGCCTTTAACAGTTAAAGTGAACACGTTGAGGAGAGGACAGTAGTTGCACAAGAGTGCGACGAAATTGCTTGAGGGACTGTTCGATTGCCACAACTGCACTAATACCTTCAGCAGTCAGCGAGGCATTACGAACACCTTTGATAAGATAAGTTTCAAAGCCTTCCATCTAGTCTAGGCTATTCAAATCCATTTGGATTAGTGCGGATTCATCAGAGGAGTTCTTCTATTTTTTGACAGTAATGTAGAAATTGATGCATATGACTCCCAACGTGGCATTGCAGTGCACCACGAATCACCTCTCTGCATTGCGAAGCAACGCATCGCAGCTTTGTATCGAATCATCTTTTTGTAAAACAAGAAATAAAAGACCTAGTCACATTAAGACACCGACATGGATTTACACAGAAACCTCTCGTTCCACCTCACTTATTTCTTCCAACGGTCTTCTTCACTTCACACGAGAGTATGGGACTGTTGCTTAACAACCACTACACCAGCGCCGCAAAGTGGAGGCCTTCCAAAAGCTGACTTTGGAGAGATGAGATGTGAGATACCGTGTTGTGTGGTGGTAAATGGACGGAGACTGTCACTTGAACAGTGTTTTTTGGATCGTCTTTGGAAGGTGCCTCTGGATGGCATGACAGGCAGACTTGCCTTTATCCAAGCTATGCAATGCCTCCTCGAAGTTCCACATAAACCGAGCTAACCCCTCTCGCCATCTAGTAACGACCTTGACACAGTAAGTACGCATTCAATTCTCTTCTCTGTGTCACTTATTGGCGATTACACTGGATGTAATGGACAACACGTCTAGATTTATCTATATGCAAAACTTGAAATTTACACCCAAGTTACTCTGAGACGAAGTGTTAGAAATGAAAAGGTCACTTCGTACATGTATTTTTAGGTCCCACTATCCACACACGTGGATGCTGTCTCCACTTTGTTGACAGAATGCATGTCGTGGCTTTATGATATTTCCTCTCAAACGCTATCTTTCAAACCCAACATGTAATTTTCACTCTGTAATTAGTTTGAGTGACTACCCTGGGCTGATGTAGCCTTGTTGAAAGGGGATTTACTACTTTATACTCTCGTTGGAATTAGCGGGTGTGGGATGCGCAGAGGAGGCAGTTTAATTTGTCATCACGGAATATCTGCTTAACAACACTTAAGCGGCAAGTCAACTGCCTCGGTGGTCTAGTAAAGACAAAAGTTGTCATTGTGGAATAAAGACGACTGTTATACATTGTGGCTCAACTTACCCCTGAAAGGGAACAGCTTTCGCTACCAGATTAGGATTGTCTGGCACTAGATTATATAGTAATACAGTGACTCTAGCCTGACTTGAAATTTCATCAACACCTAGAAAACAGAAAGAATTCACATTGTCTGGTTTGAAGGCTCAAAAAGCTGTGATAGGATGGCGGAGTGTGAATGATAATTCCACCAACGTCCCTATTTCAGTGTTCAGCCATCCAAGAAAGGGCTTTATATCGAGTCCGCCTCTATATGGAATGCGTGTCTTAGTCGAGCTGCAAAGGGATGTCCCTCCACTCTCCGGTGTTTAGCTAATGGAAACGGAAATAATTTCGTCAAAAAGGAGGCCAATCTCCTATGATTGGCAGATTTTTTTTTTTAGGGCATTAATCAAAGAACTATTCTAATTACTTCACTCAATCATTCAGCGCACAGTCTTCATAGCTAAGGTCGCATAACTGAAGCCACCGGGGTAGATAACTGCTTCAATTGTTACAGACAAGACAGTAAGCAGTGATTGTAAAAGAGTGATATGATGTCGCTAATTGAAGGCTAAAAACACTGGTTTGGTAGTGTTAGAGTGACACAAAAGACAATAGATCCACGAATCGCTCCCTGACATTAAACACTATCTACCTTCAAACCGTGAATTCCAAGTATTTAAGGTCCACCATTTGAATGGCAGAAGTGTGAGGAGCAAATGCGGTTTGTGTCAGCCTCTCTTGACCACATGCATGGGAATGTCAAGAAGACTTCCATATAATACTCTTGCTCACCACCCCAGAAGAATTGACAACGCAATTCCTGGGGTTTACTTGTGCTAACATATCATTCCAGCAGTGAATAGAGTGAATTTGGATGGAATCCCTCAGATTGCTCGGTACTTTACAGTGAAAGTATATCATTTTATCACTTACTTTTATGCGAGAAGGTTCGTTTGATAATGAACCAGTTTCTAGACTTTACTTCCCACTGTCAATCTTCAATTCCTTTTCATTGCCCATTCAGTTAGTTGTTTGGAGGCCCTTCTCGAGTCCTGTAGTTTTGAAAAGCACTTTACACTCCCTCTTCACTCAATTGTTTTATGGACTCTGTGTACAATATTTCGGACTTCGTTCCGCTTCACGTTTTAGCTATGGCAAACGTAGAAATTCCTACTGGGTTCCCACACCATCAGCTATTCCTAGCAAGCGCCTTGACTTAACAGTGAGGAGTGCAGTCATTTTGGCTCACACAAATCTGGAGAATTGAGCAGGTAGAAGGAATAGGTGCTTCGGGTATTCTTAAATGAAGAGACTAGTGTTTAACAATTGTGGCAACTTTTGGAGGGGGTTGAGGTAAGGGACCTCTGTGACACTGATATTGCGACTGACTTGGAAGTAACTGTAGCGGTAACAGTACTGTCATAATAGCTAGGGAATCAGACACCTGAATGGTCTGAAAGTCTTAAAAGTTGGAGGAGAATGAGAACACGAAGGGCTTTTAGTCCTACCTTTTTATTGAGCAGGCAAGTACTCATAACTGAGGTTTTTGCTGGATGCAGTTTCCCTACTTTTTATAATGTGTTCTCCAGTGATTCTTGGACACATTAGTCTAGGCTAAGACTAGAGCCGCCTGAGCTAGCCCAAGAAACTTACCTCCCACTATTGGATAACAATCCACCTTAGAAGCTAACTTGCTTTTTCCATGGGAGAGGCAAGCTTAGAATCCAGGAAAGATATCACTCAAACGTCTTGCACCAAGTGAGTGTTGGGATGGTGTATCCTACACCTCACCCTGCTGTAAGAGTTAGTGCTTGACCATCCTCCACCTCGATGACAGGTCACCTTATTCTTCCATACACTCACTGCGACGTAGGCTGAGGTAGTCCAAACACAACAGCTACCAACAATCGTAGGTAAAGTGGACGGACTTGACACTCACTAGTGTGCACCGTAAAACAGTGATGGCCAAGCTAAAGGACGTGCAACTGGGACCACCTTCTGGCTTTATTAAAACACCTCTTGTGTTTCCAGGAGCAAGCGCACTTTCAACAAGAGAGGACGATCTTCATTCAACTAAAGCACTTTTCATAATTTCACTAGAGGTCTCGCGGGATCTTGATGGGCAGATGCTAACAGGGAAGCTGCATGTCAACGAGTGATTTACGTCCCCAGGGTTGCCAAGCGCTCTGTGTGGTAATGCAATTAATGTGTCCGATGTGAATGAGTGAAGAAGTAGGACGAAACA
Source organism: Taenia multiceps (assembly GCA_001923025.3). Lineage (NCBI taxonomy): Eukaryota > Metazoa > Platyhelminthes > Cestoda > Cyclophyllidea > Taeniidae > Taenia > Taenia multiceps. The sequence goes on along the minus strand of CM010311.1, from coordinate 72,780,639 downwards.
CGTATATCAGTATAATGGATGAAGAGACCTCCGAATCTGTATATTCCATCACAACCAATTGGATGTGTTTGCTGTGTGAGAGACACTTCAAGAGCCCACTCCAAGGGTAGTTTAAATACCCGATGTAGTGCCAATAATGACACCCACCAATCGAGAGGCAGGACTATATTCTCCTCTAATGACAAATGTCAACAACGCCAACAACAATGGATCATATGAGAAGCTACGAAACACCCAACATTCAAATTACTCTTTTGCTCCAAAACAAAATATTAGCATTTCATCTCTGAAATCTGTTGCAAACTGCTCAACTAGATGATGCCAACACAACGACCACAGGGAATTGCATAACGTAAGCGCATTTGAAGATTGTCGGCCTTCACTCTCTCCTCGTCCACTGTATGGACTAAGGGATTATTAGCTAAAGGGTAGCACCGCAGGGTTTATGCATAATTGAAAAAGGAAGTAATTTTTACCTTTTAGCATTGCCTTCTATCCTGCTCCTCTACAGTAAAGAGAGATGGACTTTTCTGTCTTCAACAACTGCAATATTTACCGCTAGGTTGGAAAATCCAGCAGAACATAATATTCCCCTTGGATTATTGGATGACCTATCTTAAACGGTCAAATTTAAAGAGTCGAAAGCAAGACAGACGTCACACAACAGACTGACCGGTATCCTCCCTGATGGTGGATTCAACTGCTAGAAATGCCCAATTTTTAAAACATTTGTTCCTCGCCTCAGTAGCAAGTAGGTCTACTCGTAATTATTGCCTTCAGCAGATGCTGGGCATTCCGCGCGCTCCTTACCATCTGGTAGGGGACGTTTTAAATATACTCGGATTAATTTAAGTTTAGTGAGTGAGTTTGTTTAACTTTCGGTGGTAAAAAGATGTAGTCCTTTTTATGAAATAGTCTGCCGCCTCTGTTCCAACAGGACCCCACGCCATGCACTAAGTCCAAACATCACATCACATCACATCACATCCCAATGCCGCCCTGTCTTTGTCTCGACTTGCGCCGTAATAAGTGCGCATTGTGACTCATTCCACTAGAGAAGCATTTCTTACCAACCCCCAAAATTCCCTCGTACGTGGCACATTACACGCAGTCGTAGTTCTTGCCATTATTTTGGCTTCAGGAACGGAACAAGTCATAGTGAACAGCTATGTCCGCCCTTCGCCACACCCACAATCACATCCGCACACACCCACAGTGTAAATACACACGCAGTGTTGTGGGAACAAATGTTGCGTGCCCCAGAGGTGTTCAGTAGGTGGGTGTGGGTTTTGAGGACGTGGTTGGGGTCAGGGCTAATAATATGCTTGGCGTTACTTTACGATGGGATGCTCAACAAAAGACTGTTTGTTAACTTGGCGTTTAAAGGAGAGACAAAGGCTCGAAAAGAGTTGAGGAACGAAATAAGTAAAATTTACTTTTTTTCCCTGTCAACGCAGATGGTGGTAGCGTGAGTCATTAATTTAGTCTCGACCTCGACTTGGCTGTACTACGGAGGTGCAAGTGGAATGGTTATTTACCCACCTTCATAGCCACTCAATTCTGCTCTTGACGTGCCATTCCCCACTAAGGCGAATAGATCTTACTGTATGCGATGCGACATCATTTAATGCTTAATAAGGCAGTTCCTTCTCCATTTACTATGCAATGAAGTAAACGAGAAGTTTCTGCGATTGTGAACAACCGCAGACAAGTTCAAACTCGAGCCAATTTACGATGTGGGGTATCAAGAACGCAGAGGAATGGCAGACAGCACAACAAAGGGCAGTGCATCCACACCTTCAAATGCATCAAGCAATCCAGCACACCTTGCAAACCCTTCAAAGCACAAAAGAATAAGAATGGATAAAAGTTAATCAAACTGTTTCATGCAGGGCTACATTTGACATCCACCTTGGTAAGTAGAAGGGGATAATTTATTCCATCGTTAAGTCTTCTCTCCTCAAGCAACAAACACACACTTTGAGAGAGTCCTTTCAGGCACTTTTTCAGACGAAAGTGGTGGTCAGTGGACAACTGCAACGGTGGAGATACAGGAACCGCAAAGACGGAGGAAAAGAGAAAGGGGTGGAGGTGATTGAGGAGTAGAGTTGAATCAATGACCTCAGTTGGATAATACTTTGACACCAGCAAGGAAGCGATAAAGGGTGGAGCGGGACAGACATTGAGAGTACGGGTCAGGGGGAGGGTATTGCACAATCGGGAGGAGGGAGAGTGGAAGGGAGACATGGACAACTACTACATGAAATTTGCGTGTACACAATGTGTTTATGTGTGTGTGTTTTCGGGTGCCTAGCGATGGGAGCGAAGGAAGGATTAGTTACTGCTTTCGTCTGTTGCGTCGTTTGGAGCCGAGAGGTTGGGACGGAATCCACCAGCGAGTTGAATGCGACCCATGGGTTTGTCGTAGTCCTCCATGGACATTCTTCGATTCAGATTCAGTGGTGTTGTCTGCATCTTTATGTGGCTCACTAAAATGATGAAATTCACAAAGATTATTGTTCCCATTTCAACTCTATTGCATGCACAAATGCTACTGACGAGTGGGTCCTCTTGCACTCCCACTCACTGGGGCCGTTCATAGCCAACCACGCACTCCAAAACTTTTCCAGGTTCACATAATTTTACTTGAGCCAATAAGCCACGGTGTCTTCCCCGTCGGTACCTGCAGTTGGTTTTAAGTCTACCTGCCACCCATCCACCCACCCACCCACGCACTCAGGGTGTCAGGCGACACCGGGTGTGCAGTAGACAATGCAAGTGCCCAAATCCCCCGGCGCAACAACAGAGAGGATCACGCAAGCCAAGTTACTTAATTTATGCTCTGCAGCCAAAGACCCAATGAGCATTCACTACCAATTACGGCAGGTCCTTTCATTGTTTCGTCGTGTACTTCACTCACGCATGTGTGTGCTCGCCTCTACCTACCTTGGAAATGAGTAGCAAGTCTGAGAATGAACCCAATCTACACTCACAGATGCTCCCAAAGGAGACAAACGTGCAGCCTGCAGTAAGGAACGATGAGATTGATGCCACGACCTTTAAGAAGGTGATAATTTGGCTGCCGCTGCTGGCACTGGATAGCACATAAAGTGGATAGCCTGTACCTTTGCCTTAATGGTGGGTGAATGAGGCCATCGTGTCCATTAGCATCAAGTGTTGGGTGTGAATCTAGGTGAATGTTGGACTAGGCTTTGTTCACACTAATAGCAGCCGAGTCTACAAATCGCTTCAACCACTGACTGAGCAGAGTTAGGTCAAATAAGGGCGACAGAAGTGAACCAATCTATTAAGCGCTTAGGTCGATGAACCGCCTTCCTTCCTAACTGGAAGCATTGGCCCCATCAATGATAACGTCCATTAGATTTGGGAGAATGGGATAGTAGCCCTAGCGAATTCCAAAACTATTTCTTTCTCCTTCTTACAAAATGAAGGTCTTAACTGTTCCTTCATTCCACATGGACATGCCAGAAGAATTCCAGCAGACCACACTCAGACAGTGTCCAATTCTTTTACACTCCAAATCGGAAGAATTGGCTTCGTGATTAAACGTGACCTTTTCCTCAACTCGAGTGATCTTCACTACTGGCTTCTGTTATTTCCAGCCCTCGGGTCTAACCAACTCAGCAAGCTAACTGGAAACATTGGTCCTTACAATAAAATCAAAAGTTCTTTCGCAAATTATATGGGCTAAAATTTATGGATCAGAAGTCATTTCGAGTACTGAGGAAGTAAGCTTGCATTAAAAGTTCGCTAATAGGTCGGGGTGGTGATATAAAAGGCGGAAGCAATAAAGACTCACCAAGACCAATGCCTTGCAGGAAGTACTGCATACTCTCGATCACCTTATCGGGCTAAAAGGATGATGAGCAGAAAGATGCAAAGAACGTGGAGAAGATCGAGGTGGGGTAATCAAATTTGGCACGGGACTCACCCTCTCTGCCAGCACATTGGCCACATTCTCCACAACAACCAGTTCTCGTATTGCACAGGACTTTGCGCTATGCACCTTCATCAGTGCCTCGTAGAGCTTTTCGCATCCCTTGCGTTGTGGTGCTAGGGCTCCTGTGATCAGCAGAACCGAGCATCTGTTGACCGATCAAAATGCAATGCTAACGGTGTCTTTTCGTAGCAAGGGTTTCAATCATTGTGCGATTTGGTTATGAACTTGATGGCAGGCATCACATTCATGACCTTCTACCCTGTTAGGACCTCAGCAGAGACTCAGGTTACTGAATTAGTAATAATGTCAAGTCTACTGAGTATCAAATTTACAGAATCTTCAAAAACCACACGACGGAACAATTGCTGGAACGGAACCTTGTGTTCAAGAGGGAGGCAACTATCGACCGAATTGACAGCAGATTTGAAACCACATCAAGCGTTTATTCTGAACTAACCTACAACGCCAAGGTGGTGATCGGGGGAGTCCGGAATTTGACAGTACCTTCTCTGAATAAAATGCTGGTGAAGTGGAGAAGCCGTACTCCATTCATAATACCGGTGCACCAACCTCCCTATGCGTTGGTAATAAAGCCTTAACCATCTTAGCATGCCCTCATAAAGGTAGAACGAAGAGGTACTGAAAGCAATACCGAGACCACGTGGGTCGGTTTGACCAGCAGGGGCTCGAGAGATCATCGACGGACGGCCGGTTAACACGGTTTGAACCACCCAGGGTTGAACTTGGTACTCTGCCAACAATTCCTTCCAATCGAGGAAACAATTTACAAATTCTTTCGCATATCGAAAAGAACATTGGACTGATTGACAAAACATTATTTATCGAACCTAGCGAACAGATGGAGGAACATGGTCTGTGATAGGCGACACCGTGACACTTAAAGAACAAAATCACCATAACTTTTTTTTCACCCGATATCATGAAAGAACCGAAACTCTCTAAGGTCCATCAAAACAGCAAAACCTAAAACTGTCTGCAGTTGTTTTCGACTTTTGGGTGTTGTTAGCAGGATGCTTAATCTTTTGCAGGGTAGACTATGAAACAGGAAGAAAATTCTTCTGAAGACGGGCTTTCTACCTGAGGAGATCTCGAAGGTGATCTGTTGTGCATAGCATCAGAGTTATGTCCGGTATTTATCAAATAGTAGCTAGCGTCTGAATAAGTAGAACACATCTGTACTACTTAAGGAGGTGAGTTGATGAGATCCTACTAGGATATCGACGAACAAGCGTAGGTTTCAGACGAACGGAATCGAAGTTAAAAATGACAATATCAAAGATTTGACTTACTTCAGATCAGAAAGTCGTTCACTCAGGGGTTTTCGTCTACAAGGGAAAGAGGCCGTGAAAGTGGAAGACCCACTAAAACACCACATGCAGGATATAGCCTCACTTGAAGAGTCCTCTTTCAATGCGCCTACTTAATGGCAACAAAGAATGAGGTCGAAGCCTGTTTTGGCTGTCGTACGCTTTGAGGTTTCAAACGTCGAAACGAGTGAATTGGGACATTCTACCTTAGGAAAATGATGTGAAGTCTTTCGAACCACTGAAGCAGTAAGGAATGTCATCGGATCCAGTGCCATGCTCTTCGTCTCCCTCAGGCTATCACCTCCACTTAAGATACCGTTTCAGTGGTGCTTAATGCTTAATGGATAAATCTAAGCGGAATCATGGAATCAAATCAAAGCCTTCATGGTGTTGAGAGCTCCAAATGCAGTGAAAAACGTCATTTTAGCATTGAGATGTGGGTCAACTTACTGCGTGTAGGCAGTGATGTAGCGATTGAGGTTTTTTGGATTGATAGAGTGTTGTAAGTTTCCTCTGAAGTGTTCAATGGCCTGTTTGAGTTCCAGCTCTGTTCCAGTGTCTTTTAGCTGAAAGGTAAGAAGTCGAATTATTCATGAGTGAGAGGCGCCACAAAGAGAAGTTCTGTATCAGTGGAATCGCCTCTAATGATACCGAAATATCAATTCCGTAGAGGTGGTTTATGGGACAGGAGATAAACAACAACAGAACACTATTTCATGAGGGGCGATCAACTCAGTCCCACAATTTATTGCCATTTAATGACTCCAATCTGATGGTTGACTGATTAGAGTACTTCTTGGGCACTCGCGCCATTCAAGTGCACAATCCTCAACCCAACGGTCACATCAACGCCAGGAAGCTGTGAAGGCCATGACCCCATTCACCCGGCATTAGGGCGAAGGTACTGGATATCCACTTTACGTACTTTTTTGGGTCAATGGCAATATTAACGGAAGTTGCCGGTACTCCAGGGTTAAGACTACAACCGTTGCCGACGGGCGTTCTCGACTGTCTATGCAATCCGAGTATCTCGGTATACGCTGGACGAATGAATGTTCGGTCACCGCAACGTGAGTTTCTTTGGCACGACGGGGTAATCGTTGAACACTCTCCCCACGTTGTCGCGTGCAAGTATTTATTATCCTCGTTACTTACAGCCTCAATTAAGGGTGCCTGGTATGAAATGTTTCACGCAAAAAACGTGTGCCACTTTCCTGACTTTTGGTAGGTCTACTTGTACTACCCCCCGATGAGACGGACACAGTGGCGCGTCCTTCCAGAACCATGGGAGTCAATTAGACAGTCTGGGTTCTGTTTTAACCAAGTCAACAAGCAGAACCACCTGTGGATGATATCTTGCTACAAGTAAATTAGACACGATTGTGTGTTTACACCCTCTTCAGCTGGGAGCAACTCTAAGTAATCTTTTCGCCTAAAACTGAATCCATTAATTAGTTTTGAAAGAAGCTTGTTTGCTTATAAACAACTTTTTTACTGTGAGACTCCATTTGTTACACTTAGATGAGGGTGATTAGCAAATAAGCCGTGGGAGTAATAACCCTGGAGTTAATTTAAGCCGTTCAGTCCCAACGCAACACTGCTAGGCGTCTAAGTGCTCAGTATTCCCTTTTTACAAAATTACGCAATGCTACAAGGCACAAGCAACCCAATTTTCTTCATTTCGAAAACCAGAAACACCCATGACTGTGTTTTAGATGTGACATCATTTGCCGTACAATGGGATCACGTGTCACACACTTGTGACGCTGGGGTGAGCTGAGATAATCAGAAACACGTTTGTGTCAAACAGGTCAAATCCAATTAACATTTAAGCAGAATGAAAGAACTTAATCAAACGTTCCTTGAAATTGATGTTAGGTCCTGACAACCATCTCATTTCTTCTCCTGATGGAAGGGAAATGAAGTGGAAGAAAGTTTTGAAGCAAAATAACCGACAGAGTATGCATTGAAGTAATTGTATTTTATTTACTGCACAGCACTTCCAACAAAATCTGCACCCAACGAGTGCAGAAATTATTATCACCTTTGATCTCGCCTTTCAAAGTGGCCGAGAATCACAGCCAGTGGGATTGTAGTTTTGGAGGCGACGAGGGGAAATAAACACGGCCCGGGATTGCCCAATTAGAAGTAACGGAGGAGGCCAATGAAACACCTTCCTTTCACACACAAACAGACAGTCTGGAGTTAGCCAAGAGCCACTCGAGATGAAGTGAACGCAACAGAGACGACTATGTAGATGATGGTGTCAATGGTCATAATGGAGAAAAGGGTTTTTCTTCCCACTGGAGATAAAACTGTTGGCTGGTTAAATGCATTTGAGGGTACTTATTTGCTTGCAACGGATAGGTGAAGGTACTAGAAGGAACAAGTTTACAAAACTAAATTTAGCTTCACGCATTCCACTGTTTTCGTTTTTTCTGTCACCATTTTGGTGCCATGGTGTTCCATTTTGATCACGTCTTATCTGTTGACAGTTTACCCTCCCACCTTTACGCCTTTTTTCCTTCTGTGGAATTTCGGCAGAGTATGTCTCCATCCACACACGTCACTCCTAGCTCTGCTAGATCCAAGGCGAGGGGTTAATACCCCGACGTCAGCGGTCAACGTCTCTTCGAGGAGGGGGGCTGCAACCTCGTTGATCACTTACTTTGTCAAAACGTCACGGACAATGTTCCTCTGTTGTAGATTAATAAGGCTGGTCAGACACATTGACAAAGTAGTCAGTAGTCCAATTGTCTTATCCTTCCATCAGGGGCTGAAGGGAGTCAGATCCACTACTTGGAAGGACTTAACCCTTCCTGTGTAATCAATTACGAGTCTCAAGGTTAAGCCAGCGCTGCCTTTTTGCTTTTGGGTAACCCCTTACCCCCGGGGAAAAATGTGGTCGACGTAGGAAATAAGTTGGCTGGCCTACTCACTTATTGCTTAAAGTGTTCCCTCCCCAGATGCACTAAACCTGATTTTCAGAGGACGCACTCATCAGGAACGAGAGGGCCAGACACTTTACAGTATAGTCTGTTAAACAAATAGGTGAGATTATGCCCGCAATGCAAATTTACTATGTCAGCAATCAACTATACAGAGTTCATGGGGAGATTTGCTGTAGCCGATCACAAGAGTCGTCAGAAACGACAACCGATGGATGAATGAGCTGCACCGTAAAGCTATTTTGGATAAAGTTAACTAAATGATAGTTCAATTTTCGTCGGCATAAATGGGTAAGGAAGCATCACTTTCTGCTCAACTTCCGATGACAGAAAACCCAATAGGCTGACTTACGTATCCAAACCGATGCAAAATAAGAAAACTCTCCGTAGCAGGGTTCATTCCAATAGTTTTTAATTTCCAATTGACAAGCTAAAATGATAGACAATAGAGAAAACAAACATTTAATCACATATTTACTCATCGCTCAGTCGTGCCTTCCCAACTCATTGATTGGTTAACTCGTCCATTCGCCCATTCATTGGTTAGTTTCAAGGTCATTTGGACTCGGTAAAGTTTTATTCATAAATCACATAAAATTTTTATTTTAAAATTAAATAGCGTCTGGCCAGATTAAAGAGAGTTTTTCTCCTCTACGAAAGGAAAAATAACCTTTAGTATAACAAGCACCATTTGTAGATGTTGCCAAATTAGAGGGAGGCCACTTGCTTGAGCACATCTTAATAAGGTAGCTTCACGTCCAGGAGAGCCTTAATTAAAATAAATTAGGGCATGCCTAGCGCTTGATTAGTCACAACCAAAAAAAATATGCGCTAGAAAGCAATTATTCGAGCATTTCCTTTACAGCCTACGATCCTATCAGATGACCTTGACGTGATGGGCCTTTACAACGCGACCATTAATACCCATCCATTCTATTTAGACCCGGTTGCAATTTATTTTAATCTACTTCCCATGCAGTGCTATTAGGACTATCTACGATCTAAATCACCCTATGAGAAGGGAAAGAGAGGTAAAGGGTAGGAGAGAGGGGATGTCATCAGGGGAAAAATAACCGGAAGTCAATTGCTACACAAAATGCCCAACAGGCATTTCCACTTTATTCTTACATAAATGATGTGGCTTCTATTTTATAAAAGAGCAGTAGACAGAAGGAGGAAATAAAGATTTGAGTGAAAATAGGCTCTCCAGAGGCCATGAAGAAAGTGTTATTGTGACCGACAATCTTACCTTGTCTCGAAGGGAGTCTGCGAAGCTAGCGGTCTGACCTGTGCAGTGGATGAGCACAGCACCCATTACCATTTCATCGTGTAGCATCTACATCAATGCAAAAGTAAGTTTGCTTTAAACGATGAGAATGGATGGGTAGGGGAAGGTAAGACCCGCCTAGAGGAAAGTCGGGCAAACAGTCGCCTAGGGTTTGTAGGAGGAGCCCTTCAAATCCGATACCCTATTCCCACATTTCCGTAGTTCCGTTCGCTTCAAAGCAGGAACGTGATTATCATGGCATGGAAAATCGGCAAGGAAGGCCGCAGATTACACTTTCCCTCCTCATCAATCCCCTAGCTCGACTTTTTGGGGACAAAAAAAACAGAGATTCGGATTTGACCTTTTTCCTCCTCGCTGAAACAGGAAAAAATGCAGGCAGCGGAACGCAATTACGGTTTTACTTTTTGTCTTCCCGTAAAGGTCATGGTGGGCAGGCAAAAAAAGCTGCGGAGTAGTCAAATTAATGACATCTTTGAAGCCATGGCTATCCCCGCAACATACAGACACCTTTGAACGGGTTGCGATTCCATGGGTGTACCGACTGAGAGAATGGGGATGAAGCAATGACTCTCGGCCGTCATTTACACGACTTTACTTCTATGGAAGCTGTTTCGTCCCTCCCCCCCCTGCTCCCCAACTTTGCGGAGTGGGGAGAATTAAAACTCACCGCGAAGCGAGCCAAAATGTTTGCTCCGGCGCCCTCGCCAAATAGTACAACGTGGTCAATGCTAAAAAACAGGAAGGGATAAAAGCGAGGAAGTTATTAAACAATCCCAACGCCAGAGGAAGAATAGGAGAGGTAAAATTTGACCTTAGCTCCACCTTGATATCGCACAAAAGGTCACGTGAAATGGCCAGAAGGCATACAACAGAGGGGCATTGTCAACTTTTGCTCCTCCCAAGTTGTATACACGTGATGCGGTTGTATGCCACAAGGATTTTTATCACCCAGCGTCTTCCACCCAACCAAAAGCGGTGCTTTCGACAAATGCACCGCTTGTGCCACTTTTCTCTTCCTCTCTCCCTCTCTTTCGGTTGCCTCGCTTTTGGGGTGAGACAAACAAACTAGGGTAAAGTAAATTGCTTCCACGGGTTCTGGGGAGAAATAAAATCAGGCTAAAGTACATGTCGCCTCTTAGATGAGATTTTGGCTGCTGTTCACTCAATACCAGCGGTTCGCCAGTGGCTATAAAAAGATGAGTTCTGAGAGGACGAACAAGGTGAGTGGGGGAAAATAGCATGAAAGGGAGGCAAAACGTACTTAAAGTGGTCGAGAACGCCTTTTAGGCTTTCGGCGATGCTCCACAGTGTCGGGAATGTGTATCTACAAGGTAGTAATCGTTAGGAGATAATTTTGACATGCTCCATATGGCCACTTCCACCAATCACAAAGACATTCTCATCTTTTTTGGGCACTTTGTACCACAGATGTCCCAATTCAACCTACGGTGATAGAGCAGTTGGCCGAAGACTAGCGCATTTCAAATTTCGCTGAATATTATTTATTAAGAGTTGTAGACAAGTCTGGACGATGTAATGGACAAATTTCAGTCTCCACTGTCTGTTTCTGATCAAATAAAAGCATTCATCGAAGAGCAGATGGATCCAATGGGGGAGACAATATAAGCGACGTCCCCAGAGTCTCACTCTGGGTTGGTTTTATTGCCCCCTCAAAGCTGTTCAACCATTATCTATGGCAGAGTTTTGGGAGACATCCTGCCCGCTTGTAGCCATGCCGATTGCAAACCCTTTTGGCCTTCAAAAATCGCATTTCTTTGCAATTCAACGGAAGACAGTCGCCGGAGCTCAGTGATGGCATACTGGTAGTCGCCGTTTTCTCCCACCTGGTACACCTTTACTCGGCCATCAAGCTCTTCACAAAGGAGTATTAAAGCTCTCCTTTAGTTTTCCCTTCACAGTCATTCTCTGTCCCCGTGAAATCTCTATACTTTCTCCGGGAAACGGAGCCGGCTCGATGGCTCCCATATTGACGATCAGGATAGATCATGTGACAATGTGGAAGGAGGAAGGCGCCGATAACACTTTGATGTCTCCCCCTCCCGTAACCGAATTTTCCCCCGCCGACTCGACTAAGTGTTCAAAACGCGCATCTCATTCTTTGAATTAAAAAAAAAGGAAAAAGCCTATCTAGACACTAGAGCGAAATTGGATTCTCAAAGACTTTAGTATGCCGACAACGTTACAAACAGCCAGCGGGCAAATAAATCATAAAAATTCTGGCGAGCCTCCCCCACATGCCCTGAGCCCGGCGTCAACACTCGCCCATCTGACTGGATAAGCCCACTGCACACTAATCCCCTGGTGAGAGCCTCAAAAATTAATGATCTGCCTTCATCTACCCTTCCTCCCCCCAAGTTGAATGTGAGAAGAGAAGCGGCGAGGGCCATTAAGCCTGGGAGTTTTGGGGCGTCTGGAATGAGTTTCCTTTTCTTTCACGCGAACACGGTTTACACCATGCAGGTGAGCGTGATTGCGTTTGCGACGTCATCCGTCGTACGTGAGTCCCAAGTGACCAATTATGCCTTGCTGCAAGTCAAATCTCTTCAACCGACCTTTGATGTCGATTCTTGGGTGAGAGATTTCCCCAGGCAGATGAGAGGTGGACAGCTGCTTATTCCTAATTTACCCAGAGCAAAAAGAGTATTTATAAGATGCAATAGCACAATATTCTACGTCCATTTTAGTTCTTAAAAATCAAACAATCAGTTGGCAATTCGACCCTATGCAAACGATTATCACAAAATGGATTAAGAATACGTGTCACATATTTGTGACGCAGTAGCAAAGCAAGAAATCAGGTACCCTTTTATAAATGCACAGTATGCAGGTAACTCTGAAGACGGAATTGTCTATATCTAACCATAAAAGACATTTGTTTCAAAGAACACAACTACTGCATCAAAGACGGCCAAATTGTTCAAAGGAAGTGTAAGTGTACTACTCACACTTGGATTATTTTTGCAGCTTTTAATGTCGTATGCCCTAAATACTTACTTGCAAACTTTTAGCATAAATATGTAAGGAAAGGCTGCCACTTATACGTGACGCTAGTAGCCTCACGAGTAAGCCCCTTCCATAAAGCCTAGAGGCTGCGATCTTGAAAAAAATGGATGCATCTTAATAACGCAAACACACAATTATGTAGTGTTTACTTTATGTACACCTAGAGAACTAAGATCACACTTACGATGCAGGCAGCTCCTCGTCACCGTCACCTTGTCCGGGCAGATCCACACTGAGCCAAACCGCACGCTCCACGATCGGTCGCATTTTCGGTCGGGCCACGAATTCCTCATATTGGTAATCTACAAGTTGGAACTAATTGGTTCTGACATGCGAAGCTACTTGAAGAAAGTCTAACCCGGTCTTGTGGTGGTGTTCGTAGGCTCCATGCAACTCATCTTCTACATTAGCCCTACTTATCTACTGCAGAGGAATGGTGATCGTTTATAGACTTTCAGAGTGCTCCATGACAGTCCTCATGGGGTTTCATCTCTGCCACCAACCTTTCCACAAGTCTCAAGACGCAAAGGGGTTGGGTAGTGGAGGTCCAATTCCGTAACAATGCTAACTGCTAGAATGGAATCCACATTAGGCAAGTTCGACGCACCTCTCGACAAAAAGCACCACAGAGTACCTTACAAGATTACGTGGGATAATTTGGGTGGTTAAAGTGTAAAATTTTTCCTCATAAGTTAGTTCAGTGTCGAATATCACCCGGTCTCAGGCAGTGCTTCATAAACACGAGTTTTGGTGGCCGAGTATATGGCAAATGGACAGAGTCAAAGTCTCACAAGCCATGTTAATCCACTCAAATACAGCTGTGACATGGCAGGTCTTCATGAAGGCGACGTAGAGCCCTATGGGTGTCATTCGAGCTCATTGTCAAAGGCTTCTTCAGTTGCGCCTTTAAAACCAACGTATCCAAGAAAGGGATCTTTGCTTTCGCAATTTTTATAAAAGTAAACCCCTGATATTAACTGGGTAAGCCCTTCAGTTGCTCCGAACCTCCGTTTTTGCAAGGCCTTCCCGACGGTTCTCGGGCAAATTCGTAACCCTCTCCCCCCGTGTAAGGGATAATAAATCATCTGCCGTACTTGTATTACTTGCTGTGACGTAGAAAAGACCTCGCAAAGCCTCATAATATCGTCGGTAAACAGGGCTTTTTAAAGTCAAAAGTTGGTAAATCATATTAAGTGCAAGAACCAAGTTATGCTGGGATAGCTTCAGTGGAATTTCCTATTTCGCAACAACTAAAACATGTGGCGCTAAATCGATGTGAAATCGCTAAAAAGTTCATGACCAAAAAAGTGGCAGCAGGGGGAAGCAGATGGTAGAATGTACGGAAACGCTGGATGCGTAAAACGAAGGGGTAAAAAAGAAAAATCACGTTAAAATTTGTGGATTGCTATTAGACCTGTAGGAAGCTTAAGCATGGCATCCATTCCTTTTGTGGTGCAGTAAATTTCAAAATAAAGAGTTAAATTGCTCTCACATATGGTAGGCTCTTTTAATTCTTTAATAAAAGTAGGCAGAATCGCCTAAAAATTTATGCCAAGTGCACCTTCATGCTACTGAAATGGGTGATTCAGTAGACTGGAGTGGTGTGCCAGCCGAAGGGCCAATGTGTCACCTAGTACTCCTAAAAATGGAGACAGAGATTCTCCAAATGGCTTATTGCTGTCAAGAAAGGCAGTCATCCATGCATGTGGAAACATGCATTAATGAGCATCCACAACTTTCGAACGTGAAATCGTTGATCAACGGTGATGATGACAAAAGGGTCCCATAGTACCTGTTGGACGCAGAGCAAACAAACAACAATCCAGGGGATTTAGTTTAAGTTGAAGTGAATAGAGATAGAGGAGACAGGAGTGTGAGAGTTGCTTCCGAGTGTTTGGGTTGGCAGGACGAATGGAAACGTGAAAACGTTACTTAACGTGCATAACTTGTAGGGCCAATGCAAGCACTACGATGTAACCAGTTGTTCTTGGTATTTTCCAGATGCTGAGGACTATGTTTACACAAAAGAACTTATTTCACAGCTTTACATTATACTCAATGGCACTGATACGTAGCGAGTTTATAAGATGCAGTTTTGGCGACTCACAAGCTATCCGCCTCTCTCTCTTTTATTTCCTTTTTCCTTAAAATCAAACCCGGGAGAGAAGAGAGAGTGAGAAAATGCGGTAGATTGGGAGCGTGAAAACAATGCAAGTATATGGTGCAAGTCCTAATGGCGTCGTCAACTTCACCGCGATTATTAGAGCAGAGAGAGAGAGAGAGAGAGAGAAAAGAGTTCTCCGCCCTATTCCTTTGCGACAGCACAAGCTGCCGCAGCGGAACCTTTGCTGGCCACTAAATTACCTATGATGGTGGCCAATCCTGACTAGATAACAAAAAAAAGAAAAACATATAATCTTCCGGTCAGCCTCCTATCCGAATTAGGCGGATTCTATTAAGTTAAGAGGATTTTGCCTGCTTTACTGATCTGCACAATTTTTGTGGATAAAGTTGAGTGAGGGCTAGGCCATTTTTGAAGGATCTATACCTTCTTGTCATTTTTAATCCCAAGTAGATAGACTTTTTCCTCTATCCCTCGCCCACCCACAGAACAATTCGTTTCCATTCAACTGTCAGTGTCAAAATCTAGTGATCGGAATAGCTCTTGGCATCAATAAATGAAGCGAAATATTTAAACGCTTTATTCTAAGAAATGCAGATGGCTCTAATTGATGCAGTGCGCTTTTGGCCCCTAAAAATTGTAAATAAGAGAGCCCAAGGGATTTGTTGCTTTCCCTATTTTGGCGGGAGGATTGCCCACCATCTAAAACCGAGCGCAGGAGAATTTATGCTTGCACCCGAAGCACTGGACATTTGTCAACCCCTAAAATCTCACCAAAAAGGTGTTTTTTTTTCACGAAAGTAGAGCAAGATTGCATGGAGTGGTGAAAGAGGGAAGAATGTAGCTGTTCTTAAGTCAGACGGCCTTCAACCACCTGCTATTCAAGCGCTGATAAAGAGGCATTTAGAGGCCGGAAGATCATCTGTCATTGGGATTTAGAGGAGATGTTTACTTAATTCCGACTGCCCACTACGATGGTTTCAACCTCCGCGGCCTTAGGCATGAGAAAAGTGAGAAATGCGATAGAATCGGATGGAATGAGTGGAAGTAAAATAACGAGCACTTTACGCCTTGCTTATTAGGAGCGACTGCCTAAAAATAACTAGAAGTGATCGGAATTAAAAGTTGCGCTGATTTTGGAAGAGAATTTCTTACAGTAGAAATTCTTGCCGCCTGTGACTCGGCGAGAGAATTGGAGCGGCAACGGAGAAGCTTTTTTGGCCTTTAATCGCGACTCCTCAAAATCCTTGCTAAATTTTGGCTTTTAGTGCTACAAGTAATAGGCTTGAAGTCCAGATTTCATAAAGATGAAACATATTCTGCTATTCATGCTTAGAGAATGGAATGAGTCTAATTTTATTGTCTCCTCCGGCTAGGTGCTATTACTTAAAAATTAGCATTGCCTACACAATTGTTAACAAGTTTGGCTCATGGTTTTAGATAATTTACTACATTTTCGTGCATTAAAAAGCTTTTACTTAGAAGGTATTTATGTTAATTAGGCGCAACTATCGTCAGGCGAAAACATGCAGCAGATTACAGGGAGGGTGGGGATAAATCACTATTCCCCCACTGTTTTCTTAAAAATAGCGGCATATTAAATACTGAGCCGAAAATGCAAGCAAAAAGAAATGCTGAAGTGCAAAAGCCACCTTCTATCCGTGAATCTTACGAACCTAAAAAAGCAGTTCCAAGACTATCATTCCGATGCATTTTAGAGAACCTCAACAACGATTCTACAAAATTGAACTTAGCTGCAATCCCAACGCAAAGCGGAACCAAAATTTATCTAATCTTTAAAGTCATGGTTAGTTTAAATTTTGTCCATCAAACAACTAAAAGAAACTGAAGTGATAACCTTTAGAATTTAACTCAGATACGCATAAAAGAAGTCTAACTTGTTTAACCCACAAAACCCATGTCTACTGACCAAATTAAAACGCAATGCCTAGGCGCGACCAAAGGGACTTGTATGAAGAGTATGCATATAAAAAACAGCTTATGTAAGGGATCACCTTTTAATAATTACTAAAAGCAAACAAACGCCTTTTGCCGAATCAAGGCATCGACGGCACAGGCGACGTCAATTTGAGCAGCCATAAGTGTACGAAAACGGATAGTAGGAAAACAACTTATTTCTAAGAAGATTTGTCAAAATTTTGTGTAAAATAAAGACCACATTTTACAGGCCATTAGAAATAGGCGCGAGGAAGGGCAGTGCAAACTGCGCAACCACAGGCTTCGGTGACCCTCAATTGACATTTTGACTGTCCAGAAACGAGATGCAAGAATTCTTCTAAGTAAATGACATTATTTTCGCAGACTGAACATAAATCCCACAGCACAAATATTGCTGCAATTACAATGTGCGTAAAAAACAGCACTTACGCAAATAAATTAAAAACAAAAAAGGAGTTTACTAGTTTAAGCTTATGGTCTAAAATATGGATTTCTTGTAGCAAAATATGTCGGCAAAAAAAGCCCTCCAGTAATGCAAACTCAAAAAGAATCTTTTAAAGACTGTAATCATCTTGAGAGCTAAAATTAAACTACAAATAGCTATTTGTTATTTTTAATGCAGTCTTATAAAAGACAAAGCGACAACAAACGCACAAAGCAACGCCAAAAAGTATTTTCGACTGGATTAACGTTCATCCTCTATGAGTGTAAGGAGCACATAAAATAGCAAGCTATTCAAATTACGCAAGCAATGGTAAGTCAGTCATTTGCATTCAAGACTAGGTCCAAAAAAAGAAAGAAAAAGACTGAACAATTAGGCCAACAAATGAGATATCACAAGAGGAAAGGAACTCACGATTGCAACCGAGATCATGGACAGCAAGAAAAACACAACTCCGTGAAGCAAGGTTTCCCTAAAGCAACACAATCATTAAAAAACAAATGTTTGTAGAAAGTAAATCACAATGATGCAACCACTAATCTAAAAGGGGCAGCTCCAAAAACATGGAAGTAGCAGTGGCAAATGGAGCTTAAGAAGGATAGTTTTTCAGAGCACACAATGCTAGCAAAATAACTCTGCAGAGCTTTACTCAAAAATAGTTTTTTGTTTTAAAATTATGCTAGGTGAAAGGCCGTTATAAACATCAACGATAATATTTTAAGTTAAATGAAATGGCACTAAATAAAAGTATGTTACCATCACCTGCACGTATACATTGACTTTCCCAATAGAAAGTTCCAGTTCATGGTGCTAGAAAGCGTGACATAAAAATATGGCCTACTTGTTCTGATGGCACTCCAAAGGTAGCCATTTTACCCAGTCCCAAAAAGATCAAACTAACTAATAGCGGCTTGACCTCAAAAATGTGACGCTTCTGATAGGCTTAAACAATATAGATTAAAAGCTTTAAAAATGGCACTTTGCCTTTAAAAAAATTCTGTGCTAAGAACTAGCTGAAGTTTTGCATAAAATTTTCTGAATTGTCACTGAACTTGAAAGTTAGTTCATCTATTTATTTATTGGTGATGAATTGTGTCGGTCAGTTGTGCAAAACATGGTTCTTTGCATTTAGCTACCCCAAGGTCTTGCAAAGGTCCCGTTTCTAGCATTTTGTTCTCGTAGAAGTGCCAGTAGTTTCTATCCATCCTTTTCGTTGACACTATATACAGCACCCAATTATTGCATCTTCTTTCGCCTTTGGAAACCTGAGGTCAGTATTGTAATACTTTGTTTGTTCGAACTGCCGGTTTCGGTCACTTGGGTGGCCATATTGTTCTAGCTGGTTGGTCGGCCTCCGAGCCGTGCCAACAGCCCCCAAGCCCTCTGTTTTCAGAATACATGTATTCTACTCCCAGTACTATGCCTTCTTTTACCTCAAAGGGAGTCTCGGGACGCTACATTGGTGGCAGCGGAAAGCGGACCCAACTTTGATGGATTTTATTCTGCTCCATGTCGCTTCTGGCAAACCTTGGCGGTATGAAAGAAGTGCATGTGCTACGGATGGGAGAATCCCTCACATCCCATAACAGGGTCGAGATCGACTTTCATCTTCGGCACTTGCCTCGCCCTCGTGTTCGACAGGGAAGCTATTAACAACTGAAGCGGCACTAGCCGTGAACTTTAAGTCCAGTGAAACTGCCAAGAGAGACCTGCGACGTTGTGTTCAAGCATCCTCCGTAAGCTCTCTCCTGTTCTCAGATGTAGAATGTGCAGGATGCCGTTGGATAGCATCGTGTTATGCTTTGCACACTTGGATGGCATGCATTTTTTTCCTATGAGGCCTGACCGCTACATTTGCTCAGGTTTTTACGGAGCCCTTGCGTTTCTTCTACGGTATCAATTAATTCTGGAATCGCAATATGTGTTGTGTGTCTCGACCCATTCGAAAACTTGGATTCGTACCTCCATCTTTCATTGGACCACATTGTCGTGGGAGAGGAGGGCCAATAAGCGCGCATTTGCTGCACTGAGTGCTACGCGGAATTGATGGCACTACAGAAACACATGCGTTCGAAACTCGACGACTTGGACGGTTAGCTCGTGGGTGCTTCTCGCAGCACTGATTACGTTGTGATGGCTGACACGGGAGGCTGACCAAGGGAAGCGTCGGGGACGACACTCGAAAGAAGAGAGGGGCTGTGTAATACTTTGTTTGTTCGAACTGCCGGTTTTGGTCACTTGGGTGGCCATATTGTACTGAGCCGGTTGGCCGGCCTTTGGGCCATGCCAACAGCCCCCAAGCCCTCTGTTTTCAGAATATATATTCTGCCCCAGTACTATGCCTTCTTTTACCTTAAAGGGAGCCTCGGGACGCTACAAGTATTGCAACGCTTTGTTTGTTCGAACTGCTGATTTAAGTCACTTTAGTAACCATATTGTACTAGCCGGGTGGCCGGCCTCCGCGCCGTGCCAACAGCCCCAATCCCTCTGGTTCTAGATTACATATTCTGCCTTAGTGCTATGCTTTCTTTTACCTTGAAGGAAGCCTCAGGACACTACATTGATGGCGGTGAAAAGCAAACCTGGCCGTAGCGTCTCAAGACTTCCCTTAAGGTAAAAAAAGGTATAGTGCTAGGGCAGAATATATGTTCTGGAACCAGAGAGCGTGGGGGCTGTTGGAACGGCTAGGAGGCCTACCAACCAGCTAGTGCGATATGGCCACCCAAGTCACCGAAACTAGCATTTCGAACAAATAAAGTATCACACATCGGTGTGAAAGAAGTGCATATGTTACATATGGGAGAATCCCTCACATCTCACAATGGAAGGGCTGAGATCGACGTCCATCTTCGGCACCTCTCCACCCTCGTGCTTTGCAAGAAAGATATTAACAACTGAAGCAACACCAGCCGTGTTACTCAAGTCTGGTGGAACTGGCAAGAGGGACCAGCGACGTTGTGGTCAAGCATTCTCCATGAGCTTACTCTCCTTTTCTTAAGCAACTCGCCTATCTTCGCCAAAATGCACATCTACAGACATAGAATGTGTAGGATGCCATTCGATAACATCGTTTTATGCTTTGCGCGCTTGGATCGCATGCATTTTGCTCCCATGAGGTCCGATCGCCCCATTTGCTCAGGGTTCTACGATGCTCTCGCGTTTTTTCTACGGCATCAAAAAGGCCCGCAATCACAACATGTGTTGAGTGTCTCGATCCATTCAGAAACTTGGATTCGTACCCCCATCTTTCATTAGGACACGTAATCGGAAGAGAGGAGGGCTCAGAAACACAACTTTGCTGTGCTGGGTGCTATGCGAAATTGGTAGCACTAAAAGAACGCATGCGCTCGAATCTCGATGACTGGGACGTTTAGCTCGTGGGTGCTTCTCGCAGTACTGATTACATTGTGGTAGCTGACACGGAAGGCTGACCAAGGGGAGCGTCAAGAACGACACTCGAAAGAAGAGAGGGGCTGTGTAATACTTTATTTGTTCGAAATGCTAGTTTCGGTGACTTGGGTGGCCATATCGCACTAGCTGGTTGGTAGGCCTTCGAGCCGTTCCAACAGCTCCCACGCCCTCTGGTTCCAGAATATATATTCTGCCCTAGCACCATACCTTTTTTTACCTTAAGGAAAGTTTTGAGGCGCTACAACTATAGTATAGTATGTAGCGTCCCGAGGCTCCCTTTAAGGTAAAAGAAGGCGCAGTACTAGGGCCGACCAACCGGCTAGAACAAGATGACCACCCAAGTGACCTAAACCGGTAGTTCGAACAAACAAAGTATTACATAGTAACTCCCGCGTATAATTTCGGAGGTCGTCCGTCGAGAACGCAAATGGACGAAAATTTGGGTGATGATAAATACAAAAATCTGTACCTTTAAATTTAGCAACAGACACAAGAAACCCAAGCTTTAGCGTCCAAAATCTACTTTCTATTATGTTTACAAATTTTAATCACGTTCACAAAAAATGATAATTTCTATAGGAAGTACATGGATATCGGGAGCGAGTTTTAATAAGTTCTAACCTAGTCTTTTACCAGCAGAAATAAAAAAGCTGTAGTGTTGATGCATTTATTACCCCAATTAAAAATTTTAATTTTCTTAGCTTTTCCTCTTTTCAAGGTCGACCTCGTGCGATCTGCCTAGACCTCCCCGGCTTTGGTTTTCTTTGTGCGGATTTCACTGTAGATATTGTTTATTAATTGTTGGAATGTCTACAAAAATGTTCGCTAGTGATGTTATTGAGCCTCATGTAAGTTTTCTGGCGCCTCTTGCTTGAAAATGTGCTTTATCATATCAAGGCGATTGACTTGCGATACTTTCGTATGTTGCCTGATAGCGCCTCTAGACCTGTTTCGCATTCTGTCACTTGTTCAATATTGTAAATTTAGTGGCCAGAAGTTGCAATAGCACTTAATGAAAACCGGCGTGAGTTGGTGGTATCGCATCGGGAGGGAATGGATCCTCATATTTACCTATTACAGCAACTGAATTTTCTCGACATATCTAATTGCACTCTCTCTGAATTATCGGATAAATTAGGCAACTTAAGTGAGCTTACCAAACTCTCTCTCCAACGCAATGGCATATCAAAATTGCCTGATGCTCTGGGGGACTTGTACAACCTTCGTTTCTTGGACCTTTCCTTTAACCTCATTACTAGTCTACCATCTGCAGTCTTTGACGGTCTTTCGCAGCTGGAAACTCTAGTGATAGACTCGAACAATCTAACTCAACTTCCCTCTTTGGAAGGACTCATTGACCTGCATCATTTGTCGGTGTCAAACAATGCGCTTTGCTGTTTACCCGAGAGCATAATATTCTGTACAAAACTTATGACAATTGACTTTTCTGGCAACAAGATATCCGAACTCTCTAACGAAATCGAATGGGGTAATCTGACCAACTTACACCTCTTTAATCTTTCCAATAATCAACTCACCAGGGTACCACAAGCCCTGTCCCATTGCAAAAAACTGAAAGACCTTCAACTTCAGAATAATCCACTGAAAGATCCTCGGCTGAAGAAACTCGTCGCTGCTACACGACCTGGTCCCGCTCTCATCAAATATCTTGCAAAATCAAGGGAAGAAGGGGGTAAAAGTCAAGCGAAGGCCTCAAACGTCACCAAAACCACCGCGGACACTCGAGGCGCTGAATCCGTTCCTGCGACTTCATCGATTTCCCATGATCTGGTGATCGCAACCAATGTGGATGCCATGGTAAGCTTCTTATGGAGTCAACCAACATAATTCCTTTGATTATAGTCCTACGTGGTGTCGGTGGTCAGACCAGAGGAAGTTAGGAACGGTCTTCGACCGCGTATATTCGCCTGTGTCGTTTCGGATATTTGTCTGAGCGAGGAGGGTGCACTGGTAGACTTCCTGCGTTTCCAGACAAAGCTGCACGATGTGTTGGGGCAGCAACGCAGGATGGCTACTATTTGCACGCACGATGCCTGTCAACTCACTCTACCTCTTCAGTTTGCTCTGCAACCGGTGGACGTGACCTATGTAAGTAGCCGCGTTGAGCAGCATATCCTGCTTACAATAATGTGCAATACCTTTCCTGCTGACTAGGCGGAGTTACTATTATTAAACTTTATAACCACGAAATTCATGCCTAAACCGCCTTGGTTTGAGACTGAAATTTGTACTTTGTAAGCAATTGAGATGTTCCGGTTAAAGCACTGCTTCACCCTCGGGCCATCTGAATCCGATTCTTGCGCAAGGATTGAGGATCATAAGCATGGCCAAGTAAACAAAGGGCTTGAATTCGCCTATTGAGAAAGCCAAGGGAGGCAATCGTCACAGTTCATCTCGTTAACTCCGTGTATCTGCTTCCGTACCGGCCGACGAGCATAGCGAAGTTGTTGAAAAGGAGAGCAAATCTAGGATCGGGTCGAATTCTGGTGCCCATTAACAATGACTATCGAAGACGATTTATTATTGACGTACAGGGGGACTGGGGGGCTATAAGCATGACTGCAAAGCGGTGGAATAGGCAACGAAAAAAAATATCAAGCCACTACAATCGCAATATTCATGTTTTTATTGGCTCCAAACATCTTCTAGATTCAGCCACTAAATATGAAGAAGCACTTCACCGGACGTCAGTTGCTCACTCACCTCCAACTTGAAGCGGAGTCTGAGCGAAAGCGACGCAAGCTGACCACGTTTAGTGGTCTGATGCGCTACTTGGAGATTGTCTCGCCCCTGCTGGGCCCCAAACGAGGAACGCTTTGTGCCTCCGTTCACGCCGATATTCAGCCTCTGCCAGTCACAATTGATGCCGCTGGCACCACTATCTCCCTCCATCCCATCACTGGCTGCCATCAAACACGCGTATGTTTTTCCAATTTCTCTAAAGGTACTATATGCTGCAGGAGAGAGGCGTTGGCTTATTATTACCCGCATAGAAGGCCTGGGGACTAATAGCTAAAGCAACGGGGTTAAATTCTATGCAGTTGGCACTTGGGTTGAGCTACTAGTGCCTTAATAGGTTTGCGTGATGAAATGCATGCTTAAAACGTATTTTTCTGCCTGCTAACCTTCCCTCGCTTCCTAAGCATTGGTGTAGGTGTCCATGGATTTAAGTTCTATCACAAATGGGGCTTTTTTGTATTGCTGATCGGTTGCTTAAGGGATGCGTGCGCTCTTCGCCGTCCCCCTTCACTTCGCTGGCTGTGAGGTTAAAGCGAAAGCGGTGGTTTATGCACTACTGGTGGTTTGGGAACAAAGTTTTAAAGGATTCTGGGCGCCAGTCTTAGTGGTTCATCTTATCATTTGCATTGTAAGGATTCACTAACTTTGTACCAATCAAAACCGTTTCATTTCATCTGCCAATTTTGTCCTCAGCCTTTCTTCATAACGACACTATTTCTACTTCAAAGCTGTCTTCCCTTTTTGGCAATTAGTTTTGTTATGCAATCAACTAATCCGTAGCTTTGAGTCATTCGGATAACGTTACCTCGCTGCTAACACCATTGAGCTACCCGAGTCCTCTCTAAGACGCCAAATGTGCCTAGAGAGAATTTCATCACAGCTATAGGTGCTGGCCGACTGTTGACAGACTTTTGAGACTTGTGGAATGTTGCCCGCGTATTTTACATTCTTCCTTCTGCCTTTAAGCGTTAATTGTTTGTATCGATCATCCTAGGTTCTCTAAGGTTCATGTGTCAATTTCTCCATTGCACTACTAGCCATATCTCTCCATATTGCAGATATTTACTGGTGTCGCACTGGCCGGTGAAAGTAAATTGCCCCTAATGGGTCCATCTCACTGACTGGAGGAAAATATGTCTGCAAGCGGAACTTCACAAGGCTTATATGCTGTGTCAACCCACCCTTGCTGTCTTATACCTCTAATTTTGCTTAGACTCAGCATTAATAATACCATGTATCTAGTTAGCTTTGTTCAATCTACCTTATCATTGCCACCAGGATGTTATCCAACTCCATTCTAGAGACCTGGGAAGATGCATGCAAATTCCTATTAAGAGTGTCGAGAACAGCTGACCCACCGAGGTGACTTATGTAAACGGAATGTCATGTCATCTGAAACTCACGAAGAACGAAGTAGGTTAAATGACACTCGGTCACAAAGGCCACCTCGTTGTAAGCAAAAGTAATTCACAGTTACCTCCGTAGGGTGTGAAAACTGTACTTTACACCTTCGCCACAATGAGTTGGCTGCTAGGGTGTTCCACTATATGACTCCACTCACTTCATACCCGAGCTTACATGCAGTCTGTTATTACTACTATTGCTACTATTTCATTTGTCTCCTTTTCCGGTTCACCTCCTTCTTCCATGATGCCCTCACCAGGGCGCCTTCTTCGTTCGCTTCTTAAATCTGTTGATCGGTAAATCGGTCAACAGTAGGGATCATAGACCATTTAACAGGAGTCACACACCTGCTGCAAATCCTACTCTTATGAAATACTTTGTCTCTAAGTGGAACAGTCAAGCCTTAGACGTCTCCATTTTTATCCTCCACTCATATTTCCAAACTTTTGATTCCATTCGCATGAGATGGTCTTATGTTAGGAAAAGAGGGCCTTAACATGGAGAAGCTTTATCAAATGGAATGGAACAGCAACTCGTTCGCATCCTGAAGTACGAAATGCGGTTCTGCGACGCTTGACGCTTGAAGCATGCAGCACACAGTCTTGGATTGTTGTTGCTCAGGAGCAACACTTTCCGCCAACCGATCAACAGCTTCAAGTGCTACCCGCTATCTGAGGAGAAGGCTTTTGTCCTATTCTCCAGTTATATCGACAAGTGAAAAACACATCCTAGCCCATCACGCGCACAGCAAGCGAAGTCTAGTGGGGATGATGTGGTGCACCTCTCAGAAATGTAAAATCGTTCGGCGGATTGTTTGGAGCAGTTGCTGATGTGTTCATTTGATTAGTAGGTTGGGAAAACAGCCATCCCACCTCACAAGTCTAAAAGGACACATCGTTACAAGGTGTGTGGGTGAAATGAAGAATTACAAACTGATAGTCCATTAATGCAACTTTTCATGCGCGGTGAGTTTGGCGCTCACTGGCTCACATCCCCTTCCCTGTCCACGTGGGTGGGAAGGCCTCACTTCATCGTCCATGACGCCTTGATGCTATGGCAACACACGATCCTTCACCACTGTTAAGGCAAAATCCTCCTTTAGACTGCCATGCAACATTCGCCTTTGAAAGCGCTTATAACGATTTGCACGATAAGCTTCCACAACTTGAAAATCCACTTAACGCATATTTATTTGGATGGACAATGTCCATTTACCTGAATTTCGACCGAAGTTTCATGGGAGCACAATCAAGAGCATCGTACTGGCAAACACCCGGGATGAATGTACCGAACAGTCAGGTGACCATTCTCGCGGTGCCATCATGGTAGCCGGACATAGAGGGAGATGGAACAGATCTATTACTGGTGAAAGCCCTAGTGCTGGGCGTCCATTGGTCAAATCCTTCTGGCTTCCGTACTTGACAGTTCTGCTTCCATACCTAGTCTTTTTTTTCTTTCACTTCATGCTTTTGGTGGTTTTGTCTACATCCGCATTGTTAAATGCGAGTCTCGGGCTCCTTGGGACTGACACACTACCTTTCAGTCACAGGTTCATTATACAGCGTCGTAGGTCACCATGGCATTCATCTTTCTGGCTTTCTGCTAGCAAAATGCATGGAAGGGGAGTATCCTACAGTCGCCTCATCCCATATGCCTATAACCGATTGATTGGTGGTTGACTGCCTATCCGTTGATAACTTCCAACTCGTAACTCACAATACAGTTGTTCTTTCTTCCCTTCCCAGTTGACCCGTGGAACTACCAAGGTATTGCTCGAAGTGGCTGGCCAAACTGACGAGGTGTGTAAGGACATAATTCGGGCTCTTCTCGGCTGGTTGCTGCGGTACGCGCGTCCCAAAGTGGACAAAATTTTGTCCCCACCTCCGCTCACCATCATCCCCCTCAGTATTGTGAATGCGGAGACTGGCGATCTGTTCGCCAGGTATCCCACAGCCACGGACATCACGAAGCCCGACTTCCTCAATGTTAAGGTCGGGTAGGATGCACGAGGTGGAGTCCTCCTTTGTGATGCTACTTTGTTCCAATCAGATTTCCCCTATTAATTGGAAAGGCAAAAAAGTGGGCGTTTTATGTATATTTACCGGCAAAAATACTGGCAGTGAAATTAATTATTCGTGCTGTGGATGTAATAGAAGCTTTTTTGAATAGTCTTGTTGGTAAAATTACTTAAAAGTTTGATCGAAAAAGCCGGGCAGCCTTCAATTTAGTTCGTCGCAAGGACTTTTACAGTGTGAACTTGAAGGCGCAGAAGTGTGTGCCTTACCTTGTTGGCATGGCAGGCTTGATTGCGCTCTCTACTGCTTCCGCCCCCATCTTTAAATCCACCGACAGGAAAGCTTGGTTGAATCTCAAGTAAACAGATGTTGTCGGCTCCTGCGAACAATTTTAAGTGGGTTTCCAAAAGTGGTGTTAGCTTCTCGTCAAAATCGCTATAAGTACTCAGAGGGGCTTTGGGGAACTTTATTCTTGTAACCATTCACTCAAGGACGACTGCTGCATAACAGTCCGAAGGAGAGCTTTCCCTTGACATTGGTGAAGAATAGCATCAGGGCATCACGAAAGACATTCTATGTCGCTTCATGGCATGAACAATGAGGTAAGCTGTTTCCACCTATATGGACAGAAAAGGGGGTATCGTGGAAGGTACTGAACCAATGGGCGTCACACCCACCGCGCATGGTAGGTGATCTTCTAAGACTACTAGTTTGTAGCTCTCCACTTCTTTCACACGCCTCATGAAGACGCATCTCCTTTGACTGTGTTGGCTGGGTGACTTGCAAAGTCGAATAGCTGCTTTCACTTGTCAATACAACTGAAGAGTAGAATGAAAGCCGCTTCTTCAGAGAACAGATAGCACTTGAAGCTGCCAATCAGTTGGTGGTGGGTGTTGCTTCGGCCCAACAACACAGTACAAGACTGTGCCGCATACCTCAAGTGTCATGCGCCGTAGGACGGCACTTGGCGCATCAGGATGAGAAGGAGTTGCCGTTGCATTCTTGTTCTTCTCATTTTAATTGATGAAATTTTTCACCAAATATGCAACTATCTGATGCGGATGGTGTCGGCACCTTGGAAATATGCGTGGCGAATGATGGTGAAAGCGTCGGAGGCTTGATTTGACCCTTCAGAGACGGGATGCTTTGTAGGAGAGGGATTTGAAGTGTCTACGCTGCATAACGGTGAATGTAATAAACTGCGCCGACTACTTCGATTACTCTAAGCAAGCGAATGGTAAAGGCTCCCAAGGGAGGTGCTCAATTTCGACGACCTTAGGTGCTGTGATTTTGGTGGCAATGAGGGCGTTCACCTTAAGTCCAGAACGAGTGGGGTCACGATGTGTGACTCCTCGCCATCCAAGTCGTTTTGGCAGGGTTTGGAATGTTAGAACCACATGATCATGTAAAAAGTGCAAATTTGCTTTGACTCTATCGCTGTGGGCCTCGTATTCGAATGCCACCTGATCCATTTCTATCTTGTTAAGTTGGAGCATCATTTGGGCGTCAGGACTTGCTGTTCACGCCAGTCGTTTAAGCTGTTTTGTTTTTGCATTTTAAGTGTAGTTTTTATGGTTTGACTAATATTAAGAAGTGGGGTTCCATTCAGTGCCGATGGCGATGCGTGGCGCAACAGGTTGCTAGTCAATCAACCGCGACATTTATGGGAGGTCGGAATAATTGGCAGAGGGAAACATAAGTGGCTTCACTTTGGCTCAGTAGAGTTTTTCGTGTAGTCATTTGCCTATGCGTCCGTGTAGGCCGTACTTCCGCCCTTCTGCGTTGCCTCGCAGCTATTCTGTACGTTGGCAATGGGTGATCTTCAAAGATCTTTGTCTCGAGATGATCTGCCTGTTAATCAATCCTCGCATGAAATCTCGTCATTAAAAATCTATTGCCTAAATCAGAAAAGTCCTTAACTTTGGTCCCGTATACAGTATGAAAAATAATAACATATTTGCATAATTGCTTATGAAGTAGTGTACCGACTTAACGTTGCTATTTGCGATGAAGTCAAGAGGACCAAAACTTTTCTTGCTGGCTATGATTTCTATTCGACAGGGGTAAGAATCCTTTCATAATGTATTAAGACAAACGCCGTATTATTATTCAGACTTGAAATAGTAGTGGCAATAAAAACTGACCAATGACAACCCAGATTACAAGCAAATGTGTGTTCCGTCTGTTTGTTGATGCCAAGTTCTCCTTTTGTCATAAGTCAGGGTGGCGATCTATTTAAACAAAGAAAACTTGCTGGCGCAGTAACTGATCAATCTGATACAGAGTGGCTTAACATGACGGACGTTACTGACGCAGAAAGAACTCCTCTCCTTACTGATGACCAGTTTATGAATTGTACCCCCGGTTTTCCGAACGAGGATTCCGCAAGAGGTGTTCACTTCAATGAAGTTTTGAAGGAGGCCATTGAGGCCATTAATTGTAGTGTTTTCCCTGAAAGAATCTATCAAGGGTCTAGTGGCAGCTACTTTGTCAAAAGCCGCGATGGTGTAAGTGAATATTGAGCTAACTTACATGATTTTGATTTGATATGACTCACTCGTTCCTTGCCCAATTAGTTGATTTCATTTTATGTGCGCTTGAGTATCCCAATAAAGCAGAGTGTTTAGCATTCGAAAGTTCTCGTGTTTCTTGATTGGCCTGCTCTAATAATGTAATTAATTCACGATTTTTAAATGCCGTTTTCTACTGTGATTGTTGTTATGCATGGAAGCTTACTGGTCATGATGATTAGGCAAGCATGGCATTCACCGTAGATTCTCATTTCAAACTAGCCTAAGCAAGTACGGGGCTAAAAGTTGTCCTCCTGCTTGTTGCACTTTTAAGGTTACTGCAAAACACTATCGAATTACTTGCACCTTAATCTGCATAAGTGGGAAAATTTCCAACCATCCTAATGTAATAGGTTAGCCAAAGGTGGTGCAAATGTGGTTTTGACTCTTACGGCGTTGCGACACAGAAGAATTAGCCCCCTAAGTCGTTGACATCCTAGGATTGACGTGCAGCGCCTTTTCAGAAAAAGATCGCCGTATTTAAACCCAAGGATGAAGAACCCTATGGAAAATTAAACCCCAAGTGGACAAAGTGGATGCACAAGCTCTGTTGCCCCTGTTTCTTCGGTCGCAGCTGTCTGGTCCCCAATCAGGGCTATCTTTCTGAGGTGGCCGCAAGCCTCGTTGACGAAAAACTTGGTTTAAACATCGTTCCCACTACAAAGGTTCGCTGTTTGCTTCGCTTCCATTCATCCGCCCTTTTAATGACACAATGTCACGTTTGTTTATGTCATTTGTTAACCGTAGCTAATCATCGAAACCATATCAGATATCAACTGATATTGTTCTCCATCCGTTTGTGAACCTAATTCAGTCGTCGATGTTTACCTTTTAGTCGATTTGCTCGGTTTGTTTCCAAGCCTTCTGAGTCAACTTTAATCCACCTTTGGTGTATGTGTATATTCCGTAAATCCTTCTACCTCCGTAATAGGTTGTTAAGTTGGCAAGCAAGACATTCAATTACCATGCCGCTGTGCGCGCCGCATCCAAGACAAAACAACGGTTTGCTGATCGTTTCCCCGACTTGGGCCGACACTTTCACAGACTTGGACTTCCTCCCAAAGTGAGTTTTTTTATAGTTTATCTATCTTTTTATGGTTTCATTCCTCAAATTTCTTGCTGAACACTTAATGTATTCTCATAAACGCTCTAGTTCGGATCTTTTTAATGTGTTTTGGTAGCGTTCTAAATTGCAAATTCCCTCATTTCTGCTACTCACATATCTTAGGTTATCTCAGTTAAACACGGATTGTAGAAAAGTTGTATTTTTCCCATACACGAGGCGTTTTGATTTGATTACTTGCCGGCCGATGGAAGTCTCAGCGTGGATGAATTAACGGAGGTCCTTCTGTAGGGACTGGGTCAGCCCTAGTTTTCGTATGCTTCAATTGAGAGGGGCTTTGGATGGTAGTGGTTTCCTCAAACATGACCCAGCCAAGGTGATTAGCGCCCAAGGTGGATCCGTCCTGTTTCACTTCTTCTACTAAACCTTCAGCTCGTGTTTATCCCACAATCTAGTTTACCCTTTTCATTGCCTAAGTAGATCATAATTTTACTCCTGGAGAGAAATATGCTTCACTTTCGGTTTCGCTTAAGGTTTGATTGTAGTGAAACCACTGAAATTTAACATCTTCATGCCTATCTTGCATGTCGTGTCCCTATTGTCGCCACCCTCGTGGCTTCGACGATATTTAGATCGACTCACCTTTTCATTCTTGTCTTCTACTACGACTGTTTCAGTATTTACAGCGATTTTGTTTGTCTGGTTCAGATTCAACCCAAATTAAGGCTTAAGTTCTTTTCTCTGCCAAATTTCCCTGATTTGAGAAATCCATGCTTACAAACTTAGAAACAGCACTAACAGCGACCGTGTCCAAAACTGTCGAAACGGCAGGGTTATCGGAGAGTTGAATTGATTCATCTTACCCATCCGATGGAGCGAGGGCGATACGAATGGCTTCACCAGTTGCAACAACTCTGGATCACGTAAACGCACATTTTCATTAGAGATTGTTAGTGAAGAAGCCTCCTTAGTCATCTGTTTACGGATTTGTAATAAACTTCGCCAATGTGAGATCTCGTAAAAAATTATTCCTTCAGGGGCTGTAACCGCCTTTCCATTTTACATCTTCTCTTACGCAAAATCACGAGGATCTTCCGCCTTTGAATTAGTTTAATAAGGCCCAATGGGACTTTGTTTCTGCCCGCCCACAGAACATGATGCAGCGTGCCATTCAGTCTGAAATTTATTCCCAAGAAAAAGCGCTTCTTTTGATTTACGAAACAAATCTCGAAAATTTAGGATCACAGTAATATGGGAAAAATCCATGCCATTGAAATGAATGTTAAAGCATCCTCCCCATTTACTATGCTATCGCTTCCCTCATGCATAGCGTCTGAAAGCGAAAGTACAATGGGTCCTTTTAATTGTCGTTTTCTTCTTCCTCTTCGCATTCCTCTTCTTCGCACTCCTCATCTAGGCCTGCCCCAATGTATTGCTCAATCGCGCTCTCTGGAATCAGGCTATCATTCATCCTATAGTCGCACGGTGTACAGAGGTGGATTTTAAATTCCTTGGGTGCAAAGCTCACCAAGTAGTTCACTGCAGCTACAAGCGAATCCTTCGTGTCTCCAGTTAGTGTTACATTGTAGTAGAAATGCATGTTCTCGGCATTTGGCTTCTCTGAGATGTTCACATCTATGTTGTAGCGCATGCGCACCGCCTGAAATAAATTGTGCCTTGAAGATCGTTCACACATCTCGAGTACGAAGAGCTCATAATTTTCCGCCATGGTGGGACACCCGTTAGAGTCACACCATGCTCTCCATTCCTCCTCACTGTCTAGGTGTTGCTGACAATCAAGGAAGGTTATCACCATTCGATTCATTATGTCCACTGCCGGCGCGCCTAAGTTCACTGTGTACGGTCCACCATTTTTGATCTCTCCGGAGAATCCGCGTCCTCCCTCTGCTACCTCAC
Source organism: Taenia multiceps (assembly GCA_001923025.3). Taxonomy (NCBI): domain Eukaryota; kingdom Metazoa; phylum Platyhelminthes; class Cestoda; order Cyclophyllidea; family Taeniidae; genus Taenia; species Taenia multiceps. The sequence goes on along the minus strand of CM010311.1, from coordinate 72,748,427 downwards.
CCTTACTGCGGTGGGGCTGAAGCTTTGTGAAGATGTCTTCTTCCTGTTCCTCGCTTAGTCCCTCCTCCTCCTCTTCGGACATAGCTCTGGTGAAACTTCCCTGCACCAGAATCGATGACCCGACACGTGACTGACCCACATGACTTGCTGACAGGATGTACAGACTTTTATTCTTGTTGCTGGTGCCTTGTGGTAGGTGGGCTCCTTCCAACTCTTTGCTTCGGGCTGTCAGGACGCCTACTACTGGCTCAATCGATTTGATGCGGATCCACTGCCGGAGGAGGCACAAACTAGCCTTCAGCATCAGTTTGAGAAGCTGGTTGTCCTTGACTACATCATTCGTAATACCGGTGAGTTGATTTGAGTGATTGCTTTGCCTCAAGAGCTTAATCGCAAACTTATCTCTTCATTTATTCGTATTTTTTGTGCTGTGTGATTGACTGCCTTAGATCAAATTCGCGATGTTAGCAACGCTCTTCGTTGAGCGCATCTCATGTGACAACCGATTATGGCAGTAAAATCTTACTATTAGAGGTTGTCTCTTGGGCCTTCAACTTATTTTTACTCTTTCTTATCACTATAAACGCATTCTTACTGTTCTGCCTATCTGGGCCGTTATTCGTGAGCAGGTGTCAGGCGCCTGGGAGCACTACTCAATGTCTCTTTATATCCTAAGCTTTTCTACTCCAAATTTTTTTCTTTTCGTGGGTCCAATGAGTGGTTGCTGGGCGATTTTATTAGTTCTTCTGTTTTATGTACCTGTAGTCTCGATTTTTGGCATAGAGGTCAGCAGAACGGCAGGGTGATTAAGAAACTGTGTGAATTTTTTTTCTCCAAAAGGCGTTACATGAACACAGACATCCTTCGATGTTTTATTTGTCGAAATAATCGCTATTACAGTCGAACCTTCCTTCCCAGTGAAGCCGAAGTCACCCACTAATTGTATTTTCATGAGGCGCTTTGTCTCCTGAGGCAGTAAAAATGTCTTAGTTTTGCTTCCAAACTCTTTAGTGTGCATGTGATGTACCAAGCAAAGAAGGTGGTTATCGCTACTTGGAGTTACAGATCTGTTAGAAGCCACTTTAATGTGGGTAGAAAAGGTGAAGGTAAGATCGCTAGTTTTTGGAGCCTAACGCCATTTCTTACCATATGAAGCAGTCATTTACTCTGCTTTCAGAATCCTCCTCAGCTTATAATTAGTTTTAAACGACTAACTTCAGTACTCGCTTTAAACATAACTGTGAGATGTTTTTGATACGCATGATTGTCCACTCCAGTAGGGAGTAGTTTTTCAGGCCATGATGCATGTCTTGGAGGGATTTATTACCAGAATCAATTTTTCCTGTCTGAATGATTTCTGCACCGTACAGCACATTCGAGGAGATCCATCCGCAAGACTTTGGGACGGAGTCAAAGTTGGTGAGTAAAGCAGAGAAGGTTGAGTCACTTATCACCGCAGATCAACATTTTATGATATAAATGTGAGTTCAAAATGGGGAAAGCGGTGGAGAGCGCAGTACGAGTTGCTTACCGATGCACCAATTCAGGGTCGCAAGCATTCCCATCTCACTCGACCTCTTGGATCGAGCTGTGCAAGTTTTATTTGATCATCCATCATCTAGGAAAACTTCCCCTGAACCATCCTTGAAATCGGTCTTATGCTTTGCAGAAGCTGCAAACCCCTTCGTGGTTCCGTTAGTTCTGATGGAGGGAAGTCAAACAATTCAAACGATTTTCATGAAATAACTTATTAGCCCTTTAAGGGCCGAGAGAAACTTCTCAGTGAATGTTTCTATGTGGACGATAAGTGCAAATTTGGCCTTCTTTTTTACTTTCTCTCCTAGATCGCGGCAATGACAACTGGCTCATTCGCTATGAACCGCCGGAAGTTCCAGCGCCCCCTCCAGAGAGTGTGAGTTGTGTGCTTTTCGCAGTTTTACGGTTTCGCTGGGTTGAAGCCCGCTAACGGCGCTTAGCTTCCTTCTTTGCAATCTCCAACTTATAATGCCCGTACCAACATTTGCATCAACGGATCGCTTCTGTATGCTTTGGAAGGGGTGAATGCACCCCGTTGCATCTGCCAGGAGCACACATGCATTGTAAGAGATTCGGTGTACCTCAGACTGTCGGTACGATGCTCCTTACTGATATTTTGAAATTTTATATGAAATATCCTTTGAAATTGGTGGATGAATCAAGTTGAACCCAATTTCATTGCTGCAGAGGCGTGATGTCCATATTGTATGGCCCTTCGAGAAGGCTCAAATTGAGCCTCTCGGCTCCGGCGAAGAAGCATTCAAACATACTGCAGCATATTTAGAAAGATCCTCTGCCTTTCGGTGTAATGGACTAGTGCACGATGCCACTGACCCGAACACTTCGAGATTGAGGCGGCAAGGCTGGATCTGGGCCATGTTTCATGTTAGTTACGGGGTAGCAACCCACCTGCTGCGAAAACATCAGCCGAAGAGACAAAGTCGTGGTCGATGCTAAGCGAATGGATTTCATTCACTCACCTGCAGTACTAGGCGTCAATAGGCTTCCAAAATTATCTCATCAGCTTGTGGTTTTATTCTTTCATGCCAATGCCAAGCTTTGGCTGACTCATGACTGACTGATTTGAGTTAAAAAATGGATGGCTTTTGTGCTTCAGCACTCCAACTTTCGTTGAGGTGGCAAAAGCTTTCTTTTTGGCTGCCATTAAATCATCCGTCGTCACTATCCTCCATCCCCATCTCCACAATGCTATGCTTTATCTGTGTGTGTAAGCGGGGAATCGAAACAAGAGCGCCAACTGTGAATTACCCACTGGTCTGTGGTTTACCCGCATGACGGCGAGTAACTGGAAGGTGTGTTTATGAACAACCTTCCTAGACTCAGGCGAAGTTTAGCCCGGTGAATCAATGAGCAGAAGGTGAGTCAAGTGGCACAACATAACACGACCACCTCAAAGTTAGAATGAGGTGGGGCTACTGTCCCTCCGGCGTCCCTGTATTCCCTGATGGCAAACAAAAACATGATGGGTTGATGAGATTTGCGGTTTTTCGCCTTGGGAATTCTAACGCGAATTGCTTGAACTAATCCTCTTACCCTTAATTTGCTTTGACTTCCTCCGATGTCACAAATTATTAGCTCTCTGGATGCTGACACCTGCTTCTTCTGTGTTGGCGCACTAAAAACGCCTGCTGCAAATATGCTTCCACACACGTTAGCAGGCAAATCGCTAGCTTCGCACATCTAGTGGTACCTTTCTATTCGCCTCCTCCTCTTCTTTCCTTTCAGGAAGCGGTGGCTAAGTTGATTGATCATGTGAGTTGGCAATTTGATCTCACCTCCCAATGGGATGCGCCCACTTTACATGCAACTTGGGTGTGTGTGTGTTAGTGACTCCCCAGAAAGGAAGGAAGCTCTATCTGGAGGTTTAATTTGATGTTATGATAGGAAGGAGGGAGGGAGTTTTAATTGCACTCAGTGTCCTTACGGTCTCTCCCTCCCTCCAACTGGTTGATTCGTCATGGGTGTGTGAGATTTTATGACACATTTTGCCGTTGCAGTCGCTACTTTTCTCAAAGTCGTAATGAAGTTTTCATGGATTGCTTTGTGTGGCACAAAGTAGGCTCCTCTTGGTACTTTTTAATTTAGGTAGATTCGAGATAAGCCCAGATCTTGGGTCAGGTTTGATCACTGGGGCAAAAGTCTCATCACGAGGTGCTTTAACGCTTCCTTTACCCTCTGAAGGCGTTGTAGGGTGTATGAGTTCCACACCACCGGTTGGTCAATGGATATCAAAGGTGGTCATTTCTAATTGCCTGAAAAAAAGCCTTCCACCCTAATGACAGTTATGCTTATGACTTGAATAACGTTGTTTCATAAGTCTACGCTCTATTATCATTCCTTCTTTCAATCTTGTCGCCGTACTTCAGCGACGGGTTGTTGATCCCTCAATGCTTGGAATGGGGGTAGATATCGAACTTCAAGGCGACTTCGAGAGCCGACGTGCAAAATTTTCCCTTTATAGCGCAAAGTTTAGAGTGTGAGACTGAGACTGTTACTCTTGTCGAATGCGCTCGTCAGCTGATGCCATACCTGTAGTAATTTCCAGTTTGGGTCTAGGACTAGGTTGATTGCTGCACGCACGGAAGAGGTGAGGTCCTGTAGGCCTAGCTTCATGCTATCAACGCTGGTTGTTGAATGACCCATAACTACGACTCATCGCCGTCGACTACTCGTAACTATTCTTTACTTTATAGGGTGGCGATCTTCCCAACCCCTCCTCATCCGCTCCACCTGGGATCCCCAAGGTTACAGTTGTCGCCATTGACAACGGCCTCGCATTTCCTTTTAAGCATCCCGACGAATGGCGAGCTTGTACGTTTCTTTTCGTTGTTGGCTCATTTTATAGCCACTTTACAAGGCTTTGCCTTTAACTGGCACCAGCTCCGTGCCGTCAACATGGCGATCGTATAAGTGAAGGGCTGTAAATATTTATTTTTTTTTTTTTCGTAAAGAAAAAGGGCCTCACTTTCCAATCTTAAGCATATCAAACGCAAATGCTGCAGTCCCTTGCCTTCTGTGCAATCAATTCGATTATGCATGCATAAGTTCGCATTTACTCGATCTTTTTTTGCCCAAACACTTAGTTAGAATTTTTCTTCCTTTTTTTTGGCGAGTAGTTCGCAACAGCTTGATCTTTTTGGCAGCGGTTAGTCAAGGTGTCAAATTGAAGGCCTTACCAGGCAAAAGCGGAGGTTTTTAGCTACTCCCAGTGATCACATCTGGCCGAGTTTGTTCCCACAGGAACACGACGTTCCTATCACGTCTGGTTTCAGGGATGGTTAACTTTTCAGGTTTCTCTCATTTGCGGTCTTATTCCGCCCAATGCCATCGCTTTGGCACTTCTTCTGAAATCTAGAAATCGTAGCGATGTAATTTAGGAATCCCTTGTCTCCCTTGTCGAGATGCGTCAAGTCGTCCCTCTCTTGTGGTGGTCAAAAGTGCTACAGGAATGTCCTTTTGTGATTTGTGCTTCTTTCTGTGGACTGGTGAACTTGTTCCATTGTTTATGAAAGGGTTGACAAATGAAATGGATTTGTTTCATTCACCTTGAGAAGAACCAACTTTTTATTCTAGGCATTCGAGACATTGATCTCTGCACTGATGTGATTTGGTCCTTCCTGGAATGGTTTCTCCCTGCGTCTCTGGGGTGTCTTGTTAGGTAATAGCCGTCAGACATCCATGCTTTGTGGATTGACCTCCACCAAACTTGTTAAATAAATGCTACGTCCAGACGATATGCCTTTGACAGACAGTTTGGATCTGAAATACAAAAAGCTTAATCCCGCGGAAGGTTCTGCTTCCAAAGCTCTGTTGTCGTGTTGCCTCTTAGATCACTAATTCACGTGATCTTATCCCATGATAGGCTTTGCATTTACATAGCTACCACCGGATGAGATTTTTGGAGTGACTAATGTGGACTACTGCGATCGGTTCCTAAGATATCTCCTCTCCCTTCCCCTCCCCTAGACCCCTTCTACTGGGCCTGGCTGCCGCTGGCGAAAATTCCCTTCTCCGATAACACCCGCAATCACATTCTCCCACTCATAACCAATGTGCACTTCGTGAACGAGCTTGTCCGTGACCTGTATAAACTCTTCAAGGTGAGTCACACTCCTCACCCTCTTTTGTTTCCACCTTCACTCTCACTGTGGCACACATGTCATCACCGAAATAACATTTTACAGCACTCAGGAGGACTAAGTAGGTCAGCGGTAGAAAAAAGCGGCGCATTTTTCAATCTTGGTGATTGCTCTCCCGCATTAGCCATCGCAGCAGCTTTTAAATGGGTCTCGGTCAACTGCGGGTCCGAAAGGAGGGGAAGCACTGCATTCCGCAGGTCCTCAGTGATGATCATCTGTCATAGTTGGGAAGTGTTTAGCAAAAAAGCAAACTTTAAGCGTTGAGCTCTTTACACTTGGAAATTTGCCTTACGGCCAAACAAACTGAGTCGTGAAGACCAAAAGCGCCGCCTTGTGTAGATACACCCTAACCCTAATATGATCTGAGTTGTTCCTTTCGCATAGAGCTGACGATTTTGAGTGGCCAAGGGCTGGGGGATCACAGCTGGTCCACACAGATCCTCTCACACAACTTTATTTAAAGTTTTCTTTAAAACTTAGCGAACTAAATGTCCTTGAAATAGGCGGATTGGCGCTTGGTACTCCAGGTGTGACGTCTCAGCTGGCGCTGCGTACACACCTACAACAGCTCTCAAAATCGCTTTACCTGAAGATGCTTGTCCTTTTACCCGGGGCGAAAAGTTTATTGCCTTAACAGATCCTTTCTCTCTTTCTACTGTTTAGACGGATCCAGGGTTTGACCGGAAGACTTTTGAAAAGCAGATGGCTGTTATGCGAGGCCAGGTTAGTACGCCTTGTCCTGTAACTTGTCTACCAAGTAAGGTTGTTCTCGTGGGATGCGAGAAGTTCGTGCACTTTTTGGTACAATTCGATTCAACGTCCTCTTGTGACTAGTGGGGTCTTCTTCATTTACCCCTCCTCTCACCGCTTTGCAGCCATTCTTATCCCACCCTGGTGCTGCAACGTGTTGGTTTAACCGTTCAGGCGCCATAATTCGAGGCTGTCTACTATATGTGTCAAATTTGTTGAAGTTGGTGTGATGAAGATCAGTATTCCAACGAGCTTTTACACGCGGAGTGCGACCAAACGGTAGCAAAAGTTGTGGACAGGCGGAGGTACCTCACCAATCGAGGTGAGGTGATATGATAGCAAAGTAGCTTGTGGTTTGATGGAATGGCAATAGGTGTGGAGTTCGTGTCATGATCTTCCTCGCGGGACGAATACCATTATGGCGGTGAGGGTTGGGTGATCGAGGCAAGAGATTTTATGTGGTAAGGTAGTCACCATTTCAGTCCACCACTCTCCTCAAGGGTGACAGCTTGGCTGTACTGTTCCACCTTATAAAATGTTTCTTTTCCAGAATCCACTAAGTCTAGCTCTAGTCGCGTCCCTTTCCGCCTCTTACCCATTCTCCACGTTGTCATTGGATTTTCTAAGACTACTGCAGCAGTGGCAGGATGCTGCTGCTGCTGCTGCTGCTGCTGCTGCTGCTGATGATGATGATGATGATGATGGAGGCCTTTCTCACCCCACTTTTGAGGTGCAGTTCGAGGTCGGTATGAAGCCGCATTGTGTTAGGGCATCGTCGAGAGCTTAGTAGAGCACCTTACGCTCATCGATTCATTAGTTTGAATTCGATCTGCTTCTAAGGCAGTTGTTTGCAACCACCTTGATTACTCCCTCAGCCGTAATAGCTGAGCCCTCACCAAGCGGACAGTTCGGTCTCTGGTTTCTTGCTCACCTCGCACAGAGCAAACGTAGTGATGTGGGGACGGTGGATGGAGCACTATGTGCCTTCACCCCGAAGTGCCAGCTATTTCTCATCTCAAATCAGTCGGTCGGCCACTCAGTCAAGAGGTAGCCAAACCATGACACTTGACCATAGCGCTGTGACATGGAAGAGTAGAATGAGTTGGCATGATGGCCGTTCGGCAGTGCTGGAGGGTGAATGAAACTTGTTGGCCTGGCATGGACCATGACTTTGTTCTTTCATTTTGATACCTTCTTAGTAGGTGAATTGTTCCATCATCACTGACTGAGATCCGATTTCGTCACCTTAATCTGGAGGTATTCGGGTAAATGGCGTCGTTTATTCATCCATTCAAATGGACTATGGAGGGTCGTCCTGAACTCGATGCAACATTTTTGAGAGCTTCTTTTCTAGAACCATCTCCGGCCAGTAACTTGTTCTGTCGCCTCAGAAGGAACGGAGTTTAGCTTAATCTTCATTGAAGGCCAGCTTGAATCTTATTCGTTGAGGCTCATTGAAATGCCGTGTTTTGGGTTTAGGAGCAGTAATGTACCGGCAGCTTTGGTATATTCATGGTCTTTGTGACAAATGCCTACAAACAGTTCGCCTGGACCAGGTAGGACAGTTACCACACTGGAAACCACATGACCTGCGTTTGGTTACCATGTGTCAAATTATTTGCGCCCTTCCCTCTCCCACGTGGCTCAGGTTTTGAAACACAAGTCGTCATAGTGCGTGGTTTTTTTTGGAATTGAACGCATTCTTCGTCCAACGGTCGTTTGAACTGGGCTGAGGTCTTGATAGTAAACCACGCAGTGTCACCTCGAGCTCAACAAGACACGAGTAAAAGCACCGGTTAGTTACAGGCGAGTTAGATAGTACCTTTCATGCCAGGTCGATTCTGCTCAGACCTCCCTTTTAAGTTGGCCGATAAGGAGGTCGTATTGCACTAAAAATGCCCACTTCCTTTCCTTTCAGATTTTGAATTTGCAGTGCGCTTTGCGTGAGCGCAAAACTCCACTCCAACTAGTGCAAACACCAGTCGTGGCAGTTGAGCGAGAGAAGCGGTCAATAACTCGGCGTTTGCAGCAAGCAGCGCGCGAACTGCTGCCTCCGAACGTGCAGTTGGGGCGAGGCGCCTCGGAGGATGATGAGGAGGCCTGTGCCAGTCCCTCGGGTGATGAGTTGGATCCACCCGACTCGCCGGGTAGCGGAGCCAGTGGTGGTGGTGGAGGCTATTTCACCTCTCGCTACTCCCGTCGTCCCTTCTTCACTCGATTCTAGCTGGGCTGAGCGCCCATGTCATGTGTCTTTCAGCTGCTTGAATCCTGCTTCCCGCCTTCTCCAGATCTCATTGTCCTCATGTGTGTGTGTGTCTCCGGCTGATTCTTTTCTCCCCTCTCCTGATCGCCTCCCCCCCCCTCCACCATGCCTAATGAAAATCACTGTTCCCCTTCCTATGCCTAAAATTTGTTTTCATGCCTGCCTATATGTGTGTAAGTCAATTTTGGTGTTCCTCCTTGTCTCGTTTGTTTACAATTACAAGTGTATTTGCTTATGTGAATGCGTCTCAAACGATCACCCAAGGGCGTAGAGAATGTTCGTACGGTTTAGTAAGTATTCGGTTTGTTTTGCTGTCCCTTTTAGCCTCGGTCGGAGGAACTTCCCCATTTTCACAACTCCGATCGTCCAAACAGGGAATTGTTTTTAGCTTGGCCGATCGGGGAAGTTGTTAGCTACTGTGCAACTTATAAGGCCTTCTCCTTTCTCTATGAGGTGGGAGAAATGGGGAATGAGCTGTGACGTCCATTTGCATATCCTATGTCGCGACTTTCGCTTTTCGATCAATGTGGATGTCAGTGATCTGTCCCTTCTCTACGGATTTGTCATGATTCCACAGGTTCAGACTTAATCTCGTTCTGTTAGATAGCGGCTGTTCGGTAGCTGCCCACGTCCACTCGGTGTGGAAGGAAGTTCAACAACTGACGCATATCCGCCCGATACTTCATGTCGATCCCACATAAACAATCGCATCATGTTATTACACTTGTACCGCGATCGTTTTATCCACTTGACTGCGTGGGCGTGGCACCAATTCTGACGCCGTCATCGTATTCCGTAGTGTAAACGCTTTCTTGCCTCGTTCACTCATTTATGGTTATCAAGGCAGACTGAGGTGTCACTCTGGTGGATGTGAGATAACCGTTATCCCTTATTGACAGACGGGACACCGGAACCTCATTAACCTCTCCAACCTCTGTACTACGCCGGTAGATCCAAAAAAGTCAATTTTGAGGCTGAGGGTACTCTAGACTGAAATGAGGAGAGAAAATTGGGCGATTCTGGGGAGAATGTGGCCGTCGAAGAGAGCTTGCCGGGTAGATCTCTCAATTTAGCTGAAATCGCTTGTCATTTGATCGCGAGGAGCAAGTTATTTGATTTTTTGCTCAGCTTGACGAAGACGCAGTAAACAAAGATCAGGAGAGGAGGGCGGCAATGTAACAGAAGTCTATAGGATTTACATGCATGTTTGACTACATGAACGCCTTAGCTGGCACACAGCTCACGTCGTTGGAGTTTGTGCGCCTTCATTTCACCTCCACATCGCTGTATCACCCCCACCTTGATGAGAGCCTTGATACCACCTCGGCTAACGTATGTAGAACCGGGTTCCCGACCCACTGATGATGAGGAAAGATAATTGAAGACTACACAAGTATAAAACTGTGGAACCAAGCTACCACACAATCAGAAAAGTTTTCTGTTGCATAAATTAATTTATTTCAAAGGCAATAGTAATTTCATGTCTTTTTCATTGAGATATGTTTGAAGGGACGTCTGAGATGACTAGGTTGTCTTCCACAAGAGAATTGCAGTTTTGCCTTGAGTGAAGTATATGAAGTTGTTCTCCACATGGGTGATAAAGCTGAAAGAATGCAAGCAAAGTGCTTGGATTTCGTATCCTATTTCGGTCCATTTATGGACATCACAGCCATTAGTGTAACAAAACTCAATGCAGAGCTACTGAAGTACAATTAAGTAGACACCACTAACAGCTCCTACTTCTAGTCGCGCACCTCGACATTGTACAGAAAACATTTGCATGTGGCTTCATTTACAAGTCAAATTAGATTTGAAGAAGATCAAGGATACATAAATAAAGTTGCCCAACGATTTTGATGATATTACAAAGGCAAATGACCATTGCACAGTCCAATAAGGTCTATGCATTTTAAACCAAGCCCTACAGACTGTTGTCATTATCAATCAGACAGGATATGTGTTTGCGCCGAAAAACTCCAACTTCGAGTTCAAGCAAACTCAACACACTTTCATATCCCTTAAAAAGCTACTTTTCCGTGCAGAATCTTACTACAGCAACCCTGACTACAGGGCGACCGCCCCTATCTAACCATCATCACGCCACCAACTAATTGGCGAATATTCAAAAACTCGGTCAGTCATACCATTGTTGTGATAGTAAGGTAAAACAACACATATTTTTTATGAAAAGAATCCGTTTTGCATTGAGATTACAAAACGAGTGTGAGAAAACCTATAAAACTAGTTTATTCAACGGCAATTCGACACTGAATTATAGGTACTTTTTGGGGCGCTTTATTGTCCTCATGTTTAATTGACATTCTTAATTCATTTATGCACATGTGCAACCATTTCTAATTACGAACTCAAATTTTCAGCAAATTTTGCCACCTTTATTAGAAATTGTTCTAACATATTACAAAGCCTCCTCACTTGCATTCTACCTATCTAAAGGCATAGGTTAGGCATCAAATGAGTGATTTAAGCACTTCTTCACAAAAAATGTCGCCGAGGGAGAAGCTTGGCAAATGGTTGGCTTATGACAACACAATAATCGCCTGTACTTAAGCTAGATTGGCGTTAACGATAATGCGTATGACTGTATCCTACCAGGCTACTGGTGCGTCTTTTCAGATGTACCTCAGGCATTACTTTATTGCTGGTTTTATGAAGTGTGTCCGCCACCATTTACTCCAAGCAGTATTGTTCAAATGTGACAACAAGGATTAAGGTTTGTTTTGGGTGGCTAACCCTATGCAGATTGATATTAAATGGGTTATAAAACTGACTTTACTAGGTAGCAAAAAATAAAAGATATGTGAATTGAAAGGAGATTCCGTAAAACTTCTCTCTCGCATGCCTATTGGCGAACCGTTTTGCTCCTCTAAAAGAACGATTTGTAAAGAGTGGGTTAAAAGTTCTGGACTATGGTACATATGTGAATTTTGAGAATTGCTTTTACTTTAATTAGCCCAATTTATCAACAACGTTGGTGCAACTTGTGACAGAAAAAGGCTTTCATCGGACATTTCTAGTAGGATATAATCAGCTTGGGGAAAAGAAGTTCACCTCTGCCTTATTGTGCTGTTCGAAACAGCCAAGCTAACTCAAGTAAGTCATACTGTTTCATATTCATGCGTTAAGTCACAAACCTTTCCACAAGGCGTGCATGCTGAGCCTACCTTCCAAAGTGGTTGCCCACAATGCAGTGCCAATTGGGCGTATAACGCTGGTCAAATTCTTTCTTAATCATGTTTGCAACTGCTCGTGGTTCAGAGTTCCTTTCCAGTGCTCGTCTAGCCGTCTCCAGTGCATCCCTCTCCATGTCTCTCGGCATCTTGGTGCTCCGCACCTCCAGTTTCTCCTGTTGCTTGTACATCTCTTTCCGGCTTCAAAGTTGAGCAAGTCTTCGGCACCAGTTGGAATGTTTAACCCTCTCCGCACACCTTTACCCCCCTGCACAGACTTTTAATTAACCCTGACAGTAAGACGTGTACGGTTGCTCATTGGTGCAGCCCGTTCATGAACTGCCTCACTCCTGATTGGTCGACAGTCCTGAAGATTGCGTAGACAACGGTATACTCTTTAATTTCAGTTTGAGTAATAAAATAAAGGACTTTAAAACAGTTCGAATCAATTATTAGCTATTTAAGAGACTGGATGTCCGTATAGTTTCATTTGTTATTCCTGTGAGACCCTCTCGATGGCTCGACCTCTCGTGTCACCTGGAAGGCGAACTCTAGCAGCCAAAACTACCTGATTGATGAGCTATAAGGGTTTGATGTGGTGCCGTCGTCTCGGTTACCAAGAGCTGTCAATACCAAGTTTCGGTTTTTTCTCTTTTTTTTGGCTGACTTGGCACCGCTTCAGTAGCCAGCTTTGCAGAATTCTCGGCCAAAGCATGATGTTACCAAATCTGATCAAGAAACATAGAAAGGACGCTGTATCTTTGGCTTAAAGATCAACGCCTTTTGTGAAGGGAATGAGCACTTGTCCAATGGTTCCTTTTGCCGGTACCCCAGAAGAGCTCTAAAAGGAGGCTTACGACTTCCAACGTCTTTAGATTGCACCTTAAAATTCCTCATATTTCTCTTTTTCTTCTCATTTTGTGCAATTGTGGCAAATTTTCACACGCACATACACAGTTATAGCACTCTTGTTGCTGCACACTAGTCAATAAAACTTGAAAGTAACGCCATCCCTCCAAACTTTCTTCGACTCACCCTGTTGATCCCGATCGTGAGCGATGAGGGGCGGCAGAGATGTCTTCATCCTTCCTTTCTCCAGTAAAACGATCCCAACTTTTTTATTCTGTGGATGATAGATTTTACAAAAATGAAAGGCAGTGGGATGAGGTTGCGTCTGCTTTTACTCCCAAGAGTAAGGCGTTTGTCATCATACCTTAGCTGTGGCTCCCTCAGGTCTAGGAATCCTAACCCTTATATCTCTCTTACCTCACGTTTGATGGTCTACCAAGCGGATCACCATGGGAGACCTCCGTTATGATGCCTTTAAAGGGATATGAAAGTGGCTTTCCCGTCGAATCACGTTAACACTTCATTTTAACTTACTTATACGTGCTTTCACCCAAAACTTCTTAAATTCGATACCTTAAGCGACGCCAGTTAAGCAACTTTTGACAACTTTGATACGTATTTGTTACGTGCTTTAGCAGGAATGCAAGCGCAGAGCTGACGCAAGTACCTTTAAAACTATACAAAAAATGTTTATAAAAAAGGGCAGATAGAAGTATGTTTGCGACAGCGGGCAGAAGTTAGTCGCATTTCCACAGGAGGACGGCCAGATCACGGATAAAAAAGTAAATGTAGTGCCGAGTTTGATGAGTCACTTGGCTGGAAAAGGAAAAACGAAAAAAGAAACTTCATAAAGCCTATAGGTGAGCTAAGTTGTATGACAGTGATTACTTAAACTAGAAGACGAGTAGGGGAGAGGGCTAGTCGGTGGCCCCCTTGAAAAAGTACTTAACCCATTGTGCTGAAGAGCAGTCCCTCCACTCGTCGAAAGTGACTACTGGGAGGTAGTTTGGCAAGAGTACACTCAATTACGACGGGTCCACAGCCTGGACCTCGAGCTTTGCTTTCAATGAGCGACTAAGGCACTGCGTAGGTTTGGGAATACATATCAATGACTTATTTGTCAAGTTGACACTTTGTTATCGTTAGAACGATTGCTTTTGACAGTTAATTTAAGAAAATATTCCTAGATAAAGCACTCTTGAGTGCTGTAATGACTTGTTCAATTGTTTATCTGCATAGTAATTTGCGTAGTCTCTCGAAGCCCTGTGATTTGCATCCCTCTCCACGTTGGCCGCAGGATCGGGAGGCCAGGCCTACAGCACATGCTCCCAACCCTATTGCCTTGAGTAGTTTAGCTTCTTCTGTATTCCTGTGGTTTTCTGTTTGACTCAGAAGGGCTGGATTGGTGGTAACGGCAATCAAATTGCATCGTCAATCTTAACTTCGCAAAATAGGGTAACCGAGGGCAGGTAGGCTTTTGTCACTGCCTCCAATATCATATCTTGCAAAGGAGTGAGGTCACACCAAACTTTAAGGACGCAAAAATGCAAAATTTGCAGCTGTCCATTATACTAACATGACGAGCAAATCCAGTCATCTCCGCAAACTGTTTAGACTCACAAACCCACCGTTGAGTCTTGATTAAATGAGAGGTAATTGGCATCGAGAAAGCGAATTTCGGTACAAATTCGCTAAATGACTCTGCTTGTAGGCATTTATTCTACCCATTTAATGCCTAGTAAGTGAAGTGGACCCATTTATTAATGCGGAGAGCAGGCAGACTCTCGCCCCCATCAAAACTTTGCTACTACAATTCCTCGGCGACTTGGTTGTTTTTTACTTGCTTTATTATACATCAACTGCTCAGGCCTTTCAAGGCTCAGTGGAGTGCGCTTCCATTCTAAGGATATGATCCACCAACCACAACTACAGCTGCCAGACCCTTCTGTCGTAAATAACAATTCCGCCATGGCTACATATAAATTCAAGGAGGCCTCGGTGCGCATAAGGCTTCGCAAACAGCCGATTAGAAAGCTCCAACTGATAGAGTAAATTTTAATCATAAACATGGAGCGGCTTATCGAATGCACACTCACCAATTTTTTATTGAATCTTATTAAGTTCTTTAATTCGCAATAAATTAAACTCTTAAAGTGCACTTCAAAGAGACCTTTAATGTAGAAGTGCAAGGAACCTAAAACTCGTACAACTTTTTTCAAGTGCAATTGATATGATCTACCATAAACTAACTCTAAATGGATAAGCCTTAGCGTTGTTAAAGAAGCAGGTAAGGCTTTATGCTCGACCAAAAACGCCGAGTTCCAGCTTTGATTTAACCTGTGCCAGCTTATAGTTGCTTCAAATTCCTAGGTAAGCAAAAAATGATTTATTCAAAGTGCATTGCTACTACAATGATATAATTAGATTTATGCTAATTACTAACATTAAAAAGACCAACCTATTTTTAACCGAAATTTAATAACCGTTGCAAGTATTTTATTTAAAAATGTATCGAAGTTTTTTATTTTCGAATGTATTATAATCAAGCTGGAAATGCATAACTTAACTGGTGGGCGTGGTTGAAAATAAAAAGTTTGTTTTATCTACCACTTTCCTCTATTCACTATAGAATTGGCAGCTTGCAACGACAAATTCACTGGATATGAGCATGCTTAAATTGAAAACAATTTTCCCCATCGCAGCTTTTAAGAATGTGGATGAGAAACAACAAAGAATTTTCTTGCCTTTTAGCAAATTATCTGCATTCTCGAAAACACCATACTTTTAACATGAAAGCCTCACAGAATGAAAAAAAATGTTTCTCAGTAAAACTGTATCGGTAAAATAAAATTGCAACAACTCCGTAAAAGGGTGCATTAAGTTTCAAGGGGCAATTAAAGTTTCAGCTATCATTTCAGATTCCCTAATTTTATTGGGCCAGAAATCTTAACAAATATAGACAAAAGCTGACCCCTACGATAGCTAAGCATGGAGCTCTCCAAAAGTGTGCATGAACCCACCTTCCAAAAGCCTGGCCTACGACGCACATCCACCCAGGATAGAGCTGCTCATCAAATGTCTTCGATATGAATCGCGCAATGTTGCGTGGTTTTTGGCAGCTCTCCAATGCATCCGAAGCCGTATTCACCGCTAGTAGCTGCAATTCCTCCGTCATATCAGTGATTTGGATGATTGCTCGTGTTGGCGGCCATTTGATGCCACTTGAGCCGGTGCGATATCGCCTAACAACCTCGAATGCCATCCTACATGTGAACAGAGAAAAGTGTGCACTTCGTGCCTGGGTAGCAACCTTACTACAGGAGGTTAGAGAGCGTACTCTGCCTGGTGAAGTCAATTCCAGCAATGTGCCATGTGAATTGAGCGTGCTTCAAAGAGCTCGTGGCGGCGGAGAAACATGATTTTACCAAAATTTTATGAGTTAGGTGCCATTACCACTCTGATTGAATTAGCGGTGTCAAGTAGAGTTAATTTAAGGTAACTATAGTAAAGAGGGCATCAATTAGTTAAATTTTTAAGATGACTTTGTCTACCAGTGATGCAGATTCACCCGAAGTGTAATTCTTTAGTTCACGTTCATTTAAGTGAGGTGGAAGAAGGGCCTCATATCCGACTTCTCTTTAAAGCTACAGAACTACTCCTTAGTTAAACTTCATTTTAATTTTTTTTAAAACCAATTGTTTTCTTCGGCATAACTCGATGCAAACTTTTTAAGCCAAATTGAAAGGATACCAGAGTCACGCATTTGTGACACTTGCAGACCGTCACCTGCAAGTTCTGCTTTCCATGGGTTTGAGTGGCAAAAGTCAATGGCTAGCACTCTGTGTGGTTACCTTTTGAGTTTTCATCTTTTTATCACTCTAAAACAGTCTCTTTGTTGTTCATCTCAAACTCACTTCTTGAACTCATCTACTGATTTCTTTTAAGTAGAGTTTAATATTCCGTTCGGATTGATTGCGATGGATACAATTATTCTTCCCAATTGTAAATAATTTATCTATTATCATTTACTTGCGTGCAGTTTGTTGCTAGAATCTGGGTGCAATCATTTCATGCTTTAAAATAGTGATCTCAAGGGTAGAGCACAAATTGTCGGCAAGGTGATTCGCCGCCCGGAGGGCCTTACTAAATCGCTATAAAAGTGAAGAGACTCACTCATCAAAGCTTTGCTAGTACACCACATCTTTGGCGCATTTTTGGTGACCAACTGTTTTGTGTATCAGTGCACAGAAGTGCTAGACCTTAAAAACCCGGGAACTGAAATCATCAGCCGCCAAATCATTACATCTTTTGACATCCTCCCCATATTGTGGTCACTAGAGCCTTCTTGCATGCTACTTCTGCCTTGGCATGTAATAATGGGTAGTCATTGCTTTTGTGGCCATTAACGTGCTAGGACCGGTGGCAGCCAAATTTTTATGGAAGCTATAAAGCGCTTTTTAGCTTCAATTATCTTGTATCCGGAATTTTAGCGACTTGTTTAAACCGGATTAGGTAAGCAGAGCTGGCTGGTCTCCTGATACTCAATGCTGGACAGTGAAAAAGTGTCTACAGCTATAGGCATTCAAAAGGCTAATGTTCTCTTTCTGATTCTCACTGCCACATGAACTCCACTTCAGCGCTACTAAGGCGGCTCCTAGATGTAGGCTTCACTTGTTCTCAAATGGACCATTGACATCAAGTAAATACTAACTTTTGAAAACGTCTGCAGAACACATGACTGGAAGAATTATACATAATTATTGATATGACTGTGGTGGCTCCTTTGTAGCGACTTTCCACGAATTCGGTCACCTAAAGCAAAAGCGTTCCTTTTTAGGGGCTAAAATTTGTCCACCATCTTAGTCACTCATGACGAGCCTTCACGACGTCTTTTTTTATTGTCAGAAAGGCTGTGGACAGTTATTGTCACGGCTGGAATGTCGCGCCTCCGAGACAGTATTCAAAACCACTGATGTTAGGTAGCCAACTATCAAATTACCCCATATAATACGCCTTTTTAAAGCTCTTTAACCTTCATAAGTTCCCCCAAAGTCTTTATATCATGACACTTTGTTTTATTCAAGGAGGCTTCGTGCACCAAAACACTGCTTCATTTCAAGGGGCTGGGAAAAGGAGTCTACTTAAATGCTTAGTAAGTAGTAGTAATTTATCATGAGACTGGTGAGTCTTAGAAGCTATAACTAGCAAACAATGATAGAAATAACAGTTGCATATTGTGCCAAAAAAATTCTGAAGGTGTGATCCAACTTACTTATAGTCGTGCCCTTAGAACAATACATTTACCCTTAGAAACTACCTTGGGAGAGACAAGCAAGACGCTTTCCACCTCCTCCTACTCCTATTACTCCTCCCCTTTCTCCTCCTCTTTCTCCTCCTTTTCTTCTCCCTCCTCCTTTTTGCGGTCCTTCGACTCAAAAGCCACTAATCACGATCCCCACATCAGAGTACCCATTCTCTTGTCGCAAAGGTTAGAACAAATTTTATGTAGCGTGTCATTGATTTCAAAAGTAAATATAGTGGGCGTATGCCTATGCACCTTCGATGAGACTAGTTTGACGGATTTAAAAAATAAGATTTACTAAAATGTAAACGGGAACTAAATTCGCCTTGATAAAATATGCGTCGCATCAGTATCACCGTGTATTTGGAGGTTTATTGATGAAATCGGTTTTCAACAAAGTGATGCTAATCTCATAAACATGTAAAACTTGAGGATTAATAATGATTTTGGTTGAATTAAGCCTTGTTTAAATAGCTTTGTGAGTAGTATATTGGTGTGTTTTAGCATCCACTTTATTATTTCGATGATTGATGTTTCTAGTAAATTTTACTTAGTCGTTTTTCGTGGTGAACAAATTATCTATGAGTTGCCTAAGCACCCCTTCAAAGGATCATTTGTTCGGTCCTTAATGGACGCTTATAGGTCGAATAAGTAGTATAGCTGTTGTGAGTTGTAACAGGTGGTGGGTGGTACCTTATCGAGACGACGGTTGAGAGGAGTGATGCGTAATTTATCATCCCCTTATTTTGGATCTGCATTTTCGAAGGATTTCAGTTAAATAAACCTTAAGAATAGAGTCAACTTGCCTACTTTGGGCATGAAGTAGTCTTTCTTCCAATTTGCGGAATATTACCTGTAAAGGATGTGGTAGTCAGTTATCTATTATCATGTACCTCTTTTTCTCTCCAATGCAACTGCTCAAGGCACGAACTAAACTTCAGAGAGCATACCCACACCACCACCTCACCACACACCAAGATGGAGTGGAATGGAACGAGATGGAATGAAGGGGCAGATACCATCCAGTTGTGACTCTTTGTAGTCATCAGATTATGTACTTTCAACCTCCAAGTGATAAATGTCACCTCTTGACCTGAGTACTAGACTAACACATGGTCACCTACGAGATGGACGATCGGTAGAGAGAATTCCAGGTGGATCAGCGGGAAGCCTGGAGGAGGTGGGATGGATGGGTTCCAAAGGGCTGGAATTGAGACGGTTGGATGGATAGATAGATGGATAGATGAATGGTTGGAACCCGAGGTAGCCTCAATGATTGTGTTTTAAATAAAAGCTACCTTTTACCTCCTAAGCCACAAGAACTAGCCCATTTGAGGTTACCTGCCAGATTATTGGCTATTGGTCAAATAATTTGACCCTGTAAAAGTAGAAGCACAATTCGCATATTCGCAAAATTTACTTCAGCAATTCAGGGTGCATCTCAACCAGCATAAAATTCACAATTTTTTATCCCGGTACCTGCATCCTTGATTAACCTGAGGTACGGTGCTGCTCACCGCACTCTTGGCCAGGGTGTGGGAGGATAAGGTGCGAAGACGGTGAGAGAAATAGAATACATTCAACAGATCTAGTCAGGCTACTATCCAGACTTGTACAATAAGATAGCTACGTGGCCGATATAGAAGTAGACAAATTTTTTCTCCTCGTGAGTGACGTAGCTAGGAGAGAAGCGGAGCCTCAAACTAACCAACTGTCATACCTGCCAAAATTCCTTCCAACCACACAATGCCATGTGGGGGAGAATTCCTTGTCAAAGAACTTCTTTATGTGAGCAGCGATGTCCTTCTCAATGTTATACCGATCCAGCGCCTCTTCTGCGCACTCTATCGCGCGTTGTTGCATCTCCTCGGACATATCGGTATTCTTTACAATCGCCTTGGAGGCCTCCATGACTGACGGTGTTGGCGGGGTTGAGTCAAAGGACTGAGGACGGTTAACCTTTATAGGCCGAAGGCTTCAGTAGTCTGGCCTCGGACACTGCAACTGCGCAGTAGAGTTGGGGGTGGCGGGTTGGATAGTACTCTATACGATCACTTCCTCTTGGCAGATCTGCGTTTTCTATTTTGTGTGTGCATTCGCCACTGTGATGAGGAAGTGATATGATATGCAATAAGATGAGATGAGATGAAATTTAAACCTGCATTCCTGTGATCCATAATGTGCCCTCGCTTGGTATATTTACTTCTTAACCATCGAAAATGGAAATACTTAAAAACGTGCCCTTAGGTTTATTCTCTGAGCCATGCGAGCCTTAATCCAACTTGCAAGGCATTTCTCAAAATTTTTGAAAATTAAGACAAACAAGAAGTTTGAGTCCCATTGTCTTGTAAAATGCACACCATTTTTGTCAATTAGGTGTGTTTTGGAACAGTTTTGGAGCCATGTTTAGCAAACACACATGCACAAATAGAGAAGTATTAAGAATTAAATCGTTTGAAAACCATTTGATGTTGAGCGACCCCATCCCTTAAAGTGTTTACTAGAAGTGAGCTTCTGGATTGCAAATTCTGTGCTTTTGGAAATGACAATTCGAAGCAATTTTTTGATATTATTCACAAAATAATTAAGTAAACCTTTTTTGTGCAGAAGATTACCAAGTAGTCACGTCTATTTTTTATGCAAATATCAAATGATTCATTAATGAATAGCTTGTCTTCGAGTTACAATGAGATCTAATTACCGCACAATCTTTGTTTTATCCAATCTGTGCATCCAATTAACTACGACCTCTAAATGTTTTGAATTTGATTATGTAAAATCATTCTGTTTATTTGTCAGAGCAAAGCAGATTTGCTAACTCTGTGCATTAAACTTATAAACCTGAATCAAAACCGTTACAATTACCTCGTGTTCTTGAAGTTTTCCCTCTCAAGAGTGCATTTCTGTGACCCCAAAAGTCACAAACCTTTGCGCACCCAGCTTTATTAACCGAATTAGTGCAAAATGGGGACAAACTTCGGGATACGCAACCATGATACATAGCTTTCGTCCTCGATTAAGACAAAGGTCATAATCAGCATACAGCTAATCCCACAGACCTAACAGTGAGTATTTTACTTACCCACCCGCAAACATCTGCGTTGAAATTAGGTAAACAATCTGACAACCTCTTTGGCAAGGTTTAAATTGCATTTGATGATTTATTTAAGACCAGTCGGAGACATACGACTTAATACGCGTGGTATATTCTGCTTCATGGCATCTGTGGGGTGCCAAAGCTTTGCGTTGTCCCACGAAATAAATTACCCAGATGAAACGATAAGTAAAAGTGAATGGTTTTGGCATCCACATAGGCAAAGAGTCATGTGGAACAGAATAGGAGCAAATTTTCGCCACAGATCAGCCTTCCAACTATAGACATAGAAAGCAAAACAGTTCGTCGTTTTTGAAGACATAGATCTCCATTCATTAGCTTTGTATAAAAGCTTCTGCACTAAATGCTCGACCTGAAAAGTTCGTCAGTGTGCGACGAAAAGCTTGAGCTTTGTGCAAACGCAATCAGCTTCTCAGTGATTATGGTCAAAAGCTAATCACGCATTTTTGGCCTTTGGATTTTGAATTCCCTAATTTTACCCGCTTTATTGATGGTAAGTGCTTGGACATCTCACGAATTATTAGTCAGTTATTGCTCTAGAAATCTTTCCGAAAGGAAATAATAACTTAGGATCGGAACTCTGATTGCACATGGAGGGAGGTTTAACTGGATTAGAAAGTGTTCTCGGGCAGAGGACTTCTTCTCCTCACTATAAAGTTCATTTTGAACAAATTCACGATGAGCTGGAGTTAATTTAAACAAATATGCGAACTTACATTTAGTTAAACACACACATTTCTGTACACGCAGTCATTTAAATCGACGCAGTTGTAGGCTGTGGATTGAGTTACCGTGTGTGCGCTCACTCACTCACACAAGTCGTAGTAACAAGCACCTTTTGGCCAGCTCGTTGGTTCTCGCTCTCGCTCTCGCGCACACACACATAAGTAGCCTACAACGACCTCCATCTACTGTGCTCTGGGCCTTATGATCGCCTGCGCACAAACCCGCACACTCACACCAACACATTTGCAGTCAGGCGCAGTAGAGGGGTCTGTTGAGGCCAAGCTACTAAGCACTCTTCAGGCTATTTAAGAGTGGAGCCAAACGGCGCCAGCCACAATCAGGGCCGAAGAAGGGACGCTTAACTGACCACAATGACCGATCACAGTAAAGCGATTGTAAAGAATGCCGATATGCCCGAGGAGATGCAACAGAAGGCGGTGGATGTGGCCAAAGAGGCGATGGAACAGTTCTCCATTGAAAAGGACATTGCAGCACATTTGAAGAAGGCCTTTGACAAGGAGTACTCACCCACATGGCACTGTGTTGTTGGACGCAATTTTGGCAGGTGGGCAGGGTGGTAGAAATTTGGTCATGTTTGTTTGAATAATGTCTTAGTGATTTTGCCTTTTTAGCTATGTGACTCACGAGTCAAAACACTTCATTTACTTCTACATGGGACAAGTGGCAATCCTCCTCTTCAAATCGGGTTAAGTGTCACTGCTTCACCTTCTCTGCCTCCACCTGCTCCTCTGGCAATCGGATGTTTGTACATTTGAGGTTTAGAGATTATTTCCTCTTCTTTCATTTCCCTTAGTTTCTCCTTCTCCTTCTTCTTCTTCTTCTTCTTCTTCTTCTTCTCCTTCACCTTCCACTCACTTGGGATTATTTTAAGTTAATTAAAACTACCGATAACGTGTGGAATAAATTTCGGCAAAGTGGGTTCTCAAGTGGTATTTGGAGTGTTGCAGAGAGAGGAACAATGGGGCGGGTTTACTCGCCTGATCCTATCAATACCTTCTACTTCTTTGGGTTGCCATATAATTGTCAAAATCCCCACCTTTGCAGTGAATAAGTGAGAGTTGAAGAGGTAATTAATGAAACACTTGTGAGTAGATGGATAATTCGGGTGAAGTGAAGTCAGTGTTTCAATTTGGGGACATTTGGATCCGACATTCATGTCACTCCACCACGCGTAGGAAGGACAACTGATGGAAAGTCATCCAGTGCAACCAACGTTTTCATTGTCGACTCCTTTAGTTTAAATATTGTAAGTGACCCCACGCTAAGTACATCAGGCACAAGAGGCACGCCCGTAGCACCCGACTAAAATGTAAATTTTGAACGTCACATATGCGTGACGCAAGATAAATGTATCTACAATGATGTGAGGTAGATAGTTCGCCTACTCAAAGGCAAGTATCGATACAGAAAACAAAAATAAAACAGATAAGACACTTAAAAAGGAAAAGAATGATTCCATTTAAATTTGGGAGGCATTTGTTTCGCCTCCTCCTCGTAACGCCAAGGTAAATAGGTGAATTGAGGGGAAACATTTTAACCTTAAGTCATGTAAAATGACAAGATTAGGACCATCCTCCCCTCTTGATTCATTTAAAGGTTTTGCTGTCTTCATTCAACTAGCATCGACATGCTTAGCCAGAGTTCGTGCTAAGCGTCGCCGAGACACACATTTTTCCATCTATTCTCATTCTTCTTCCAATTAAGTTATGCAAATTAAGCCAATTTAATTTTTCTTCTAGGTGAGATGTCTGATTTTCAATTCCACTAATTTAGCTGCATCCTTTAAAAGAAGTGAATGCTTTCGGTTAGAAAGTGGCAGAACACTCCACGGACGCTGCGTCGGCGATTATGCATGCCACATATAACGTTGGATGGCTTTTCAAGAGCAAAAGGTAAGTGAATTTGCGAATGAGGTTTGGATAGTCTTTTTGATAACAAAAGGTGATTAAATGCTCATAACTTTCCAATATGCCTTTAAGTTTGTTGTAAATGCTATTGCGAACCGGCATGACACGAGGTACCTACCATTGTCCATCCTTTATCCATCATATATTTCTCCATTCTGTATCCATCCATACACCTATCCCCTATCCATCCAATCCTGCCATTTTATCCACTTCGAAACCATTAGTCCGTTCCGGACCCATTGTTCCACCCCGAATCCATCAATACCCACCCATTTACCCATCCGGGATCCATCCACATCAATCCATCTATCCCGAATCCAACCATCTACTTATCCATTCTGTATTCATCCATTCATCCGTCTGTCCATCTACATATCACAATTCTTTTCCCATAATTTCGCTCCTCCATCTTCTATGCTACTATCTGACTGTCTAGTACTCAGGCCGAGACATCGTGTCTATGTCCACTTTGGGCTTAGAGAAGCCGCATCAGCGGACTACGGAGGAGCTACCTCCCATTCTATTCTATCCTATTCTACCCTCAACTAGAGCATGCGATGTGCTCTGTCGTCTCGAAGAAATAGAACTTTCATGCCACTACACCAGTATCTACTCTCGTTTCCGAAAAAAAAAGATTCAATTATGTCCTTCTCTATAGCGCCCTATCCAATAGGCTGACACACATCCATGTCTTACCGTCCACCTATCTCTCCGCATTTGTCCAAGTTCCTCCCTAAGATAAAATTGAGTTGCAGAAATGACTTGATTAGCGGCCACCCAATCAGTGATCACAGTTGTTACATGTGACAACTTGCCACATCAACGGGATGTTAGTGAGACCGAAAAAACGTCTTCGCATGCAAAACAGTTGACTTGTATACATTCATTTCAAAGGATCCGCCCCCCTAATTCACGTTGAAGGCGTTTCGACTACCTCGAACTTCTGGCTAAACGAGGTGCTCGAAACGCACACAACACTAGAAGGCTGCATTTACCTTTTTATTGTCTTTACAAACTTTATTATCATTTATTTGAAGGTAAAACGCTCTGTCAATATTGAGGAGGCGAGATTACTGAGTCAGAAAGCCGTAGGCTGTCATTCAAAGTAAAATTGCACCAAAATACACAATAAGGAGAGTTTGTTTGCCTTTTAGAGTGGGCTTTATGCGTTGGAGGGATGAATTGTCTCAGGCGTCAGCAGCCATAGCCAACCAATACCCTTTGAAGGCGTAGAAACTTACCTGGAAATACTCTGACCTAGAGAAATCTGCCAGGCAGATCGGGTCGCCATGGGACAAGCCGATTATGCATTGTTTAGAAGTTTAATGCCACATGCTTAGAATTGCCTTAGCAAATCAAATGGCTGTCTGTTACATTTGACTTTGCCAAAGCCACCATCTGTAGGGACCGATGAAGTGATTTTACCACTACAGATTGCATCAGGGAGGCGCCGTAGTCCTTACCATTGTCTGGACTGCATGTGGCATCACCTCTAGACTGAACGAACGAAACGCGCTACTTCGAGGTCTTTGTCTGCAGTAACCTTAAACGATTGATCCAAATATCACTGAGGGTTGCGACACTATGACCTTATAGGTGAAATCTTATTGGCTAGGACGGAAGTGCTAGAGAACGCTTATTTGCAACCAAAAAAAAAGGCAACTTAAAACGCTAAAAAACTCTCTTACTGGGACCATAAAATACGTGCTTTATGATTGTGGAATACTCATTTTACCCAACGAGGCAGTGCGTCTTCCCACATATAAATACTTAACCTTTAACTCGTAAATTGGATGAAGACACAGTAGTCATGGAGGCTTACAACAAGGCGGTCATTAAGAGTGTCGATATGTCTGATATCATGCAACAGGATGCTGTAGACGTGGCCAAAGAAGCGTTGAGTAGGAATGTTGTTGAACGAGACATCGCTACCTACATAAAGGCCGAATTTGATCGCAAGTACTCCCACACCTGGCATTGCGTTGTGGGTCAAAATTATGGCAGGTAGGTAAGCCTTTCCCTTCCCTTTCTTTTTATTACTCCATCCTCCCCTTTGTTGTAGCTATGTCACCTATGAGGCGAGACACTTTATCTACTTCATGTTGGGTCACCTATCCGTTCTCCTCTTCAAAGCTGGCTGAAGGGTGGAAGAAGAAGAAGAAGAAGAGGAGGAGGAGTGCTTGCTTTGTTATTGCAATTCCAGTTTTCTCAGAGCCTAATTTTTGTGATGAAGTGAATGGGAGTTTATTTTGGGTGAGATGATTGGAGGGTGGTAAGTGGGAATGGGAGGAGGGTGTCAAGGTGTTGATTGACATCCTAGCACCTAGAGATTTGGATTGTCTGTCTCCATAATGTCCAACACTTGGGGTTACTAAGGTTCGACATGATTTTTAAATCGGACCCCAAAAAGGGGCGATAAAAAATGGGAGGAGAGCAACGTACAGTTGTTCACGTGGCCACACAAAAGGAGGGTGGAGTGAATGGCCATGGCCGAGGGTCTAGGAATAGCCAGGTACCAGTCCAAATGTGGCAAATAGGTTTAAATGAAGTGCTTTGTAAACTCTGACTCATTTTACCTTGAGACCGAGCTCTAGTAGTCATGTAATGTCTGCTGAGGGAATTATTTGCTAAAATTAACTCACCCATTCAATCAGTCCTGATGTGAATGACAAATAATCGGCACCACCCCGTCAGGATTTTGAGGAGTCTGGCCTTGTCTAAACACATCTAAGACCTTTGCCAAATTAATCCTATCAGTTATGGGCTGGAAATCTCCCTCTCTTCAGCCATATTCTGTGAGGCGACTTAGAGAGGAGAAAAAGCAGATTCATTGGGTAAACTGAGGCCTATGCACACCTTACAATCACTTGTGTGGAGCACATGAGGTGTTGGTGTTTGAGGCGCCTGAGGCTAGGCTACTGAAGACAGAGTCATCACACCGGAGTATATAAGGTCGCGTCTAGCCTCACAATGCCAGACCCACGAAGAGGCAACAATAGTAAGCTGATAGCATGGAGGCGGGTAAGGCCATTGTCAAGAATGCTGACATGGTGGAGGAGATGCAGCAACGTGCTGTTGACTGTGCTCGTGAAGCCATGGAAAGATATAACATTGAGAAAGACATCGCGGCCCACATAAAGAAGGAATTCGACAAGGTGTACAGTCCAACCTGGCATTGCATTGTTGGTCGCAATTTTGGCAGGTAAGATGAACTCTAGTTTTCCACTTGCGCCTTATTTTAGTGATTTAAAACTTAATCTTGTTTTAATTCTTACCTTTTAGCTATGTGACGCATGAGGCAAAACATTTTATCTACTTTTACATGGGTCAGGTTGCAATCCTACTCTTCAAATCTGGCTAGTTGGGGTGCTGTGTTCCCCTTTTCCCTCAAATACAGCCAAATTTTAATATCATTCTTCAGATGCTTAAATTTCCGGGTTTTAAAAAGTACGATAGAATGCGGCCTAATTAGGGAGGAAAGACACTGAGTCAAAGAAGTGAGCATTCAGTACGGGTGAGGGAGGTTTGTTGGATTAAAACTAGCCGGGTTAGATCATGTCTCCCAGGTTCCACAACCATTTAAAGAGGACAATGAAGTGTGCCTTACAGATCAGACAGCATGGGCAATGATTTGAAATTTACAGGCCCCCGCAAGGCAGAAGTTAAAGGTATTGAAGAAAATCGCAGGCGATGTTTATAAATTCGATGCTTCGTTTAATTGTGTGTTGAGCTATTCGAGCACTTGAGCCTTTACGGTTCGTAGTTTCACTCGGCGCCAGGGTTTTTGGAGCATGCGAGAAGCCTCCCAAATTTTCTGTGCATCAGTCATACGTTCACTTACAGCATATCCGCTTTGTACGGATCCGTGGATGTTTGATGAATAAGCTATCTATTGGTTGAACACATACGAAATTCTTTTGCATGATCCTCAGGAAATTAAGAAATGTTCATGCACAACTTATGTAAGAATTGAAGGATCCTTTCACAACAGACAAAATTATCCAGATTGACGACAATAAGACATAAAAATTAAAGCTAAGTGACAATTATAAACAAATTTAGTCATAGTTTTGAAATACTAAAATATGATTAGTAATAATTGGAAAATAAATTTAAAGGGAGAGTAAACCTTGACAACCTTAATTTTTATGCAATTAATAAATATGCCCGCCCTTGCATGAGAGAAATAAAGTGTAAAGCGGTAGTTATATAATAAAGAATGCTTTTGTGTTTGTTTAAATCTGCGTTTAATTCAGCGAACCCTCGATCTCGGCGCCCGTGTTGGTTATTGGTGGGTCCTTTCCCACGATGTTGTGACTTGTTACGTCCTCGGAGAGGACTCTGCATCCGATCTCGAGTGCCAGCAGTCGATTGTCCTTTAGCCCTCTTCATGAGGTAGACGTCTACTACAGACGACGGTGCCGGCGGCTACTTACAACAGGATGACCACCGAAGAAGTAGAATGTAGTCCGTTTCCACTTATCAGCCCTACCGAACGGCTTGTCAATGACAAATTGGCAGTCGAGATGGATGGCTTGATCGAGTAACAGATGGGTGGATAGCTCTTCCACTCCTTGAAATGCGGAAAGAGAAATGAATGAGGATGCTTTTTTTAAGGCCAGTGAAAGTTCACCCACGCAGAACAGCTCACTACTGGGGTAGAGTAGTAGTATGAAACGCCTTGGCAATGGAAGTCGAGGAAGTTTTAAAATTGGGATGGATTGTCTACCCATCTGTCTATCAATTAATCAGTGATCCGTCTGACTGTCTGTTCATGACTTTTTCCAGCCCTCCACTCGTCCGCCCATTTGTCCACCCCATGCCTGTCCGTCTATTTGTGTATCTAGCTTTCATCCAAATAAATGTGGAAAATGCTAAAATGGTGGACCTATTCGTGAGGACTGAGCTCTGAGGCAGAGCCTTCGGAGTAGCCGGACGTTAGGCCTCTAAGCTGTCGTTTGTTATTTCTTGCCATCCTTTCCCAATCACCTCAAGCCCTCTCTAGACGTGAAATAAGCCATACTGGTAATGAAATATTGTTAATAACAACGAAGTTGGAGGGTTGATTTGACGGCATGGACTGAAGGTGTGTTACACTGCTCATTTATACTGCATTCATGGATCCAAATTGCAGAAAATGAGCTAAGTTCTACTGAAATATTTTCAGCAGGATTTCCAGCATTCACGCCATCCTTAACCTCTTAATAAACACGAGGATAGAGCAACACTCATTGGTAATTTCTGTCAGTACCAATTAAAATGTGGCCTCATTTTGCCATCATTTCATTAGATTAATTGTTTTTTGTTCTAAACTAAGGTTTGTTGTGGTTCTAAATAAAGCGAGGTAGGCACACGTCACCACGGCACGGAGTCAGCTCGCTCTAAATGATTTCCGCTCATTGGATTGCTCCCTCTTTTACTTCACTGTTGCCAATCACAATGACTGTACTCAAGCCTAGCGAACCTGTCATCTAATCTGCTCTACCTTCCACTAGTAGTTCCAGGAGAGGCTCCACGAAAAACACAATGAAGCAGATCAATGCGCCTCATTGGTAATGAAGGAGTAAGCAGTCGACCGCCTTCGCTATCTCCCTTCACTTGTATGGAAGACGATGATGTACTCATAATCGCTCTCGCTTCGCTATTCTTCTACTTATGGCCTGTTCACCAAAACGACTGCCTTTGACTCCCTCCTCCAAAATGTACTTATAAAAGCCTTAAACTCATCACTCTCACGAAAATAGTCGTCCCTTTCCCCTTGTCTTGTTAGAGTTGCGAGTCGGACACAGTATTTGTGATTTTTTTCGCATTCAAATGCAAATTCATTCACACAAGTAGGAAGGACTTCCCACACCATCATTGCACTTCCATTTGAATAGATTAAGGAAAACGGATAAATAATTTTCTCTTCGTATTTAAAAAAGGTTTTTCAATTAAGGGGAAGAAGATACGTTACTATGCTTGCGATATGGGTATGAAACCTTTTATTATTTCAATTTGTCGTGAGAACTACAAACTCTTCCACATTGACAATCATTGGCAATCAAGGCGGTTCTTGGGGGGTTATTTAACGGAACCTGCTTTTTCAAAAATCAATGATATTGAATAGTTTGTCTTCCAAATCTTTTTGTTTTACTTCTTCTCAAGTTGTCCGCCGTTCGATTGACAGCTCAACCTTAAATAACCAGCGAAATCCCCTTACAACGTGACTCTTGGTCGACTTCAAATATAACCCATACAACACGCAGTTACCAATTAGTGACGCATTTGTTTTTCGTACTATAAACAAGATGAAAATGCTGACGGCGGATGTCAATTGTGGGAGGTGTAAATCCACCCCCTCACTGGCTGTAGCACAGCATAGGTTTGTGTGCTCTATTTGCATTATGCGTTTGATTAAGCTCTCAGAGGTCAAACCGACCCAATCACTGTGACGCAGGTGATTCCACCCCCACGCTCATGACCTCCTTCTTCAGGCAAATGCACAAGAGTCGTCTAACATTCGTGTTTACACAATTCGACCTCAGCACAAATAAACACCTCCACCTCTCATTCCTTCTGAACCAGGTAATTGAAGGCAGAGCAGTAAGTATGAGGTCATCTGGCAGACACCACCATCGGTTCAGCCCTGTGGTCACTGCCCTCCCTCGTGCTAGCCCTTGGATGTATTTCTTCCTCCTCCAACTTCAGGCACTTTTGCGTAGGTCTGTTCGTCACTTATCAACACCACCTACACTTTTCGTTTTCTACCCTTCCATTAGTACAAGACTTTATTGAACCTGACTTGCACTACCTCAGAGAGGTGTCTTCTGGGTGTTGTTTACACACTCTGTAAACCTTGTGAGTGTTTACTGCAACTTAACTTGATCGTACAATTAAGGTGTTACAAAGACTTTTGGGCTGCCCTTTTAGGCTAACTTGACGGCCACTTGATATTCAGTGTTAACTTCATTGAAGGTCTTTTGTCTACGCGTTTTACAGTATTTCACAAATCCCGACGCCCCAACTACAAATATGACCTCGCTAAAGGCGTCTTATAGGAGAGAGACAATCTCAAGGGTAATATGAGGATAACTTAGTACTGTAAAATCTAAAGCCATGCCAATTAACAGCAAGTTAATGAGCTTGAATCAGACCGACCTGAGGCGTTTGATGTAGCTGCCATAAAGAAACTTCAAAAAAGAATTTAGAGCTTGGGGTGCAACTCCAAGGCTCAAGGTATGTTTTTTTTTGCTTTCTGCTCCTTTTTCCACCAGATCTGCATGTTTATGTCGATATGTGCACACCGTAGGCAATTAGGCGGTGACTCGCATTCGATCAGGCCAAAGTCCAACGATAAATCAAACTTCCACTTTCTCATGACAGTCATTTACGCAAAATCAGATAGAGACATGGGCGACTGTCACCTGTCACTCGAGTGAAACACAGGATGGATAGGTCAGTTTGGAGTACGGCCGCTCTTTACCTCACCAGTCCATTCTCATCGTTCTTCACTCACGCGTATTACATAACATCGAGAGATCACTTTCGCATTGCTTTTACCGTCATTTATTAGCAAAATATTCAATTATTATTACAATTCGTTGTGCAATGGTCTGTGGACCATGGATTCTACCAGACACTTCACTTGTTTTCCAATCACTCCTATCTCCGTTTAGGTTTGTTTAAACAGCTACGACGTTGCCACCGCTTCTTCCAAGTGTCAAGACGTCCAGTAGACCCCTTGTAAAACGCCTTCCATCCACTCAAATGGATTTAGTAGAAGCATTTTTTCCCTTATTTACGTAAACAACAACGTGTTCAGTTTTTATTTATCAACCACCGGTGCTACAGGTCAACCCTTAATATGACAGTAGCATGTCAGCAAATTTAACTCATGAGCGGGGCTGTCAGCACTTCAGAGGTCAGTACGAGGATTTAAGAAACCTAAGCGAAGGGCTAGTTGCATCAGGGTAATACTGGGGGCGTTCTGCCGGTGGAAGGAGAGGTGAAATTTTGGAATTGCAGAGGAGACCCCCTTTTCCGCCTTCTCTTTTTGTACCCTCCAGATAAATTTTGGTTCTGTGGTATAACTTAGAGGGAGCTCAAAAGGCTCGGCCTCCCAGCAAGTATTTTATTATTTCTTGTGGCCTTCAACTTTTACTCCATGGAAAAAAAATCAAGTAGTTAGATCTTGGCGATTTCACCACCAGTCTTGCTGTGTATGAGAAAATCCACCGATTCACTAGACCCATAAATTAGACCGAATTCAAGAGCTCGCGGATTGCAAAACGGTTGTGCAATACATGTAGAGTCAGTGCAAAATGACAGACTCTTTATCATTATGACAATGACAAGGCATATAGGCTTTTAGGGCCGCCAACAAATGCTCTTTCTGCCATCTCCGACCCACCCAGTGCCCATTCATCCATCACTTCTCAAACATGAAGGAGCGGAAGAGGTAGATCGAAGGTAAGCGATATTGTGGGGCCATTGATTACTAGGGCATTGGTAGAAGGCATTCAAAAGTCCCTCTGTTAGCCCATTTATGCGACCATAGCCAACCTAAAGTTAGCTGCCATGTAAAGGACGATGCATTTTACATCTAGGGTGCAAAATCTAACTTCATTTTATTTATTCTTAGTACCCTCCTCCTTGGCACACAGACTTTGCAATTAAACGCATTATTCGAGCTGGCTTTAGAGGCCCGACTTCTGGATAAAGAAGGTAGAGCTTATCTCCTACTTACTGTTTAGAAATGCTACCGATGAAGTGATATTAGCCAGGCTTCTAGACTTCTCAAATTGTCTCTTAATAAAGGTCTTTGTAGAAGCGGAGGATTCAGTGTGGCGCTACGCCTCGAGACTCAGCTCATACCATGGAAAAGGAAGACTGTGAGTGCAATCGGAGAATCAGATCGTCAAGGCAGAGGTGCTAAATCCACAAGAATCAAATACTTCAAGGGGTTAACTCTGTGTGAATGGGTAAGTATCAAGTTACCACATTGGAAGGATTGAATGTATGGTAAATTTGATACCTTCTCGAGAGAAAAAAGTTCCTCTTATTGTGTGCAGAGGTGTGTGTGTGGGTAAGCCTTGAAGCTTGCAAAGAGATTTCTCACAATGTAGTGTGATTACTCTCATCAGAAATTTGACAAGTATGCCGTGTTATTGGTGTTCCTGAAAGGCGAAGTCGCAGTAATGGCAAAGTCATGAGCTGTCCTCACCATCCACCCATCTATCAAACTATTCATTTGTCAATCTGTTTTAGTTCGTATCCATTTATACTGCATCCATTCACTATCACTATCTATTCACCTCTCCAGCCATCCATTTCGCATGCATCCAGTTATTCCTTTATAAGTCTTGCTGCACTTTTATTCATTCTATTTGGAAATGAAAACTGATGGGAGAAATATCATCAATGTAAGGCAAAAAGTCGGCTAAAGAGGAGGTGATAAAAGAGAGGAAGAGAAATTATTATCACCCTTCTTCCAGCTTACCATTTCTTCATCCCCCACTCCTTCATTTCCTCCCTCTCCTTCCTTTCTATCTTAAATGAAGTGAGAATTGCCTAGTAAGGGGGACCTTTGAGGCATAAAAATATCATATAACCACACTCCTCGGGTCCTCATAAAGGCGAAGAGGGAGGAAAGGGAAACGGTGAGGCTTTTGGCGAAAAACTGCAAGTATTTGGCCTCTGAAAAGGGAAGACTACTTATTTAAGCATTGCATCTGTAGTGAGTAGTAAATTTAAGCAGTAAGCGTTCGATTTGGTAGAAATTTGAGCATTTGCCATTGTTCAATGTGCTATTGATTACGGAAGACAAAAGTTACCGCTCGTCACAACTCCTTCCATTGGTAAGTCAGATCTTCACTCAATGCATTCAAATTAGTTCACTAAATGATCAGGAAACAACCTAGTAACCGTGGTGACGCTAAAGAAGTACAAGACTAAGTGACAGCCTTCAATTTATGTAGTGATCCACCACTGACTGTGGCTTGCATGGACCACGATTGTCACAATTGCCCTCCATCTTTCTTGACGCCAAGCAATGATCTTGAATATGCTCTATCAAGGATGGCAAGTAATTCTTCATTTTAAAGAGTTGAGAATCTTCTTCAATCTGATACTTCAGTCTTCCTTAAGGTTCACTTTGGGCTAGCGTCGCATGGCAGATCACCTCAAGTCGCGTCCATCAGATTCAGCTAACACTGTAGGATTAGCGAGTTTGAAAAGGAGGGAAATTACTGCCAGCCCCAGTAAAGGGTGATTAATCAGTGAGCTGACTTTCTCATCGTGCTTGCATACAACGGTATACGGGTTAAAACTTTCCATTCACATGGACCCAAACTCACATGAAAATCAGTCAGATCAGGCATATTCCTCCATTCCGTCTCGTCTCATCTTCACGAGTCGTCCAACGATGATGGTGATTACGACAAATGATAGCCTGTCTCATTTTTTTTTTGTTTTTACACTACAATTGGTCTTGCCAGGAAGAATTCATTAGTGTTCCACTTTTAGCCACTTTTACAAGTGACAATCGGTAACACCAAGGGATGCAATACTTTGACTACCCCGACACTTTCCACTTCCACTGTAATCAGTGAATTAATTAATGTTCCATTTCACGCTCACGGTGAAGTTGAATTAGTCCATGTGTGTGCCACCTTAGAGGCTTGAGTGTTGTGACTTCACATGCAAGTTTGTTGTTCGCTCTCTCTCTCTCTCTCTCTCTCTTACCAAAAATACACAACTAGCACTCATTTGGAGTTATGTGAAGGCTACAGAGGAGAAGAGAATGAAGTTTCCACAGAAGTTGGTTGGCTAGGTTACCAGGAAAGGCTTGGGAGACAGATTATGTAGATGGCCTCTACAAAACTCGCTCACACCATGGGGTGCTTGAATGCTAATAAGGATGAATGGATTAACTTACCGTTGTTTCGGTGACCACACCTTTACGCCAGCCATCACAAAGGATCATTTGAAGATCAAAATCGGAGTCGTGGATGCAAAATGGAGTCTTTAGCCATCTATGGGCGGTGGTTCCACCGAGCGGAGAGAGGCAAAAATGACTACACGTCGAAAACTCAGATCACCAGCGTGACCATTCGCTTTCCTCAATTCCGGACCGATCTTTTCCGTGAGGTGTCAGAATCTCATCCCATTGCCCGGTGTATTTATGGACAGATTTGAGCAGGTATTTGTGAGGCCTTTACACCTAATAGACATAGAACCCCAGAATTGAGAATTCCGAAAAGCCACCAACCACTGTCGACAACACCAGAGGTAATAGACGATCCATTGGGATGGCAAAAAGTCAAGGAGGGAACCTAATTCTGGCCATCAAACAAGTTGCAAAGGATGAGGAAGAGACAGAATTCCTTCTTGCTTCCTTACTTCGATCCTCATCTCTTCTTCACTTTTTTTTCCATCGTATCCTACGTAAAGTGAAAATATTCTCACAGATAATTTTTGCGGCATGAAAATCATCGAGGCGCAGGACGACGTTTTTAGAACAAACCTTAGGGTGGAAGAGGAAGGGCGGATCCCAACCGCAATTGTTTGGCCTGGAAAAATGGATGACTACATGACTAGTCGTTGCATCCAAATTGCTCCACAAACCTACATACACGTACGCAGGACATGGCATAGTCTTGAAGGGATGGTGGATGCAAAGCAATGTGTGCCATAGGCAGCGTGCAAGAGTGAAGCACTTACCGATGTCCAATGTGCCTCCGAATGGAGAAGACAGAAAACGTATCTTGTCATAACTCCGTAGGTCAATCAGTCAGTCATTCTACTCATTCACTTCAATTCAGATCAACTTACGAGTTGGTCAGGAAAAAATCCAGTGGCCGCAGTGACTAAAAACGACCACGTAATTACATGAAGTGAAAGAAGTTATGGACAAATTGAGAGTCTTCAAATCATGTAGTCATCTGTCACTGGATGTGGTATGCATGGAATGTTGATTTGGTATCAATCACCATCTTCCATTCTCTGATGAATATTATGATGACAATGCCGACAAATGCGTTTGTGACGACTTCCACATTGCGAAGATTAGAGCTTCCTCCACATTCTTCTAGTTGGAGTTTTCTTTAAATGCTTCACAACGAATCGGATGAGAAAATAACTTCTTCAGAGTTGCAATGACGACAGAATGATGCCGGAAAGCAGCCACCTCTAATCACACCTGTCAGTTTCAAATGATGTTGTGTGGGTTGCGGGTCCGGTCTGAGGGGGAAACGGTGGTGCAGAGAACAGTAAAGACCATTGAACCAGTGGATTGATGTGCCACCATTTGCGCATATAAACAACACGCAGTGTTATGCATTCGCTACAGGCCGTACATTGGAAAAGAAAGGCATTTTTAGACTTCTGATTTCGCATAACACGCACAAATGATATCCTCCATAAGGAGGTGAGAATTTGTGGTTAGAAAACACCTATTTTACAAGAGAATATTGGCAAAGCAACAGAAAGGCGGTTTGCTTAGCGTCAATGCCATCATTCTGCTCGGTCAGACTGATTTATTGACGCACCGCCTCGTGGCACTCTTTGAAAACCGTGTCGAAAAAAAAACCCATTCTTACTTGTTCTGGACAATACATTCCCGTTGACTCTTTGTTTACACATTCTCATGGTGTTTTATTTTTTGGTCATTTATACCACCACCTGGATAACAACATCGCACTGCTTCCTCCATCCAACATTGCCACAAAAAATGACACTAATTTTTCTCATGTCGCCAAATTTATCCATCAAGGTCCTACGTGGACAAAACTTCACTGCATTGAGTGCCGAATAGCAAAAGTGATTTATTTTGAAAATTTAACCCTAACCAATCATATTGTGACGAAGCCGCTAACTATGTCTCGCCAATACATCTGAAGGTCATTGCAGTTATTGCTAAGAGAAAGCAAAATTTACTTAAAGAAAACAAAATACAAAGTGTATCGTTACTTAAAATTGAACCAAATGGTTGGAAAAGTGTGTTTTAGCATTGCTTTGGTGTAAAGAAAAAAATAAAAGAACTCCTATGTATCTTTTTGTGGTACCAATAATTATGCTCTACCCGCTGACATCGAAGTGGGGGATTGAGAAGCATACTATCCGCAACAACTAATTTCAAAAGTATTAACGACTTGTTTTTCGTTTTTTAGAAGAAGAAATGCTTTCTCCTATCGCTGAACCCTCCAAAGTAGCTGTATTGTGAAAACAATAAAAAACTCTCCAAAAAGACCTTAAAAATATCTGCCCTAAGCTTAGTACAAAAACGTTTTTGGGAGGCGAAACACTCCAAATTGCGGACGCAACCGCTAGTTGTGAAACCAAAATGTCTAAAGGCGCTGCTCTCGTCTGGCGCCAAAAGTGCGTTTCACACGGTATTCGCCACATTCTCGTTGCAAGAGCCGATGCTCGTGGCGGAGTCTTAGTAGTTATCGCTTTAAACTGCCCTTTTTTAAGGCTGTACGGGTTTCGCGGATTTCCTAGCTGCCAAGGAGGACAGTGAGACTGACTGCCATCCTTCCCCTTCATATTCATCGGTGCTTCATCGCGGTTCAAACAATAACACATAGGACATTTGAATGCCAGTAACAACCCGTTCATCACAGATCTCACGCCACTGTGGCAGCAACGATTCGAGTGTCATTACGTATTCTCTAGAAGGATTCGCATTCGCATCAGTTACACCTTTATTGCCTTTTAATTGAAATGGCTTGCTCAATTGACTCCTCCTTACTCTCCTCTGACGGCAATGACTGG
The DNA here is from genome assembly GCA_001923025.3 of Taenia multiceps. Lineage (NCBI taxonomy): Eukaryota > Metazoa > Platyhelminthes > Cestoda > Cyclophyllidea > Taeniidae > Taenia > Taenia multiceps. The sequence goes on along the minus strand of CM010311.1, from coordinate 72,710,855 downwards.
AGAAGGTTGACTTGCCAACCAGTGATCGTGGTGAATGGTCCGTTCTCTTCGAGGCGCACACCTATTGCACAATGCACTGAAATGCACTTATCACTGCTAGACACAAAGTGAGAAAAGAAAGAAGATGATCTTGCGAACGCATTTGGCACTCTCCAAGATGCATCAAGAAATCGTGAAGCCGACACTCATCGTTGTGCAATCACCTTTGGCACATAGGTCTTGGGAGGCTCCCCCCTTAACTAAATCGTCTTTTTTTTACGCCTCAAAACTTCGGTTGGAGGAGTTAGGGCATCTCACCTTCCTTGAAGGGGAAATTGAGGCGTAGTGCTTTGTCGTTTCCGCCCTCTTGAGTCGGGTTGATTGACGGTGAATAGGTGGAGTGGGAGACTGATGGCGTCGACGGCATAAGCGGGGCTTGATGATGCCTTCAAAGAAAGAGGCCGATAGATGAGCACCTAACAAGATCCACGCAATTTTTAAAATGGTTTAATTTTTTTTTTCGCTCTTAGTTCTCTCCTGTATGGTGGAGGACAGTCAAATCAGTGGGATCTTCGTCAGAACAAATGAGTGATTCAGCCTTCGATGATCTCTCTGTCTGGACATCCAGTGTAAAGCGACAAGTTGGTTGTATGTCACAGACCACGGACCGAGCCTTGAAATGGTGACACTAGTCCAGTGTCTTAATGCTCCCATTTGCAAGACGCGTTAGCAACATTTCTGCTCACCGCTAGCTTGGCCAACGGAAATGGACGATAACTTACATGTCAAATGGAAACGTCACATTTTGACCCAAACATCGATTCCAATGTCCTACTGCTTAGATTAAGTTTAAACAAAGATGAATACGGTGCTGGCAAATGCTTTCTTGTGGGTATATATGAAGCCAATTCGTTGACCTTGGCCTTAAGCAGTGCCGGAAGTTGCCTTGGCTTAAAAAACTGTGGATGTGAGGCCTTATAAAGTGAGGACAGCTAGGGAATGGTGGGTTTTTGGCCACGAGAAGTTGCCAATTCAAGATGTCAAGCTGTTCATTTGTTCGCCTGTCCATGCCTCTCGCCTCCCTCTGTTTTGGCTACCAGAAGCTTGGATGTGGCTCACAGTGGCGAAGAAGCACTTAAAAATTCGTTTCGGCAGCATCGTAGGTCACCGGTAGACGGAATGTCCTACTGTCGGGCCTCAGACTACCCGCGTTGCCACTCTTCCCTCCTCCCCTCCTCCCCTCCCCCCAATTGCCACACGGCAAATTGACGTTTCTGCCTCAAGTGCCTAAACAGCCACGCTGTGAAAGGCGAGACTTGTCTTGAAGGTAAGCATCTGTTGCCATGCGCTACACTTGACGGCGATTTCGGACACACACACACACGGGCAGACTTGCCAACGTGTCCCTTCCCAAAATGCCAGGGCGAGTTGGAAGCCCACCACTGCTACTACTACCACCATCACCACCACCACGACCACCACTCAGCAGGAAATCATTTTAGATACCAAACTAGCCATTTTGACTCCAAAAAAGTGCTGACCTATTGTAAAAATTCTTTGATGCGAAAAATACATTTCTTCAAACGAATAATGAATCATTTAAAATGGGGAACAAGGAGGGATATCAAGTGTAGAGAAGGAAGGTGTGGGGGGTGGGAGTAAACTGGGTAAACACTGCCTTTTTTGGGGGCTACAGTGTGATCAAGTCACTGATTAGGTTGATACTCAAGACACACGCGAACCCTGAGATCAGACCGGTGAGTTGAATGAGGAAGAGGTAGAAGGAATTCTTATTCTTGCCCTCCAATTCCTCCAAACCATCTCGAAGATTTGGCATCTAGGCGGGCGAGAGAGAGATTTTTACCAAAAAGAAGTTGTTCGCGCGCGGATGAACAAGTGACGCAGCAGCGCGTAAACATTATCCATGTCACAAGACACAATCGTCCTTACAGCACACACACATGGGCACACGCATTTGACGTGGTAGCAACACTGTAGGCGTAATCTCTCTCACCCTCTCCAGAGAGAAATCAACCTGGACAAGGAACTGACTAATCCGGCTCCTAAACTCCTGTACACAAAATTGACCTGCACATTCAGCCTATCACCTCCTCGTACGAAAAGCAAACAAAACGTCTGACATAAACTGCATGATAAACGGAAGTGCAAATATACCATGTCGGCAAGACTGATGTAGAGGAAGAAGCCGGCGGTGATGGCGAAGACGTAGAGTGCTCCGGCGGATACCTCACCGATTACCAGACCGACGAGTAGACCAGGATAAGTAGTGCAAGCAGAAATAAAGTTGGCACAAACGGCCGCTTTGATGGAAAATCCGGAGGAGATGAGGATCGCAAAGTCACCTGCAGTCAGGCCATCTCTCGTTAATAATGCCAGCCAAAGAACAGGGGGTAAGATATGTTAACCAGTAAAATCACTCACCGAGTTCACTGGGCAGCTCTTCAAAGATTATACTAAGAGTAAGAGCAATACCGATTGTCGGACTCTCCGTGAAACCCACTCCAATGGTCATCCCATCCATGAAGTTGTGAAATCCATCACCGAAGAGAATCATCCATGCGACTGGAGCGATTTTGGAAAACTTTTCGCTACTAAGCCGGAGGCAGCAGCGCCGGTGTGGTTCGACTACTGATTTTTGTGGCACATAGATACTGTCAGTGGAACCCGAATCACCGTCATCCAATGTTTCAGCGATCTCTACCGAGAGCTCGGCCTGTAATGAAACAACCGACTAAACGAAGTGTCCAATTTCTAAGAAGGGTGTTTAAAATTAAAATGGCCTCACATTGGGCGATCCCTGCTTCAGAGAATTGGGGTTTTCACCCCAATTCTTCGTATCCGCGATTTCCGTTCCGTCAAATGATTTGTCACTGCCCGAAGATACTTTCCACTATAATTAAAAGAATGCTTTTGATGCATTTACCACACTGACTAGTTACTATTATGCATTGCACTAGCGATACGATTTACTTCCCAAATTCAAATGAGCCAATCTGTCAGACATAATAAAGCAGGACCCATTTACACAACATGTATGCTGGTGCTACAATACTTAACTTGCACGGTCAACTTTTAACTAACGCCAATGAATAATTAACCGATCACTCAAATGTCAGACGGGGCCAAAGCGAGCATACACGCACCCTCAAAAGTCGAGGCAGGATCAGGAGGATGTATTCCACTAAGAAGAAGAAGAGCGCACCAACCGGCACACAAATGAATTTGTAAAGGTAGGTACGACCCTGACCGCCGAATTCCCGTGGCATATCCATCATTTTCAGTGCCTGGAATGCGGATTTTGAAACATTAGTTCACAGTGCTAAACCCAAGAGCTTGCATGTGGCCGATGGTCGAAAAGAAACTGCTTACTTCGGGAATTAGAACAAGAACGGCCGTAGAGAAGAGTGCTCCAACTGCCAGAGCCATCATAAAACTGAGCAACATGGGGAAACGCTTGGAGCGTTGGATGGGAATGCAAATAAAACCAGTCAATGCGCAAAAATTGGTGACGGTAACTGCCAAGAGTGAGTAGATTATCGCTGAAGAAAAAAAACAGGGACATTAAAAATGGAACTATGACCGATCAGGCCCTCGGATTTGACATGCAAGCCAAACAGTAATAACAACACGACAGCATGTGACGCATTACCGTCAAAAAAACTACTGGCGCAGCAATCATACAAACTAAAATCACCAAACAACCACTTCGAGAATATACCGTGAGTTTAGCCAAAGCACATGCGAACAATGTATACTATCCTCATGATATGACTATACCACTCCACACCTTTAATTCATAGCAATGAAAAAAGTTAGTCAAAACACAATAAAATATAACGAAGGTAAGGTAGTGAGGAATAACAGAGGTCAAACCTAGACGCCAACAATGAATACCAACCTCTGTGCATCGTCACTTTGGCTACATATTAAGTCAGGGTAGAAGGAAGTAAGCTTTCCAACCACCTTCAGTATACCAGAGACAGAAATGCTTACTTTCTGCAAGGGTCCGGCGCACTGCAGCGGGTGGATTGGATAGTTCGATTACAAAATATTCTGAAGCGGAATCGTTACGCGAGAAGATTTTTAAAAGTGCCTTAGTTTCTTCGATTTTGGGGAGCTAAAATAAAAATGCGAGGCAATAAGAACAATATAAGCTCCACTTATTGCCTTAGAAAGACATAAGCAAGAAAGAAGACATACGTTTTGTAAATGTACAGTAACCAGTGGATCTGGATTAAAAGAGGTATTTTTTAAGATTGTTGTTGTGATTGGATCGATTGCACTTGAATTAGGTGAAATTGGGTCTGGCACAAGATCTGTAGGCAAGGCAGGTAGGCCATGCAGTACTAAAGTTGGCTCCGCGTTGGCAACAAAGTATCCAAGGTTGTCAGTCGATAGGAGTGAAAAAATGATAACCACTGAAGCCCAATGCCGAAAAAGCGAGGTAGCGGAACCCACAAATGTCAGGGATGCGAATGTCGAAGCCATCTGCATTGAGGAAAAACTGAATTTTCAATTTTAAAACCAGATACATCAACAAATCGTAAATCAGGCTAGTTGCAGACCAAAAAAGACAAAAAAATGAAATCAAAACTAAAAAATAATTAAAAAAGCCATGTGTGGTCTAAGACAATTTGGTAAATTTCAGCATTCTTGTATCGATGCATAAAAACGATCACCAGTAGATTTAGAGCATAAAGTGTGAATGTGTATAGTAGGCTCTAAAGTATTAAAAGGAGAGATGAGGGATCAATTATGAATGACAGAATGACTCCGATAAAAGACCAGGCGAAACTCCAGAACAAGCGAAGCATATCTCAGCAATTCAAGTTAATCAATGACAAGTGCATTTCAACTGGAAGGTAGAGGACAACGTACGAGAGCAATAACTGAATACCAATGTGAAAACCCACACCGTCCACCTCTATATATAGGCTGTTTCAAAAGAATTTTGCATAGGCGTAGTACAATTAAATAGAGAAGTAAAACAAGTAATAAGAATTATTAGAAATAGACCGGATTGAGTTGCCGTCAGCAAGCTAGGAAATTAATTAACTATAGTGCTAAACCCAATATTATGAAGCGAAATTTTGAGCTTAAACTAGGGCTAACAATTCGGTTATCGGTTACGTCCTACGATGCGGTATACTTTTGCCACTACACCATAGAATGCAAATGGCAAGTGTAAAACTATAAAACTATTTTAACACCGTGCTCGTTACCATTTATAGACAGATCATATGGTGTTAAACGGGTCAAGCTTTTAACACCACCTTCCTGCCTCAAACATTCAAAACTAGTTAATGACTTATTTATCTAATTCATTGTGTCTTTAACAACATAAAACCCCTATTTAAAAGCACAACTATTCCAATTGTTTTGGTCAAAAAGCAAGTGAACTGAGAATCAAATGCTTCTCTTTCACCCAATTTGAGATACGAGTGGGGACGGCGAAACATTTGCATTTGATTGGGACGATAAAGTTTAAATGTTAACGTAGATTTGTAGGATTCTAAAGTTTCTAATTATTCTTTAATAAAATATATATTTGCCTTAAAGTTATATTCATCTCTTGCATAGCCCCGTGTGCTCACTCTATGCATGGTGTAGCGTCTCGACACTCCCTTAAAGATAAAGGAAAGTTTAATACTTGAACGGGTATACGCATATACATCTATAGCAAAGAGAAAGGAGTCACGGCTGCTGGCATGATCCAAAGGTCAGCTCAAACTGAAAAACCAAGATGGTCATCCAAGTGACACTAAATGAAACCGGTGGTCAAACGAGCAAAGCACCACATAGCGTTGTCCACGGTGCACTCCATTACAACGTATCCAACGCTGTAGAAAAACACACACGAGCCAACCATTCCCGTCATCAAACTCCTTTGCAACTGAGGAGATGCTTGACCGCAACCTTACGAATTTCTCTTGGCAGCTGTACTAGGTCTAAGGTTTCATTCGATTGAAAACTAGATTAAGAGATGGTGATTCTGCTCATTATTACATGTGTCCATATGCAGATGTTGGAACACCTGTTTATAAGTAGATTTGTAAAAAAAGGTACAGGATTTAACACAACTAAACTAGACTAAACTTTTCCAGATGGTCCATGGCCAGTGTCACTTCAGATGTTACTAATTTTCCTTCAAAAAACGAGACTGGGGTAGTTGTCAAGTGAGACATCATTTTCTGTCCCTCTATTATGGGACGTCAGCAATTCTTCCATTCGTAGCATATGCCACAAACGCTGAAAATCGGAATAGAAGTCCTTTCGAAGTCGGGTTCGCTTTCTGCTGCCACTGATGTGGCGTTCGGAGTCTTTTTCGAAGGTAACAGAAGGTATAATAATTGGGCAGAACATATACATTCATCGAACAGACAGGGGTTTGGGACTGTTGGCATGAAATAAAGGCCAGTTAACCTGGCAAGGGCAACATAGCCACCACCGTGATAACGGTCCCCTGTGCTCACCTTATGGATGATTGTTGTATCTACCATTTGTGACTGTGTTTATCTTTTCATTGGGAAGTAGTTGGTTGAATAAGGTGATCTGTGTAGCAGATGGGGTAGTTTGTCCGTTAGCTTATCCCCCTTCACCAAGAGGCTAGACCACCCTTCGTAACTGTACTAGGCTCCTTACCAATAGACGTTGTAACAACTTTTCCTCCTCGTCTTCTTCCTCTTCTTCTTAAAAGTTGATAGACACGTGCTTGCTATATTGTGGTGGATATTTGGCCCACCTCTGCAATCCATCATAGCAAGCACTCTGGGTCAATGTGTGTTGTTATTTCAAGATTAAATATGAAACTATTGATTAGTGTGCCTTTGTTTGACACTTAAGCAGGTTATCTGGTAAAATTACCGCTTTATGTATGCACTGCAGCCATCTCTGTGAGAGATCACTCTCTAAGGCATAAATTTTGATAATTTTGTGGTTATACATTCCCAAAAAGAGTGTCTAGCAGTCCAATCAGTGCACTGTTCGCCCCATTTACATGTCTATTATGTAGCGACTATCCAGGTGCCATGTATGTCTTAGAAACGGTGTAGATCTTGCATAATTTAGTGAAATCTGACTTTCAGAAGTGGTCTACTAAAAGCCGAGATCCTTAATGCCAATTCATACTCCCCTTATCCGTCCTTCGGTAACCTATGGGCACAGACTGGAGTGCGATGGCTGCGAAGGCAGTTCCTTCCATTAATACAGGTACAGCTAAGATCAGCTGTCTTTCATGCGCTAAGGCCACCGGTAGCCCTGGTGTGAGACATCTAGTACCTTCCTTTTCCCTTGCATAACTCAACTACTCATGTGACTTGTAAAGACCTGAGTCTACTGATGGTCCAGGAACCACTAGGCGCTTGAGGCTCGGATCTAACCGTGATAGGGTAAAACTCCTCGCTATTCCTACCATGTGCTTTCATCGCTGACGAACTGGACGATGTAACGAATCACTTCTGCAAAGCATCGAACAGTCAATCGCCTTCGCCTTTTTCAATATGATCATCTCCAGGTTATCTCCTCTCATTGTGAACCTTCTTGCTATTATGTAACATCTGAAGCGTCTAATTAGCATTATTAAAGTGGTGAATAGATCACCTTTATTTAGTGGTCTCCTGACTCATTTGTTTGTTGCGTGGGTGGTAACGTGTTTCCTTCCTTTTTCAACGCCTTGGTGACAGCGCACCGCCCACGGCTGCGTCACTTATGTCAATGCTTAGCCTGAATGACGAGCATCTACGTTCAAATTAGGTAATGTTAGAATTAATGCGGGGGAGAGCTTTCACTTCACTCCATTGTGCTTTTCCTCCTCCTTGAGATTCTCAAGTCAGCCTTTAATTTAAATGTGTGTAGTAATCCGCCAGGCCTAGGAAACTATGGAGTTCCATCTGAGTAGTTGATTATAGTCAGATTTTATCTCTAATGCGACAGTTATTCGTACAAAGCTGAACGAGTGTTGTAGAATTTGCTCTTCTTTGGGTTTGGAGTCAAGCCAGCATACCGTAGGCGGTCCAGTACTGATCTCACATTAATTTTATGCTCTCGAATGTCTCTACTATTGTAAAAACAATCACTTAGAAGTAGTGGACAATTGTCTGGAAACAATCCGGTAAGTGTAACTTGCATTAAGGTTTAGTAAGTGACCACTGTAGCACTGTCTGGCCATTTCAAAGCCGCCTTCCCTCCTCCACTTGCCAATATCCTGATTTTACATCTGGATCGGTGAAGTAGTTTAACTGAGATCGGCTTTCTGAAATCAACACGCAGTTGTGGACCTCCTTCTCCTCCCTTTATTAAATTTGTGGGTTTGGGATTTTATCTCTTAGTATCTCTTTTTCATTGCTAATTTTTACTTCTTCTAGCCAAAAGTGTAATCTGTGTCTGGATAGCAGTTAGTACAATCCAACTCCGGCGGTGTAGATTGTATGTTTCACAATGCTTGTTATTCTAGTGCTACAAAAGTAACTCTTTAAGTTCTTTGTTGTCAGTGACAGTGATATGAGATTGTTGCGCGCAGAGGTCGTTTTGATTGTGCAAAGGTAGTGTGGGGACTTCAAAATGACATTGCTCAATATTTTCAATGCTTTTTACTGTGCCGGATTGGTCGCCATGGCTCCAGCGTCTTGATGAGTGGAGATCATGCCTTCTGCACTACTCAGGATGTCTTTAGTACTCAAATAGTTACATTTTAAACCAACTTTGGGCACACAGGGAACTCGGCTATCCAGTATTCCTTGGATGTGGTGGAGTGTAACTAACAACTCCTTTCCTCCTGACGAGCACAGGCAACCAGGTAGTGAAGAGACTAAAAAGCTCTGTGATTAACAAGTGATCTGTCCACACTGAAGATCAAGCAGGGACTAAATAGACATTCTGTTGATTCGCTTTGTGCAATCCTTGGTATGAGGACGTTGAGGTTCCTCAAATGCTGTGGCTGTTTTAGAAATAGGTCATAGCCACCTTTCAACAATCAGTTATAGAGTCAGAATTATTGTCAATTAGTTTATAAATAACAAATTTTGGTTGAAATTTGTGTCCATTATAGGGTTAATATCCATCCTTCAGACTCGCTATCAATTACTAAATAAAAGGCCAGCCTTTTTAATTTTTGAGGTCCTAGTGAACTGCCATACATTGTTTTTAACTTTCTAATAAGTAACTCTTTAGTAAATTTACTTGTAAGTGATTCTTTCGTTCTACCACCCTTGCTATGAAAAGGTTAGATAATCCAAGACATCTTTATTGTAAAGACGAAGGCGCCTAGGACTCTAAAGAGGTTTAAGTTGCCTTCTCGCCCCGCGTTTAGAAGGTTTTTTTGAAGAACATAAGTATTACAACCCTTTTGTGCTGAGTAAGGACGAGCTGGAACAGAATATCACAGCATTTTACAACCCTGAGTCCGAGATCATCCAAATATTTGTGGCAGAGTTGAGCAAGGTCTAAAAAGGCACGCTTATGACCTAAGGTGTCTCCTGTAGGCGAAAAATTCTTTAAGTAGTGATGCGGTTTTGTATATAGCTTTTGAAGAACTGAGTGAGTTGTAGCGGCTGAGGCAAAAATTGCTTAAGTGAAGTGCCCTGAAGGACGACAAAAATATTAATAAGCTACGTAAATCCACAAATACATTGTAATACTTTGTTTGTTTGAACTTCCGGTTTCAGTCACTTGGGTGGCCATATTGTACTGAGCCGGTTGGTCGGCCTTTGGGCCGTGCCAACAGTCCCCAAGCCCTCTGTCTCCGGAATACATGTATTCTACCTCCAGTGCTTTGCCTTCTTTTACCTTAAAGGGAGTCTCGGGACGCTACATACATGTGTCTCACAAAGTAAGTATGCTATTTCTGGGGCCAAGTTAATAGCTTTTGGCTTCATTGCACGTCGAACGCCTGCTCAAGAAATAGGGCTTCTTTTATTCAGGGTATTCCCAGTGAAGTCGGCCAGACGGCTAGTACAAGATAGCCCCCAAGTAACCTAAACTGGTGGCTTAAACAAAGCGTTACACTAAACATTAAAATTTTTCGTTTCTTCTTATTGGCAATGCAGCAGCAAAATAAAACACAACTATTAATTGTTTCTGTGTCAAAATCATCATACATGACCTTAAACAAAACCTGTAAAATTATAATTAACGTAGTTTAGATGCTAAAGATGTGTTTTTTCAGTTTAACAAAATACTGCTTGAATTGCTTTTATATTTTACTAGCCCATTTCACACCTCAAGGTCTACAGTGAGTTCTTCGAAATCAGCCTCCCTGATTCACTGTTGTCGCGGCCTCACGCAGCTGGGATTTTATTTGTGCTAGCTTTTCACTCACCACAAACCTTCAGCCCAGTTTATTTTATTACTTAACCTTTACACTTTTTGCTAGATGGCATTATCATATGCATTCCTCATGGTCTCATCATCCTCGTGCTGTCCATTTCAACACTGGTCTCGGGTTCTCTTGCTGGCTACCCTTCTATCCACCAGCCTTTACGGGCCACCATTAGTTATGGCAGAACCGAGTTTAATTCTCCACGCCGCATCGAATTGCTGTGCTGTCGGCACGAGTCCGAATGATTCGGCAGCTGTGACACCCTTACATGGTCTTCTTTATGAAGCAAGCCCCCTTGTCACAATACCTTTACCAAATGTAATTTATGTTATTTTGTGGTAATTCGACTTATGTCGGATTTTATTCCTGAGTATATACTTGCCTGGAATTTAATTGTTTTAGCTTCCAAATATTGAGGATTTCACCAGCGTTTTAACAATTTCTTCTACCAATGACTCCGCCTTCGAAGCATTTGTAATTCAAGTTGTGAACTCAAAAGCAACAAAACACTTCAGTTTGGGGGAAAGTGCGTTGAATAGTGGTCAACTCTTGTCCATTATTCTCCCAAATTTCCACCTCGATTCATATTGTTCTTTCTTCCCTTCAAGCTATTATCTTCGCATTTTTGGGAGTAACTTTTACCAACCTTTGTTCTCTAATCGGTCTTATTTGCATTCCCATCAAACGCCTAAAATTTTTCAACCTCCTACTCAGCTATATGATGGGATTAGCAGTTAGCGCTCTATTTTCTGCAGCTCTATTGATTCTCCTTCCGGAGGTGAGTTCACTCAACCTCATTCAGTTAGACTAACCTGTTTTCCTTCACTATCTTTGGCATACCGAGTAGCTTGGCGCTTGTAGGCAATACGGATGGCAGATATGCCGTTGGAATTCGGTGGGCAGGGTCGTACATACCTTCTGAAATTAAGTTGTATTCCTGCTGGTCTTCTCGTCTTCTTCTGCATCGAATATGTCCTCCTCATCCTGCCACGATTACTCAAGGTGGGAGTTCTACTACCTCTAGACGCAAAGTTGGGCTGGTGTCAATACCTCATGCGTTTATTTTGGGGCATTTTAGTTGAAGAAACCACCGAATAGCGATTCCAGTGACTCTGCAGAATCCACAATAAAAGTAGGTGTTTTTTGATCGCATCCATGACCTTAATGGACTTATATGTGATCAGTAATTTTCTTTCTCCTAGGTGGAGAATGCATTGTCCATGAAAAATGGTGACTCAGCAACACCTAGACCGGTTGCGCAGTCACCACGACACAGATCAAGCTGCCTAAAATGCAGTGCCAATAATTTCGCTCAAATTGCTCCAATGGCTTGGATGATTCTTCTGGGTGACTCCGTCCACAACTTCATGGACGGAATGGCAATTGCAGTAGGCTTCACTGAAAGCCCCACCGTCGGTGTGGCCATCTGTTTGTGCATCCTCTTTGAGGAGCTGCCCCATGAGCTTGGTAACTTGAAGATGCTTCACCGAGGATGTTGGGGCTAAACTCCTTGCCTTCCTTGTAGGTGACTTTGCTGTTCTCATCACTGCTGGCTTCTCCGTCAAATTGGCCATTTGTGCCAACTTTGTTTCTGCCTGTACTGCTTACCTGGGACTTATTATCGGTCTGGTTATTGGCGAGGTGTCCTCCGGTGCTCTCTATGTGTTTGCGGCCACCTCTGGTGTCTTCCTTCACGTCAGCCTTGCGGACATGGTAGGTGTCAGATATGTTCAACCGAATTTGTGTTTCATTATCAACGTTTGTTTGATATTACAGTTGCCCTCTATTCGTGGTACACTAGAAGAGGCGGAGAAGAAGCATGGATCATCATTGGGAATATTTGTGATTCAGGTCGGTGGTTTGATTACCGGCTATGCGTGTGTCCTCGGTGTCATCTTTGCCAGCGATTACATCTCCTTCTAGTGGCTGTGCCCTTCCCCTCCTCTTTCCCCTCACTTAATCTTTATCTTCACTCGTCTAATGGTAATCATGAATTCTTATGAATGAGAAGTTAATTTATGAACTTTATGGTCCATTTGTTTTCTTTTGCCATTGATTCTCAACTGTGCTGTGAACCCACAGTTCTTTCTGCTTGCAACATTAGTTGCTCCTTGATGGTAATTTGAGCACACTGTTCCACACCGATTTCCATCCTTGAGGTTGTGATGAGCGTCCACATTGGCCCACACAACAGAGTTCGCTACTAACTACGTCTCCCAGGCAGACGTACACACTCCTTACAATCGTGGCAATTTCTGTCAATTGTGATAAGGGTCAGTGAATCCCATTCCCAGTGCCTATGCAACAACGATTCAGAACCCTTCCAGTCCATCAAGACGTAGCCATATTCGTTCCGCGTTGAATTGGAAGACTGAAACTGGATTTGGAGATTTAGATTTGTCCCGTAACCGCACCATTCCTTGATTATGTGAGATGGCACTGTCCACATGAAAAAGACGCAAATTAGGGGACAAAGTCGAAAACTCCCCTTCAGTGGCTCTACCTTCGCGTCATTAATTATATATGTGACCCAAAAAGTGTGAATACCATCATGAGGGCAGTTTGATCCGCGACTTGACGAGCTGTCAAAAAAACGTGATTTCCCAATGATACTGGCAATACTTTCAGGCCGCCGACTTATAGGCCTAAAACTCTACAACTTCGACGTACCATCAAGTCACTGGAGACAACTCGAGTGTCACGATTACAATACTGTTTATCCCTAGCCTACAGTATTGATACTCGCCTAAATGAAACGTGTGGATGGGACTATCGTGCCCTCAAGGGGCTAAAAGTTCGCGTACTTTAGGGTCAATTGCACTCTACTGGCTTCTATTGTACAGCGGCGGAAATTGGAGAGCTAACTACGGGTAAACATCTTGTTAACTATTCTCCAGTGATTCTTCCAATCGCGGCAGGGGACTAAGATTTGTTTATCACTCTGACTCCGTTCTGAAGCCATTACAAGCCACACCAGTCAAGAAGGTTGCCATCAGCGCTTGTAAGGACCGAGTGTCAACGTTCGTGACATCAAGACTGCGACCACATCACGAAGATTGAAAAGCTCGTGCATCTAAGTGAACCACTAGGACGGTATGCTTCTCTTGACGTATTTTTAACCCTTGACCTACCCTTCCCACCCAAGAGGCACTTAAATTGAACCAAACACTTGTCACATTTGCACCTTCAGTCCTACAGGTTACAACGCCAGGATTGAGGCAACAGGTAAATAAGCACTACATCACAGAACTCAAGGTAAATGCGCCTGCATTACATCCACTTGAACTGAGTAGTGGACGATGACTGTGTACACACACTAGTTGGGCATAATACTAAACGTTTGATGCGACCCTTGGGCCAAACAAATGCCTCATGTTGTGATCAACTAACGCACCAATTTAACTGATAAAAAGATGCCTACATCACACACACATACAATTCGAACTGCATGTGCACGCAAAATCGGTGATCGGAAATAAGTTATTGTATAAATATACATATACCTACACAATCAAAGTAGTTGGCGGGGATGAGGAAGAAGCATTGATACAGTGTGAAACCGATAAATCGAGCCTGGAGGAAATTAGCGTCCAAAAGTGTGCGATGCCTTGAAAACAAGGGGGGCTGATAGGCGTGCCACCGTGTGGTACTGCTTCTCTCCTTCCGTCTGGTCGGTGCTACTCTCTCCCACCTCCTGTTTCGAGAATGAGCACCCAATAAAGGCAAAGTGTTTTCTCAAGCTGAAGGATAAAACAAGAGGAGAGTCAGCTTTTCCGAGTCATCAAAACAAGCTAAGTCGTAGCGGAGGCCTTTGCTAACAAAGTCGACTTTCAATTTCATTCTCGGCTCAGCATATTAGTAGGCCGGTAGCAGAAAAAATGAGTCTCGCGTTACTTATTACCAATGTAGTAACGCTTTCTCTACACCATTGGAAAGCGGGTAAACGCGAGAAGATAGGTACAAAAACTTACCTCATTGATGGCATTTTAAAGTCGATAGGAAGAGTTTCAATAACAGTGGCAAAGTTGTCGCAATGAAGCAGAAGAACTAAAATGTGGCATATCAACTTCTCTCGTAGTATAGGTGTCATCACTCTAGCAGAGAAACAATGGGGAGTGAAATCATTCTACTGCACATTCACACACTTTGTTAAGGTGGGGATTTACCTAGTTTTGAAGCGATCACTCGCAGTTTTGGACACAAAAGTAGTAAACTCGTTTAGAAGATGGTTTGCCACAGGTTGAGGAGTATTAGGAAGGGGTGTTCGGTGCTGTATCTCCCTGGGTTTCAGCTGAAACATTTTAAACATATGCCCAATCAGGGCCAAATTTGTAGCAATTCCCATTCTTGTTGTGGCCTGGTCGGTACCAGCCGGGGCTTTTCGCTTCCGCTTTGTGCCAGGTGCTGACATTCCCATAGATTCTGCATTGTCAATCGGGAGATAAGCCAAACGATCAAGAATGAGGCGAGGATAAGTGCCTTCCGTGAGCCACTGCTTACGCACACTCTCATCGGCTTCAGATAGGGCTTTTGCCTCTTTGACTAGACTAGAGACAAGTGCTGGGGGCAGAATTTTGTGAATGGGGAAGATCTGGGCAACAGAACGCGTTTCTTGGTCAAAGGGAGGCAGCACTAGTTCCTGCTGAGTCAACTTGGTACCGTTTACATCGCTCTTTATGTCAGTCTGCTCTGTAGGACAAATATAAAAAAAATAAGTACAAGTTACCAAATTACGATGGCACAGGACCATATATGAAGCGATTTACCCGCTTTTTTTTTACCCTTTTTTAATGCTGCAGCTCCAAGAGCGACTCGCTGTAGAACGTTGGCATCGCTAACAGAAGAGGTGTGCGCTGACATTTGACCCACATCACGGAGATACTTTTTGCTCCATATCGACCCAAAAGTTTTCGTTAAAGAATGACGCTAAAGGATTGAGTATAGAAAGTGGAAGCGATTTACGTCAACAGTAAAAGAACGGGGGTCTTCGTCATCAATAACTTCGACATCTAGAGCAACTTAAAAAAGAATGAAAGACGAACCAAACTTAGGAGACAAGAACTCGGGCAGATTGTAAGATACTTCCATTTTCCTCAGTTTTTTATTGTAGATGATCGTGACGTAGCTAAAAGGTACAAAAGGGAGGTATATATAAGAAAATTATTTAATGTAGGATTGGAAAATCAAAGACGCACAAAAAAGGGAATAGACAGAGACTACTATTCAAACACAGATCAGCAATGAAAACAAACACACCTGCGATCCTTGCCACTCAAAGAGACGTTGGTATAGTTAAGCCCTTTAACATTGCAATTCTAAGCGACAAAAAATACATCAAAATATTTTAATTACGATTTGACGACCTCTTGTAGGATCCCCGCTAGACACTTGCGCCGGAATTATTTCATCAGGACCTGCTCTGCTTGTTCCCAATGAAAAAGGACCTGGATTGATGAAAATGGACCGAGAAGCTTACATACAGGGAGTAAGATCCATCCGCACGAGGAATGTCTGAAAATTGCGCTTTAACCTCGAGCGCCTGATTGGTTTGAGAATAGGTAAGTGATTGGTTTGGTTATCGTTTATGCTGCAAGGTAAATGAAAAATAAGGCTTAGTGAAAGAAATTATGACAAGCAAGAAGCCAAATAAACAAGTGTGCCTTATATTAACTACTACAAACTTTAACTTTCAAGTTAGCTAGCTTAACTTGTACAATTCGCGACATCGGTTAATTCAAGAAATGGAACTTTGATACCGCGATAATATTTTCGACACTAAATCCATATATTCAACCAATTTTCGAAGCCATTTATTGGGCTAATAAACGCGCTTCGTGGGGATTATTTGTCCACGGGATCATTGTTTTTATTAAATTATATTTTCTCCTCATCGTCATGTAGATTAAGTTGTTTGAGGTGTAACACTTTGTTTGTTCGAACTACCGGTATAGGTCACTTGGGTGGCCATCTTGTTCTAGCCGGTTGGTCGGCCTCCGGGCCGTGCCAACAGCCCCCAAGCCCTCTGTTCCCGGAATATATATATTCTGCCCTAGTACTGCGCCTTCTTTTACCTTAAGGGGAGCCTCGGGACGCTACACTAAAATGTCACCCGAACCAGTATTCACTGTTTTTAAAAGACCTTTTCTGAAGCTCGTGTTGTTTGGAAATCTGTCACTATACTTGTAGCGTCCCGAGGCTCCCCTTAAGGTAAAAGAAGGCGCAGTACTAGGGCAGAATATATATATTCCGGGAACAGAGGGCTTGGGGGCTGTTGGCACGGCCCGGAGGCCGACCAACCGGCTAGAACAAGATGGCCACCCAAGTGACCTAAACCGGTAGTTCGAACAAACAAAGTATTACAATACTTGTTGCGAATTTGTGGTCTTAGAAGGAACCACCGTTGCTATCTTTGTTAAAACGAGACGGATGACTTCGCCAATCGCCCTGACAAGGTCGAGATAAGGTTCATCTGGCTGATACCAAGGCTTATGTAGCGATTTGCCCTGTGACATGGGGCTCTTGGTTGTCTCTGAGTGATATTTCAATGGAGTATCTCCCAGTACTCGACAGAAGAGAAAGCCGCATAACGATTGGCGATTCATTTTTGAAACAATGGCATTAAAACCTTCATAACCATTGCAAAGTAAGCATATTTGTTCTAAATTGAAAATGAAGGATGAGGCTGAATCCGAATTACCCAGATTTATTGCAAGCAGATTAAAAAATCGGTCGTGCACCAACTATCTAAACGCATTTTCATGGACGTACGACTGCACCATTCATTTAGCGTGTCAAATGTGCCCATCCACATGACAGTGATCTATGGCAACTATTTGTGCAGTATTTTGGTGTCACTCAGAGGGCAAAGTCCAAAACCTCTTTGGGTGGCCCCGTTTTTGTGCCATTAATGATCTATATGACCTAAAAAGTGTGCAAAAAAGTTCGACTTGGAAGAGTTCATGATTCGCAACTCAATGAATTGTCCATGGACGGAAGTTCCTAACAATACCAACGATATGGCCCTCTACACTTCCACGGTTTCACAGCTACGGCAAAGCCAAATAACTCTAAGCTGTTGGAGATGACATAATGGCCATGATTTTTTTCCCTCTCAATCATATTTTTCAACACTTTATGCAAATTTCGATCAATATGGGAAGCAATTTTGATTCTTTTATGCACCGCTTTGACCTCTGATTCCATCCTGATCTTTCCTTCATCATTAGCGTAAGGGTTTACTGTCTACGACTATCAACAGATAGCCATACCACCTAGATGGTGGCACTACCTTCGAGGTCAAAAATCCCGCTTAGCCAATCATGTCTGTATCACGTGAGCTTCTTCCTCTTCCAAATGCATCCAACTGATCAAAAATAACCCCAAGAGATAAGATTGAAGCACACGTGACTGTGATCGCCGGGTCGTAAATTTGTAAAAGTAAATGATTACTTTTGCCTTCTGCGTTGGCACTCACCCTTGCCGAGTGATCTCATGCGCAAGGCAATTAACCATGAGCAACTGCACCACAGCCATTGAACGTAGTCACATATACTTCATCGAGTAATGACGTCCTTTGCCGGATCTATTGATTCAATGTGAAGCCGACCTGTGGATAGTGCATTATCCACTTTTCTGTTGAAAATGGTCACTTTAAAGGGTACCAGATAGACGCCCTATTGTTTCCCTGTTTCCATCCTTTCCACACTACTTGAGTGCGTCTTTGGTATCACAAATAGCTTTTAGTAAATGTAGAATACTTCTTTAAGGTGAAAAGTAAAACAAAACAGCGCCATCAAGTTGACTACTGTAAATGATAATCTATTTTACTCCACCTAGGGGCGTTGACAGATTCATTTACTTCACTAAAAAAGGGACTAGACGCCTAACTGCTCGATTTTCGACTCAGTAAGTTAGTCACCCTCGACCATCACATTAACTGGCCAATGCAAACACCTGGACCCATCCTACTTACTATCATTTCAGTAGCAATCGAAGGAAGTCAAAATAACAGATTCCAACTCCACTGCCCTTTTCACGACCGACAGACGCTTCATGCCTACATTTATGCAGCATCGAATGAGCCCCATCATGGCCAGCGAGAAAACAAAACCTCGTATCTCCCCACTTCGCCGGATATGCGCAGACGACGAGCCGTCCAATGGCAGTCGGCCAACTGGACCCCCTGGCACCGATTGGTCCACGCCTGAGCCATTTCATTTTACTGTGGCTAACAATATAATACCCTACTGATTCGCCCACAGGCACGCACACTGACTACAGAACAGCCTAAGCCCTTAATTCCTGGAGCAAAAAATGTCCCTCCAACACCTCCCTCCCCGTCCTCCCCACCCCTTCCTCTGCCCACGTGGCCAGATCCGGGTCGCGCGTCGACAACACCAAGAAGACGAAGTTCACTCGCCCCCCGTCACGCGCACGCGTGTGTGTATGTGTCGATATTTTCGTAGGGACAAACTCATTGACGTTTAGACACGACAGACACAAAAGATGGAAGAATAAGAGCAAGAGGACGTGGGGCGAAGACATTCACGTCTGTGTTGGAGGGGGAAACAGTCCTACCTCCACAGATTTTAAAAGTAAAAGGTTGGGAGGGGAGGGGGTATGGGAGCACGTAAATTGTTTCCATTTCTTTTCTTTATTGTGCCTCGGTGGTGGCATGGTGGTTGAAAGGCTGATTAATTGTGCATGCGTTGCTACCATTGTTCCTCACTAGTAGTGACGCCAGGGCTTGAGCACATGCCGAAATGAGTGTGACATCCACTGGCTCTCCAGCAACGCAAATCGCTCCTCGTTGAGGAAAAGTGGCTTTCCTCGTCTACAAGGCGAGCTCAGGTGAGGATATATAGAGGCAAAGGGGGAAGGGAGAAGAGGACAATGGCGTACTTCAAATCGAGATCTTCTTCACCATAGGAGTCCAAGTAGATGGAGCCCCACTCGCACGAACTCATGCCCAACGTGACGTGAACCAAGGAGGTATTTATCTCCAGTGCTACACCGACGAAACCATCACATCGAAACGCGTGCTATGGAGCAGATAGGCAGAGGTAACATGTGAACAGGGTGATGGACAGAGGAGAAAATGGACCTGACGACTACCTGAAAGAGCAGTTGAGATAAATTGGGGTAACAAATGTCGCAGAGCAGTTGACCACAGATGAGGCAGAGGACATTCTTCTGAAAGGGGTGTCTTGAGGTGGCACAACTCACAACTTGGAGGTTATTGAATAGATCGTCAAACGCCTCTGGCGGTCGAATAAGTCGTGGTGGGTAGAGCTGTCTCCCTATCGTCATTATGGGCTACGAAAGAGAGGGACAGGTGTGAGGCGAGTCCTACCAAACGACAGGCAAAGAAGCTGTGTCGACTACAAAGGCAAGATCAACTTTGCATACCCCCAAGTTCCGCACCCAACTGGACAGAGTGACCTTAGATCCGGCTCCACTAGCACTCTGCTGTGGAAGAAGGAAGGGACTGCCTCGCAGATTCCTCGGTTGGAAGGGATACACCGGTCGAAGAGCGTGACGCGAAGGTGGAGGAGGAGGCGGTGCAGAGGATGGTGGGGAAAAGGTTGTGGGAGTGGAGCCGTCCATTGCAGTCGCTGGGTCAGTGGACTTTCCGTCCACTTTCTCCAAGGCGGCCACTGAGGTAATCTGACCGATCCATCGCTGTAGCAATTCATCCAGAGCTCTTGCACCATCAAGGTGGGTTGTAAGACCCGAACGAAGTGCAGCTAACTGCACAAAGGGAAGAAGGGGGCCGACGCCAAGCATTGGGTCATCCTGGTCCTCATCGGTGGATGGGTCCGGACAACCCAATCCAAGGAAGGCGATTAGAGCGAGGAACTCCCTAACCAGTTGGCCCTGAAATTGAGATACGAAGCTTCCAGACTCCTGGCAATCGGTAACAATAAGTCCCGCTTTCCTCCAAAGAGTAACACTGGGGAGACACCATCTCTTGCAAACAAGATAACCCACCTTTTCCGGTTCAGTCTTCTTGGGATTAGCCAGTATGCCCACAAAAGGCAGGGAGAGCGCCACTACAGGTCCAGAAAAGTCATCATCATGGATGTGGAGGCTATCGCGCCAGCGAGCAAGAGAGAGAGCGACCAAACGCAAGGTGGGGAGAATACGCGCCACCAGGTGATCCTGCAACTGCCTTCCTGCTTCCTGGGGTGGCGCATTCAATTGCACCACATCCAGACTGGCCGCAATTTCGATATCCGTTGGTACGCTCTCACACGTGGAGGAGGCGCTGGAGGTTGCAGTGTCCAGCTGGAAGGCTGAAGCAGCCTGTTCACCTTTGGGCAAGGTGCGATTTACCATTTGTTCAAGGTACGTGGCCATAGCTAGTACGTTACTCTTCAGTGGACTTGGGATCTAAATGAATGGGGGAGGAGGATGAATAAAATTCCATTCTTGGCAACATACTACTGAATTACCCGATAGGCCGTATACACTGTTTCGGTGTCAGGTAAGGAGAATCGAATTACACTCCCGTTCGTAAATCCGGAACCCCACTACCAACTCTTTGTCTTTCAGTGGAATTTGAATCAGAGCTACCAAAGCAACATTTAGAAATGGAAGGACGCATGTTGTAAATACTGAGTGATAGAGATGATCCACTTCAAAAGTACGTGGTCTAACCGGAGACCTAGTTTGATTTATGCTCCCCTCAATGTAGCACTATGCGTCTGGTGAGAAGTACATGCTCTAGGAGGTGCGAAATTAGACAGACTTCGACCTGAAAACCACCTGAATGCTTGATTTACTGAATGATACTAAATAATGATTGATCGAGGACAGAAAATTTCTTCCATCTACTGGCACTTACCGGCCCAGAATTGCATTCCCAAGAGATACAAGTCTGCTCCAAATTCCATTCTTACAAAAGCCTTTTCGTCCTCAAAAAGGAAGGAAACAGAGCGGTATTTATTTTGTCAACTGTCCACTGTAAGTTTCGCATGCCATCTCGGAGCTCGAGGAGATGACATGGGGAGATAGGGCAAGAAGGGTGCAGTATTGCCCTTTTCTCGCACTAGTGGACATCAAGGGACACTTTAACTGAATCCGATTATCTCATTTTAGATTCTAGCGGTTAGAATCCCGGAAAGAAGTGTCAACCATCTTGAAATAAACATAAGTTCTACGTAATGAAAGCGAAGGAGGGAAATGATATGTTTGTAACTCGTAGAGGAAAGAAGGGACTTTGAATTAGAGAATAAGATGATTTTTGGGCTGCAAAGTTCTTTTCATTAACACCCCTACTGCTGGTGTATTCTGACCACATCCTGAATCCCTCAGCTACGGACTCCGCCTCAGGTTCAAAAGAGGGAGCGTGGTATTACCCATTGAGAAATTGGGAAGAGACCAAGTAGCCTTCAATTATCTTTGAGTCAATCAGATGGCAAAAAATCATCAAAACAACAACCAAACACCACGCAAAAAACAAAAGACCCTGTACTCTGTGAAACACTTCTCTGTAATGGCATGTAGAAACATGTAGTCTGGAGTTCAACCCAATTTCAAGGCTGCAAGAGCTTACCTCCCAGTTTGCTGGATGCCAATTGAAGGAGGCTGGGGATGAAGAGGGAAAAGGTGAGTGGGAGGAGCAGAGCATACTGTCCAAAGATGGATGAGAGAATTTGACCCTAATGTAAATCAGCGCAACAAGCAATGAACCGAGTCGCCTGTACCCAAATCAAATGACAGGTGGTGGGAGCTATTGAGTAGGCGGATCGCACGTACAAACCTTCACGCACCTTTAAGAGGAGCTTGTTCGCCAAGGGATAGTGAAGTGACGCTTTTCACGCATTCCTCCTTGCACAGTGTATAACACCACTCAATGGCATTATCCACGTCATGGTCAATCATTTCAGCCCACTGACACGAGTATGGAAGAAAGGGGCATTTCGAAGAGGGAATGATTGGTGGGAATCTCGAGCCCATAAATAGAAAAACGCACTTATTACCCGAATCGCAAAAGGTGAAGGAAGGGCTTTACGGAAAGAAAAAGTTTGTTTAAGAGCAAAACTAAGCAAATTCGTTACACTGTTCCAGTTGTTGCGCTTCTCAAGCCTGTAGAAAAAGCCAAGCAGCGAGGAATCAGAGCAAAATTGTAAAGCTTCGTATTCTTCCCACCAAATTACTTATTGACTGAATTTTGACAAGTAATTCAGCCAATAATAAGAACTGGGCTTAATGCTAGAGGATTTTTCACTTAATGTTCCATATTGGCCGGACCAGTTGGCAGAAGAGGTGCACACCAATCGGAAGGCAGCACTCTACTTATCAAATTAAAGGTTACCTTGGTAAACACAACCAAGTAGGGGAGAGAGTGAAAAATCCTCACGTTTTTCATACGCTCCTGCGCGCAGTGGATGGAGGTGCGTTGAGAGTAGACGTAGGAACCACTGTTACCAGTGGGCATCTGGCCCAGGATGAGACCCACAAGGGCCCGTGCGTATGCCAAACAAATGCACGCTGAACCAAGTGCCAAAAAATGTTCTGAAATAACACGAGAAAAATTGGTCAGTCGCATTTCTTCCAATTTTAGGGACCCACACAGCCCACCTACTGTCTATATTATCGATTCATCTGAATCGCTGTCGTGGATTAAGTGTTAAGGAGTGTTCAATCCATCAATCTTGTGTGGCAAAGAGGTATTTACTCCAACTACGTCAGTTCTTCGGCCTCCACGGACTAGAACGATCACATCTTGGCAACATTTCTGTACATGACAATCCAACTAGATTAGTTGCTGTACCCAAGTTCATTCATTAGGAGTTGCGATAGCTCTAGGGATGAGTCAAACATCACTTATAGGGCTTAAAGACTTATCCAACCGGATGCACCTTCGTTCGGCCAAACATGGGGCAGTAGGGTCATGAGAACGTCCACTGGGTCATTAAAAATGGCGAAGGTGAGGAGGACACTTGAACTGAAAAAGGACGAATAGGAATAGACACTGGTAATCCATTAATCTGAACAAATAAAGCCTCAGCCCCCAATTCCGCACTTGGTGAACGTAATCGGTTTTGAGTCCGCAACAGATCGCAAGGCAAGCGAGTCTACCAGCGATAAGAGGTCTGACGGAGAACGGTATACGTGGCGCAAGTAGTTCAGCAGTTCCCCTTGGAAAAAAAGGGAGGATTTAGTGGCTGTTTACGAGTCAGAAAATGACAGAAAACATAAAAAATTGAAAAGTATACGAAGCTACAATCACTTTTATGACCCAGGAGATGCAATGAAAAGATTAAAGTCTCGGGAAATACATCCACCCAACGCATGGCAAGGCCAAGCACTTAAATGAGCATAGTGGAATCGGCCACAAACCCATCGCAAATGGAAGTCCTAATAATGATGGTAGTCAATGGCGAAAGACAAAACTATGGAAATTAGCGAGAAGGATGAATGGTCGATTAACAGTGAGAAGAAAAAACCTGCCATTCATGCTCAAATCACATGTGGCAATGTAACGAAAATTCGTCTCAGGCACAAATAATTAACAAATTCGGGGTTTGCAAAGTGCCAAATAGCATATTGTTAAGTGAGAAAATAAAGGTAAACTCACTAAAGAGACAACGTCGGGCAACACCTTGATATAGTGTCGGGTACACCATGAGAACTGACAGCTCCGCCTCGAATTGTGAACTAATAAGGGAAGAAAAAAATGTAGGGATGCTTTTCATAAAGGGGAGGAGGAACAAATTTTCGAATTAAAAAAGCCAAATATTACACTAAGTAAGCTCCTACTGAGAATGCCAGCTATTAGCAGGATAAAAAGTGGAAAGGCCTATCACACATGAGGTAAAGATACATCGCCATGAGTAGCGCTAGTTACCCATTGCAATTCAGCAGCGAACTATAAATCAAGCAGCAAGTTTGAAGTTGGAAGCCTCGAGAATTGAATGATAAGCGTTGACGCTCATAGAAAGGGCCAATACTGCTTTACTATCGGAGGAACCCAACTGATAGAGAGAGAAAAGCGACGTACCGAAGGAGGATAGACACTTCGTTGCAATCGCCAAAGAGAGTGGCCATCAGGCTGTAGCGACTATGTGGATCGTCTTCGCCGGCTCCCACCAAATTCGTCCAGAAACTGTGTGGCTCTGCGGGAAGAGCTGCCTACATTGGGAGAAAAAAAAATCCCTTACGATCAAATGCCAGAAGCAGAACAGAGGTCTAGGTAAATCAAACCTCGCACTTACCAGTCTTTCGCGAAGACATTGAATGAATGTCTTGGGAGAAACCAAAGGTGGAGGAGGCAGGGGCCAAGGAGCTGATGCGCTCTCAATTTTCAACGAGGCAGTGGGTTGCTGTGCCGACGTTTCTGCCGCCCCGGGGACAACTTCAGCAGCAACATCGGAGGTCTTCTCCGTTGCTGCAACATCAGCCCCTTCAGCTGGATTGCTCTCCGGTAGTGCCCTTAGTTGTAATGGCGACTGGAATTCCGGACGCTCTGGATCGTAGTTCCGATGCAGAGGTAGGAGAAAGTGGACATCACGACGGCAGAGGGGGCACGAGACGAGCCAACGGGTCACGCCAATGCCGCCTTGATGCATACTCTGCATGAAAACGAAAAAGCAATCTATAAAACCACGAACTTTGAATCCAGAAACCTCCCTCCTGCGCTAGAAAGCCAGTTTTAGCCTTGCCCACCGGTCAAGCGATACGGAAGGGCAATGACCAACAGCTCCGAGTCTGAAACACAATCAATCCCGCTTTAAATGAATAGAAGCCCATACCCCTTGCCTACAATACTAGTTCTTCCGGACAAGAGAGGCATCAACTCCGAGTACCAGTCACAGCTCACAAACCTGAAGTCTATAGCGTTGGAAGCACTCCCGATGGACTGCATGTCCACAGGTCTGCAGCAGTGCCCCCGACCTTAGCAGCGGTAACGAGGAGGCTATTCCTGGAGGGAGAGCCAGATGCCACCACCTTCGGTCCTCCACATACGCCACCGGTTCTAGAATATCACCTCGCGACGCTTCACATGAGGGTGTGCTGCTCAAAGTGCTCGGAGGGATGATTATGGTGTCAGTAATGCGACAAGCCGCCGAGGCAACACAACTACCCGCCTCTGCGGCGCAGGGCATAGAAGCTACTTGACGGTTCGGTGGTACATCCATTAGACGCGGGAGCTCGGGTGGAACTATGGGCAGGGCACGTGGTACACAAGCATCCTCGCACAAGTAACTCCGGCTGTACATCATCCGCTCCCCACTCAAAAGTGGTAGGTTCGGGTAGTTGCGCATGCGCTCCATAACTATTGTGAGGCAAATGGCGATAAGTAGCAATAGCTCCGAGAAGAACTTATTTTTTGCAGGAGAACTTACGTCCGGATTCGCAGAGCATTACAAGGAGGACCATAGGTTGTGGAGTTTCGGGGATAGCCTGGCAGATAACACAGTCGTACTCGCACTCCATTTTCGCCTCAGGATTTTCGGACGCCTCATCACCAATTTTGTCTGAAAGAAAAGGAAAGACGAATAACAATGGAAAACCGCCATCGAAGACTTATGACTTCGCATAATTTGCTTCTATTACCCATATCAATATATTTGAGGAAGTTGTCGGCAAAGGCTCGCTGTTTTGAAGCCATCAGATCAAGAAGACGCTTCCGCCTCTCTGAGGCAGCTCTTTTGCGTTGAGCTCGTGTTTTGGTATTGCTTTGTAGACCCGACGGTAAGAGGGCACTAGAAAGTACGGGTGACCCATCAAAACTGCAACCCACCTTTCAGCTTCCTCACCCGCTGTTTCAGTCTCCTGATGCATACCAAAGGGATCGTTTGCACGGTCAAGGAAAGCCTTCAGATGTGTTCTGCAGTCTGGAGAGATTTCCACAATCTTATCCAGCAGTCTACCGACCCAGAAAACACCATCTCCACACTCAACTGGTTTCTCATTTTGCGTCACGCCAGATGCTCTCGTCGTATCCGACTGCGTTTCTGACTTCGTGCCCTTCTCCGCCTCTTCTTCTTGCTCCTCTCCTTCGGGGATTTTATAAGTGGGAGGAGCAACCGCAAAGTAGCGCAACTCCGGCGGCATTTCAGTGAGCGCTTTTACTATCTTCGCTTCAGGTGTGTTACTCGAAGTGTCGGCTTGAAGGGCTCGAG
Source organism: Taenia multiceps (assembly GCA_001923025.3). Lineage (NCBI taxonomy): Eukaryota > Metazoa > Platyhelminthes > Cestoda > Cyclophyllidea > Taeniidae > Taenia > Taenia multiceps. The sequence continues at coordinate 72,684,407 of CM010311.1, read as the reverse complement.
CCAACGGCGATATAACCGATCCGCCTTCAGCCGATTCCTCCGTGTTTGTAGCATTGAGCACGGCCATGCAGCGGGCAGTGAGATCAGCAATAGGAGTGGAGGTGTCAGACGCAGCATTAGCCTGAGGGGAGGATGAGGCGGGGAAAGTTAGGAAGGCACAGTCCTGTACCACTGCCGCCACACTCGTACACGAGGGAGCGGCCGCCTGTTGGGCTTGTGGATCCGTCGAGGTAGCCATGTGGCTCCACTGTAGACGCGCGTGAGCTTTCACAAGTAGAGAGAGTAGGCTATCCACCATGGGACTAAATGTAGAGACATAAATTGTGACGCGCTTCTCATGAATGGTTTTTGGGGGTGAATAAGTGACTCCACTCACCACGATTCATCTCGCACAGGGGAGGAATACTCAGTGCCATCGCGCAGGAATTTCGATTCCAGTGCAGCCACGGACACGGTTTGCTGGGATGTGGCCAGCCAAACGGGTAGATGTTGGAAAATGGTGGGTGTGGACTGGGGCACAGGGTAAGGACAAGCCACGATGCTTAGATCCCATTTGAGTGGAATAGTCGGCGGCCTACGTACCCTGAAGGCGTTGGAGCGTCGCAGAGTGGACCCACGAATAGCAGTGGTAGAGTCGTGGGAAGAGGACGTGCTACTTGGCACCACTAGAGGCTCATCCACCTCCATTGGTCCACCAACGAAAGCGTTATTTGCCCTTTCTGCCTCCTCCCCTGCCATCTCTAATTCATCATCATCTATTTCGTCCAAATCTTCGACTTCAGAGTCGGCGTCAACAAACTGCATCGCTTCTAGCTCTGCTTCACGGTTGGTAGCTGCCATTACGGCCTCAGTACATTGGATTGGGTCGAATTTAGGCATGGTGGGTTCTGCTTCAACGTTGAGGCGATTTGATTTCTAAACGGTAACGAGAAAAGTAAGAGCGGGTCGAACTAGTTCAGCGGTCCCGTGAAGAAAATAGCTTGTTTCTTCTCCTCCGATTCGAGTGCAGAACGCGGTTCATACTACTTGTCCTCCGAAACATCCGCATACCAAATAACAAGGCCGCTTCTGAGGCTAACGTAGGTCACTTCTCGACAGAACTAGCGCAATAAACTCCGCTTACAAATGGATGGAGAGGAAACATTTAGGGAGAATGTTATTAAAATAATCCACAATTTTAGCAATTAACGGCACTTCATATGCGGACATTCAGTCTCCACGAGGGTGACACAGAATTCTGCTCAAGGCGCTAGCTAATTTAAGGTTCAAATGCCTTTCGACACAGTTAAGGGCATTTCCAAAGCTAGAGTATCATCTGCAACTAAGTCGAAATGTGCTAAGGGTGCAGAATAAATAAATTTTACCAATTAACTCAAAAGTAGTCTTACCAAGCCTTCTTTCAGAATGACACCACCGGCTACCACGGCCCGGTATAGGAGATGGATAACCAGAACAAGACTCTCCTCCGTCATCAGCGGGTCTCCGTATACGTACTAAAAAAATGACTCAATTGGTCAAGCGATGCCGGTCAAACCGGAAATAAGTAGTAAGACCCGAGATTTATTCCCCTTAGAGTCCAGCCAGCGACAAAAAGGCTAGACCCGGATAATAATTACTACAATGACTTAAATGCTCCCCCACAATCCTGCGCCATGCCGCCATTTACTGAGATGCATAAGTGTTTAGCTTCCCTTACTGAATGAGGACGAATAAATTACGCAAGGACAGTCACATGCAAGTTCCTAATCGCCTGTCGATACTAACGACTGCTGTAGCCTCGTTTACCACGGGCTTTACGCGATCAAACGTGACTGACTGAAAGGCGGCAACAATCAATTTTCCCCTGCATACTTTGTCCACTGGAACAGTTTCATTCCATGCCTAAAGTGAGACAGGAAAAAAATCCTTGTCGATGGCAGACTTTGTCGCGCAAGACACTGTGGCACGCAGCACCGAACGCTCTAGTACGCAACAGTCCTCTACAGGCCCACAAAAACAAGAGGTGAGGATTGGTCTGAGATGTGAAACAAAACGATTGGTGAAAGAAAATAAAACAAATTTTGTTAGTAGACTTTCTGACACATCACCCATCCCTCGTGGATTTGGAACATTTGGTCAGGCAATTTCTACATTTGTCCCTCCAAAGAAATTCATTAAAAACTTTGGATAGCAGGGAAAATTCGGTATTTGCTGACCACACTCTTAGCTGCTGCCTTTTCGATTGGCGATACTGCAGGGTCGCATGGAGGGAAACACCTACTGCTAGCTTTATTATACTAAGGGGGAGAAAAAAGTCCTTATATCCCACGTCAAGTTGAGCAAAAAAAAGCAAGGGCGCAATGAATTTTACATAAAAAAGGCCCTGGAATTTCAGTGGATCGAAAAAAAAGAACAGGAGTACAATTTTCTACTACCTTAATGATGCAATCAGATGGAGATAAACTAGGTGAATTGTTAAAACCTATTCACTTTTCTAGCCATTTGGATGAGACAAGTAATATCACCCAAATCCCAGGGTTCAAAACACGAATGGAGTAAATTTATCGGCTACTTAAGGCTGAATCAAAGTTTTGCACAAAATTCACATATGTAGACTTCAATTAACTTAAAAGGTTATTTAGTTTTCGATCTAAATCAGGCTCGACGGCCTAACCATCCAACTTTTTCACCACTTAAGGACTCTCCAAAGCAATGTTGAATATCAGTGCTGGGAGGCCTAAGTATAAGTACTTGTGCATTGGAAAAGGTGGCACATACCAAACTGAGGAGGGAGAAGAGAAGGTAGTGTAAATGCCGACTATGCAGGACGTTTTCCAGATCAGCAAAATCTGGCACCAAATCCGTGGGCAGGCGGTAGGGAGGCCAAAATGCTGATGTGTTTTGCGCACCTCCTGTCTGGCGACAGCTAGGGGACAAGCAAAATGGGAGCATCAATCGGAGTACCACAACCAGGACGGTCAGAAAGTATGAGGAATACGCAATTCAAGCATGCAAAATGAACTAGTCAACTTACTGTAACCGATACTTCTCCAAGGCAGAAGCCTGCTCCCGCTTGCTTGTCATGCGAAGGGTGTAGAAGACAGGATCAAACTTCTCATGCCATAACTCCGGTTTTAGAGAATAATGTCCACTAAGCAGCGAGCCTGACATGTTATCACAGGAGGGCGCCACGTACGTTGCGACCTAGTCAGGTAGAGAGGAGGAAACGCCATTTCAAAACGCAATTTTCAAAAGGTTATCGATGCGGTTTAAACTTGCATTAACGAAGAAAACGCTACCTTTTGAAGGCACTCATCAATGACATCCGTATTTTGCGGAAGACAGCGATCAGGCAGGAGGTAGGAGAGATCACTACGTTTTCGTGATTCAGGGGCCAGGAAACAGACCAATTCTTTTTCAATGAGACCCGTTTCTGAAAGACCTGCAACAGCAAAGCCACAACAGACGTCTCTTTGGAGGGATCAGGCATCAAAGCGTTATCAGTTGTGACTTAATGGTTATGTTAACTCACCAAGGTTATTACGAAGATCCAAAACCCAGCAGAGATTGGTGAGCCAGGCCTCAATGGCCATTGGCTGACGATCCACAGTGATGCTCATAAGGGAGGGTCTAGTGAGTGCCATCAACTCCCGATGGAAGCAAAAGTTCTGCAACAGGCGAGACTGGTCAACCAGGGTATTAAGTATATATACGGGATGCATCAGTGTTGCGCAAACCTTTTTCAGAGAAAAAACAAGAGGTAAATGAGATGCTAACTTGATTAAAAAGCAATAATTTGAATCATGAGATCGCCAGCCAACTTATTAATCAAGTTGTGAAGCTTTACTAGGTTGTGTTGAAAGAGAAAATGCCTACTTGGAAGAGAAAGATGTCCAAATCAACCATTGAGTAGCACATCTGGCTCTGCATGTAGTGCAGGACGGATTGGCGAACGGGCTGGCCGTTTCGAATCCAATACCCTATGAGAACCTCGTGACAGCCGAGCTGGAGGAGGAAGGAACAACACACACGGTCCAAAATTAATGCAAGGCCTGAAGCAACACCTCGTATGAGAGAGGTCAGTAAAAAGGGCATGAGAGTGAAGCTGACCCACCAGAACATTGGCCAATTCCTCCATGAGGCGGCGCAGAACATTTGGATTGGGCACCAAGAAGGGCATCATGAGTTCCCTCACATCCGCACGATGCGTGAACACAGCAAGACAGAGGAAACAGGCAGCATGCCGGCTGAGGGGCAAGTGGAGACTGAGTGGTCCCCGAATAGGGTGTGCCCACTGGGTTGAACTGGCCACCAGTCGGCCGAGGTAGGTCAGTTGATGGGCCAGCGCTTCGATACAGGCTCGGGTGTACATCAGGCAGTGCTCCTTCTCAGGCTGAAATAGGAAGGAAAAGGATCTAACTCAGAAGTGTACACTGAACAAGTAGAAGCAAGAGGTGCCTTTGGGGCAACATAAGCATCAAAGCGGGATTGAATAGACTGTGGATGACGGCGTTGCACCCTCAAGTAATGCGATAAAGTACTGAGAAAATAAAAGCAGTGATCCTTCTTTGATCATAAATAACAGCGTGGTTGGCAGTTGAGAGCCTTGAGGGCGTAGAAAAAGCAGTCCTAGTGATTCAAGCCTCCTTCCCAGGCGATTTCAAGCATTGGTAATAGGATAGCGAAGAAACTTGCAAACGAAACTTAATCTTGAGGAGCTATTTCCTTAACCAAACACAACGCAATGCGAAAAACAGTTTCAAGGGTGAGTTCATAGCTGAGCTGCCAGGAGGCAGCAAATGCGCATATAAGGTAGCTAAATGAATTCGTATGAATTTTTTATAGGAATTGTGTAACTGTGAGAGCCACCCCTTGTTATTCAGTCAAGCAACCACAGTCAATACCCACCACTTTCCTCCAACCGGGCACAAGCCTGCTGAGAATTTCACTTTTAAAGCTAATTTTGTTCCTAAATGTCAGTAAGGAAGACTAGCCCAAGTCACCTTCATTTCCATCTTGCCCCCCATTTTGCAACTGCCTACTTTGCATTTGATCACGTGAGTGCCTAGTACTGATACTAAGGATGATAATCACATGGGGGAATATCAGCCGAGGAATGCGGAGGAGGTGGTGTCCCCTTACTCCGCGTTCCATTCAGCATAGAACGTAAATCTTCCTATGGTCAAGTTACGCACCATGCGAAATGAGGCAATAGTCCACGCGCAATGGTAGGAATGGGGCATTTCTGCTACCGATTCAACAGTTCTACCTATTCCCAAAAGCAAAGTGTTCTTACGCAGGTCGGAGGTAGATAGTCCTAAATTTTTCGCCTTCATGAAAAAAAATTTTAGAATGGACGAGTTTGGCTACAGTTCGCCACACACAACATAGTCTTGTGGGCATGAAGAGACAGTCGTCGTTTAGGACTGGTAAAAGTCAATACACGAAAACCACTTCTCAACACGAGTCCATTGGTAAGTAAGAAATGTGGTAACGGTGCATTTTACAGGGCCTTTGAAGCTAGCTGGGACCTGATAATGCGGGTACCGTCTGTTACTTGAGCTTCTACGACTTCCAATTTATGCAGGTGCAGACAAACTGATCCGTAACTCGCGGTGTAAAATATACCATAAGTTACCCTTGATACGTCAATGTCCAGTTCTTTCAATCAAAGGCCACAAGTACATATTCATGGTGAAGGACAGTGGATGTTTTAGGTGGAGCAGCTATCTGCGGACGGTTATTTCAACCACGTCAATTTCTCGAAACGCTGGTCGACAAGAGTGAAGAGTTTCTGCAGGTTCGGAATGCGCTCGAAATAAGGGAAAAGAACAGTGGAGAATACACTAAACAATGCTGCCATGCCTTTCGAATTTGCTTAACTCTGAAGGTGATTACGCAGGTACTTCCACGCGGCAATATGGCCTCTGGGCCATGCTGGTAACTTCTTAGCCCTCCTGTACTTCAGCAATGCGGTTTCTGCCATATCAATACAGCACTGTAACAAGTCGCACTTTGGGTGGTTTTGCAATACTACATAAGATTATGCGCTCAGAAGTGCTGAGGTAGCACGATTGCCCATTTCCAGCCGAAGTAGTCTAGAGGTTACGACTTTAATGTATGCACGCATTTAAACTAGTTTCATATGAGACGTTTGGAAGATGTCTTAAGCTCCTGTCATAGAGGATCAGTGAAAACATTTCTGTGAATCGTGATTTGAAGTGCATTTGAATTAATTGCACCACGCCATTTACAATTAGTCTTGTGCCTTCACCAGCAACAAATTACCTAACGAAATATCAACACTAATCTTGCCAGAGAAATGTGCAAAGGCAAACAGATAGAAATGAGGCCAAACGGAGGTTACGCTTCCGTGGTATTAGATACCTGGGCTAGACGAACCAAGAAGAATTGTCCACATGCCCAAAAGTTGCAAAGAGTGAGCGTTTAATATAGGATCACGACAGTGTCCATAGAACATTCTGATCGGACATCAATCACGCATCACATGTGAAACAAGCCCAACGACCACACAAAAGTGGCCATTTGATGAAGTGACAACAATATTTCAACGCTCACAAACACAAAGTCACATCTTTATGCACAACCTAAAATCTAGAGCCAAGACCTCTACGTATTCGGATGGAAAGAATGAGAAATGAACTTACGGGAGTTCGATAATGATCCCATATGTACCACATGATGCTGATGCTGACCTCAATCTCCATAGTTAGCCCATGATAACAGGCCATAGTCTCGTATTCAATGTGACTGCCTTCCTTCATGGAGAAGCAGTTCATGAACTAGGTGCAAATCAAAAAGACCGCTAATGAGCATGGCCATTATAACAGAAAGAAATGATGCGTTGAGCTCATCTCAAAACCAACCTGCATAAATTTGAGAATGTCAGTCCAGAGAGATAAAAACTTTTTATCCTCAACTAGAACGTCAGCGACCACCTTATGGGAGAGGATGTTGCTAAGATCAGAGGTAAGAGGCCAAAAGGCGTTGTTTTGAATGAGCACACCGTCACAGTTGACTACCATGTTTCCACGGTCATCTAGGCGCTGCAAAAAAAACACACGAGATCGGAATGAGAGATGAGTGGCTAGATGTTTGTGATTTTCACCAGTTAAAAGGCCTAATTCGTACCAATGGATGCGGCGTTCACTCAGCATGAGACAAGCACTTACTTCAGCGATTGAATTTATTTCTGACCTTATTTACTCTGACCAGATGTGCGAGACTATCAGTACATCAAGTATTTCAGCCAACCAGCTTACGGTGCGACTCAGCGCAAACATATTCCGCATCCATTTGACGATGAGATAGTGAAGGGACTTCTCCTTCACCATTCGATAGGCGTGATCAACTCCACTGAACAACTGGACCGAGATGTGTACAATCCGGTTATTGAGTTGCATTGCAGCTTCAGGAGAGATATTTCGTACACGCGATGTTATCATCAGCGTGGAAGATATCCTTGAGTAGTGGTCAACATAGGCATCGATAAACCGCCTCTAGAATATACGAATGTGGAGTAACGAATAACGCATTAGAAGCTAGTAAGGTAAACAGATTCCTGCTTGCCTTAAAATCGTTTATGGGTAGTAGACCAATGAGCAAAGTGCTCAAGCTCTCGGGAAAGCGAAGCTTTACAATCATGAATAGGAAGGATTCGAGCAAAGTCGTATGTTCCAGGTCCTGGGCACCATCATCATCTTCGTCATCTAAAGTGTAGCACATACAGTGGTTTCATATTCCTCTTCGCATTTCCGAAATGCAGTGACACAAAACGCTGACGTACCCCTCAATGAAAACCGAGGTTTGGATGCCACACTCGCCTTATAGGACCGACAGGCTGGTGTGCAAGCACATTCTTAAAGACAAGAGTAAAATTTTAGCGCGAGCGCGAGTACCCAAGTCATGAGGTATGAGGGCAGATTAGAACTGAAGTGTATCATTAATTGTGCATCCAAGCCAGCATCTTAGATAGCTACCGCCAATATTTATAGACTCACTTAAAATGCACCGGGGAAAAAGAGGATGAAAAATGCGCCAAAGGTCATTTAAAAGGTCAAGCTACCTCTCATTAACTCTTGGTAGACCTGGGGATCAATCATTACATCGACCATCAACTGTTGCGTTACCCAACCACAGGCATGGAGGCGGTGGAGGAAGTAGAGCATCGGCGCCTCCGATTCGTTGAGGGCTGGCTCCTCCACTTTGCAATGATCCCAAAACCAAAACATGAGAGCTTTCATAACATTAGGTAGGATAAATTCCAGCACAGCGATCAGTTCTTTCGGTGGGCAGGGTCGATTTGCAACTTTGTCTGGACCGTGAAAGCGGCAGTTCCTAAGGGTGAAGATGTGCAATAAAATTTAAGCACGTACAGTAGAATACTAGCTACTTAGAAGATACCTACCCAGAAGGCCGAATAACGGACGGATCACCACAATCACAGGCGCCACCGCACATGCTTTTGAACTTATTAAAATCATGATTTTCATGATTTCCGGCAGTGAAACAAGCTCCGCAGAGGGACATGCTAGGTGTAAGTCCACAGGTCCTACACCGGTAGGCAAAGTAGTCTCCTATCCATACCAAACTGCAACGGTCCGAGTAATCATAGTTCTTTACTAAAGTTTGGCATTAAACTGAATGGTGATAAACGTACATGCACAGGTCAAATCTTCGATCCCTTTCGGACCAGCAATGAGATTTGCGAACAGCTTCGTGAACAAATAGTGATTAGACTGCTGAGATGGCGGTACAAGAGGCCCACAGAGGCAGTCGTAACGAAACAAGGATTTTATTCCCCGACAGAGAGGTGAATCAAACTTCCCCGCGACACAATCAGCAGTCAGCTTGTCATGAATATCAGTCGGTGTTGTGCTGAATCGTTGACAAACGTTCTTTATGAAATCCGCCTCATCTCTGACGGAGGACATCCCAATTTCAAATAATTCCATTTCGTGGAAAAAATAAATTTAGAGGAGGAATAGCAATCCTGTCACTGAAATTGGGGCTTCTCAAAAGTTGAATGGGAAGGGGTAGTAAACACTAGTTCCTGAGATGATTTCACGGAACTTGGCAAAAATGCAGGTTTCTTTGATGGTTCTAAAGATGTTTTGCAAATAAGGAGATACTAGTGAGCCAAAATCTATTCTGAAGAAAACACGCTCTCGTTAAACATGTAAAACAATCCTTCTAGGATACACATTCAAGATATGCGCCATTTAAGGTAACATGCTCAAGCATTTCAATGTACAACAAACAGGTTTAATTTCGCTATTAAAACAGCGTCGATTGCCAGTAAAACGTGATGTAATTTAATATTTCGTTTTTGTGTGTGAAATCTTCAATTTTGTATTAAACGAGGGAATAATGGTACAACCCAGAATTTCATAGAATCTGACTGTTTGATTAGTAAGCTGTGACGGCTATGGCTGTAAAAAGCTTGACACTATTGCAGCCCACGTGTGACCCTAGATTAGAGATTGGCATGGCAATCTCTTATTCCTAAGGGTTACTTCGCTTAATTATGTAGGCAAACAATCATTCCAAAAGAGTATGTGCTGCGAAGTTTCTATGCGTTTAATTGGCATACAAAACCAGGCGAGACGAGCATAGAATGTTTGGAGGCATGAAGTCAAAGATTGCAGTACTGAAAAGCCTCTTTTGAATCTGTGGTGTACAGTACGCCGGGGTATGCCACCAGATCCACAACGAACCTGTTTTCTCTATTCGCATCATCCTGTGGATAAAAATAAACGTCTGTGTACTACTTCTCGCTTGAAACGGAAAGATATTTACGAATAAATCGCCCTTACTTAAGAATATTTTGGCGGTTGCTTAATGATTGTAACTTACGCTTGGTTTGCACTTGACGCTACAACCATCACAAAGACTAAAATGCTTTAGTCAAATCGTTAGTTGGCCTGCCCTTTTTACCTTAAATTTTATCGAAACGCCTTTAAGCGTCTTTTTGTGCCTCCAAAGAAAATATAGCGATTTTGAACCAATCCTATTCTTTGCTTGATGGTCGACGAATTATGACAGGATAAAACTGAGAACTAACAGTTGTCACCAATAAAGCTCTAGTTTACATAAACATTTCGAGCCCCAAATGCAAAGTCAGTGCACAAATTTATCGCCCACCTGAATGCAAATCATATTGTAGGCGATTTGATATTCCCCACAAACGCAGCAACACGGTATTCCCACTTTGTCTGTGACGAACTACAATGCCGACAAAAAACGTCAAAATCGGATTTGGAGCAAATGAATTCCCTACCTTGAAAAGCAAAGCTCTGAGGCGATATCCAGCCCGGCTGGGGAGACTGATGGGTACAATGTTTGTGTTATGATGACACCGATATTGGGCAACTTCTTGCCAGTCGATGGAACTGTAGGCATTTTCCCTAGTCATTGGTCCTCCAAAGAAATTCGCGACTTCTCTTAAGAAGGCATTTCAAGCATATTTAATCAGTATCAACCTAAAGTTAGGAAGCTCTTTTGCATTAATTTGTGTATTGTATCTGTTCACCATCTGGGTAGCTTTTCGAACCCTCTGCACATTGTAATGGGGCATGCAATCACTATTATCGTGTTGCGAATTCGATCAAATTAGTGTCTTTTTTACAATATTTACTCTAAGCTCATATGGGAGGAGTTGTTTTTTGTGATATTATGTAAAAGACTGTGCTGTTTAGTGCATGCAGCAATGAGCCATGCACAAAAAAGTATTCCTCATCGATGTTTTAATGGTTCAATTCACTAACTACAACGTCGACGTCTGACATCCAAACTGAGTGTGAAACGCTAAGTAATCATGAACACGTCTAAGCGAACAATTGCTGTTTTAGGTGGCTTGCAGAAGCGAACCCTTTATTATTCGATTCATATACACCAAAAAAGTTTAAATGGACTAGTTGGATATGCTAAGGATGAATACCTTTCATGCTTTGGCAATTAACTCTGCACAGAAGCTGAGTCTCTTTCTACTTTACTATTCAAGCACTTCTTTTGAATAGTGACTGCTAGTTCAATTTTTCGCTTACATTGCTAGAGTCTGGGCATTCTTGTACAAATTTGCGCTGTCTTTGGTCTTGGCAGCACATACTTGAATGGCTTTTCTTAGCTCCGGATCATATGGCAAAGAAAAGCCACTTGGATCTTCCGTCCAACTGAAATAAATTGTAAATTTCCTTGGTTGGTACCAGTGGAAGATAACTCGGTGGTGTCTTGGCAAGATAGGGTGGTTATAGTCGAGGGAATACTGCATTTTCTAAGTGGGACTTACGCCTCGGTTGTATTTAGTACCCAAATCGGCCTTGTCTCAGTCAATGGGTCTTTCGCATAGTGCTGGAGACTTTTCAGTCGATCCGTTGCCTTCAGAGGACCAACATCGTAGAACAGATTACCGGTGACATCCGAGAAGTCTATTAAGCAAATGAGTATTTGATTAATGCTTTTCAACTTTCAGGGCCTGGTTGACAAAAAGACGTCAGATAATGATGTCATGCATTTAGAGAGCACTTGCCTAAGGATCCGGTCATTGCAAATTTTAGGATGGGATTTGCGTCGAGGACGCTTTTAATCGCGATGTCGACCAGAGAGAGAGAGCACTGGTCTTCCAAAGACTGCATCGTGTACAGCTCCTCCAAGACCCTTTAAAAGGATAAGGCATTGAACGTCTCGACTACTGAGAAAATATGCACAGCCCGCCTCCCTAGTTGTGCTCGTCTCGGCTAGACGATCACTAAAGCCTCCTGTAAGTCTTTATGTGTGGGAGGCAAAGGCGTGATAAAAAGACAGTGTGCCCTTGGGAAAGGATTTAATTCCGAGCGATGCTGCAACACCCCCAAAATGGGGCTCTATTTGAAGTACTCAATGTTTGAATTAATGAGACAAGTTGTTTGCAAGCCCAACAAGTAAAAGCTTGGATGTAGTCCAATGCTACCCAAAGGTAGGCATAAAAATTTCTCTGCAGTATCATAAGCTTAAAGAATTGCTAGAAGGGGAGCGCTATTCTAGTAATACAGAACATCGAAAAACTTCATTTATAACAGACCTTGCTCGAGAAAAAGCCTACACTATAAGGGGAGGGGAGAGGAGCGCATCGCCTCATCCATATTCCTCTGATAGAAGTTTTTCAGACCCTACTATTGATAGGTGGATGGATGGAATAGATATGAGATGGAAACAGAATAGATGGATGAGTGTTCTGGATGTGGGATGGATGGATCGATGGAATGGGTCTGAAAATGGAAATTGGATGGGTGAATGTTTGGATGAGTAAGGAGTGGGTAGATACGCGATAAAATGGATGGATGGATGATGAATGGATACGTGGATACGGGATGGACGAGAAGTAATGCGGGATGGATTGATTGATTGATTGAATAGTTGGATGAAGGAAGGCTTAATGAATTTGGGAGGGACGGGTAAGTGGATAGAAAGAAATAGGCGGAAAGAAGAGGATTGGAGGGGATATGGCGATATCAACGCAAACAAATGAGTTTGGCTGTCGAAAGAAACTGACTCTTACACCACCGTTGCGAATGGCTTAACAACGTGATATGAGTCGTAAGCAAGTAGCCTAGGCCCTATAGCTACTTCAATTTATGTCAGCGCGGAAAATTTTTCAAATTTTTGTTGTGTATTTGTGCACCTGCTAAAACCGGATAGATGGAGGCGATAGGGAGGCGCCACAGTGGATGTCCTTATCACCACAGCAGCGTGGCGGGTAAACAGTGCGGGCGCGGTGGCTACACAAGGGCTTGATGGCTAGGAGCTGGAGGTCACCTTAATTCCAGTCTAAGGTGGTGGTTCCAGTCACTCGTAGCCATGTCAAATGGTTAACCTTAGCCTTGAGCGGTCATCGGAAGGGCTCGAGTGGAGCTACGACTCTCTAGAAGGTCTAGGAATCAGCCAAGACTCGGAAACCGAACTTTTATTTTGGCATCGCAGGCATCCTTAAGGATTTTTAGACTCCTTTGAAGAGATAGGCGAGAAATATGATTACTCACCCACTGTCTGAGAGCTCTATTGTGAAAGGCAACTCACCCTGCCTCGTATAAAATCCCTGCCGCCACTTTATCATGAGCCAGGAGACTGACTGTGGCTGTCGCGGCCCTTCGAACCTCCAAATGAGCTGATTTTAATAATTCCACCAACTTTTCTGTCCCACCAGCTTGCTGGAAGGAGGCAATTCCATCGTCTGATGAAAGTAGTGGTGGTAGGGTTAAAAGAGATTTGGTTTGAATACGGATGGAGCTGAAAAAGAACAATTAGCCGGACCGAGTGGAAGTCATTGTCAGTTTGTAGATAAGGTTGGCTTGCACTGACACAGCCTATGTCTTCAAGTTAGGAGTCGAGGGATAAATGACTGAGTGTTCTGGATGAATGCATTAATTCATCCCTTCCTGACCCATCAACTCCAAACCCATCCTAGATCCATTACAGATCCATCCAATCTGGATGCATCCAACTATCCCATGCCTATTCATCCATATCCTTAGCTTCAAGAGCAGGCTATGATCTTGTCCAGTGAGGACAAGTCAGTATGGCCTAAGTGAGGTTCTGGTGGTAATGTTTACCTTTCAAATCCGCTAGTAGTGTGAAAATCCTGCGTCAAAACAAAGATACATGAAATCGCTCTAAAAGCTATCATAAAAATGAACACATACATTCAAGCAGCCAAGTCCCTCCTTTTCACCATCTCACCTACCTGGAAGAAAGGGTATAAGCGATTACAGGGACAACTCCAAGAGCATACAACTGCTCTCGAATTTCTCCATTTCTTGACATTTCGTATATGATGGCAAGCGTGTTCAGCGCATCCGCTTCACAGGCCTTTAGATTATCTAGTAGCTGAGGCAAAAGACGGGGGACCTGCGCAACCTCTCTAAAATCCTATCAACCTTGCTAGTGGGAACTTACCCACAACCGAGTGGATTGTCCACCAACAGAGCGCCCAGCGCCGCCAGAGCAGCCGAACGCGACTCCGTGTTATCTGAATCGAGTAGCCTCACAAATTCATTTACCCCACCTATTAGATCATGTTATTGTGATTTGACAGAGGAACATCCGTCAACATGGAGCAGTCTTACCTGATAAGTTCACACTCACTCGCACAGCCTCATTCCGAAGTAGGCAAGACAAGGCCCTCGCAGCGGCTCCTTGGACGCCTATGTCCACCGACTTGGTGCTAATCAACTCCATCAACTTTTGATCAACTCCATTCGCTACCAGGAGTGCAAGGCATTTGCCTTTAAGAGAATGGGAAAAATGAAGCATGTAATTACTGTCCCAGTGTCTAAAGTTACAAAAAACTCACCAGATTGGGCTAGTTTCTGTAGGATACGACAAGAGGACATTTGGATGCTTGGCCAGCCCACTCCTTCTTGCTTCGCTGAAATATAATGTGTCAATATCTGATTCAACTTGGGGGTAGGATCTCTTAATGCGAATGGTGAACCCAATCTCTTACAAATATTACAAAAGAAGGGCAAAAAAGTGAGTGTAAAGAAGAGGCGAATAAAAGTATATCAATACCAGCTGCGGAGTTGCCCCGTCGTTTGGATTTTGGGGTTCTCTTAACGCTACGTATTCGTGGTGTTTTACTTATTGAGCTTGTATCCCCATCCCCGATTTCATGACTCTCGAAAACGAAACGCGAGATCCACAAAGCAATTGTGGCTATATTTGGTATCTGGGCGAAGAAGAAGTAGTTTGAGTTAGGATCCAGATGTGAGCATGTCATTCATCGGATCGGACTTGCATTTAAAGCTAGCAGGCTCTCAACTACACAGGCAATCAGCTTGAGTAGGGGCTCCAGTACTTCGAATGATAAGGGTTTCTCAAACAACGAGATCAGCCTCGATAATATTTCTGAATGAATCAGATGCTGTCGATTGGGTTCTAGAGCAGATAATTAAGGCCAAGTAGCAAATAGCCAAAGAGAGCAGTTGATCATTATAATTTCACAAAATTACCAGTACCAGGATAGTTTCTATTAATTGGTGTTTTAGGCCAGGGAATAGAAAGACATGGTAGTTTGAAAGGAACTGCAAACTTACCGCAAGACATCAGATTTGTCAGGCATTCAATTGCAGTTACTTGAAGTTCCACATTGATGCTATAAATGCACTCCAATAAAAAGTTTAAGAAGTTTTCATAGACTAGTTTTTTTAGTTGAAAATCCTAGCACATCTAAAAATGTTCATTTCACAAGTATACCCGTGAGATAACAGCTAGTATTTGTAAAATTAATATCTTCAAATTGTCCTCGCAGTCTTTGCTGATAAGAAAAAGCGAGTCAATGCCTTTATTCTGACAAAATTCGTTTGTCAGAAGGGGATATTTAAGCAGTTTAGGCAAAATTTCCAAGCAGATACAATAAAAGTTATTCGACTCTGCACTCCGAAGTCAATGAAAGCAATGCTTTACCTCCTAAAGCAAGACAATCAATGCAGAGCTTAACAACGCGTTTTGCATTTTCAAAACACTTCTCAATGTTAAGAAAAGATGCAAATTTCCCCAAAACGTATAACACTAACTCCTTTGTAATATTGTCACTTTCATCGAATACTTTTATCAAAGTGTTAACATTTACAAATTCGATTGGGTCAGACTTGAACTCATCATCTGAAATACAATAGGTGCGTAAAATACCTTCAAGATTTCGTCTCAAAATATAACGTAGCGAGTTTATTTTAACATCCTGCTCGTTTGAGTTTAACAGAAGAAATGCTGTTTCCAAGCTTTTACACTCGATTTCCAAAGCTTTCTATGTGCCTTCGTCTGTTTGGAAGTCAGCTTACATTTGTTATATTTGAGTGTTTCGCGTCTTTTTTCATTTTATATTATCAACAAATAATTTTACGTAAGTGGGATAAGTATAAACAAAGTTCAAGGATAGCCTTAAGCCATGAATGAAACCAGAGTGCGGAAATTGGCTTAATGTTTATGAGCTGTTTTTAGAACCCCAAAGTTATTCAAAGCTTGAGAATTGTAACTCTTTACTCGCAATCACTTACAGTGCATAATTCGAATTAAAACTGCAATTATTAAATTGTCTCTGTATTTGTACGAATTTAAGCGAACCTCTTTTAGTCAGGCAAAATTCTGACAATTTATTGCCTCGTTCTTGAACTGAGTGCCGCTTCTACTGTTTTGGCTCCTCTCAATTGCTTAATCGTTTAGGGATTACTGCGACGTCCCTAGTCTTTCTTGCATGCAAAAGAAGGCATAATGGTAAGACGTAAAACGCATGTTTAGATAACAGAGGAAACGAAGCTGCTGGCATAGCCAAACGGCCAGCCCACTCCGCTAGGGCAGTACGGCCACCTAAGTCCCCAATCTTTCGAGCGCCATCCCCTTTGGTAAGCCTCCCACGTCAGCTATCACGACATAATCAGTGCTGAAGTAGCACTCACGAGCTAAATGTGGCAGTCATCAAAAATTCAAGCGCAACTTAGGAGATGCTTGACCACGATGTCACTGATCTCTCTTGGCAGTTCCGGTGGACTTGGAGTTTCGCCCTGTTTAGAAACTAAATGCAGAGCAAGAAGCTCTGCTGAGCATTGGCTTGCCCATATGAAGACGCTAGAACACCGGTCTACTTAAGCGCGTATGTTAAGGAATTCCCTGGAACGAAACATTTAAGCGGGTCTCACGGCTAGTGTCGCCAGAGTGGCCATATTGTACTAGCGGATTTTGCCGGCCAATGGACCTGTCCAACAGCCCCAGATCCCTCTGTTCCCAGAACATCTATGTTCTCCCCATGTAACATGCCTTCTTTCAACTCAAAGGAAGTCTTGGGACGCTACATTGGTAGCAGCCGAAAGCGGACCCGTCTTCAATGCATTTCTACCCTGATCCATACCGCTTGTGGCAAACACTGGCGGTGTGAAGGAAGTGCATGTGCTGCGGATGGGAGAATCCCTTACATCCCATAACAGAAGGGCTGAGATCAACGTCCATCTCCGACTCCTCCCTCGCCCTCGTGTTCTGCAAGAAAGCTGTCAACCACTGAAACGGCACTAGCCGTGAACTCCAAGTCCATTGGAACTGCCAAGAGGGACCAGCGACGTTGTGGTCAAGCATCCTCCGAAGGCTCTCTCTCTCTCTCGCCTGCTCTTGGACAACTCGCCTCCCTTCGCCAAAATGTGTATCTACAGATGCAGAATGTGCAGAACGTCATACGATAGCATCGTTCTATGCTTTGCACACTTGGATCGCGTGCGTCCTCTTCCTATGAGGCCGGATCGCTCCATTTGCTCAGGCTTCTACCATACCCTCGCGTTTCTCCCACAGCATCAAAAAGCCTGCAACCATCCATTCGAAAACTTCCATTCATACCTCCATCATCTCATGGGGACACATTGTGGTGAGGGAGGAGAACTAAGAAGTACGTATTTGCTGCGTTGAGTGCTACGCGGAACTGATGGCACTGCAAGAACACATGCGTTGGAATGTGGATGACTGTGAGGGTTGGCTCGTGGGTGCTTCTCGCAGCACTGATTACGTTGTGATGGCTGACACGGGAGACTGACCGAGAGGAGTGGTGGGGACGACGCTCGAAAGAAGAGAGGAGCCATGTGATACTTTGTTTGTTCGAATTGCCGGTTTTGGCGACTTGGGTGGCCATATTGGATGAGCCGGTTGGCCGGCCTCCGGGCCGTGTCAGCAACTTCCAATACATCTGCTTCCAGAATATGTATTCTTTTACCTTAAGGGGAGTCCCGGGATGCTACAGCACTCACTATATATATATATATATTTTATTACAATTTTTTTTAGTTTTTAAGGCCTTTTTGGCGATGTGATCATAATTATACCGCCTTAAAGCAACGGTTACTAAACTGTTACTTAGCTCAATCAAAGAACCTTTTTTGGACAGGTTTAATCAATAAAACTTGGAAAGTATTCCATGCATACTGACTTCAAGTGGTTTTTCTTGCTCAATAGCTGGTCACGCATTAGACAACAAAATAACTAAAATATTTCATTCCTTGCGCGTTGAACATAAACGGGTTCAATGTGGTTTTATTCATCCAAATTTTCATTTTCCTCCCCTTCATTTTACCTTTGCATAACAATTACATAAAAGTTTATGTTTTAGAAAGATGCACATGCAGTAAAGCAAACTAGTTTAAGCTTCTCTCATAAGGGTCAACGTTTTTAAAATGGTTGGAAAACGTGGCAGAAGTCATGTACCTGTGCAAAACCAGGAATTGAAGGTAAGGGGTTAGACAGGTCACTTATTCAACTAGAAGAGGAAGACCGTCAGCAGTGATGAAGAGATCTCTTCCGATTCGGAACATACTGATATCAAGTAGTGATGTGCAACTTAATAACATTTTTTTCTCAGCGGAAACTCAGTTCAGGGGTCCGATGATGAATTTGAAGACGAAACTCCACATGAAAAGCATGTCAGGCTTACGAAGAAGGCACTTGCGGAGGCTTTAAAAACAGGTTTTGTTCTTTGGCTCTCATTTTCATAGTTGGCTCTGATGAGGAGGATGCGACAGCTACATTGTCCCTTCGATTGCAAGAGGAGGCCCTCCATGTCCGAGGAAAGCTGTTTCTCAGGGTGGCTGAAGGGGTTCGTTTCATAAGTGCTGGCTCATTTAATCCAGTTTAAACCTGTTTCTATGGATAATATCATCTGCTTGCATGGCCACAAGAAATCCATCAATTGCCTTTGTATCTCATCGGACTGTGAATATCTATATTCCGGTGGGAAGGATGCGGCGATATGTAAATGTGAGTTGTGTAGTTCTCCTTTACATTAATTATTTTTAAGGGGGTTTGAAAGACTTCAGGAAAATCAAATTCGTTGCGGGTGGCCGGAGGGGCTCGTCTTCTCCATTCCACACCGGTCCAATTTTATCGATTGCCATTTCGGATGACTGCAAATATCTTGTAAGTCTGTGGTAGTATTTTTTACAGTCTGGTTGTGGGGACTCTTGAGATCACTCCATCTCTCATATCAGGCCTCAGGTAGTGCTGACAAGAGCATTATCATTTGGGCTCCTGACAATCTCGAAGTCAAGTTTCGCCTTCAGAGGCACTTCTCCCCTGTTACTGTAAGTCTGCTTCACCATTTCTTGTACAATCGATTTAAGGAAACTTATTATTTCTCTTCTTTGTTGCAGGCTTTGAGTTTTCGTCGTCAGTCGCACATGATGTTTTCGGGTGATCGCTCCGGCCGTGTCTGTGTGTGGAATATGCCTCTAACTGAGATTCTGCAGGACCAGGGGTACTCATCTTTTTTTGTTTCTGACATTACTCCCTTCTCTCCGCAAATTGAACTTCATTTTCCACATCAGGGCTGCAACAAAAATCGAGGTGCTTTCGATTTGCGGACTTTCAGCGGAGCGTTGCGTTTCCTCCTCTGGTTTTGGAGGAGCAGGCATTTGCCTGTGGAAGGTTGAAGAAGAAGTCTGTGTACAGTATGCTGTCAAAAACGCTTCGGAGTGAGTTTGCCTCTTAATTTTGCCTGTCTTGTTAGTTGATCTTGAAATTATCCACACGTTTTATGCAGATACTCAGTGGAATGTGTGTATGCCGTGAATGATGACCTCTTCGTTGGAGGATCAACGTCGAAGTAAGTTTACGCACAACTCAGCTTCATCCCAACAAACTTCTACTTGTCTACGTATAAATACCTTATGCTCGAAAACGATATCACCCTACTTTCAGTACACTCTACCTGTGGCACATTAGTCGTGGGAGTCCCATCTGTAAAATATGTCCGGCGCACCCACCCATGACAAAAGACATGGATTCGGCCACGGAAAGGCCTGCAGTGAATTGGGTAACTACTGTCTCAGGCCTGTTCGGCACAGATTTGATTGCCTCAGGCTCCTCTTCCGGTCACGTTCAGTTATGGCGACTTGTCGTAGAGGGAAAGGCCTTCTCATTTGGTAGAGGTGGAGACGGAAGTGACGAGGAGAATGGGAAGCCCAAGTCACGGGGTCGCCTCAGAGTTCACCATGACAACACGAAAATCGTGAGAATCCCGGAGGGCGAGTTTCATCTGGTGAGGCCTTTTACATCCTCTCTAAATTGGTCATTAGCTCTACCTTTATCGTGGCACAAATCTGTGCTTATTAGGCTGGCTACGTGAATAGTCTGGCGTTCTCCAACGACGGAACATGGTTGGCTGTCGGAGTTGGTCAGGAACACCGTCTGGGGCGCTGGGAGGAACGACGAAAAGTGAACGATGTTGTGTGCCTTATTCCTATCAGCATTCCCTTTAAGTAAGCGATAATGGCTGCTCTAATCCAAATTTCCATTTCGCAGCGCTACCTCACTTGCCTTACTTGTTTCAGACAAGCTCCAGAAGTCTGGGCATAAGGAAATTGTCATCTTGTATAACAAACAATCAAATAAATATGTACACTTTTGTCTTCCACTCCCCAATGAAGAAAATGAGACGATGGGGAAGCGCACTTTTTATTTGTCGAAAGATATTTGCATACCATTTGTAAGGATCCAGACCAGTTCACTCAGTTAACTGTAGACTAAAGTGGACGAATAAAGGAAATCTTGAACTTACGCGGAACTGTTCTTCTATGTTCGAGATTTCGCTAATGAGGTCCTTAATGGCAGAGGAGAAGACTTCAAGCGGGGTAACGGCGGGAGTCGTTTGAACTCGAATGACTATCCTATGCTCGAGAGGGTGCGGAACCTTGTAACCGGCAAAAAGCACTCGAGGGTCCTTCAGTAACTGGCTACGGGTTCAACAGATTATCTAGTGTAGGCATAAGCAGTGTGGTCGTGGCGAAAAAACATCAAGGGCACGTCTCAATACCAATTTCACTACTAGTACAAGCGTCAAAAAGCAGACGCTGACGCAAAGAAGATGTCATGAATGCATTTTTGCTAACCTAGTGATCATGTTACCCAGCGTATGGTCTTCACGGTTTAAGGTGAAGATGGCAGCGTGAGGGACATGCGTGTCCTTCTCAACAAAGACCCTAGACAATCTCCAAGGAGAAGCGAAGCATTACTTCTTCTCGCCTTCTGTCAAAAGAAACGACTCAAACGCAGCAGGAGCATTCATCCCTATCCCAAGGATACACGAATAACCCGCTTGAACGGTAGGTGAGTTTAACAAGAGTGTTTAGGCGCTGAATTGATTGTTCAAAACGAAATCACTGCAAAGTTGGGTCACACTATGCCAGACGCAATAGCTTATAAAATAAAAAAATTAAGTTTGCGTCAAAACAAGTCCCAAAAATAGAGCCAATATAAATCCACGATCATTCGAATATAAAATTACGTTGTAAATAAGGTATAAAATGATGCAGAACAGCATTAAATTCACAAATGGCTACCGTCAACCAATTTTTACTGCCATACATTTCCGGCTCTTAAAACGAATGCAACGTAGGTTGTGAAAAATAATATAGTTTTTTTTTTGCTTTTTTCGCAACTATTTTCAGGCGTCTACGTCAAGTACGTGGCCAAATCTCATTTGATTGTTTAGGTGGGCTTGGGGAGGGCCCTTTTTGGATCGTTGTTCTCGTTGTGTGGTCCATAAATGTCAATTAATATTGGTTCTGCCCGTGAGCGCTTGCTAAATTATCCCGTCCTCTTATCTAAGTGCGCCAAGGAGGCTAAATTATACGCTGTTTGCATAAAAAATCAGGTCGAAGTTAAGCACGCTCTCTGTGAAAAGGAGTTTCTCGCACTGTTGGGCTGCCTACGAAAAGCTGCTGCTGATTCGCATACTAAAATATGAATCGAATACCAGAGGGACCTTCTCACGTTAGCCTCTTTCCTATCCCGCCGTGGGAGCTTATCAATAAATACACCGACAGTGCTGTCGCTCTTGGTGCAGCACCACCGCCTCCACAAATCCCTTCTTCTACTTCTTATCAAACCTTTGGCATTCAGTACAACACAGACGACCCAATCCTGAGACCTCTTGAGTCTTTTGGCTTCCGTCGAATTTATCCCCAGGTAAGAATTGTTTTGCCTCAAGATCACAAGTTTTCCCATGTCCCTGCTATTCTTAAAACAAGGCTAGCCCCAATTTGTGTAAATCGTGATGAAAGCGTTACTTCAATCACTTTAATGCTTGTCTCATCCTCGCTGTTTTTTTGCAGATATGCAGTCGTAAAGCCGAACTTAAGAAGCTCAATTTCTCGATCCTTGCCAATTACCTAGATCTGCTGGATATCATTACACGCGACCCAAGTTCTCCCAAGCGCAAGGAGAAGCTTGACCATATCGGGCAGCTATTCATCAACATGCACCATCTGCTAAACGAATATCGTCCCCACCAAGCTCGAGATCTTCTACGTGAAATGCTTACTTATCAGGTAGTACATTCATGAATATTTTCTTTAAACACATTCACTCGAGCCCTCTGCCGGTCTGTTTCAGTTGCAGAATTATAACTTTTAGTCAATAAACCATCCTCCATGATCGTTTCCCTTACTGCAAGGCTTTCTCCTCATAAGATTAGTAAGAGCAGCGACACGTTCTTGTTCCCTTTTTCAGGTGAAAATTGCCGGCGAAACGGTTCGCCTAGGTGAACAATATCTTGCCCGCGCCAATGAAACTCTCTCTAGTGCTGCGCAAGCCATTTCCCCTGACTTAACATCGGCCAGTAGTGCCCCTGTATCTTTTGAAGACCTTGGCCCCGAATTGGATGCCCTTCTGAGTGGAATTCAGGCTGATATGAAAAACAACCCACCGGCAGCAAATATTAAAATGTGTGAGGATAAGGTGGATCTAGCCATTGAATCCTCATCCCCCTCCTCCCTCTCTTCCGAAAATGCAGCGGATGGACAGACTGATGTCGCGCTTGATCCGTGTGTTTGGTCTTTCCTGCAGCAAAGTTAGGAGTTTAAACTTGGGCTAATTTTGTACATTAGCAAATATATTTAATGTTCCCTCATTATACATCAGCTTTGACCCGCATATCACGTATCACATATCAAAATATTTTTGCAAGGGATTTTATACGATAGGAACACTCCAGAATTGCGGCTCTGCCTCAATGCCCTTTGAGACTTCGTAGAAGTTCCTGTGGTGATAGAATTACTACAGGATTAGAGTACCTTGCGGATTTCTTCTGGAAAGTGGTCCAAATTTTTGATGGCACAGTCCTTGCAGTACCGTTTTGCGTAGAAGAAGGAGCATTCCTATCTCAATTTATCCAAAAGTGGGGTAACCTACCGGGGAGACGCAAACGCCTGCTTTACATACGCAACAATCAGCACCTATGATAATTCCTCCGGATCCTCCATCAACAAAGGGGTCACGCATTATGTACGCATCCTCGAGAAGGCTAAAAGTTGTCATTGCACAAATATTACTTAATGTCCGGTTTGAGATAGCGCGGATGTGAGCCTTTATCGTCAAACTTCACACTAAACTGGCAGCTCGAGCACTTGAAAATGCCCTCTACCGTTGGATGTGATTTCCTCATGGTGATCCTAGCACATTAGTAGAACGACACCCATTAAGATGAGTCAACAGACAGAATCATTGAAGGCTGTTTGAAGTTACGCCGACAATTTAGGACACTTAAATTATTGACCCGCGGCATCCCTTTAAATTCAATCATTTCTAACCGACGTATGCAAAGCGCAACATTGCGCTAGTCACTTCGGAATTAATCGGTATTAATTTTGTCAAAAGTCGAGCTAGTTTGCAAGGTAATACATAAAACAAGAAATCGGCTTTTTGTTAAATGGCTGATTTTGATGAGGCTTTTTTGACCGTTCAGGTCTCATATTGGCAATAAATTCTTACAGCTCCTATTTTTGTCAAATTGAGCAAACCTCTACTGTGGAAATTTATGTTTTAATTAATCTGATGTGTGCTTTTTTGTAATACGTTACTCATTTGCCTCTAGTATGTGCCAAAATCTTTTACATCAATATGTATTGTTCCCACTTGATGGGGTCTGAAGGTCGGTTATTCAGCCCACGCTTGGTCACACCTCTCAGCGGTCTGCTCGGTTATGCATTTGGCTTACACAAACTATAGTAAGTTATGGAAATAATCTTCTTCAAGGTTAGGCGCGGAGGATTCGCATCCACTTCTTGAGGATGAAACCGAGGTAAGGCCTGCAAACACTGGTTCAATAAGACAGAATGGTTCGCTTCCAAACCACCCTCGGCGATCCGCTAATGACAAAATTCCAAGTGTGGGTGAAACTTATTACAGGGTTTCCCACTTTTTGGATTTATGAACATTTCAGTTTTTTAGGCTTGGCGAACTTTCAGCTGCCGCACGTTATGGGCTTACACTGGTCCTGGTTTTCTGATGAGCATTGCCTATTTGGATCCCGGTAACATCGAGTCAGATTTACAGAGCGGTGCCGTGGCGAATTATCGTGTATGTGCGTTTTGGGCTTTATGTATGGGCTTTCTTTCGTAGTTGCTGTGGCTCCTCTTTCTGGCAACAATGATGGGGCTGTTCATGCAGCGATTGGCGGCTCGTATTGGAGTTGTAACCGGAAAGCATTTGGCCGAAATATGCTACAAAAATTACCCCAAACCGGCTCGCATCATCCTCTGGCTGATGGTTGAAATCGCTATTATCGGTTCCGACATGCAAGTGAGTTTCATACTCCCTCCCTTCTATATTTCAGCTTAAAATGTATTCGTTCTACAGTGTCCTTTGGGTTTTTGGGTCTAGGAGGTCATCGGGACCTCAATTGCAATTAATCTTCTTAGTATGGGGAAGGTACCCCTTTGGGGCGGCGTCCTCGTCACTATTTTGGACACGTTCACCTTCCTGCTCATTGATAACTACGGCCTTCGCAAATTGGAGCTATTTTTCGGCTTTCTTATCTCCGTTATGGCTATAACCTTCGGATATGAGGTAAGAATTCAAATATTTCTCAGCAGATATTGCTTGCAGTATGTTTTGGTGAGAAAGTCGCTTCACTTTTAACAATGCCATGCATAGAAACTTATAGGTTGGTTCATTATTACCCATACAGAATGAATAGATCACTACCTCTGTAAACACTCTCACACCACCCACATGGTTCTTAACCTGCGTGGGACTGCCAAGGCCCACGGGGACAAATGTAATTGAAATGTTTATTTCTTCTTGTAGTACGTAGTAGTCGCACCAAACCAGGCAAAGGTGCTTCGCGGATTTTTCGTGCCTTCCTGTACCAATTGTGGTTGGGCAGAGCTGGAACAGGCAGTTGGCATAATTGGGGCTATCATTATGCCTCACAACTTCTATCTCCATTCTGCCTTGGTGAAATCTCGCGATGTTAATCGAAAATCAAATCGTTCGGTGCGTTCAGTCGGGTGGTTTTTAGTCACATTCCTCAACACAACTAGCCGAATTTAACTTCCAGGCCAACTTTTCCCGTTGTATAAAATCGAGACTAAGATGGTACCCGTGATACTCTTAACTCGTTCGGTATTATACAGTTTTATCTGAGTTTGGCATGGCAAATGGGTGATGCTAGTTTTGGTCACTATAAAAACCAGATGATGCGTTCACTGCATGGGCAGACAATCCGTCTTATGCAAATTAATCTATTACGACCTGTTCGGGAGCAGTTTGGCATTAGTAGCTGGCTGTCGAATTACCATGAGCGCTTAATCATGCCCACAAGTGTAAATGTCGCACTCAACGATGCGTCAGGATTTCGGTGTGGTACTTTTTACGCCTTTTTTGCTTCTCTTCCTGTTGGCAGATCGCGATTGCAAATTTCTACTTCTTTATCGAGGCCTGTATCGCTCTTAGCGTCTCTCTTGTGATCAACGTCTTCGTTGTCGCCGTTTTCAGTGAGGGATTCTATGGCAAAAATATCATAGAAGTTGTGAGTTCTTTTTGGCATTGGTCGTATGTGTGGTACAATCGGATACCTGGAATGCACCTTCTTACAAGTCAAGCATTTGCACAAATCACCTATTTAGCAGGATTTAACACGCTTTCGGCACACATTGCAGACTCACTGTCTGTCTTTTGTCTTTCAATTTCAGATTAACAACTGCTCTGCGCGGCATACTATATCCGAGGCCTTCCTTGAAACCGCAAGGAAGTTTGATCCTACTCAAGTTGACCTCTATTTGGGAGTAAGCCTCGCAAACCCCGAAAGTTTTCCCCGGTTTCTGTTCTAACTCTAATACTCCTAGCATTCGCTTGATAGGGCGTCTTTCTTGGCTGTGAGTTCGGGATTGCAGCGCTCTACGTATGGGCGGTGGGTTTATTGGCAGCTGGTCAGTCATCCACCATGACCGGCACCTACGCTGGTCAATACGCAATGGAGGGCTTTCTCAATCTGCGATGGAAACAGTGGCAGCGGCTTCTTGTTACTCGCTCTATCGCCATTTTGCCCACTCTCCTTGTCACGTTTTTCGAAGGTGCGTCAGGCAGCAGCCCTCTTCGTCCTCTCCTGCTAAATCATCCTCGATCAACTTACATTGGGTTTTGAAGCCCTAACTTCCTCGTGCCTCTGCTCCTTGTCTGCTTTAACGTTGGAGCAAAATGGGTCATCTAGTCATCCTAAAATGCCGTGATGTGATCCAGAAAAGTACCCGTTGTCTTTGTCAAAACCCTCCGATAACTTCAAGTTATCCCTTGCATGCGTTTTGTGCGACTTCTTCACCCCTCCCCCATAAATTGTCTGACGTTCAGACGCCCAGTCAGTCCATGAAATGAGCCTCAGATCGTCTTGTCAACGTGCTGCGCTAGAATTAGTGTCTTCTGTTGATAAGTTTGTTTACAGTTTTCACAAGGAACTTCACCTCGCGCTGTTAAATCTATGCCCTATCCTCGTTTTGTCCCACCTTGACTGCCTTTCAGGCTTCTGTTTCTCACGCCTTTATGACTCATGGCAGTTGCGCGATCCCAAGAAACTTTTTGGTCTCTCAACCGTCCGTCTGGAACCGACTGGCGCTTGATTTATTACCCCAGTAGACCCCATTGAAATGAGACTATGACCTTGCATGACCTTTTTTTTGTTTGTCCCAGGCATCGAAAATCTGACGGAGATGAACGATTTACTCAATGTGCTGATGAGCGTCCAATTGCCCTTTGCTGTGATTCCACTGCTCACCTTTACCAACTCGAGGGCAATCATGGGACCGTTTGTCAACTCGCTGTAAGTTCAAGCACCCTCATTTATGCTTGTACTCCACTGACCTTATCTAACACTACGCCACTGTCATTATTATTTAAATTCAGCCAATTTTTTTCCAGTGTCAGGTTCTACTCAATTAATCAACCAAGTTTGCCATTTAACCACTTAAAGTGCAAACTTGGTGGTTGTCGCTGTTGTCAATTGGTTGTCTAATTGGCTCAGACACGTGACTCCAACTAGCAGCTTGTGATTGACCACTTTATTAGAACTCTATTTTGTCATGTCTCCGGAGTTCCTCCCCTCTAAGTAAAGGTTAAGTCTGACTTGACATCCAACATGTTTAGTATCACCGTCACATCTTTGCGACGTACAGTCCTATTAACTCATGATGACTAGACGTACTGAATCGCGTTTTAAACGGAATGGATGGTGGGTGTAGGAGGTTCAAATGGAGCATATTTTTCGTTGGCTGTGCTTCAGGGAACAGGAGGAGGCTCTGTATTAATTCTCTATGTTTTTGAATATTTCTTCCTGGCCTGAGGTTGAAACGGAAGCTAAAATTGTACTCTAGCGATATAGTTTTCTCTTGGCTTTT
Source organism: Taenia multiceps (assembly GCA_001923025.3). Lineage (NCBI taxonomy): Eukaryota > Metazoa > Platyhelminthes > Cestoda > Cyclophyllidea > Taeniidae > Taenia > Taenia multiceps. The sequence goes on along the minus strand of CM010311.1, from coordinate 72,656,739 downwards.
CTTGTGCCCATCTTGTAACACGGGAACAAGTGAGGTGCACACAAATCCCAACTGTGCTGTTTTATGCGCGTTTTTAATGTGGAGGACGGGAGGGGAAGTTTACACTCAAAAAGGAAGCTCTACATTCTATCACTGAATTGTTCCATTGCTTATATCTGCTTCTAGACCCTCGAAGGTGGTATCCACACTGATCTCGCTGGTTGTGATTGCGGTCAATTTCTTTTTTGTCGTAATCTTCTTCAAAGCGCGTCTGACGAAACACCCTGCTGCCTATGTTGGAGTTGGCGCCATCTTTACCCTCTACCTCGCCTTCATCGCCTACTTAGTGAGTTCTCCGTTTTACCCCCATGCTACTGAAATGCTTATTTAAGTAGAGCGCTGTTAGCAGGCTTTGTGGCCTATGAGTCTAGAACAGGTATAGTTTTGTTACGCCGTTTGTGCCTCGGCTTGTGTGATCAGCTTTATTTGGCTATCAAAGCTCTATCTGAGGGAGTTAGAATGAGCTCTTTGAGCTTCATAGACTTCATTCATCACATCGCCTCCCTCTAGCGAGACCATTTTGTGTGCTAATTGCTACCTTAGTGGCATTTACCTGGAAGAGAAGTTCATCTGATAACGTATGCTGTACACTGTAGCGTCCCAAGGTTTCGTTCTATTTTCAGTCATCTTTCCCTAGTAGTCTATCTTTTTGGGTTTCTTGTACAAATTAATCGGGTCTTCAAATCACAGCCATACGTCCTATCAGTTACTGGGTTTGTTTTTAACAACCTATACAATTTCACCCATCCATACCGGTCGTCCTCCCATCATTGGGTGGATCTATTCCTTGAAATGTCAGCAAAAATATGAGGAAGAAGACGTCGAAAGTACTCCACTATGCCACCATTACTGTAGCGCTGGAAGGACTGGGAGTCGGCCACTGGGATAGGGATGGCTTGGCAAGCATGGCATGGGTTTTATTGTCACATTGTCTTATTATTTTCGTTTGTAGGCCATCTTTGCCGTTCGACAGGATGTAAACTGCCAATGCAACGTGAGTGCTTCAGTTCGTTTCCTTTTTTCTCGCAAATTGACACACATTTAGGTATAACTCGAAACCAATACTTACCGTTAGTCTCACCGCCTACCTTAATGCGTCATACAGGTTCTCTGGACAGAGTAAAGTGCAACCTGTCTACTATCTGCATTTCGATTGATACTTATGCTATATGAGCGTCTTTTCTTACCTATTAAACATTTTATATTGTTAGAAATTTATTTGCCAGAAGAAACACGCAGTCGAGGAAGTCCCCATGGAAGCCTATACACCCGCCACGGCTGATGATAAGAGTCCTGTTGATGTAATTCCTTACATCAATGACATTCTCATCCTGTTTCCCCATTCCACCTTCTTTCCCGGTTTTTTCCTCATCACTATAAGGAAGTAGCATAAGCGGGAAAGCAATGCTTGTAGTGCCTCTAACCATAGCAGAGTGGCTTAGTGAATTAACAGTAACTCGATTTTGTAGTTTTTTCGCACACTAGGATTCGGTATTGCTTTGTTTTGCCTTTCCTAGCTTATCCTCACCCAGAAGTTGTCAATTATGCCCTTGTCAATGCTGCGACTTCTTTGTGCTTTCTAGGAGCTTGAGAACGAACTATTCGTTCGATCAGACGGCAGAAGCCTTGCAGCCGGCGATGATGACATTCTTCAGGTGCCACAATGAATAATCGAGTAGTTGTGGCTTCGCTTGTGGTTCTTTCTGCATCTACGGTCCTTCGACTATATCTAACCACCATTTCTTGTGTCGCCAATGCAAACTTTCTTATGTTTTACTTTTCTTCAGTTGCCGTTTATATCAGGCTTAGGGCACTATTTTGTGTATTTTCATGGAGCATTTTTGGTAGCTTTTAAGTTATTGTTGGGAAATACATTTTTTTGTATTTGGATTGCTTTGGCGCTTTGGGGGAGGGGGTGTCAAGGGCTTCAGTCGTGCTTGGATACAGTGGTGGTGTAGCGGGGTCTCCTCGTTCCTCCTCTTCCTTCTTTCCCACCCTGCTATTAGAAGGCGGGGTATTGCGAGACATTCCTTTATTATAAGGTAAAGGGCGATTGTGTTAGGCCTGTCTACAATGATGGAGTCCCCGACTCCGGTGGTGACGCACACGCGTTCGCGATCAGATTGAAATTGTCTTCTCGACTCTGATTTACAAAGCACATTTAAACACTACGATTGTAGCGTCCCGAGACTCCCTTCAAGGTAAAAGAAGGCATAGTACTGGGGGTAGAATACATGCATTCTGGAGACAGAGGGCTTGGGGGCTGTTGGCACGGCCCAAAGGCCGACCAACCGGCTCAGTACAATATGGCCACCCAAGTGACCGAAACCGGCAGTTCGAACAAACAAAGTATTATAACGATTATTACAGGTGGAGTTTTAATAGTTACTAGTGGACTCATCGTTTGGGACGTCACTGCCCGTGCGTACCAGCATTTAAAAGCAAAGGAAATTTTATCACCAGATACTACTGCAGGCTGAGAATGGTATGGAAGTTAAGCTCCTTGTTACGCATCGCTGTTCTCTCATGAAATATTTGGGATTGGTCAACATCAAAGACTAGCCTAAATCTGACGTTCTGGCTGACCCTCAAATCCAGATTCAGTACAATGTTGAGTTGTTTGTGCATCAGAAAACAGACTCAGAAAACTGAGTTCCTTTAAATAGTGGCAAACAGAAAGGATCAAATGATATGGAATCCAAAAATATTTTATTTACGGATCAATAAACCAGCAAGTTGAAAACTGTCAAAAGCTAAAAATTAAAATAAGGTATTTAGTAAAATCAAACAAAACCAAGAAAACACTTTGTAAGTCTTCTATTGCCTTAAAATTTACTCTAACTGCGTTTCATTGTTTACATACATCATGCTCTGTTGCGCATTTCAAACATATTTTTGCGGGAGATGGATAATGCGCCCAGAATCCCTATGTTTATTATTCCTTTAAAGGCTAGTCCAGTGGCTCCGGATATCTCGCCGATTAAAAAAGTTTGTGTAGCTTCCGTAGTAGATTCTTTCTCTTTAGAAAATCAAAAAGCGCTATGGCGACCAAATTTTTATTGATGAGAACATGTTCCGCACTTTTCTTGCAATTCGAACAGTATGTAAATATTTTATTTTGCGAACATCATAGGAATGCTGCAAATATCCAAATGGCGAGAAGTCTTTGATCGCAATGAAACGATACTACTCTCAGTTGTTGCTGCTGAAGAATAGAATTGATCTTACCGTTCCGAAGTTGGTCGAGTGGCCCTGGTGTGTCTCAGCCAGACCTAGATATGAACATAATGACTGCTTACTTTGGACAAGAAGTCCCCTATTTAGATAGTGACTTTCATAAATATCCCAATGTTTTGTAATTTTCAGGCAAGACGCCTTCAATCAAACACAATTTGTCCGAACCGAAATAACTTACGAAGAGGCTGCCATTCTCTATGGTCTGGGAGCTGCGTATTCACTTCTTGGCCGGAAAGAATTGCGTGCTGATGCGGGTGTAAGTTAAGTATATCCTTTGTTACCATTTCACCTAATGGAAGGGTTTGATTTTGCTTCATTTATTCTTTGTAGAGCATGAAAGTTGCCTGTACTAATTTCCAGTGTGCGGCTTGGGTTTTTCAAACCCTGCGTGAGCGATATGGATCATTCACCTCTGCTGATGATATGTCCGGTGATCTGTTTCACATCTACAGTCTTGTATCCCTGGTAAGTGATGACAGGAATGTTTATTATTTATTGAAATTTTACGGTTAGGTTTGGGTTCTGCCTCTGGTTACATTTGCTGCACTGCTAATTGAGCTGCTTGGTAATTACATGCTCTCGAATTACATCGAGTTGGCTGAAAGTACAATCCGACCTACTACTGGTGGCACTGCTTAATTTAATTCCCTGTTTTTCGAAAATTGATTTAAGTAAACACTTGATTACCATGTCACAATAGCAGGCGTAATCGAAAACGCTGTTTATGGATCAAACTGTGGCCTCTGAGCGTTCAACTCTAGATCACTGTGAAAAGTCCAGTTTTTACCTTGTCCCCAAACAGGCAGCAAAACAATGAAGCAACTTACCTACCTGTGTTAAAAAATAAGCACTTCATCTTTGTTTCTTATCACTGCACTGGCTGAATGGGGGTAGGTTGAGGTCGCTTTCGGTTTTTCGCCTGGAGGTCAAACGTTGTGGGGAGTTTATCAAGACCATCAGCGTCAGCCATGATTAGTCACTGAATCATGTCTGCTTTTTGGAGAGTACTATTGTCATCTTAAGAAATTTTAGCAATGATTCTCGAGATAGTTTTGTTTCCTCTCCAAGAACCAGGCCCAGGAATGCATAGTGGAAAAGTCAATTGCAGACAGCAGGCCACCCAATATCACCGCAAAGCTATCCAAGTACCTGGCTGAATCCTACGAGCGGTGTCTCTCCATGGTGAACACTCTCGGTGATTCTGTGCCTGTTAGGTTCCGGAAGGTTCGTTCCTGTCAGTGAATGCATTAATTTCCCTCTGGCAGCTGGTAGCTACAATGTGCAAAAGAATGCACTACGATTTCACGGAGATAAAAACCGCAATTTTTATGCAACTAAATCGCTTCTCGTATTCTCTCGGCTTTTTGCAAAGGCATCAATCACGTGTTGCTATGGTGATGCTTAGAGGCATTTTAGCTACTTTTCATGCACTTTATTGTACACTGTTCTTTGGACGTCATAAGAGTCACCTCTCTTGGCGTTCACTTTTGGTGGAACCTTATTCTGCCACGGTTTTCCACATTGGAGTTGCTTCCCTTTCCTCTACTCCTGGTCTCAACTCAATATTATCTTTCACTGACTTGAGTAGCACGTTACTTCACATGTAGTGAGAGCTAGATCGAATCCTGAATATAATTTTGTGTGGTTGAATGATTATTCCACTTTGCCATGGCTGAAGCAGCAAATCCGTTCCGTACCCTCGATATTGGCTTTAAACAGCTTGTAGATCTCTCAGCAACCTAGCTTTGAAAATTGGAATCTGTTTATGCCTTGATGACGTAAAAGGGTGATCACTTCATACAGGCATCTCACATGACTCGAAAGATGTGCACCAAGCTCGACAACGCTGTACAGTTATATCGAAACCAAAGCTTGGCAGTCTGACTGCTCGCTGTTATTTCTTTTTCTTTATCCACAGGACTGGACACGAATTTTGTCGATAAAGAAGTTTTACTACGCCAGTCTGGTCGATTTCTTTATGGCCAGTGACAGCGCAGCTGAAATGAGGTTTGGCATCTCCGTGGCGCATTTTAAATCAGCCCAATCGAGCATTGAGGAGGCCTGGCGTGTTACCAAAACTCTCACCGACGTCATGGAACCGCAATTAGCCCAGAACATGACTAATACCATCCAATTTGTTCGTGAAATCATTGTTAATGGGTGAGGAGGATTTTCTCTTCTATTAACATGTTTCCATGTGCAGATTTGTGTCACAACTTTTGGGTGTTTCATTTCAGTTGTGCCAGCGCTGTCAAGGATAACAGCCAAATCTACCATGAACGTGTGCCTCCACCTGAGGATCTGGAGAAAATTGAGGGTAAGCGGCGATCTGGACGTCCTTTCCTGCGTCTTAAAGCGTTGCTATATCTGCCTAATAATGTATAAAAAATCAGCCAGGAATGACTTTTTGACAAGACGCTGGTTTTGTCATTTCAGGAACATGCTTGGCCAAACCAATAGCCTTCGATCACACCGATCCTGCCGTTATTGGTGAGGATATTTTCAAGGATCTGCTGCCAATTGAAACGCTGGAAGCCAGTTCTGTATACAGGTTTGTGTACCAGGACCGTTGTCGACTTCAAATTGCCTTTACCAATCTGTTGGTGTCTGATTGTAGCTTCAAACCTGGTTATGGAGTGATTTTATCTTCTTTCTATTACCCAGAACGTTCTTAACTTCCTTGAATTACAATACTATTTGGTTTTCATCCTGTCATTGCGCATCCTTTTCACCGTAACTGCGCTGTCCCTCAGATATAATTCCTTAATTCAGTGACTTGGCCTGTTTTAGTGAAATGAAGGCTGATTTCCTCCGAAACATTCTAACCGAAGTGGAGGAGAAGGATTCGGAATTGGGGTAGGTCCACGCCTTAGTCATAGGCAGCCCTTTTATGGATGGTTAAGAGGTGCCATTACCTCTTTGCTCTGTCCATGGTTGCAGTTCTCTCCTCTCGAGCCTTAATCTGAACCCCAAGGAGCTGCTTAAACCGGATTTGGGTCTACCCCAAGCGCTGCTTGACCATTGTGCCAAAATCAATGCCTTGGATCGGTCACCAGAGGGCGAACTTTCCGCTCAAATGTCTGGTGAGTTGTTTACGATCACATTGATGATTCTGTGTAGGCGCTTCCTTTGTATTTCCGGTATAAAATGGTCTGAATTTCATTACTCGTAACATAAAGCTAAGTCCAAGTTGGAATATTTTTGTCGAAGATCGAGGAACAGCTGGCTGTCATCTTAAACCATGGCTGAGGGATCTCATTACAGATTTATTTTGGCTGAGTCACTAGCAGCACTTAGCATTTAACAAGTTCACCACCGGCGTCACATATACGTGACTTTCCTATTTTATTACCCTATTCCCATATAACAAATCCGTGATAAGTATTTTCATGAAATCTTACTGTGAGCGGATTAGTTGGGTACAATTTTTAATCCGGGATTTCCTTTGTGAACTATGTTGAAAGATTTTCGACGGGGTGTCTGTTCTCTCGCAAATACTTGTTTGGAAGTTCTCCAATGCGATTTTACTTTCCACGATTGGAATTGTCTGCCATTTTCACAATCATGGATCGGGTGTTTCTCAAAAGCCCACAGTGTTTTACTGACCCTTCTGTTGTGCGTCTCGACTGCCCTGATTGGTAACAAATGTCTCTTTTGTGGCTTTGAGTTACTTCAGAGGCTTCTTTTTTGTGGATGAAAGGCTTGGAGACTAACGGAAGGATTCCGTCTCATCAGGTTGAAGCTTGGATCGCAGGAGGGCTCTGTTTTTTTTTGTCTGCAAGGTTACGCGATTGTGTGATAGTTTTTTATAACGGCTAAAAGTACTTTGGATACAAAAAAAATCGTGTTTCTATCACTCACCATTAGCCGAACTGCATTGAAGAGACAGATTTAGGAGGCATTTCTTGAAGCTGGTCCGCATTCGATGACGGACACATTCCTAATCCCAATCGCTTCTGTGTGAGAAATTTTTCTTTAAGTCAAGTTGCTTCGAGGCGTCTAGCCTATTCCTCCTCTGTTTTTCGTCTTCATTTTGACACTGCCCATCCATCTGTCTGATTGCTTTTCAGCTTCCTTCAACGCGGTGAAATGCACGCTCTTCCAACTTCTCTAACCATCCAGGTTTCATATCTATCTGATGTTCTTTTGGATGAGTGACTTCTTTTTATTTAATTAAAGTTTTGGTCCTTACGTGAGGTGAAGATCATAATCTCAACCCCTCCATCGTATCACCCCCACTCATCCATTCCTTTGTCAGTGTTTGTTGCTCCATGGTCAGCTGACCCATTGAACGTAGGCCTGCTCTCCCTCTTCATCAAACTTGCCTCATTATTCGCAGTGTGAAAGATGTGAGGCGTATTCCACCCTTTCCGCCAAGGCATTAAACTACTTTTATATACATACTTTGAATGGAAAAAACTCCTTTGAGACCGATCCGATCCCTTTTGTTTTCACTATAATACGATCCTGCATGCCATCGAGACTTGCTCTACATTTTTTGATCAAGTTTGGACTTTTTTCCAAAATGCTTTCCACAACCTTACTTCAGCTCTGGTCGATGTGAGTGTTGATGTGGAGGCCGATTTGGAGGAACTCTCTACTGAGATTCAAACCACCCGTGAGCGTCTCAACGCAATCCTGGTAAGCGGTAATTTTCGGTCATGTAACCCCCTCTCTACTACTTTTTTCTTCTTGAAGTTGGTTTAGCAAGGTCTGCCAACTTCACAAACGACTAAGTGACATTAAGTAGGCTTCGGAAATACCGACCCTACCTTCGGCTCCCGTTCGACATGCAGAGCTAAGGCAATTCATCCTTATCTCTTTCTACTGATATTTCTTCAGTAGACATTGTGCCTTCCCTAGCCCATAGCCCCGGTCTCCAAGACGGATCCGGTGAAGGAGAAATTGGCGAAGGTGGCTGAACGGCAGGAGAAATTCGCTCTTGCAGCGGCTGAAGCCAAAAACTCCAACACGCGATTACATGAGGCTCTGACAGAAAATCTGAAGGCTCTACACACTCTCACCCTCTTGCCAGATGACATTGAAGCCGGCTTGCCTAACGCGAATGACCTTATCACAGGTTGGTCGTTTTCCCCCACTACTTTGTCTCAAAAACTAAGCAATGACTACGGAGAACCCTATCCTTTGTTTACGAGCCGACTGAGATGTCATTTTAAATAATGGAGTAATCTTATCGTCAAAACTTGCTAATGAGGAATCGGCGATCTTGCGTTTTGTTGACACTGCATATTCCTTGCACATTTACTTTTTGAAATGATTCAGACACAGGATTGCTGCAAGGGCTAGACGAAGCCGCAAGAATTCTCTCGAAAGTGGAGGAGATGCGAACCCAACGCACCAAGATGCTGGAGAATCTGCGAAACGCTCTGCAGGCAGATGATGCGACTCAAGAGCTTCTTGCCACCGCCGATTCCACTGACCACAGTGCCATATTCCAACGTCGGTTAGACGCGCATCAGGAAGCCGTTAAACTCCTTCATCTCAATTTGGCCGCGCAGAAGAACATTACCGAGGCTCTTATCGCAGCACATGCAGAGATCGGAGTGAAAAAACACGACATCCTAGAGCGCAGACGTCAGTACGTCGATCTTAAATCCTATTGCCTTTGTTGATCCTTTGGAGGTAAAGTAAATGCCACTTCCTTAGTCTAACCCTTACTACTCCGTCTGCAGACGTACTGAGGAGATTGACGCTCTTATTCGCTCTGGTGAGGCGTACGACCATCTGCTTTTAAAGTGTGGTGAGGGGCAAACGTTCTACCGTGACGTTGGCGAGCGTCTTCAGACGCTACGCTCTGAGTTGGAAGAGATCAACGTTGCCATTGCCTGTCTCGAGCCGAAACAGGCTAGTCAGCCAACAGTACCTGCTCAGTCTGCATTCGCCTATGTACAACCTGGTTCGGGTAAATGAAATGTCATTTTCCATGTGTTGAAAGGGGGTAGAATCATTAAACCTTGACCCCCTCTTGGCCCACTTATCCTCAGACACTCCTAATGCTGCCCCTTCTTGAACTTCTGTCCCTATTATTTTTTGACCAAGATAGTTTGTCGACTATTCACTGATGCTGAACTCTCTTTCTCATTAGTTTATCCTCATTTACAGCGACACCTTCGAGGAAATCAGCTCCGGTAGGTCCACCCACCCTTCGGGACGTGCTGCGAGCTCGTAGCTCAGCGGGTGAGATCAAGTCCACATCACTTGGTCCTAGCAATCCTACCCAAGTACCACCACCGCCCGGACCTGGGAGTCAACCCTACTGGAAATCTCGACCACAGCAGCAAAACGTAAATCCACCGAGACCGGTAATTGCTTTGTAATCAAAGCGTGTCATCCATGTTGGTTCAAGTCTGTTCTGTGTCTACTCATTAGGCTATTAAGTAGCAGAGATAGCTATTGGTGATGGTTTTTCTTCGTCTTATTATATTTCTTTCGCTCTCATTGGTCTCTTGCCTGCACCAACCTTTGGGGCTCTATTTTCGCCATTGGCACCTTCTGAAAGAATGTCTCCAGGTTCTCCACAAGGGCAACAATCGCTCCAAACTAGGAATTACTTTTCCACTACCTGATGTATCTTTCCTGAAATTACTTTTGTGACGAATGAGGCTCTCCTTGTTCGTTTGAATTAATTTCCTTTAGTAATGTTGCCCACAGGTGGTTTTTCCGTTTTGTTCCCTAACGCCGTACTTCATCCTGCATTGCACCCTGCTGAATGTAATTAAGTAGTTAATGTCCCAACTTTATACCACAAGTTTTGATGAGTTTGTTTGGGTCAACAGAATCTAAAATGTGATTTTCGGCTTACATTACTGTGCTTGAGTCACTCCTCAGGGTGTTGTAATGTGTGAGAATTGGAAAGTAGACCAATGGTTTCGGTCATACAGGTAGGTAGTCGATTCGTGGAAGACTTGAACAGATCTATAAGGTGGAATGTGTGTCTAAAATCAACACAAATTTATAAAGTAACTTGACAGTCTTGTGGTGGGTCATATAAGGGGTGTTATTTGTTTGAATCGTCACCATTGCAAACAGTATTCCATTCTCAAGAGTGCACAACTTTGCTGGAATTTCCAATTGCATGAGGCGTTTTTGTTTCTGCAAGCCAAAGAAAAGTCCATCTGTATCTTCCATTTTAATGCCTTAATTTTACTTGCATTTTCATTCAATCGCTCATGAATGCTGCGTGTTCTCGAACCTAGACCCAACCATCTCCGGTCCCGTATGCAGTCACCCAATCACAGGGCAGTGTACCACAGGGTCTATATAAGCCTCCGGGTTCAACCTCAGTGCCACAACAGTATCCTGGACCCTATTATCATAGCCCATATTTGGCGGGCATTCAGTATCCCTCTCGTTCACCAGTCCCACCTCCCACCTATCAACCGCAACCGCAACAGCAACAGCAATCACCTGCCTTTGTTTATCAACAACAGCAGCGACCTTCGGTTCCGCAGTATGCTCCTCAGCCCCCTACAGCATTGCAGCATCCAGTACTGCAGTACTCGATGTCTGGCTATCAACAAATTTCAAGAACACCAACTCCACAGGGTCAGTGGCCAACACAGATGGGTCAAAATCCGTCACCAGGAGCTCAACCGGTAATGTCAAACCAGTACAGACCCCCAACTTCGGTCCAATCCTACCAATCATCTCAACCAGGTCAACAACAAATGCAGATTCCACCATCTGAAGTTTACCCGGCCGTTTCGGGAATGTCAAATCAACAGCAGTATAGAGCTTCAACTCCACCTCAAGCCTATGCGTCTACTCGATCAGGTCAACAACCGACTCAGCACCCGGCTTCTGGTATCCAACCAACTGTTCCAGTAATGCCGAACCAGCAACAATACAGAACTCCGGCCCCAGCAATGCAAATAAGTCAGCAACCGATTCAGAATCTTCTATCTGGAGTTAATCCTGCTATTACAAGGGCTCCATATCAGCAACAGTATGGGGCTTTGGCTCCAACTCAAGCCTATTCCTCGCCCCAACCGACTAAGAATCAACCATCAGGAGTCAAACCAGTTGTACCAGGGACATTCAATCAACAACAGCACGGGCCTTCAATCCCAGCCCAATCGTATCCATTGACTCAGCTTGGTCAACAGCCGATTCAGAATCAATCATCAGGTGCTCAATTGGGAATGTTTAATCAGCCAATGACTTCACAGCAGTGCAGATCCCCAAACCCGACTCAGCCCAGGTCACCTTATGTTCAGAAAGGACCACTTCTTGGAGCACCGGTCCAAGGGCAGCCATCTTATGGACAGCAATATCCACAAGGCATGTCTGTCCAACGAGTTCAACAGCCTAGAGCCGCTGCTCCAATCTCACAACAACATTACGGAGCACAACAATACACCTACACTCTTCCGTGTGGCTATCAACAAGGTGTGCCGTTTAATTACGGGTCTTATGGTCAAAACCAAAGTGTACCGTCCAACCAACCGCTAGCAGTTTCGCAAAGCTCGAATCAACAACAGCAACACCCTGGACATGTATCTACATCCCCGCAAGACGGTGCTTCACCCGCTAGCTTGTCGATCCCACAGCCGGTGGCCCCAGTGTCAAGCAGGCAGGATGTTGTGAAGGAGCCCCCTCCAACTGAGATGCTCTCACCGGCATCAGTGAGATGTGTACCCGAACCTGTCGCATCGTTGGAGGCGAGGAGAGGTTCTGACGTGGACGAAGTGGTTGGCGATGCCTCAGCGGATCTCGGAGAGGCACCAATCTCTCCACATATTCTCACTCAGGTCAGTAGATGTGAATGGTGTGTTGTTCTTTAGAATTGGTTGGCAAACATTTTTCTGTGCTGCAGATCTAGTTAATTGCTAACCACGGCTACTTCGAATGCAAACTGTTGTGTACCATTAGTACCCAAGATTTTGGTGAAATTGATGTGCCAAAAAACGCTTTGTCACTGAAGTGCTATTTTTTTAGCGTACATAGTAGGTTGACCCCGTCGTCCTTAGTGTCTTCCGTGGTCATCCCTATAACTCTTCCATCACAGTAGTGTTCGAATGTGTTAGAATTAGCTGTGTAACAGGAACCAAGATTGGATAACTGTTTCAAGTCATTTTTGAGTATTATACAAGATTCGAGATTCGGATATTTTTGGTGGTCCTTCTATTATGAGCCTACGAGGATCTGTTATTTCCAAAAGACTCCTTCCATGACCGGCAAAGTTGGCATTTATGTTCTTTTGGAATGAGTGCCAAGTTGCTCCTGAAGTTATTATGAGGGTATACTTGAAAAAACAATGTAATTATGGATATGCAGTTGTCGTTGAGGGACTTTTAGCACAGGGATTGAAGGAAGTTGGAAGTCGACCCAGCCTTCATGTTTCAATGGGTGCCTCATAATAACCATGTCTCATATCTCTAACGCTATGCTGAGTAGTCACTTATTTTTTATATCAATTTGGTGTTTTCTAGCCAATCCTAACAAAAAGCTTTCTAATTATTATTTTCCTTGCCTCAACTAATTCTGCTGAATGAGTGAAAAGCTATTGAACTGTGATTTCGCTCTTCTAACACTCGGGCAGAGATGCCTATTGCTTGCCCTGTCTGGGTGTACATTTTAGGCAGATCTAGAGCTCCAGAGGCGCGAAAAGCAGCTGCGAGCCACCTACGATGCACCAGCGTCTAGTCTTTTTGACTCTGTCACAAATAAGAGTAATGGGGAGATCACTGCAAACACCACTGCCACTACCGCGTCAAATTCACATCTTGATCCGCTGTCCGATCCCCTCGCACTTAACCGATTTATCGACGCTACAGAGCGTCTTCTCACTTGGCTACAGACAATGAATGATCCATGTCACGGTAATGGTGAACTATCTCACCCCTCGTTATCATCGTCGTCATCATCGCGGCCACTCAGTCATCTCGATCAGTCATGGTCACGAGTGATGGAAATTGCGGCTAGTACGACTAGCAAACGGCCGACACAGGCTGCTGGTCGTTGTGGCGCAGCAAAAAATCGACGCCAAGAATGCATCCCCTACGATTTCAATCGCGTCCAGTTGAAGCGTAACAGTCTTTGCAATAAAGATGACTACATAAACGCTAGTCACTTGGATTTTGCATCCTCTCTCGGTGAATGGTGTCCTCGATATATTCTAACTCAGGCTCCTCTCCCCACCACTGTGGCAGATTTCTGGAGTATGATTTTCGACCAGGCCTGTGAACTGGTGGTACTAGCACTCCCTCCTCGTCGAAGAACTTCTCTCCTTCCTTCCAGTCTTGATCCCTCTGAAAGCTACGCGGAAGGAGCGTATGGTGACCTTGGAGACAGTCTCAGAGTTCCTCCTCACCTTCCCCCACTCAAAATTGGCTCTCGTCTTCAAGTCGGTACGGGAGATTCCGCTCTCGAACTCCGTCTTCAAGCTGTTAAATTCACCCGTTCCGACGCCCTCTCTCAACATCCACCCACCGTGGATTCGATCTCTCAATCCACCTGTATTGAGCGTATCTTGACTCTACGAAATTGCAGTAGTCAACAGACCCGCACAATTGTCCATCTCTGCTACTCTGGCTCGACTCCAACTTCTAGTGATCCCAACTCTATCGCTTCATTCACTACATTCGTTCAGACAGCTATAGGGTTCTACAAACAACAGAGAAGTCTTATGCATCCCATAGCAGTGGTCTCAGAAGATGGTGGAGGACTGGGAGGCATGTTCATTGCCGCATCAGCAGCTGTACTTCATGCAGAAGTCCTTGGACGGATTGGAGATGTCAGCGAATTGGTTGGATGTCTGTGTCAACAGCGCCGAGGAGCTTACAGCCAATCCGAACAACTTGCGGCTACGTGCGCTGTAGTCGGGCTAGCTGCTAAGCAATCTCTAGCTCGGAGGGATATTGTTGTTGGACCGTCATCAAGCAGCACTCGAAAAATCTCTAGTAGCTGTGACGATACGGCTTTGGTTGGGAAGGAGAAGCAGAAGAAGGCGATGTCCACAGATGTACCACAGACGGGGGCGCAAGATTTCACCACATCCTTGTTTTCTGATCGACCTCTGCAGCTGTCAGAAATGATGTCAGCGCTGGGATTCGCTCCTATTCCTGCTCCTACCCCTCCACAGGTTCGTTGGCTCCCACGGTTTTTTCGAAGCCTCTTCCAGGAGTATGCAAATGCATGTGCATGGATTTTTTTCTTCCCTGTGAGGCATGCGCTCTGATGAAGCTTTTCTCTGTGACATCGCTAATTTGCCGTGACTGGCGCTAATTCTTTAACTTTTACCACCATAAACACCCAATATATAATTGCGAGCTAAAGTTGACATTCATCTATTTTGCTTTTCGTTTCTCCGTTTAGCCCACGGAAGAGTCGAAAGTTCAGCCTCTGGGCGAGGTTTCTTCGGCAACAGCGGTGGAGGGTGGAGGTGGAAGCAACGGCGTGTTCGATGATTTGCCTCCGCATTTAGTGGATCTCTCTCTAACCGAAGGCGGCGCCAGTGGATCTCCAAATGCAGGGCGTAATCGTCGTCACTATCAGGCGCGGGATTTCGTTGACAAGGCCTACAAGGAGTCACGTGACAGTCTATCCGCAGATCCCAATATCTTCGGTGACTTGAATCCGCTGCAATCGCAGTCACAACCTCCTGCGAGTGATAATTGACTTGCTGTGATGATGCTGATATTGCTTCGAGATGACATCGCTCAAACAGATTAAATAATTTGATAAACGAATTTAAGTGACATTAATGTCGATCTCTCCTTGGTTAATGTTTCACCTCCACACAGGCAAACCATACATCATAAATTCTTACTTTGTCAAGAAAGTTATACGAATTCGACGATTCTTTTTTTTTTTTTTGGCTTTTCTGAACACTTCTGGGATGTTTAAAAAAGCGTTGGTCCATCCGAAATTTTCGGCTTGTCTCAACGTAATGGCTTATTGTACCGCCCAGAGTACTACAGGTTTGCGTCAGCCCGTCAGTATGGTACCCTCTCGTCCCCTTTGCTACTTTTCCCTCGTTTTCATCGCTTTCCTTCCCCTCATCGCATGACACTGTTTAGTTGATTCAAGTTTTCTGCAAACTGTCCGGTAGCGAAGCAATGTATCGTCCAGTAATGGTTGAAGATGTTTACATTGAGTATTGGAGTGTTTTGAATAGCTCGGAAGGAGGAGTTATGGAAGCTGCTAAGTAGGTCCTATCTGTATGTATCAATGGTAAACAGTAAGCTTTGAAGTTCGCTGGTCTTTCTTGTTTCTCTTATGTGCGTTGTGTGAAATTCCCCTTCTTTGCATTGCCTGTTGACTGACACTCAATCTACTACGCCCTCCACTCTGAAAATACTACTTCACCTTCAACGAGAGTGGAAATCCCTCGACAAGGAACAGTTGTGGCTGGGATCCCTTCAACTCTTCATATGGCTTGTAAGCATAGAAGAAAAGCCTCTTTGCTCTCAGAAGGAACTAGAATTAGTTAATTTGCTGGGAGAAAATTCTACTTGGGCTTCTTACCTTAACCAACCTTAACTTTGGGAGGATCCACACCTTTTAGGGTGGAGGAGTGCTTTGATAGGTTAGTATAACTCAGAGTTACTTTAATTGAGACCAAGGTCAAACGGAGTACTGTAAGTACGCAGCAATGGGGATCACCTCGTGCCTCCACCAATCCACGCATCCTCATGTTTCCAGATCTCCCAGTTATGTTGGCCATAAAGGCGTCCACTTTATCAGCATCTGCTAAACGTGGTTAGTTCTGTCACAGCTTCACAATTTGTAACTTTCCAGTCCTTTTAGTATGTAGATAGTCCACTCTCCCCGCAAGGGTTAGAATCGTCTTTTATTTTGCCTATATTCCGGGCAATACCTCACCTTTGGTTTATGTGCTCCCCTTTCCCTCCCCGACCTGTCGTGAAGACAGCTGCAGCACTTTGGTCCTGTCCTCACTGGAGACAGTCAATAGGAAAGCTTGACGCTAGCGCTACAATCATGTAGGGGTTAAGGATGGTCGATTCAGATGCTTCGTCTTTGCGTGTGGGTTGCAGTCATCCACACTCGTCTCCTGAGCCAGTGATCGAACAGAATCCTCCCATGACGATACAAATAGCAATTGTTGAATTCGCCTTGGTTAGGTGCCCATATCCTTACTATCCGTCAACCCAAACCAATGTTCTACTGGCTGGCGTAATAACGCCAAGGGCAAGAGAAAGCCTCCATTTTCCCGTTGGCACTGTGGGGCTTGGCACTTGGTCAATTACGGCTCCCACAAACTACACGAGTGTTGCCACTGCCGTGATCAGAACATCTTAAGAAAAGCCTCCAAAATATATAATAAATGTCCTCCAAGGTGACATAATGCGTCGATGAAGTTTCATCACCATCCAACTCAATGGTTGTGCAGCTTGGTTGCGACTGGACATTGGCTCCAATATCACAATTACTTTCGTGTCGATTTCGAGAAACTTCCAGCCTAACAGACAGCCCAAGCTTCCATTTACCAGCGTGTGCCACATCACGAAAGTCAATCACAACTTGTCTGACTAAACAGTTTGGAAAAATAGTATGGAAAAACTATGGGTCGAAGGCATCCACCATACTATTTGACAACATGAGCAGTCGAGTCCAACCATCGGAAAGTTCTCCTCGGCTCTCACCCTCACCCGAGAAGTCTTAATCCACAATTCCACTTCAACTTCATTGGACTAACCAACAGTGCCTCATACTTCGTTTTGGTGGATGCTTTTCAAGGTGGTCGGAGATAGCACCTGTGCCTCCTCCTCCTCCTCCTCCTCCTTTGCGGTGGTTTCGTGACCTTTAGTGTCACGCTTAGCCTAATGAGCAAGCTGAAGGGTTCATTGTTACACTTAATTGAATGAAACTAAACAAAATCGCTAATCACAGGATGATGCATTGATGAGCCTCAAGCTTTGTCTCGGTCACCATAGCGATGGTTCCACGATCAACCTTCTGTTCCATGAGACTTACCGGCAAATTTCTCAACTGGCGGTAGCATCTACACCCACAACTATCGACCAGATCACAGGGGAGCTTTTTGACGTGAACGGTAGTCATAATCGGAGATGTCACCAACCACGTCTGTGATACGCCAAGGGACTAGCAGATCAACACTGAGCTCCACCAATGAGCATGATACTGGCCACCTTCCAGGTATCGCTCTCATCCGTACGCACTGCTACACACAGAGAAAAAGATCTGAGCTGAGCACAATACGTAAGCGTTTCATCTAGGATGTCGATTCTATACATAAAGCGAATATCAATTCATTGGAAAGGGAAGGGATAGGAAGCGCAAGTCAGTCAAGTTTTTTACTGCACCATGTATTTGGAGGTGGTCCACACACCCGGATGTTGCATCATATTGGCCCAATGCTGCGAGGCCACATGCATGCCCGAATGACCCATCTTCAGACCCCCGATTATGCCTCCTTGATTGTGGACGAGAATGTCAAAGGAGACAATTTCCAACTGTTCCTTGGGCACATTAAATGCGAACCGATCGTCCCACACCGGTTCAGCAGTTTCAGTTCGCACGGAAGTTCGAAAGAGTTTACCCACCTTCTCGGTTATCGCTACAGGCTCTTTACGAGAGGCATTTGACTTGGAGCCCAAGCGCATTGATCCCATGGCCGAGAAGGGTGAGAACTTCTTACAGATGCGTGTCTTCTGCTGCACACTCACCCACACCTGCATTAAGCTGCCGTCCGGGGCGTACATCTCTTTGCCTTTGATGATCTACAATCAACAATGTTGCTTGTCAGCTCTGGTCACCACTTTGGTGTAGAAGGATCCACGATCAAGATAAGGTCAAGCTTCCAGGTACCCTAAACATTGCAATGGCCAAGTCTGTAGAGATTCACAACGGAAGAACCGTGGAGCCTCTGCTGAACTTTAACAGGACTAGTCTCCGAATTACCCTCTCTCTATAATACTTTGCCTTGTTCCATACTACTTATGGGTAAACAAGGAGCGGCAATCGAGCGATTATCACTCTTGTCACCCAGTTGGTTAAGAGCTTAGAAAAGTGTCCATCGTGGTTCGAAAGGGCTACTCCTGACTCTCATCAACACAAAAGGGAATTAAAGGAGAAGACAGACTGAGGTAAAATGAGCTTACAGAGATCACAATCTTCCCCAGATTGGGCTCGAACTTCAACCCAATCTCCAGTGTACCGTAGTAGGGACGCATCTCGGGCACACGATTGATGAAATGCCATCCTTCCAGTCTGCGAATGATGAAAGGTCTTTCGGATTGAGGCAACTCCGGTTCCGAGTCGTCGCACTCATTTTGCAGGTTCGAACTTTGCTCCCTCTCCTCCTTTTTTGGTTGACAAAGAGATGATTTTAAAATGCGTTTTAGTTATTACTACTGGGAGCCTTTTGGTCTCCCATAATCCGGTCTTCAAGCTGGTAGTGGGTTTGGAGAATCTCCTGTATTATTAGTCTACGTGATTATAAAAGAGCATTGTAGGGGATCTGTGTCTTAAAGGGAGGAAACTGTTAAATTGATAGCCTTCCTCCCAAGTGAAAGCGCAATGTCATGTTTAGGCTCAATCCGTTTTGATTCATACTACTTATAATTAAATTAGGAGCAGGACTTAGCAACTAATGCACGTAACGGTGTTCTTTTAGGAAAAGTTCTCAATTAGACATACTGGTTTTGGTGTGGATGGAGTTGTAGCCAACTCCTTTATGGTATCCAAGTGTGCCTTCACCTCTGCATTGGCTAGGCTCATTTCTTGAACTGAAACGCTCCTCATGAGCTCCGGATCTTGCAGTTCTTCGTGCACGGCCTCGCTATTGCATATGGATTGCTAAAAAGCAAAGTAAAATCTCTTGTCACTTGTCACCCACTACGCATTTTATTGTTCTCCTGGAAGTAGCTAACCTCTGATCCCGTTTTGGCTTCAATACATTCTATAATGCTCAAGAAAAGCATCATTATTTAACTGTTGAGGAGGGGAGGAAAAAAACAGCCCTTCTCCTTCCTTCGCTCAGACTGTGTTTATTTAGCCTACTGAGTATGGTTAAAGCTCAGCAATTAACGCTTTTATGTGTTTTGAAGCAAAGAGTCCGGATTTTTCTGCTTCCTAAGGTCACCGTACTAAAGGGGCAGCAAAATGGTACAAGGTAGTCTCTACTGATAAAAGTTTAACCAAGGAAAGCTTCACCTGAAGTTGGCATCAATGCAAGCGGGGAAGTCTGGCTAAACAAGAAAAAGAAGCTAACCTCCAGAAGTCAAAAAAAGTTTGGATACAGGCACATCTGGTTCTGTCTGACTATCTGCCCACCGACTAATCTCCCTTCTTGTTATCCAAATTTTTTTACCCAACTGTGTCCACCGCCTACTTTGTCTGCGATCCATGTGGATGGCTAAAGGGTGATAGCTATAGCATGGAGGTGGAAGAAATGTCAAGATAATACGGAGAGTCCAGCTGAACGTGATGCATCTACCTTGAAGCCGTTCTTCACCCCGATTTAACCATCTGGTTGAGGACATCCATCGATGGTGCTTTCCACTACCGCAAAACACACCCTTGTCAAATGCCTGTCAGGATGTAGCTTCGGAAATGATTTAAAGTTGATTGGTGAAGCTCACGGACGTACAACTTACTCACGCAAACTCAACTGATAGGTGGTGAAATGAGGGTGCAAGGCAGGAGAAAAGTAGGGTCGAGGTCAGTCGGGAGGAGTATGTCACCACTCTCCCCCACATATTACACCAAATCGCCTCCACAAACTGTACCATAAAGTAGTTTGAGATCTCTTGACCACCCAACGTTTCTCTGGATAGCCTTCAAGAAACTAAGGCGTGGAACATATTTTGCGCTATTTTCAAATGGCCGAATTGCTTCCTGTGTCTCCGACGAGGGAAGAGCTAAAGGTGTGAAGATGGAAGGACAATGCTTGGCATTTCATGCTGATAGCCCCCACCAACAGGAAAGTAGAGAGCATCGGGGTAGCCAAGTTGTTCGCCTTGTGACATATTGTACCTCTCAGGAGCTTGTGGAATCAATGTGATTTTTTCGAAGAAAATAAAGAGATCGAGAAGTGCTCTTTTCTGTCCTCCTGGGTCTTTCTTTACCGTTTCATCAACTGTCGGTTGAATTGCATGAATGCGCTCTGTGCTTGCCTCCTTCACGACCCAACCTTAACGCATACATTTCTCCCTTAGCATTTGACGAGGATGTTATACGCGGTAGCTTCCACGTAGCCTCGAGCGGTGAAGAGCTTCTAGGTAGGCGCATCACGTTTGGGTGAACCTTTCTTCCTTGATTTCTGCTTCTTGCTTCAAAGGACTGACGATGAATATATCATGAAGAAGCGATGAAGCATTCCTCTCCACCTACTTCAATTGAGAGTGAAAGGTCGTGAAAGCCACTAGGGAATGTAGCGTCACACGCTACGCCTGAGGAGACAATGGTCGACATGAATGATTAATAATTGGATGAAAAGTGACCCTTGACCTTTGTGTTTCTAGCATTCGTAGAGCGATCAAACCTATTAGCTGACAATGCTTGTGTGTGTGGTGGATCTCGAACGCAACGGCCGCGTGCCTTTCAGCAGTTTTTCCTTGTCGGTTAAATTTACCACTTGAATACGAAGGATCTCGGTGTGGACTTGTTCTACCCAAGAGTGTTCCAGAGGAACTTCTCACTTTTTACTTTTGCATCCTCTTTTGAAAGAGCTAGGCATGACAACACAACACAACGAGCTGCATGCTGGAAAACCTAGCTGCGAGAATATCCTCTTCACACTTTCTCTCTATCAAGGCATTTCTCCGAGCTCCAAGTAGTGTCGTCCATCACCTTTTCTCGACGTTCGATTCGGACAAGCACCTGATGCAGACGTGGAAAACATGATAACATGGGCACGGAATTGGTCAGTGTTACGGTCTTTGCTCTCAGAACTATGGAATTCTCGTTTCAAGTGAGAAGACTTCAATTGCATCGAAGATTATCTCAAGGGAGTAATTTTTTCCCTTGCGTATTGCCTTTTACAGGTTGTTTTGTCATGTGATCATCTTAGAATTGCATGGCCAGAATTCTTTACCCACTCCTTTAAAAACATTTACTGTTTTAGGGATCTGTGGACTAGCAACTGACAGGGGGTTTGGAAGTGGGTCAATGTAAAGCTCGGAACTGTAACCCTCTAGGCGAATAAGCCAATTAGTTTCTACCTTAGTGCTTCAACGTTAATAAACCATTTCCAACGACACCAAAATTCTGCCTGATCCTAGAGCATCGACATCGCTGTCAATTTGATCCCTAGGCAATTAACTTCCTTCTTAGATAAAGTAAAGGTGCCGGAATGCATAAATTTAATCCATAGGGAGTTGGAGACCCCGTTAAGTAACTGGAGGAGGAACTCACCAGCTCTTCCATCTCCGCGTCCTGTCCAGGTATCGGTGAAATCGTACCTTCAAGCCATCTAGTTACAGCCTCTTTTTCTCCCCATGGCTCTTCTTTTGGCAATTCAATTTCCACCCTTTGCTTTACCCCCTCCTCCTTCTTTTCTTCCTCCTCAGTCTTGTTCCGCTCATTCTCCTCTCCATTCTGCTGGTCTGCGTTGCCTCCAGCCTCTTGAGCACCTGTAACTTTTAGACGTCGTAGTGGCTTTTCTGGTACCACTTCACAAAACAGATTTGGAGAGTTTAGAGAGTATTTTTTGGCTTTACATAAGTCACCTGTTAGGCGATTGTAAAAACACACCGCATTCCCTCCACCCAAGTGCCAAGATGTTGCTTGAATCATGTACATCGTAAGGGCAACTTCACACACACGCTTGTTAGGCAACTCTCAGTCTCCTTTAATGAACTAATTGTGAATTAGCTGACTTACTTAAATACCTCCTGTCCTGCTTAAATTCACCTTTTATAGGCAAATGATTAAGAATAACGACAAGAGGCATAAGAGGTTATGGAGTCAGAAACAGCATGTCGAAAAGGTAGGTCATTTAATTTCTAGCGAAAAAGTAATCAGGCCCCTAAAAAAGTGAAATTCTGCAGCCTTCTCTGCTTTCGTAATAAGCCATGTTGATCAGCCGAACATGCTACTTAATAACATACAGAAGGGGTGGGAGGCTACTAGCCTGGTCCAAAGGTCATTCCGCAGGGCAGAGGTGTAACCTGCGGCGATAGAAGTGACCGCTCATTGTAAACAAACAAGGCTAAATTAAAGGTCAAGTCCTTACAGATAATTAAAAAAGCCAAAATAGTATGGTCGAACGCGCTACTTACTAAGATACAGAAGGAGTGGAAGACCACTAGTCTAGTCCAAAGTCCATGTTGCAGAGAGGTGGTGTGACCGTGTTTTCAAGCACACTCAGTTCAACAAAATGTCAAATCTCTACAGTTAGGTTAGATGAGTTTATCACTCATGCGTTTTGCAACAGAAAACCTGTGATCACGTTACAGTATCACAACGCATGGGAACCTGACGTCTCAGTCTTCGCGAGGCTGCTTATGGCATCTGGCTTGTCCTGATATGACCTGCGGCTCTGGAGCATTGCATCTGGTCCACTTTTGCAATCAATTGGTTTGAACATCACCAAGACAACGGTACAACCCTACTGTTATGCATCAGTTTAAGCACTACTTAACTCCGCCCTTCCGCTGTTCATGAGGTCCTACATCCTTGTCCACCGCTAAAACATCTCCGACAATTTTCCCTCCCTTTTTTTTATCTAGCACTCCGAGAAGTGCATTTACATGGGCAATATTTGCGATTACACTAATGGGGGGCACAACGTCGGTGATGTGGCGGTCGGTCATGCACAGGGCGTCGCTCTCGCAATATTTCTTTACACCCGTCCCTATGAGACTTAGTGCTGTCACTTTGTCCTCTGGAAAAAGGGATACAAATTTCATAATTATTGGCGTCTGACTTACCCATTTTAACACCATTGTCGGTCAATTTTTTGTGGATCTTAACCAATGGAATCCTTGCTTCACCAATCAAGTCCTCCCTCGGTGCCTCAGGAGGCTTGGTGGGATAACGCTCAAACACCCTAAAAACCACCTCCAGGCGTTTTAATAGTCGATTTTGAAGTCCCTGTTAAAAGAAACAAAAAGCTTTCAAAGTGTATGACTATAATAACAAGATGATTGTGTGGATGACCTCTGCATCAATATCCACTGGGATGCAGGGTCAGGTGCGTCTTCTTCAATTCATCGTCGAATGCAAATACAGAGGTTTCATGGCCAACGCTGGGGGAACATTTACACCAGTTCAAAGCTTTGTTTTGGTCATTCTCTACGTCATTTGTTGAAATAAGTGACCTTACAAAAGTCCAAAACAACACTATCCAGTGAGTTCTAACCTTATTAGGTCTAGTTGCCCCTGAAAACTGAAACAACAAAATTCCAAAACCCCATTGCCGTATTTTCGCCTCTCAACAACATGCTGCCTTCAACACAAGTGATCACGTGATATTCCATCGCTCTAGTGCAACAGCCTTCCCCCCCTTAACCAAATTTCTCAAGTCCTTGCAAGTCACATCAAATCAATGTCATGACAGTCAATTCTGTTACCTAACGAGCTTAAGTTTAGAGCCAAGATACCTTGTATTGTAGATTATGCTACTCATAGAGTCAAAAAATGGATAAATTTTATTTAACAGAGAATACTCTGTACCTGGTCTGCTGTCTTACATTTAATTACTCCATTCAAAGCACCTTTAGATGGGAACACCTATTAAGATTTACATGCTACACATGTGTGACGCCAGCGGATTTCTTACTAATGCATACACTTTTCCGAACAACTTTCATAAATAAAGAAAGTTACATACATCAAAGAAAAAATTCTCATTCCACATAGGTTTGCGAGTTCTCCAGTAGATCGATGAGGAGGAAGCGTCGGTGGTGTAAGTTTTTCCCGTCGTCTTCTGTCTCCCATTCAAATGCTGGGTCACATTTTGATTGGAGGCAAGTTTATTTAGCATACTTAGTTTTGGTCGTGGTAGGACGGCTTTTTTATTGCTCCCACACCTCTCTACCGTCACGCTGACCCGTGCATTCACCAATACCTCAAGGGGGTCCCGTGGACGCAAATGATTGGCTCCCAGCAAGGTCACCCTCAAGGTCTCACTATTAATGTCGTAACTAAATGAGCAAGAAGAAATTACCACTTCATTGACACAGGAGCATTTTAAATAAGGAGATGGCGTTGTAAGGAAGCGATTTCTCTTAGTCATAAATAGAAACACTTCGGTCTATCGGTACGTCGTATTTTGTTGTACTTGCTCTTTGATAAGTGTGGATCGAGCTTTCCTGCCTCATGACTTTAAGGTACTGCCTAAAAGCGGTCCTGATGATAAATTGCTCAAGGAGACCTGCATCATATTAAGGTGGATTACTCCCGGGAAGCCACCGAGACTTCGTGTGTCATTTATAACTAACTTAGTGACTGGTAAATCACGTCGTTTGTGGTGAGAGATTTGGTGCATGCATCACAACAAGATGACTAGCTTTGAAGATTACCTCTTCTGCCTTAAAGAGGTGACCTTGCCAAAGAATTGCTTGCTGAGTAACTGACTGGCACGCAATGAGAAGTGGCTATGTGGATCATCTCATTGATTAGCCTTCAAGGTCACACACTTACGGGGTATCCTTTCAATTATCTCCAAACGACTCACCTGCTTTCTGCATGAAGTTTAATTACAGGTGCGATTTTTCACTAGATGTTGCCCGCTAGATGAAGGAATTAGTTAAAATCAGACGCCTGATAGAATAGAGGTATACGAGGGTCCGTAAAAACTCTTCCTTCAGATAGAGTTAGAACAAGAGAATTAGTTAAATTTTGTTCTTAAATAAAATATTAAGGGCTGGAAATAGAGGGGAGAAAGGAGAAAGCGAGAAGGGATAGAAGAACTGCCTCAAACTCATCCACATCTTCTGCGATCGCTTCAACGCTCTAGTTAATGATAAGTCCTCATGACTTCTACCTACCCTCCGTCATCACAATAAAAGCCCTAAAGGCACATACACGAGTAGGAACGTAATAACACCCAGTTGATGATCAACTCCATGATCCTGAAGACGTCCACGACGATCGGCAATGAGACGCTCCATCTCCTGCTTGCGTCGCCATTCTTCATCCGCCTTCTCGACCTTGCGACGAAGCGCCTCGAAGGATTTTTCACTCTCGTGCTCAGCGATCCGCTTTTGCAGCACTTCCTGTGGGATTAGGGTACCCAGCGGGTAATGACCTAAAGCAGTTGAATAAGATTATCCATTATGATACTAGATACAGATATAGACCTGTTCCTTTTGCAAAGGTACAAACAGTACAGTCGAGGGAGCATTAATGGGCCCTCAGTGGAATCCTATGTCTCCGGACTTTGGCCGTACCCCTCATTTACGTGCCTAATCATCAAGGAGGGAGAAAGTCCCTCATTTGCTCTGGAGCATATTGGAAGATCTCACTGACATTGACAATATTGGACAGTTATGCCTTCAGTAGGCTATCCCTTCAAAGTAACTTAGCATCTCTACCATTGATCGACATAGTGGATGGTAAGGGTTGAGTTGACTCAATGGCCGTGGGTAGGCATTCCATAAAATCTGGGTTGTGACGTCACGCACCGCGGTTCCATGATCCTCCCAGTGACCCCACCTGTAACGGCTAATTCTCAGGGCGTACAAAAATGTGAGAGAAACAAAGAACATTGTGAAGGATGGAGAGTTCTGGGGACTTACTGAGGTCGGTCTGGCTGTCATGTTCAGCCTTGGTATTGGATAATTTTAATGAACTGAAGCTCATACGTTTGAAAAACGCCATGGTGGTGAAATGAGCGTCTACCGCACTCTCACACACACACACCACTCATATGACTCGTTGATTTGTGGCTTAATCACACACTCACCCACATAAAAGCACAAACATGCAACACCAATCGGGAGGGTCTTACGTGTCACATGTGCCAGTTAAAGAATTCTCTCTCTCTCGCCTCCTGCTTAATGTGCCACATGAGTGCCAGTACAAGTAGCTTGCATCAGCCTTGAAGCGACATTTGTATCCCTGAGTGAGTTTTGAAAGGATCGAACTGTGTCAATCATTCAGCTGTCAGAAAGATGCAAAAGTTTTGACTGTCACCATCCTCTCCTGCTGTGAAGCCTTTGTCAAATGTTAGGCGTCACATAAATGACGGGGTAAGTTATGAAATTCAGTTAATCACTGGCACCGGGTGATACAGACCCGGCCTGTGCCTCGAAGATCGCATACGAGGTGTGGCCTAACGTCTGCCATCGGTTTTCGGGAAGGTGAAATTCGACAGCTGAGGAGCTACTTCCACTCTACCAAATGGGTTGTGGAGACTTCGCTGGCTGAGCGATGCCATACACACTACTCTTTGCCATCTTGATCACATTACAGTTCCACCCAGCCGTCGAATTGAGTTCCACTCCGTCGTCCATAAACTCACCGAGGCGTGAATAGGGAAAAGTAAGTTCGGAATCCTACTTTTGCATTTTATGCCAGATTGTCAATTTGATTTACTCGACGGAAATGAAAGGCTACAAACTTGGAAGGCTAGCTTGGCTTTACTTTTCCTAATCGCTTTGTCAGAAACTTTTACCTGCCATCTTTCAGGCCGATAATTAAGTTCAAGAGGGTAAGAATCGGGAGCATTATCTAGAAACCCTTTTATTTGTACCTACTTATCATCCAACTGGGAAGAGAAGAGGGGTAAATTGAGGCTTTCAGGAGACTCATCACAAAGTTTTATAACAAGTCATAACATAAGAACCTATGTCTGTAGAATGTAATTTGAGAGTCGACTAAAGGGCACGTTTGTAAATCAGGGTAAGCTATTATTAGTTTATATGGTCCAGTAGAAAATTACAACCTTACCCTGGCGGACTGCTTTAGTAAGTTTAATCCACAATCATCCCTTATAGACCTATGATGACTGCAGCTACTATAAAAGCTTCCTATCCAACCTTTTAGAGGTTCAGGTACATAACTCTCACTCATCTCTGCCTGATTGGCTCATTATAAATGTGAGATGTGCTCTAAATGTACCGATGCCTCCTCGAAGGCCAAGATCAACCAACTACCATAGCTACGCGTAACAGAGATTTTAGACACTATCTACAAGGCTTATCCGTGCTCACCGCAGTCTCCTTTGCTGACTCATCCACATCGATCGATAAAGATATCTGTTCTGCGGCCTTCGCCTATTGATTATCTGATTGGGCGATCGATGGGATCCAGGCCACTCTAACACATGAAGACTAGGCCATAACAGATGACGACTCAGGTTAGAGCATTCAAGCTGCCATTTTTCTTGATTGTAAATATTTTCAATGAACTGCCTTTAACAGCGTCTTTAAAGTGTATAAATGATGTTCAAAATGTTGTGAACCCTTCAATGACCGCCAAATTGCTCAAATCCTCCTACAGGTGTGAATTAAAGGAATTGGAAGAAGCTAGCCGACAGGTGGGGCATTTTCAGAATAAACAAAAGTTCTCGCCTTAGGAAGGATCAAAGAAATACAATTGAAGCCAGTTGTCAAAATGTTAATCCAGAACAACCCAACGAAGCTGTCTGAGTTGATCCTAGTGATCGGCCGATTTGGCTCTTGGAGAGGGATGTAGATCATAAAGAGTTATCTTATTATAGACAAAGAACCACTTGCCATTCTTCCATGATAGGTTCTGCGGCTTCCAAAACGCCTCACTTCAATGGTTGCATACAAAGTACATCAGCTTAAGGGATAGGCATAAGTCTGTTGATACACCGAATTTCACATTCTTCTACGCTACATTCTCCGCACTTAGAAGTCGCTCTTCCATAAAAACGCCTTTTGAATATGATGGGTGCGATTCGAGGATAGCAGCCTCATGAACCCAAATTGAGTTAAAGTGGTGAGGTAGAAAGGGAGAGAGGAATAAATAGATAGAGTAATGAATGGATGGGTAGATAAGTGACGGATGGATGCAGGACGAGTGAGTGGACGAATGAGCGCAGAGGAAGGTTGGAAGGAATCCATACGGGACAAGTGGATACGAAATAAATGGATATGGGGTAGAAGGGTGCTAGCTGGATATAATAGATTCAGTGTAGATGGACGAATTAACGGATGGATATGGGACGAATAGATAAATACGGTGCAGATAGATGGACGGATGCATACATGATGGGTGAATGGGTACAAGGTGGAAGGATGGGTACGGGGTAGATAAGAGCCAAATGAGTAGTTGGATACGGAATAAATGGGCGTGAGGTGGATGGACGTGTAAGTGTATTCGGGTTGGATGGTTATGGAGTGAATGGATGATTGGCCACAGACTGGATGATTACAATGAATAGATGAACACATAAGAGATGGATGAACGCAGGACTGATGAGTGGATGAATCAGTGCAGGAAGGAAGGGTGGAAGGATAAATGAGGGATGGTTACGGAATACATAGGCTAGTGGATAAGGAATAGATGGATGGTTGGGTACGAAAAGGATGAGTGCGGAATAAATGAGCGTACAGTGGATGGATGAACGAATAGATGGTTGGATAAATAGATTTGGAATGGATGAATATGGAATGAATAGGGGATTGGCTACGGAATCGATGAATACAACAAATGGATGGGTGGAGACGGGATACACTGATGCATGGTTGAATGACATCTGTCTCCTAAGCTTTTAATTCCAATTTCGCGGTTTAAGAAGAGTAAACACCATAAAAGCTACCTTTTACTAGTTTAATCGTGGAATTTCCCTCTCAAAGCACATTTATTTAAATCCACCTCCCACGTGGAAGAAGTGAGTGGAAGGAAGAAGGAAATCGTAGAGACGGAGAAATACTGGTGAAAATTTTGCATTGTCCTCACCGGAATTTAGTTGCAAAAGTCACTATCTTCCAAGTAAATCTTTGCTGGACCATTAACAGCCGCCATGCTTGAAGGCCTTAAGTGAAAGGCTTTGACCGGAAATCCAATTTTTTTGGCCATTCAAAAGGCCACGCAATAAAATTTTGAATTAAATACAATTCTTCTTAAGAAAAACATTTGAACCTCTTAAGATTTCTTTCCCATTCAAAAAACCTTCAAATTCTCTCCCAGTTCTGCAGAACTCGGTGGAATCTTGTGGGGAAGGACGAGAAAGTGAGAAATGACAGCCTGAAATATGCCTTCAAAGCCCTCTGCCGAATAAGAGTCTTGCACATTTTTAAGCGTCTCACCACCCTCTCCACCACCACTTCCCACCCTAATTTGCGCTTCCAGACCCAACGCAACAACCCCACAAACCGTACAACCCATTAGAGATCACTGCCCATCCCCCCTCCCCCCCCCCCCCCCAGAAGTGGAAGTTGACTCAGGAGAACGTCAACTCAAGAGGGGACGCATCGCCTTCAGCGTCGCCAGGTTCGACCCCGACCAAGAGGGACAAAGAAATTTGTTGGTGCCCACTTCAAATGACAAAGTCGAGGTAAAGGCCACGCCGATGCACTAGCATGTAACCTTTGCTAAGCGAGTGACCCCACCCTTCACATGAAGGTCCACCCACCAACCATTTCTGCGAAGGAAAGAACCAAACTCTTCCTCTGCACAAAACCCTCCATGCTCTGAGTGGATTCAGAAGGAGTGGTCCATCAGCCGGTCGGCAAAAGGCGCTCCCTTTCAACGACAACTATGGATCCCAGCCTTGATCGAAGCTTGAACTTGCACAGCACTCATCTTAGGGTCATCTCTAACCGTCTCAACTTCATGTGCCTTGGATCATAAAGACATCTAACACCACTGGCGTGTGTTGATACGCCACAAATACACGCTAATCCCCGTGGAATGAGCCCATTCAATTCAAACCAAACGTTCCTAGCCGCGTCTACGTAAAAACCCACCTCCGACGACATTATTTGCATATATTATCGTGCGCGCCAAACGAACCACACAACTCAATAAATAAATAAATACAGTTGAATAGGGAAAACTCACTGCCTTGTTGTCTCACGCAAAACTAAAATTAATGTCCCCGCAACTAATCACTTAAATGACGTGAAAGTTTCCAAATGAATTAGATTCAGATTTATGGTGAGATTAATCAAAATTCAGGAGCTTTAATTGGCCATTTCTAAAGCACATCAAAATTTAGAAAATATTTGTCTTCACCTTCTCGAAGACCACCAAAAGACTGCTTTGCATTGTAAGTTTTTTAACATCCCAACTGATTAATTTCATTCGCATCGAGGCTAATTTGCTAAAAAAAATTTTGCCTGACTAGACGCACTTGTTGACAACAAAACGCGCTATAGGAATAGATGAATCGTATATATTGTTGCATGCGAAGAAAGTACACAAATTTAACGTGACCTCATGAATGACCACTGGCGTACTATTTTGTCCTCCCTACACCGTCTCATTTTCGTCCCAATCGTAGGAATTGGGCACGTTTACTAAGACTATATGGGGAGGAGGCGATGTAGCGCTGGATCAGCTCCTTCAGATCTCGCATCTGCTCGAGATAGTCCTGCAGCAGAGCCTCAAACTCTGCCGCCGATGCGGCCTCTACGGCAGCCTCAGAGACGCCACCTCTGGATCCGTGGCTCCCCAACGAAGATGCCTGACTACATGGCATGGTGGCAAGGCAGATCATCAAAACACCGAAGAGAGTTAGACCTGTCCACCTATGTATGCATAAAAAAATACCGAATGTCGATGCTTTATTCCCAATTATTCGATTTAATCCTTATCAGTTGTGGAAAATATGAGCCTTTTAACGAAGAGGCTCGCGCATTTATATGTCATTTCTCTCTTTTTAAAACTATTAAAACTGCCAACAGTTTTGGATGTGGGTAAAAGAATCTGGGAAAAGTGTTCACTGTAGTGGAATGAAAAAGGAACGCAATCGTGAGTAAAGTAGAGTTCATTAACTAGAAATAAATTTAAAAAATTATTCAAAATACGATTTTTGCTGACCTTTTGTTTTAGTCCTTCGCGCTCACTTCATTTTCTCCTGTAAACACTCCACTAGTTAATAAGGATGGGGTTGTTCTAGCAGAAGTTACTTCGGCTCTAATCATTTCTAACAAAGAGGATTTAAAGTCTGTTTTCTACTTAACAAAAGTGTTTGTAAATGGCACTCCGATTACCCAATGTTAACGAAAAGCGATTGTTTTGGGGAATTTTAGAAGCAAACTTATGAGTTTTCGTTAGCGCATTTAATGTGTGATTTTGGTGGTCTTAAGTGCACGGCTGTGATTTCCATAACAAGGAAGCAGTGAGGTTGTACAATTTTTCTCCTGACTAAATGCATCACTGAGTTACCATGAGGTGATTGATGTCTCGTGTAATAGTTTGTGTCACTTTCGATAGAGCAAGAAGTTTTGTAACTTCCCAGGAATCAACACCCACACTCGCCTGTACTTGACTATTCTTTTTTAGCTGCATAAAGAAGAGGAATCGTGTTCCCTAACTTGAACTCTTCTTGAAATGCTATATCAAGCCCTGTTGCCATATGCAAGGCTTTGGGTTTTTCCAACTTCAATAGGTCTTTCTGACGCAAATTAACCAAGGAGGTTAATTGAAACGGTTTTGATTTGGCTCATCTGTCTTCTCAATAGGGTTAGGTAGGTCGGTGGTGCAATTGTTACTACGAGGTGGTCATATTGGGGCGTGATGAAATCTTCCACCTTTTTAAGCCTAACAGCGGTGATCGAAAGAGTCTCCACTTTATCGTAGATTGGACAAATGACTCAAAGTAGCCGCCCGCTACAACATCATCGTGCTGCAAATTTTAAAGTTCAAAAGATATCTATAAAATTATTTTCAAACACTTTAGCCAAGTTCTTGAAGCTTCAGGGGCACTTAATTAATAATAGCAAAAAAGGGAAAAAAAACGAAAAAAATTGGATCTTTTTGGATGAATAAATGCGCCATCACAGGAGGTGACGTGATGGTGGGAACTTACTTGTTCATGTCTTCGTGCGGAACTACCGAATGGAGGTGATGAAGAAGTAGTGAGTCGTTAAATGCCTTGAGCGTGGTCTTATATATATATATATATATGTGTGTGTGTGTGTATGCATCCCCCCATGCCAATTCCATAGGTGAGTGGGGGGGGGGATGGGATGGGGGTGGAGGAGAGGCTAGAACAGCCTGGACCAATCAAATACACGCATCCAAACTCCCTCCCCACAAGGCTACATGTGGGACAATTGTACTGGCAAAAATGGGAGGTTTTGGATAGAAACCACCCATTAAAATTAAATTATTTGGAAGACATTTCAACCCGGATAATGGGTGGTTCTTGTTCCCTGCGAAATTAGACGATTCTAATCAGTTAAGTTTTGCTGCCTCACTAATTTTTTTAATCATCTTACGACAAATTATGAACTGTGGAGGAAACTTGGTTTTGGGACTAGTTTCATCAGATTTCTTAGAGAAGATTCCGGCGAATTTTTAGTTGAACAAATGCTAGATGCTTAAAATATAGCACTTTCTAGAGAAGTGGCGATTAGGTAAAATGATTTACAACAGCATTACCGTTGGAAAAGTTTCCCTAGCACCGAAAGCGAATTCTGGGCTACTAAAGCTCACTGACTAACGCATTCTTTCTTTACTTCATTCACCCATCAACCCATCACTGGTTGCCTCAAGCGTAACTATCACAGATGATCAAAGTTTCGTGCAGAATCAGAATTTTCCTTTCTGCCTTTGCTTCCATCTCGAGAATCAACAAAGCCTTCTCCGTCGGGTGGTTAAGCTCCCTTAAAGGGATTCGTTCAAAAATGCGCTCTATTTTTGGAGTGACCCTAAAACCAAGTATTGTTTACTACTTAGGAGAAGATAATAGCCACTTTCCAATTATCATAACCACTCACCGCCAAGGAATAAAACCGAATTTTTGCTTACAATCCTTACTTTGCCTAAATTATCCCCAACAATATGGATTTCTGAAGGCATTTTTTGATGTAATTGGTGGGTTGGCCGATAATTATACATCAGAGATTCAAAAGACGCCCGACTGTTTGATGTCGTTTTTTGCCCCCCGCATTTGGTCCAACATGAATGCATGAAAATTGGGTGCTATGGCGAATAGGATAATCTGGGTGGGAGAGGGGCAATTTCTTCCTTGTGAGATTGCTGAAGCAAGCGGACACCTTCTAGACACATCCGGATAACCATAGTGCAAGATCAAAGCATCAAATCCGGAAACTGAAGTGACTGTATGGTATCTTTTATCGGAGGCTATGTAACAAGTCACCACCTCCGCTTTTATTTTAGGGATAGACATCAATGCTTCATTAAAGCGTGTTGTTGCCACGGGTTACTGTTATCCGTAGATCTCACATTTCTCTCTGTCTTATCACGTCGTCATCTGAGGTGAGAATGAAATGTGGGAGACTTTTTTATAGACCGGTTCACATTTTACTTTCCGAGGAAAAGTTCTGGGGTTGTGTGGTGTGAGGTAGGAGATCCAATGCATCCGTTCGAATGCTTAGGTGGTTAACCTTTAGGGCTATTCTAAAGCAGGAGCCCTCCTTACATAGACTTTGAGTTGGCCGTAAAGATAGATCTCAGCGTTAAAAGATCCTGACAACTAAAGAGTCAGTGCTCTTATCTCGTTCCCTCCCTATCCAGCGTTGTAATTCCTTCTTCCTCTGATAAGAAAATTAGGTGTCTGTAAAACTCTTAACTGAAATACACCATTGATGGGTATTTTGTGATCCCACAGTCCTAGTTTTGAGCACGTACTACTTATATCCTCACACAAGTAATTAGTAGCACTTCAGCAGTGCATTAAAAGTGCCTTTTTGGCATTCATAAAGTCCAATTTCTCATTCCAAATTCACTCAGATTAGTATCAAACTGAGTATCTCGCCTAACAGTTTCTTTACGATTAATTTGTCTCCACAAAAAGTAATTTTTACCAATGGTAAATGTTGTTGTCTAGTTGCAAGACGATTTGTTATTTGTACTCTATGAAGAGTAAAACGTGCACACACAACTTTAAAGTACAAAATTTTCGATCTAACTTTAGATTAAGTCATTGAGGTGTCAAGTAACCATTTTTGTGACTCCAAATGAGATGCCTCGTTAGCTGACAGCCAAGTTAAACTTCCCCTTTTACGTAAAAAAAACAAAACCACAAGTGAAGTATACCACATGCTGTTCATAGCTTATCAATGTTTAACATAGACCTTAAATCTTTAAGTAGTCAGCAACACCTCAACCAATTCGAAGGAACTGCGCCCGTTTGACGGTAGGCAGGCTGTCCTGCTCAATGGAGGGCATTGGTGGCACAGGATAGCGCCAAACGCTTTTGGCACGACCGGATGTAGGCTCATACATAATGAAACGCTCCGGTTGAATTGAAGGTAGATATTGATAGGTCTCTCCAGGCACTAATTCCTCATTTTCTCCCAGAAATCGGCTGATTGTCATTCCTCCACTTGGCAATGTCAAATACCCAAGAAGGCAAACCAAAGCGAGCCAGCTTTGAGTACATCTATAGTTAATGCATATAGACATGGAGTAAAAATGAGTTCAGTTAACTGACGTTACTATTAGAATAAAAACTACTTCAAGCAGTGGGTAAAAAAGGCATTCTTGCAAAAAGGTGTGCAATGATCAGTTTGAATAACGGTTCTTCATTGTCTAAGCAGTCAGTATGCATAATTGCCCCTTAGATTTTGCCAAGGAAAAAAGCTTTATTCTTTAACTACTTTACCGCACCGTTCCCAGATGATTTAATTTCTCGAGGGGATCTTATGGGGTGTTTTTTACAATCTTTCCTTTGCTGTTTGCGTTAGCCTTCGATGAAGGATCTAGTTGCTACCTGCTGCCATGCTGCCAAAGTCTGCATAACCTCACCAAACAGGATAACCGATTCATTTAGATTTATGCTTGTACGCCCTATTTTTACATTCTACAAAATAAATCACCCCACTTGGATGCTTCGCTTCCTCTCCTTTTAAAATAATCCAGGTGTCATATGTAAGGATACAAAATAGATAAACTTACGAATACCAATTGGTCATTTTAACCGGAAGCCGAAAACTTTGAAAGGACTGAAAAATTTTCCCTTTTATACCCAAGCTAAGCTCCCCACACTTCCCCACCAATCCCACGGTGACGGTAAATGCGGCAACACCACCGTCTCGCACCATTTTCCGCGCCTACTCCTCTTCCTCTTCCTACTATCTCTATACATAACAAAATATTCTGTTTTTTTTTCATGCGCAGGGTGCAGAAAAGAATCTCGTATTTTATTACCGATTTATCTTTAGGATTATTAGATAAATTACAGAGTCGTCTAGTCAGACGACGCGTTTGTTTCAAAAAGGATTTTTAATTATTTTACAGCGTTCTTTATGTTTCACTGCCGGATCCGAAAGCGAAATGTCTAAAAGTGGCCTTGACTTCGTTTAAGCGAAGTGCTACTCCAAACTCTTTTACTTGCTCCCAGTTTGACGTTTGGACTCGCTCTGTGGTGTTAAAGCACTTTTTCTCATGATGTTATGAAAAGCATCGCTTTCTATCACTCCCTGTAGCGTCCCAAGGCTCCCCTTAAGGTAAAAGAAGGCGCAGTACTAGGGCAGAATACATATATTCTGGGAACAGAGGGCTTGGGGGCTGTTGGCATGGCCCGGAGGCCGACCAACCGGCTAGAACAAGATGGCCACCCAAGTCCTAAACCGGTAGTTCGAACAATCAAAGTATTACACTCCCTCCATTTTCTTTTAATTGCCGCTTCCAGAGAAATTTTCTTCCCTTCTTTTGTTAAATATCTCCTATACCAAAGGCCTCTATTTTGAAGCATAACTGAAATCTGTCATTGAAATTGAAAAAAATCTGACAATTCTTGACATTTAAACCCTAAAACCTAAATAAATTGGATTGAATGCCCGCCCAAAAGCGACAAGAAATGTTGCAGAAAGTTTTTTTCGATGCACAGAAGTATACTACTTTACGTTTTACGGCCTACAAATCCATGTGGGGCGGTGTGATAGCCTCGTTCTTCAATAATGTAACTTAATATTTGCAAATTCGTATGAGTGTTGTGGGTGCGACTGGTGGTTTATTGTTTCACAAATCGGGTTTGCTGTAGTTCAAACATATGGGAATCAATTACTGACCTGCGTGGTAGCAGATCACGCCGCTCAGAACCGCCTTCAGTAGGTCGCGTTCTTCATTGACGCTTAAATTACAAGTTTTTAGAGCGTCTCACGTCATGAGTAGCAACCAGGTGAGTCACACACGCAATACATTTACAGACAACGAAGCAGCCAAAATGTAAGTAATGCAGCATTACTAATTAAATAAATTCACTAAAGAAAGATGTTTTCCTTTAAAGTTCGTTGATGAACGAATATGCTTTCTGCTTTGACCATAATAGATACACTATCTGTCTTGAACTTTAATGGAATTCAACAATTTTAGGCTCATAACATTATGAAAGTCATGCAGGTTAAATAGTGCAGTATGCATCTCACAACGAATGACTCATACAAAGCGGGTGATTTTTCCTATGGAAAGATTTGCCTTTTCTGAAGACTAAAAAATTTTGCTGGATACAACTCAACTCTACAAGAATCGAAGCTACCTTGAGCAATATTCCTGTTAGAAAAAAGAGGCTTATTTAGCTAACTAATTTAAGAAAAGCCCTGATCAATATATCATTTAGTACTGTTTTGTTGACTTTCGGTTTTGGTTATAAACTTAGGTGGCCATATTGCCCAAGCCAGGTAAGGTGGCAACCGGGCCATGCTAGCAGTCCAGATTTTAGCTTTCTGAGACTTTCTTTAAGGTAAAAGAAGGAAGAGTAACTGGACAGATTGTATATTCTGGGGATAGAGGGATTGGGGGCCGCTGCCATGGTCCGGAGTCCGGCCATCCGGCTCATACAATATGGCCACCCAAGTCACCGAAACCGGCAATTCGAACAAACAAAGTATCACATGGCTCCTCTCTTCTTTCGAGCGTCGTCCCCACCACTCCCCTCGGTCAGTCTCCCCTGTCAGCCATCACAACATAATCAGTGCTGCGAGAAGCACCCACGAGCCAACCCTCACAGTCATCCACATTCCAACGCATGTGTCCTTGCAGTGCCATCAGTTCCGCGTAGCAATCAACGCAGCAAATACGTACTTCTTAGTTCTCCTCCCTCACCACAATGTGTCCCAATGAGATGATGGAGGTATGAATGGAAGTTTTCGAATGGATCGAGACACACGCAAGCCTTATTGTGATTGCAGGCTTTTTGATGCTGTGGGAGAAACGCGAGGGTATGGTAGAAGCCTGAGCAAATGGAGCGATCCGGCCTCATAGGAAGGGGACGCACGCGATCCAAGTGTGCAAAGCATAGAACGATGCTATCGAATGACGTTCTGCACATTCTGCATCTGTAGATACGCATTTTGGCAAAGGGAGGCGAGTTGTCCAACAACAGGCGAGAGAGAGAGAGAGGGGGGGAGAGAGAGAGTGTGAGCTTTCGGAGGATGCTTGACCACAACGTCGCTCGTCCCTCTTGGCAGTTCCAATGGACTTGGAGTTCACGGCTAGTGCCGTTTCAGTTGTTGACAGCTTTCTTGCAGAACACGAGGGCGAGGGAGGTGTCGGAGATGGACGCTGATCTCAGCCCTTCTGTTATGGGGTGTAAGGGATTCTCCCATCCGCAGCACATGCACTTCCTTCACACCGCCAGTGTTTGCCACAAGCGGTATGGATCAGGGTAGAAATGCATTGAAGACGGGTCCGCGTTCGGCTGCCACCAATGTAGCGCCTCGAGACTTCCTTTGAGTTGAAAGAAGGCATGTTACATGGGAAGAATATAAATGTTCTGGGAACAGAGGGATTTGGAGCTGTTGGAAAGGTCCATAGGCCGGTGAACCAGCTAGTACAATATGGCCAACCAAGTGATCGAAATCAGCAGTTCGGACATGCAAAATACTACAGTGCGAATCCCTCCTGCGGTGCCCAAAATACTTCATCCTGATCCCTTTACTCTTTTTGTTATTTTGGACAAATCAACAACGAAATTTTTTTAAATGTTACAGTGTACACATTTTGTTCCTGTTGCCCATAACGTTTAAATATAATTATATTTGTAAAATCCACTATTCACTCCTTTGCCCTGTTGAGAAGAGACAAATTTACTGAAGTATTCTTCATTTTATAAGTTATAGCACTTAAAAGCATGGTAAAAGCAAATAAAGTTAATGACCTTGTATATTTTAAGTGCATGATTTAGTCGTCCACTGCGTACATGTGCCAAAGCAAAGGAGACGCGTATCAAGCCAAGAATAAATGAAGAAACAAGTAACTACTCATCTGATGAAAGAGAGCGAAATTCTTGAGTGTGGGATTCTTTGAAGACAGGTAATAAAATCACCATTCTACTTTGAACAGCCATTACCAGTCGGTTCACACAGTGCTGGAGAACATAAATATCGCTTTAATTTCTAAGCCCCTCCTTCTCTTCCCAAAAAAAGAGCGTTAAAACAATCGCCTAGTCACAATCACAAATAATATGACGTTCTTCTGCAATTACCACCCGGGTATAACCTATGGATATTTAAAATTTCTGTAAAATGTCAGTCAAATATGACATTTTAAGTGAATTCACGGTAAACTCTCAAGAAAGGCTCATGCGTGACTGATCAGAGTAAATTTCTTGCCTTTATTTGCATAGCGAATTGCAGCATTTACGACAGTAGGGCCTAAATGCTTTTGGTAGAACAAGCTATACTTTGCATTGAAGTTCTTTTTAGAATTTAACAAAGGAGGTGGTAGACAAAACAGTTCCTTGCAGATCACATTATGTCTTGCTCTAATGGCTTACAGTTGCTTGCCGCTTATCTTGGACTCTCATTAGGTGTCTGCATAATCAAGTATCATTTTGTAGCGCTCTTTGTTGTTTTCTGCACAACTTTGTGCCTATTTTGTAACACCAAATCAAGAAATGTCTACTTTGCGAAGCAATTGGAGGGAGTATCGTATGCGATAGTCGATTGTACTATCCGGATATATGGTACACTCTTTTCAGTCATGTTCATGATTAAGCTCTTCACTGCACAAAAATGGGGATACCCGGTTAAGGTAGCTTTTCAACTGGGAAGAAGGGTTCCCAAAAGTTACTGGGTCCGTATTTAGTATATGTGCTGGCAGAACGTAGTAGACTTGAATGACTACTAAAGTGCTAGTTCCTTCTTTAAAAATAACCTTATTCATTTTGACACACTTTTGTGACTTTTGAGGGGAAATGAAATTGATCACTTCCGTTTCCAGGCAGTTTAAAGTAATTCTGAGCAATTGAATGGAGGGTTTTCGCTTCTTTTAAGACAGAGACTCAATTTACTTTGTGGAGCACAAGTTGTTCCTTCTGTCCCCTCTCCCCCATTGAATCGCTATTATTCCGTTCCCAATTGTGTACCAGTTTTTCAACTTTTATTAAAGTAACAAAGGCGCTTGGATTTGCAAGCTCCTCCACCCCACAAACTCACAGTGGAGGAGGCTTATTCACACGCTCTCGGAGCTTTCTCGACCGCCGACATTTAACCAAGTCCATTAAATGCAGTCCATCATGGGAATGCGGTTTACCTCTCAGGTGGAGGACTAAATGCATCGCTAATTAATTCCCCCAATCCGCCATTGTTGCCTTTCTTTGAACTCCAAAATTAAAGGCACATTTAGTTTCCTCCAGACTAGATGTGACGATGTGTAGAGTGCAGTGGAGGCTTTGGGGTTGGTTTTAAACCTAAAAATGTATGCATTAGTGGAAAGAAGAGGAGAAGCACTTGGAAAGAGCAAGCCAAATTATTTCATTGTTTTTTGCACATTCTAAGCACCTTTGCATGTCACTGTTCATCTCCCGATAAGGTATCCTCAAGGAATTGTCTCCCCATCTTAGCGCGAAGGTCTTGAGCGATCGCCTGTGCAAAGAACCCACATTCTACTGATTAATTAGTCGATGTCCTTCACCACATGACCAACTATACTTCGATTACGGAACAGTGAATTCTGAGAAATCCTCACCACCAAAAAAAACGTACGTGTGGGCACCTTTGAAACATTGATGCAATTCAAATGTAATACGTTGATTGTTTGGATTGCCGCTTTCGGTCACCTGGGTGGCCATATTGTACTAGCCGGTTTGCCGGCCTACGGACCTTTCCAACAGCTCCAAATCCCTCTGTTCCCAGAACATTTATATTCTTCCCATGTAACATGCCTTCTTTCAACTCAAAGGAAGTCTCGAGGCGCTACATTGGTGGCAGCCGAAAGCAGACCCGTCTTCAATGCATTTCTACCCTGATCCATACCGCTTGTGGCAAACACTGGCGGTGTGAAGGAAGTGCATGTGCTGCGGATGGGAGAATCCCTTACACCCCATAACAGAAGGGCTGAGATCAGCGTCCATCTCCGACACCTCCCTCGCCCTCGTGTTCTGCAAGAAAGCTGTCAACAACTGAAACGGCACTAGCCGTGAACTCCAAGTCCATTGGAACTGCCAAGAGGGACGAGCGACGTTGTGGTCAAGCATCCTCCGAAAGCTCACACTCTCACTCACACACTCTCTCTCTCTCACCTGTTGTTGGACAACTCGCCTCCCTTTGCCAAAATGCGTATCTACAGATGCAGAATGTGCAGAACGTCATTCGATAGCATCGTTCTATGCTTTGCTCACTTGGATCGCGTGCGTCCCCTTCCTATGAGGCTGGATCGCTCCGTTTGCTCAGGCTTCTACCATACCCTCGCGTTTCTCCCACAGCATCAAAAAGCCTGCA
Organism: Taenia multiceps; assembly: GCA_001923025.3. NCBI lineage: Eukaryota > Metazoa > Platyhelminthes > Cestoda > Cyclophyllidea > Taeniidae > Taenia > Taenia multiceps. Next base: position 72,615,742 of record CM010311.1, on the reverse strand, counting down.
ATCACAATAAGGCTTGCGTGTGTCTCGATCCATTCGAAAACTTCCATTCATACCTCCATCATCTCATTGGGACACATTGTGGTGAGGGAGGAGAACTAAGAAGTACGTATTTGCTGCGTTGATTGCTACGCGGAACTGATGGCACTGCAAGGACACATGCGTTGGAATGTGGATGACTGTGAGGGTTGGCTCGTGGGTGCTTCTCGCAGCACTGATTATGTTGTGATGGCTGACAGGGGAGACTGACCGAGGGGAGTGGTGGGGACGACGCTCGAAAGAAGAGAGGAGCCATGTGATACTTTGTTTGTTCGAATTGCCGGTTTCGGTGACTTGGGTGGCCATATTGTATGAGCCGGATGGCCGGACTCCGGACCATAGCAGCATTTTGTCCAGTTACTCTGCCTTCTTTTACCTTAAAGACAGTCTCAGGACACTACATCAAGTACCTTACAGGCTAACAATTGGGTTCTCCACACCCACATTTCACGATGCAGTTCTCTATGGTTTCGTTATTCTGTGATAATAGGCATCCCCTGTTTTGACCCATTCGTTGGTGGGACATCTGATTCATCGTCCATCTCTGAGCTGACCCACGTATTTGCTCCACCCATCAGTGTCCTGAAGGTCACACCTAGCGCTTACACTTGCGTGCGGTACCGCCACAATGACATCCCTTTTTATGCATGGCAAATTAAGGATTCAGCTGCCATGAAGGTCTTGCGCATTTTCACAGTAACGTTAGTCCCCAAGCTGTACTAGGAAATAGGTTCGTGCACAATAAAGCAGAATGAACTGCTCCATCTTTTGCCACCGCATTCACAACCTGGAAAATCTGTTCTCAAAATGAACTTATATCCAGTGAAAATAAACCATCTTAAGACATTGCGAATGAATAAATGCAAGGGGATAAAAGTAGGCTGGAATATATCTCCTGGTGAAAGGAAATGTTACAAATATTTTAAAATGGTACACCATAACAATGAAGACATTTTCCAACCATTCAGGAATAGGCATAAATGGTGATTTTTTCTGTTCAACAAAGGAACATCTTTTTCATTGCAATGCTATCGGCCTACTTATTTTGCATTATGTATTATTATAAATGGTAAATTGACGTTGTTATGGTGATTGGCGACACCTCATTACAAAACTTCTGACGTAACCGCCATTGGTTCTTAACCCCTTTTCTTACCAGTGCAAAAATATCTATTCCACATAGATGATTTCTAAGGGTAAGACCAAGGAACTTAAAACCGAAACAACAATTATTATTTCCATTTGAGTATGCTGACTGCCAAACGCCTTGATCAGCTCTCCCCTAAAAGTTGTGACACAGTAATGTTCTTTCGTCGAATTAGTTTTAGAAATTGAGTTCGTATGATGCCCTTTGTCTAAAAATTGCCCTAGTCTATTGTCATCTACCCAAAATGCGACCTGTCATCTGCCATTGTAAAGCTTGAGGTCTTATCCCAATAAAATCGCTTCTTTCAAATTCTACATCAAAACAATGGTTCTTTTTAATTTGAATTTATAATTCATTCATTCACAAAGAAAGAGAACATTTTGGCAATAGCAAAGCCCATTTAAGGCTCTAGAGATTGTATTGTATTCGCTAATTCGAAGAATTCTACGTCAATGAATAGGTCACAATTTAAACGATGTTATTGTTAATAATCCATTTACTACAACAGAAAAGACTTTTTCTCGTATAAATTTGAAAGGTGGGTGCTACTGTGGCGCCTCGGGTCTCAGCTAAAGTCAAAATCAGTCACACCAGCTCGGAAGGGGACTTCGCACTGAGGTGTGGAAGGCCAAAGAGGCGCTAGACACCTCTGGAAGGCCATATGGCAAGACAGAAGCATAAAACATGCAGACCGAAGCATTTCTATTAGCTAGATATACCTAAGGGCAAACAAGTCACTACTCCTAGCCATTAACACCCATGCTACATTAAAATATGTCCTTCCCATGGATCGCTTTATGAATAAATTCCAAGTTTCTAGCCGCCTTATCACGCCTGGCACCCGGGGTTACCAAGGACCTATCTGTGGTTTTCTTCTAGAGGCTGGATTTCGTGACATGGGGTATGAATAACAGCACTTCCTCGTGAGTGGTTGACTTGTTAGCCTCTCGAGTGCTTCTGCAGCAGGCATTCTTCTCACAAAATGCAATGACTTTAGCCGGTTAGGGTCCGAAACTTCCGACTTTATTTTCGATTCCGCATGACGTTGTCTGATCACCGAAACAAATTGAACTATTCAAGCGATGACAAAACGGACTTCGAAAACGTTTTCGATCGTTCATATTTGACTTCCATAAGATTTTTGATAGGTTCATCAGTTCCTTAACACGGACAATCCTATCTATGCGAAGCAGTTACGACTGAGTTCCACCTCCTCATCCCAAAGACGGGCAAAAAGGTGTCCTTTTTTGGAAACATAAAGGACTTTTAAAAGTCAATCATCCAGGGAAGAGTTCTCTTCTTGCAAGATGAAACAATGCTGCAGTGATTACATTACTCCCCCTTCTGACTAAAGGAGTGATGGGTCACTTCAAATAAATTATCGATGGTTGGCTTGTGCCACTGAAACGAATCAGTGACCCCCTTCAATCATGTTTTAGCCGCCGATTGGCCCGTTAGTCGCAACCAACGCTCCAAAATACGTAAGATGTGTACTCGACGAAATCCACCTACCTTACACGATAAATTATCAGTTAATCGAACGGGGGAGTCTAAGCCCTAATGGCTGGTATCATGCCCCTCCTCGCTTTTTCTCCCTCCCTAATGGCGCTGATTTTTGGGCCAAAACACCACTCTATCTCACTTGGGATCTGGCGCCACGGCGGACAAACAGGGAGACAGGAGAGGCAACGGGGGTGGTGGAGAGGGCAGAACCTCTCCCTGGTCTGCCTAACAGAGTCATTACTTGTTGTAATGCTTTCACCTATCAGTTGGCGCAGTATTGACGACAGCTAATGCAGTCCTCATGCCACTTGAGGTGTGCTGTTGACAGGGTGCATGAGCTCATTTGCCCTGGCTAATTGGTACACGCGCATTACTAAGCAATTCGATCCTCCTTCAGTCTGACGAGGCAAGTGCTTTCCACGCCTGGCATCCCTGACATTATGTCAAATAGAGTCTGAGATATATCTTTCCACAAAAAACGGCTTAATAGTGCATCTTAATACAGTCCAGCAATGAGAACTCACTGAGTTGCATCACTTTAACCTAACTTTATGATTAAGGCCTCACGATAAAGCAGACGTTGAAACTACTCACTAAAGATATCAGTAGTCTCCCGAAAGGACCGAGCACGCTTTTGTGAGTCTGAAGTCCAAAAGTTGAACCACTTTATTGATACCCTGGCCGATTATTAAATCTTCTTTGACTTCAGGTTCATTTGGATCTGGTCCCCCTCACATGATTGGTTGGTTGGCCCTGGCCGCTCACAGCCCATCAGTCGATTGGCTTGAAAAACCCGATCTTGAAAGTCTGATCAACGCATAACCTGTCGTGAAAGTACTCAAGAGACAAACTTATTCAGTGGTGGTGATAAATATGACCGTCGTCGCCTTTGCACGCACGCAAAAGTTGACTGCTGATAGGAATGGAAGGAACACTTTGGTAGAAAAGGCCAGGATTTTAAGATCGGACCTCATTTCAAGCAAATTTGGCCTGTTTGGCTCCCCCAAAAGGGCACCTTGAAATGAAGTGAAACTAGCGAAATCTAGGATCACCCCTGGGTTACCAAAAAAAAGCAAACCTGATAGTACAAAAACTCCATCATTGTCCGCCAACGCAGGACAGGCTGGGAGGAGTGTTGCCTTCACGATGACCACTGTGTACCCATACATGGCAAAAGTAGGGCAGGCTCGAGTTTGCAGGTCAAAAAGTCAATGTCATAATGGAGGGAGAAGGGAGAGGTGCGTGTGTGAAGTAGATTTCACGGCTTTGGCGTATTCGGCATCAAGAAGGCGATGTAGCTAAGCTCTGAGATGCGTGAGCATGTCGATATTTTGGCCTGATGGCCGTAGAATTGCTGAAATAAGGTGTAAAAAAGGAGATGTAAGAAAAGCGTACTTTGTATTCGTAACACTCCAGGTGTAAGTTCGATGGAGATCATTTCAAAGGCGAGTCTCGTTCAAAACCTTCCCACGCAAAGCTGAGGCAAGAGGTTAGCAGCAGCGCTGTAAGAGAGGACTTAACTCCACAATCTCTTGCAAAGCACTAAAGTCATCAAAGAAGTTCGTGTGGTTTTTGGTGTGGCCCGCTTCAGTGGCTTGTTTTAATCGGTGGGAGGCCCGTAAAATACGACCATTTACACAACAATCATTGCCTTTTACTCTACTGATTCCCACGTCCGGTGAACCTGATTCATGTGATCTGAAATTGTCAGCAACTAGGATAGGTCAGTAGTCTCTTCCTAGGTGTTTTCTCTGTCAGGAGTATATTCTTCTGCCCTGATAAGACGACTTCTTTCGTCCTCAGAAAAGACCCGAGTCACAACATTGGTAGCAGAGGCATGTAAACCTGAGTTCTATTGTTGGATACTGAACCTTGGCGTTACGGAGGAAGGTCATGTGCTGCGAATGGGCAAATCTGTAAAGACCCTTCGGGTACTATCACAGTTCCGTGTTCTAGGAGGAACACTATAAACAACTAAAGCGACAACACCCGTGAAGTGCCTCCAAATTTCGGTGCAGAGCCGTTCATGCCACCTGTACGAAAAAACCAAGGGAGTGGACACGGAATACCACATCCACTTCTCTACTAGCTAGATGGAAATCTGGTAAATAGGACTGGGCGGAATTGAAGTGAGGAGTCAACGCGAAACCTTGTCTCCACGAAACTATTTCAATCCCCAACTGCAATTACATGATTATGCATTTGAATCGGAGTCCTTACCACTATCGATGGCCATACGAGATGGCCGGTACATTTTTCCTTTCCCAAATATACTTTCCGAACAGGACAAAGCTCCAGATCTGATAGAACTGCCAGGATGGATCAGTGACGTTGTAGTCAATTATATTCTCAGCTACATATAGATTCGATTTCTGGCACAGTCGGTTCCTAGGTGTCTTGCCTTAGTATCACTGAATATGTTGTGATGACCGACACGGGAGGTTGACCAGGGCAGTGCCAGAGACAATAATCAAAAGTGAAGAGGGATCCCGCCATTACATTATTCTACTTCAGCATCATGGCCTTCGGACCAAGTCAATTTCCTCTCAGCAGTTCTGTAGTTCGGAAGTGCACTTTCTGCCCTAGTGTTATGGTTTCTTTCCGCTTCGATAAAGAGTCGGGATGAAGAGTAGATACTCCCCCATCCTCCTTCCTTGTATTCGCCACCACCCTCTCTAAGTAACTGGCACCGTTTTTTCGTCTTACGGTAGGCTGATGTTGTCTTACCAAGAAAGCTGAATAGATTTTAAAGTTAAAAGTAAGACATATTACCTAGCTTTCCCTCTTGATAAGTGTTTTTTCTTCATTATTTTTAGGCCACCTTAAAAACTAGTTCTCCTCCCCCCTTTCCACTAATGGTGTTATCACTTAGACATGACGAAGTTGAAGTATACGCCCCACGGCAACCAGTCAGCTGCTATCTCACATCTACCTGGGTAAATGGAGTCACCAAATTGACCCCATTAGGCGAAAGAAGCGCATAAGATTGTACATGTCCGAATGATTTCACTTGCTTGGAGAGTGATGGTGGGCGGATGAATAGATGTAGGACAGACCCTCGTAATTACCTACTACGAAATTCAACCCTGTCTTACAGCGAATCGGAGTCAGAGTATGGTAGTCATGTGCCTTGAAATTATCCCCCCTGGAAGCGGTAAACAGGGTAGAGAGAGGAAGAGGGTGGAAGAAATGAGGAGTGGGAGCAATGATAAACAGAAGAAATTTGGATGTAAATGTCGTGTCTTGTGCTGAAAACCCTTATTAATCAGGCAGTCAATCAGCTAATCAGCAAATCCAAAGCTGATTAAAGAATTGTGCAAAATTCGCATGGTTCGAAAAGATTTTCTACGTAAAGCTGGAGAGAGAGGAGAAAAAACTCACGCTTGGGTCAAATCTGGTTCCTCCTCAGCAAAGTGTATCTGCGTATGAAGGGGAGGGAGAACTTAGAAAAGGCTCTGTACTTCTTTAAATTATGTAGCATTTACAATAAAATTGAGGCTAATTTACGAATTAGCCTCGGAGGATCGCGTATCAACCGAATTCGAATGGCACACTGAAGTGAACAATACTGACCGCTTTGGAGTTGCAAGCCTTTTGACTTATACAGAGAGGTTTTTTGCGAAGCAATGGGTTAAATTTCAGGCGAAATTACATTGACAAAAAATATCTTAACTTTCACCAATAATAAGACATCACTTATCGATTTCGCTGTCAATCAGTGTCAAAATCTAACTATATCCGTTCATGAAGAAAGTCTACAAACGTCCGTTCAAAGTGGATCACGAAACTGGTAACACAAGGACAAAAATGAGCTGCAAATGTCCAGTAGCTTAGCTCATTCATTCTCACAAACAGCATGATGGTATGAATTTGCGTATCACACAAAGTTGCTACTGATGAAGTAAATAAGTAACGAGTGCATTTTCTCCAGGAGTAGAGATGTCATTCGCTAAAATTGACCAGTCCCAGAATGTTGTGCTCCATAAGACCTCGTAAATTTCAAAACAACAGAAATGACCAGGCAAGGATATGAAGCGCCCCCTTCTAGAGTGTCAGCATTAAAAAAGAGTAACATACTTTACCCTCCAAAAAAAACGGCAAAACTGTAGTATACCCTAACCAAATTAGTGGAAAGTAGAATGGTGGGCTTGATTGCTTCCAGATTACATGCTTAGTTAAACTCAAAGTGTGGGGCTGGATAAAGGCGCAAAAGAAATAAGCTAACTGCCACTATCAACAGACAGTCAAACCATAAGCTACTGACGGTCCATGAGAGCATAGTGGAGAGAAAACCTATTTCAAGCAAAATCGCTACCTACAAGTAATCAGTAAACCTACCGAACACTTTCGTATAACAGCCTCCGAAGCATCCTGCGTATCACCAGTAGTAGCGGCCGCTAGACCACCTCCAGGGGATGAGTTACTTGGTCGTTGCGTGGCGAATTCACTAGCGGTGACAGCGGAGGCACCAGAGGTCGAGAAGGCGGATGCGGCCGATGGTCGACCGCTAAGCGCCCGTTTTGCTAGATATCGACGTGTCTCCCAAGACGAAAGCGGTCGCAGCGGCGCGTAGGCCAATGCTGATAGCATAAACGCCAGCCCACAGGTATAATAGACCCAACTTAATGGATTGTTCCCTGACCCTATTAGTAGATATCTTGGTTGGTACAGAAGCCATGGGCCGATTTGGATGCCTGAAGCCGTCTCTGCAATCAGACCTGAAAAGGATGATCTAGTAACAGTGCCTACGGACTTGAAAGAAGTAGGTGGCATCCTCGTGATGAGACTCACCCACTATAAGAGGACCGACGATAGCTCCAGTTCCTTGAAAGACGAGTAGGTAGACGAATGCTGGCGTCAGATGATGTACACCGATTAGTTCCACTGCGATAACACTTCGGAGAGAAAGGGCGAGAGCTGGAAAAAAAATGATTGGGAAGAGATTACATAAATGACAACTCACAACTCGCTAAGCTGAAACACATACCACTGGCAAGGGTGTGGAGGAAGATTAGCACAAGAAGGATGCCACGAAGGAGCACACAGGAAGAGTAGGGAATGGGAAGATGGGGCGATGTCGCTTTCCATGTGGCGAAGGGGATGCAGAGAAGGCAGGCTCCACCAACCACCAATGATACAATGTTCAGAATCATTGGATCTACTAATCGATGCAGCAGTGAATGCAGAAACCGTCGTAGAAGTCGTGGAGGCTCACCATCCTCCTCATTATCTTCGTCGCTGTCATCGTACCGCTGAATATGACTGGAGCCACTCACGATGTGCTCAATGTAGAAGGCTGTAGAAATACAACTCCCTGTAGAAGCATTTGACATTTAAGTCTTGACTAATGGTACTCAAGTGGGTCTATTTCCATCGAGCAAACTAACGCAAGTCCTACCTACCCAATGAAATTAGAGAGGGCATAATCAGCGTTAAATTTCGGATTCCAAATTCTGTGAATGGAGAGTAACTCAGACTACTTTTCTGTGAGAAAAGGGCTCGCTTCAATAGATCCTTCTGGAGATTGTTTGAAGCTATTCATACGTTCCAACTTCTTTAAGACGACTTTACGATCATATCCTAGTGATGGAAGAGCACCACCTAGCCCCATTTGGCTGCCTTTCAGTCTGATCATAGGTGTGCACAATTGTCTGTCTGCCTGTCCGTCCCATGAACCATTCTGCCCTAGTCTCTGTTCACAGTGTGCCCCTCTCCCCCAGCCAACCTGTCAGCCTGTTCACTCATCCGTCTCATTTCTAGTCGCCTTTCGGGCCATCCGACCAGCCACATCCACCGACATCTGCTCCCCTTCTTGCGCCTATCCACATCTCCTGTATTCAGGCGGTCAGTCTGACCTCATCTTCACCCGTACACTTGACTGTCAGCCAGTTCACCAATCCACTCCTGAACCTGCCTCGACTTTCGTGAGATCATCCATTCGCCTGTCTGCCTGCTCTGGTTTGCACTAAATATCCCGCCTCTCCACCTCGCTTGCCCATCCCCCTAGCCCTGTTCACTTATTCACCTAGGGCACCACACCTAACCACAAAACTGCTCAGAAAAAAGAACCGGCAATCAGGCTCGAAATGAGCGCCGTCCAATGTCCCTCTATTAATGTACTAGTCTACTGTTCACTGTCCACCTGCCCACCCGTCTGTTTTTGCATCTACTTACCTTTCGATTTGTTTGTCCACCTATCCGTCCGCCCCTTTTTCCTAAACTTTGCCACCAGCTGGCTATTAAGCCCTCCACTCCCTCTTTCTCTCCCAATGTTCCTCTGACTGGCTATCCGCTTGCCTATCAATTTATCCGCCCCTCAGTTTGCCAGACTGTCGGCTAGCATGTCTGGCCATCTATCTATGACCGCCTTCCCACGCACACATTCTAAGTCTCCCGTAACCAAGCCATCGTGTCTGAAATCCACTAGCATCCAGCACCCCAGGATTGGTAATGCCGACAGTCAAGATGAGGCTTAACGCCCCTATCTGTCCTTATATCCCAGCCTATCCATTCAGCCCTCAATCCATTGACCTAACTACTTGCCTCTATTTACATGCTTTTATCAATCCGTCTGGCCATCTGTCTAGTCATCTTCGTCTGTCCACCCGGCCGCCCACCTGCAACGAAAGGCCAAAAAAAACCAACACTGATCGCTCTCCCATCTGTCTGGCTGTCGACTGGCTAACTGCCGCTCACCCACTTTTCTGTCGCTCTCTCACCATCTTATCTGCTCACCTCTTTTTCACTTCCCATTTTTTAGTCTTTTTGCCTATCACTCCACCTTTCTGATCATGCATGCCTGTCATCTAGCCGTTTACCTACCATCGCCCTGTGTCATCGCCATTTCATCCATTTCGCCATCTATCTACAAAATCACTTCAACTCAAAACTCACTAGCGATGAGTCGCCCAAGAAGATGAGCAATCCCGACAGTGCAGATGACGCTTTTCACGGTCACCAAGTGTTCCGGTACTCGGAACATGGAACCGGAGTCAATAGACCGAATTGGCCGACTACAGGCAAGAGTTCGACCCTCCAGCGAAACAAACAGCGGAAGTATATGATATGGCATGAAAAATCCTAAAATAAAAGGGAAATTCAAGAAAGTCAATTCCTTACTAAAACAAATTGAGAGAGAAAGCTACTTCAGAAGTTGTCAGACCTGACACAAATCCTGCCTGTGAGACATTCATTTCAGCTGGAGAGGGAGAAACCGAGATGGCCCCATCCCTCTCCTCCTCTTCGTCACTCTCTCGAGGACATATTAAAGCTACAGGTAGTGACTATCACTCTTGCTGGCATTCATATGGTCGTATGCAAAATAGACCGCAGACAGTTGGGACAGCTTGAAAGTGGCGTTGCTAGCCCTTTGACTTTCCCCGGAGCAGCAAGTTAGTGTCCCGTTGGAAGAGGCTTTTCGATTATAACAGACCAAAAACACCTTTACTCCATCTGGTTCCGTCCTACTAAGACCTTTTCTCGTGTCTAGGGGTTTTGGAACTCCAGGACCCGTGCAACTAGTGGGTAGGATCCTAGTACAGTGGGATATAAACCCAACAATCTACTGTCCATTTCAATGATGATCAAGAGGTCGTCTATCACTAACACCAGCTCGATCAATTGACTAGTCCAAGTCACAGGTACCTCTAAAGCATTGCTTCTGCAATGCACCACCCTGTGCAGGGAAAGCCTAGGCATGTGGGAATGAGATATTGCCTACCCCAGAAGTGTGGGAACAATGAACATTGGAACACGGATGACATTTCCAACCACAAGTCAGCCACCAAGCAATCCAACAGCTGTGCAATTTTATCACATCCTTTAAGCTGCATTTCATCTGTTAACGAATGGCAGATGATGGGTAGAAGCTCCTTCTTTTAGTAGCACAGATTACTTTAATCCATGGAGTCACGTAATTCACCGTTCTAGTAAATAACTGCGTTTTTTCTGAGCTTGCAGAGGCATTAATGAGCTCACCAAACATGTGGAGAGTGCAGGCCAGTGAAAAGAGGAGAAAGGAGGGACTGCGAAGCAATGGGAGGTCAAGAATGTCGCTGATACATGTCATCAGCACTGCGCGACCCTTCGCAGTTTCCATGCTGCCAGGTGAACGCGAACCTCTGGAGGAGGAGGGTGGAGCAGTGGAGTCATGGCCTGCCGTTGGCTCCAGACATCCGATCTCCAGACTACCATGGGGACTATGTTGAGCCAGATCACCTGTCTCGGTCTACAATGAAATGACAAAGTAAAGGGGTCTTATGTAAGGGATTGCGAGGGTCCACAAAGCAGTTACGTATGCTACTTGGTTCAGTCAAGCGAGTGGAGACCCACTTTACTGAGATGACCTTGATGCTCCCGTGGCGTTGAGGCCAGATGCCCAATGCGTCTCAGCTCACGATAGATGGCAGCACGAATGCGTGCTTTAACGGTAGAATCGAGATTAACTCGCGATAGCTCAGAGGTGATGGCGAGGTCAGTCTTGGGATCGATACTGGTGCCGGAACCGATGTCACCACCATCGCCACCATATCCGCCACAACTAGGGGATCGAGAGACGGAAAGTGAGACTGGAGTGAACTGAAAACACTCTTCGCCTGCTCGTCCTCGGCGGCCGATTGCCACGTCCAATGCATCCATGGAACCCGCCTGAAATGAGAGACTTGATTAGATAATCGCTGCACACTTGTACGTAGGCGACTTTGGCTTTGGATATCAGGTGGTCTCCTTGCTCCACAATTCTACCTTCTAGTGCTTTCAATGCTGACTTAAATGGAAAGAGGGAGTTCCCGCAGTGACGGGTATTGCTGAGTAATGACCATTGAAATGGATGGGATGGTTACCAGAGGAGGCATCTGTCGACTGAATCAACGACGACTGGTAGCGGAAGAGGTATTAAAGCCGCATCAAATTATGACGGCTATTCTCAAGTGGCAAGATGGGACTCGAACTGAATGCATCCAACAGATGGTTGGACACTGCCAAGATGCCAACGAAGCGAAAGGAGGGGAGAGAGGTAGGGATAAAACTACCCCGTGCTGTGTGCCAGGGTTTTCGGGCGAAAAGCGAATATCATCGACATGCAATGGATGGAGGGAAAAGTTTTATTACAGTAATGTAAAGTCATCTTATACTCTTCGCCTCCATCCCCCGCTTGACGCAAGAACCAAGCCAAGAGAGCAATCAACACAATGGACCTTTCCCCATTTTAAATTATGCATGCTTTCTTAGACCACTAAGATCCAAGCTTCTCATCGGTAGTCATGGAGTTCCGCCACTAGAGCCTCTGCTTGTCATAAACCTGCTTCCTGGCCCTTATCACTACCAGGCTCTTTGGGGGCGCTACTTTACGCTTGGGTGCCCCAGAGTGGAAACTCCAGATAGCCTACTCCATCCACAGAAGGGATTCATCGAAAGTCGATAGGCAGCCGTTGTACTCACTAGACAGATGATGCGGTGGGCCTACGAGGAGATGGTAGATCACAGAAAGACCTGATTAATACGTCTGCGTAGAGTGTAGTCAAACGATACCAAGTGGCCCTATGTATGCTAAGTAGCTACCGCCTTCATAATGCACAATTATCTTGAATTTTCATCAATAATTTGGAATAAACTTCAATCGGAAGACTAGTCTACCTTGCCCGAGTCATCGGAGACACACAGAGTGGGAATATTGCTGTTATCCAGTGTAGAAAAGGGTCGATAGAGTGAGTTTCCTGTTCCCACAGTAATCGTTGTCGTAGTTGTTGTCACCTTAGTGGCACTGGAGGGAGCCCTTGAGCGACCACAAGGCTGAAGACTCGTCCTTACATCCTCCGCAACATTTGTATCTGTAGCGCCTTGTGGGTCAGACGGCCAGCGTCGAAAAACGTCAGTCATATCAGGACATCGCATACCCGGAGCGATCACCGCTTGGGCCTCGAGTTTTTGGAGAATCGCGTCGGCAATGCGAAACACTCCCGACTTGCTGAAGTCGTGTGGTGGACTGAGGAGAACCACTGGCCGTGGACTTTGAGGCTTCAAGTGTTTAAAAGGTGGTAAAAGTGAGTCCCTCAATCACTATCATGCAAAAAAACCAAGTGAATAGGGTGATTGCTATGCAAGGCGACTTCAATGAGATAAGTCACATTTTCATCTCCTCATAAAAAAGTGTCAATTCCAACGACAACTGAGGAAGGGGGAGACAAAAAACTCCTACCGAAGTTCATTAAGACAAATGAACAAAAGCGCCTTTTGTTTTCTTGGATGAGTGCTTGGGACACAAAATTTCCTTACCCACTCAATGCAACACAAGAATGCCACTTCCATAAAAGCTTTTGGCCAGTGGAAGGCCTAGCCAGCCACACCCCATTTCTAACACAGTCTCACTTGTCGCAAGTCGACCGTCTGACTGAAGCCAATAACTAGGAGGAAGACACAAAGCTATAAATATATTCCTATATTGAGTTTCTTAGCACGCAGCATAAGGTTTTGTGCTACCTCCACTCCGACTGGTTGAGGAGTTCAAGGTCTTGCTGTGTCTACAGAAGAGGTCCTCGAGTTATATCGCACTGGACGAGTGGACTCCAGTTACCTGTTTTTCATCACCACATAGGGGCAAAGCATTGTACCTTAAGGATGAAGTAATACTTTCCTTTTTTGCTCCGAATCACGCACGATTTGAATCGTTAAGACAGCCATCTTTGACCCATCGGTGGGGAAGTCAACTAATAAAGCGTTAATGTCCGCTTATTCGACAATTATAACTGACAATGAATGAAGACCACCCCCAAAAAAAAACACACTTGGCAGCCATTCCAAGGACTGAATGCAACTTTGCAAGGCTGTCTTTTATCTGATCCTCAAAAAAGCGAAGATGTTTTAAAGAAAGCGTCAGGAATCGAAAACGTGGCACGTAAACATTCCGAGGTAAGTTCACACTTTCCTAGACACCTCCAATAATGTCCAACACTTCATTTAAGTGTTGAAAGTAACGTTACATACTACTGGCCTCAATATTTAGCACCTTGTCCCTGTACTTCAATGATAGAGTTTTAAGTAGAGAACGTACTCGAGAGCAACTCATCTCCCCGACCTTTGTTGGTGGTTGGTTCGCTGACCCATCCGAGGAGCTAAAAAAGCGTGGCTGTGGCGGCGATGACGGTTGCATCTGTTGCCCAATGGCTCCGTACCTCGGTGTCTCAACAGCAGTCTCGCCCATCTGTCCCGCGGTTACTGCCGCCATCGCTGCCGCTTTCACCAGCTGGTAGTCCGCTTCTGTACGCAGAGAGATGAGCTCGTTGTCTCGAGTGATCACCATGCCGTCTAGGCTACCGGTTGAGGTACTGCGCTGTCGAAATTTCTCCTCCAGAATGCGGCTCATTATTCCACCACCTATGCTGTAGCGGATATTTATTTACATTTTAGGAGTCAGTTTCAAAAGGCTATTAACAATCCTAGGCACCACGCTTTGACGCCACAGAAGGATAGTGTTCGCCATAAATAATCGACTCTTTGGAGGGTCACAGCAGAGAGGCTGTCAAAGATAAGTTGTACTGTCGTGTGTTCCAATTGAACTCGTTGAAATTACTCATGAGATCGACTCTTGCTTCCACGATTTCTTGATGACCCACCGACGTGTCTTATCTAGGTTAAGGCCTTTCCAAACTGGCATGCTCTACCATTTCTTCAAATATAAGTGGGATGATAAAGTAGCAAAGGAGGAGGAAAAAATAATTGCCTACCGTGAGGTGACATTCCTTCGCTGATTTTGTGCCTGTCCAGCGACTTGTTGGAGCTTTTCGCGACGAATGGCAGCTGCAACTCGTTCGCGTTCTAGTCTACGACGACGTTCCGCCGCACGACGTCGGGACTTTTCTAGATCTATCACTTGTTGCACTTCAACTGGACGGAATAATGCAATCGCTAACTGGAATAGGGATCAAAAAGGTATTTGGAAGGTGGGGAACCATCAATTGAATTATCTAAACTGATATTTAATAATGCGGCTAGTCCAGGCTCCAGCTGTTGCTAGGAAACGGAAAGGCTCTCACTCACATTCAAGTGAGTCGGATAAGCTGGAACAGATACACATCAGGTTAGAACAACTGGATTTACAATTCATGATACACGCCCACACAAAGGAGACGCCATCGTCTCGGGGCTATAGAACCATTCAGCTAACTAGCTTCCAGCGCGAATCAATTCTTTCATCTACGTGAAAGAATTGAAGAATAACTTGAGGTTTATTGCTGTCTGTTAATAAAAATTCTTTTGTTTAGCCTTCACCTTGACTTTGCCAGTTAGTACGGAGGCAGGTACGTAGGCACATAACTGTCTCCAATCAGGTTAACTCTCCATCTTAGTGAAGAATGGCGAATCGCCTCCTGAAAGTGATGCATCCACTCTCGAGTGATTCATCGCTAGAATCACACTTTTGGAACCACTTCTGGACAGTGCATTCTGTTACCGGTTCCTTCACCTCCTTCAAATGCTGGTCAACAACAAGCTTGATAAGAGACAACTTAAAATCGAGCCATGAATCATGGACGGTAGTTTCAAGTGCATTTTCCATATCAGTATAAAACCACAGCAAATCACTCCCGTGGACCGTACCAAAAGCTGGGCGAATTTTACCGATTTTCTTGATAATATCAGCCATAAATAAACGAAAATGATTCATCCAAACCAGAAATTCTACTTATTGCTTTTATTACTTATTGCTTAATGAAGTCAACCGATTCTGTGGCTAGATCTCGTTATCTGCTAATGGAGGTAACTGGTGAGATGGTTCCACTAGCGGTTTAATCTGCTCAACGTGGCCAAACTGCATGCCCCTGCTCATCTACCAAGAACCTGACCACAGACAGGTCCTTGATGAAGCCATCGCGATTGGTAAAAATCTTTAATGACTCCAACGGGTTGTACTCAAGGAGACTATGTGCAAAAAATGCGATAGCACACTTTGCTAGATAGCGGATGGAGGGAAGGCTTTTCGAGACACCAGTATTATCGCGCAAATGAAGCACGTACTTCAAGTGTTATTCAGGACTGGATTAGCACTATCAACGGGATTAGTGCCGAAATGAAATCCCTAAAAAGGCAAGACATGTTTAACGGTAAAATGCATCCTTCACATAACCCAGCACATAACTCAGGCGATGCAACTGAAGTTTAATGAATGCAAATTGAGTAGCATCAGCAAATTGGGTAGTTGGAAGCCCGCAGAGTTCAGACGGTGGCTTTGCCGGTAATACTCTTTAAAAGTCACCATTTGTGATGCAAAACCCGAAATTAGTCCGTAAATTATAATGACAAATCGTTCAAGAGACATAATACCGATAATGAGACTAAGTAGACGGGCAGCATCTTTAGTATTCCCCTCTGTACGAATCATGGAGAAAACCGTTTCGATTAGCACTGTCTGAGATAAAAAGTAGCCTACCGCGAGCTGGAAGAAGACAGCGCCAAAGATGATGAGAAGTCCACGCCAGGAGAAGGCACGCACGCCACTGGGAACGCAGAGTGCCATGAGGCAGGTACCCACTCCAGAACCGCAAATTGCCAGACCCACTGCTAGAGCCCGTCGAGACTCAAACCACTGCGCCACAATGGAAAGTGAAGGGAAGTAGAGGAGGCCACAGCTCAGACCTGTAGTAAAAACCAAACAGGTTGCGTTGTGATTGGTCAAGTAGGAAGCAGATCCACCCCAACTTTTTTCATCACTCATATGACAAATAAATTATCTTGACTCCTGAAGTTCGTGTGCCAGACTACAATTTGGGTAAATCATAAATGGTTGTAGGAATTTGAGTAAAATGAGTAAGGGATGGGAATCGAAGTTCAGCCTTTCTCATAAGCCCTCCAATTGGCCTGTTAGCGGGGACCAAAACTGTTGTGGCCACTACTCTAGTCACTTAAACATCAATCAAGGGCACAGAATTTTGAATGCATGCATAAATATGAGGTAATTAAGCGTGGAATGTGATTAAATCACAGTGTCTCTTAATAAGTCCTATGATTGGTTGCCTGGGCTACAGGTTTAATACTTCAGACACGACCGTTAAATCGTCATAAACGTCACCCACTAAGCGACGAATGAGCTGTAGTTACTAAAACTATAAAAACTTGGTAAACTTCAGGGGTACTAAATTTTAAAAAAAATTGTTTTTTTCAGATATGAGATTACCGCGAGCTCTTTGATTGGTCGATCGAGGGGATTCGAAAGTCCGTATTCTTACCATTGATAAAACAGTCAAAATGTCTCAAACCTGATTGAAAAAGTCCAATTAATAGGTTGTAATACAAACGATCCTGGTAAGTAAATCATAGAAGACTCATATAGCAGACAGGTGGTGATTAAGCTCCACGCCTTCTACTAGTGAGGTTGGAACACTTCCGATACTCCTTTCTCTCCAAATGACATGATTGTTAAACTACCAAAAGGTCAACTAACTTTACTAACTCAGATATAGTACAACAGCAGTGCACAAAGGAGAAGTAATTGAGAATCTGCTGTCAACTCGGTGATGTGTTGGTGATTATGGACGACCGTTAATACCGCTGATCTGGTCCGCAAACCACACCGAATCCTGTCAGCATCAACTATCGCGGTGTAAAAGAGCCCTAACTATGTCGCAACTGGACCAAGCCAATCTAGTACACTCCGACCTAGCCACCACTCATCCAGACAGCGGACAATAGTAGTTGGAACTGGGCAACAGCAAAACAAGAAAGTTGTGTACACAAATATTTACCCTAAGCTACAAAGAACTTCAAGTACATTCTGCCATGAGACGGTAGCCAGTGCTTTGTCGGCCAGCAGTACGTCTTTACGGCATTAACGGCCCAGGTCAGGTGCTGATGACTTCCAGCCCACAGCAATGAACACAACCACACAGGACAGCGTACATTGGGCACCACGTCAGACAAGCTAACCTCGTATGCCTCAATCATGCTCACCACTCCTTCTAGCTCGAAACCGTGTTCTACGCACTTCCACCATTTGTAAACGCCCCTTGAGATCAACAGGAGGCCCCGAAACTAAGGATTTATGACCATCCTGTCTGTGTGAGAGTGGACAAATGAACAGGAATTCACACACGCAATAAATCTCAAGGCTACAAACACACTGCAGCATGAATGTAGCAACAATTTTATTCTCGTTAACATTCTCGCCTTGCACCGTCGATGAACCACAAAAATTCTTTACAAAGAGCGAAATAAAAATACGACCGATACTGTTGCAAAAGAGGAACGATCTATTACCTCACCACCACCTCAGACTCAAAGTAAACATCCAGGAGCATCCTTCAACAGATGGATCCAAGGAATCCTGCCCCAAAAGGGTATGCAATATCGTCAATCTGTATTGCTTTCAGAATTCCGACCAGACATTAAAAAAAGTGCCCTTACACAAAGGCATAAATGCAGAGGGAATGACGCGGACACTTGCTCTTCAATTAAAAGCTTGATACATCCTCCCGCAGTGGACTATTAGAGGGAGTAGTCAAACAAACCCTGTTCTAAAGGATTTTGGAAAATCTTCACATCTTTTAAGAGGAATATGGTCTGATCCGATGGCCTTCAAAAACCGTTGAGACAACACACCACATAGCAACGGCAAAAGCAACACTTTCTCCTGTTTTCGGTGCAGCTTATTAGTAATTTGAAGGATCAGAGGCGCGCCACAGTCCCTCAGGACGATGCGTTTTACAATTCTGTGTACTGCTTTTCTCTTTCGAGTCAAGTCCGTTGGTAATGTGAATGCATAAACTCAGTTCTCGAGGATCAGAAGTTTCCCACCGATACAGTAGGCGATACCGAGTGGAAATGTTTTCCACTAATCGAGCATTTGGTGTGGAATAACTCAAAGATGGATGAGTCACCCATCAACAGAACGGGTAATTACAACCCATAATCAACTGAATTCGAACGGGAGGAACCTGCCAAGCAGCAAATTCGAAATTGAAGCCAATGCAATGACTAAAGAAACGGCTTTGGATTGTCCACTGAATGACTGACTGAATAACCGATCAGGCGCTTGTTCGGCTAACGAAGAGAGTATTGGCCGGCCTCAAAACCACCACCACCACCACCCGTCCTATGCCCCGAACGCATAACCTCATGTAGAGGGCGGACTGCACTTTGTTCACCTCCTGAAGGAAAAACAACGAGGTCGCTCATCGGTGAAAAAGGACCTCTTTTCCCTGAAGTAGTCAGGACGTGTGAGACAGTGTGAGAATAACCTGTAGGATGGTTTGAGCTTTACCTGAGGCGGGAAGAATGAGGATCAGAAAGGGGGGTATGCTGCCTCATCCTTACACACCGGCCCTTGTCCACTTTTTAACGCTAGACAGCCACATACGGAACAGAGAGGTCAGAAATAAAACAACCTATACAAAAGAAAGATACCCAACTTCTCTTCCTTTGCATAAAAGTGGTGGGAAAATCTGCAATAGACTTCGCCCAAAAGCCCCAACACCATCTATCAAGAGCGACAACAACGCATATAGGGTGTAGAGACTGATGTGGATGAGGAAGAATGACTTTATGCACGAGAAAATATCCCCTCCTGGAAAACCTTCTGTGTAACAAAATTCTACCCAAGATAAATCCCTATGGGAGAACGGTGAGCTCAACCAGTTACAGACAATAGCAAATCGGTAAAACTATTGCACACCGGAAATCAAAGCTGATCAACCTAAGCGGACATCCGCCTAGCATTATCAGTACCGGTTAAAAACCGAAGAAGGTAGCAGCAGGGTCTATGCGTGGAGGGGAATGCAGCTGGCGCACCTCATGGAATGTGACTATCCCCTTACCTTGGTCACCCTTCAAAAACGCCTCCTCAGGTGTGCAACTAAACTTTCAAGGACAAAATCGACTTAGTAAACGAATGAGACACGTCAAGCATCAATCACATCAGAAAACGTCGCTACTTTGTTTTATTTCTTTACTTTACGCAGTACAATAAATAGCCACCCATCTGTCTGACCTGTCCGATTGTGCTGTAAACGCCGACAGTGGATAAAATGGATTTGCATAAGGGCGCCTTTTGTTTTATAGCCATGTATGCGTAGTAGAACTTTACGACCAGTCGGCCGATATCAAAGCCGATGCACTGTGCGCTTTTGTCAATAAAATTGTGCAATTTAGCAGCACAATTTCCGTCTAGAATAAAAAAGAACAAACCCCAGAGAACACACAGTTCTGTTTAGGTGCTCTAGAAGTTTCCCACTTCCCTGCCTAATTGCCAAATGTCGCACTCCCTTTTTTGCGCCTCCTGATTGGTCAATGACAAGGCCAAGACCTTTCAAAACACCATCCTGTGCCCTCGGTGTTCAACACGCAATTACGTCGTATCCCTAGCTTACTCCTACATAAGAATTGTCCAGCATTTCTGGGCGATACATTGTTTTGCTATCGAATGACACAACTTCTAGGCCTTTTGAAATGGGTTTTAAACCCTCGAGTGCTATTGGGTGTACTAACCCAAAGTGATCCCGTACAAGCACAAAAAGGACAAACTTGCTACAGCATACGATAGAGTAGTATATCGGATAGACTGACGCATTAATGCCTGCACATAAACAATCGTGCGTACTGTCAAGACTGCTACGGGTCAGAACAGGATTTACTGAGAGGTAGTCCGAAAATCACACGGGCTTTTCGGGTCATTTGACATGAAAAGGCCAACATCGTCAATGGAAGACGCACATTGGATGATAGATGCGCCCTTCTCACGTGACAGACACGAAAGCCGCTTTAGATGCTACTCAAATAAATTATGAGTAGCATAACTACGGCTCTTAACTTGGAATGTATGGCAAATGGCTCCCTTGGTAAGGTGAAAATGCGTACTCAAGGGCTCTTTAAGAGACAGGTCTTGATCACGAATGACCTCCAGCTCGCTGTGATTTTTCTGTATTTGGAACACGTAGGTTCGTGTCACAGTCCACCGGGATCATTCTACTGCCCCTCTATTTACTGGAACTCGCCTGAATACACAATTTCGGTCACAAGCGACTTTACAGGATTTGGATAACACCCAACTATGGATTGCGTAGGTAATACGCCTTCAAGGTTTACTCAGCCGTTGAAGTATCAAGGAAGAAAGTTAGATAATTTATCATCTTTAAGAGGACGAAAAAAGAACTACCTTCCTGAAGCAGAAAGGATAGCGACCCACCTCCACAAATGCCGAAGAAGAGTGCAAAAGCTTCAAGGTTTTTGAGAAAGGTGCTACCCACTAGAATGAGACTGGAAAGAAGGGCACTGATCATTGCAACTGGCCGATAGTCGAATTGATTGGATAGCACATTGGCCAAGGGACCTAGGAGAAAAAGAAAGTATTAAGAATTGGCCTCAACACAGAAATTTGAGTCGCCCTTCGTGACCCCCAATACGGTAAAGTGCCTTCTCAGGAGTAACTCGAGCATTCCACCCGTGGCAGTATGGCAGGTATATAAGACACCTTTTAATAATCCTTCTACTAAGCACAAATTTCCTCCGTCGCCGCCTCAGAGTTTAAATGGCTGACCATTACCCCAGAGAAAACTCAAAGCGTCGTGTTATACCCCATGAAGAGAATAACAAAATAGGACGTATATTAGGCGGTGAGAACATTCAGATGCCCAGATGGATGTCTGGGTGGCAAATAGAGAATGACAGGGAGTGGTTGAGGAGGTAGAAAACAGGGGCAGTCCCTATATAGCTGGGATCTGGAAAAAGGAAAGGGCTTTTGAAGCACAGCACAGAGGGTCGAGCACTTTCAACGCGTTCGTCATCCGAGTGATTGGCAATTCGGTCCTACCCCTTATCAATTTTCTTGTTATAAGCATGGCCAACTTATTTACAAGAGAATTTTGTGCCATCAGCCGTAAGCATAAACTGATTAGTAGCATGTGTCACACATGTGTGACGCAGGCAAGGAACGTAGTAGAAAACAATTAGGAAATGGCTGAAGCTGTTGAGGCAGGGTAGCTATCCCTAGAATCGTTAAGAGAGACAGATATTCCTTTCAGTTTCAATTAGCATTAGGACCCAGACTAGTCAGAACAGGTGGTCATGCGGCAAAGTGAAGATAATGGGGAGGGGGGCAGCACCCTCATCCACCTCCGAGGCAGAAAATACTGACGTCATCGGAGGAGGGAGGGGGCTGTAAAAAGCCACATTGCTTACAAATATCACGGTGGTGTGTTTATTATTAGAACCTATGCATCTACTACGTGACTTCCTGTCTGTCAAAACACTACCTCCCTGCCTCCCGCACTGCTATGAGTAGAGAGGATTTCCGGAGAAAGTAGCAAAATTAAGAGAATGTGCGAAGGGAGAAGTAAAATACTGCCTCATTTTATGCTAAGACAATGAAATAGCCGAACAGACGATAAATGTTAAGGCGGGCTCAAACAAGGGGGAAGGCAGCATCAGTTGTCTAGCGCTCACAAAGCCTAATTGTTGCATCCTACTGCCGGAAATTCCAATCCAAAGAGGCAAATGTCTCTTGGCGTTCTCTGCAGCCATAACAAGACATTTCATTGATTCGATCAGTGAGATCATTTTAGTGTCTTTTTTGAGGCTCGACTCCGCCAAGTCGAGGTGATCGAACGGCACCTTCAGAAACGGCAAGCTTATCAAATTGGGGTCGAGGACAGCACTGACAAGGACAAGTGGTTTGCATCAGATGATCACAAAAGTTCGTGCAGCTTTCGATATGCCTCAGTGAAATCACTGGTTGTAACTTTTGAGTACCTGTCAAGTATCATTGTTTAATTGCGTCTATCAGTACGTCATACCTCATTGTGCCATAACCCCCATTTCCACTACCTTCTCATCGTGCTTGGGGACATCTTCCCCCCAATCAAAAGCCGTTCCCCCCCCTCTACTTTTATGCCTTACTGAACCTTCAGAAATGACGTAGGGGGCTACAACAGCTACAACGCCCACCTCTCCTCCATCCAGTGGTATAACCTTCCCACAAAACGAATTCCATCAATGCCCACCATCACCATGACTAACGTCAAGTCACGCAAACGTGTGCGTAAATGCAGAAACGACGTCACAGAGGGTTTGCAAAGTGGACTTGTTAAATCCCCTTCATCTCCCTCGCCCCCACCACTTGCCGTTCGAGCCTGATGACATGCTGACACGACCCCGCACGACAGGCGATAAAAGGCAATTGGGAGGAGAATCACCAAGACTGAGGGGGTCATTTCAAAAAATAAGTTGCGCAGTTGGGACAACAAGTCACATGGCATTCCCGAGATTGTTACAGCCGCTGCTTTAGGAGGAATAGTAGGTTAACAGGAATCAACTAAGGGCTATGCGATTGAACTGAAATTGCTACGCAGTAGTCAGTAGTAATTAACTCTGAAATCCAGATACAAACGTCAGTGACGCCTTCGATTGTCAGAAATTGACCAAGAAACTCATCTCAGATCATATTTGATGATTGGGCCTTGGCTTCGACGACTCCAATGGAAGTTGAAAAAAAGTAATACCAATTCTAGGAAATGCATTTCAGTCAAAACAAGCTGCCAGTTCGCATCTCTTAAATGGGATGAGATAGAGGTAGTGCCACCCACGCACATGAATCACACCTAGGCCAATGCGATCCCCATCCAGTGAGGAAGGCATTTGTCAACCCAGAATCCGTGGGCGCTTCAATTCCTGTGGAAGGCCTCAAGCACAACAGCCATTCCAATGGAGTTAATGAAAAAATGGCGATGATACCACTCAAAAACTGATAAGTGACATCTGACACTGGAAGAGAGGCCTTCACCGCTGGTGAGAGCTGGTTCGGAAGGATATGGGCTCGGCTTAATTTGCGGAGCAACGTCAGATGTCGCAAGGCTTCAAATTCACAGCGCACTTTTGTACACAACGCACGCACGCACGCACGCACACACACACACACACACACACACACACACACACACACACACACACACACACACACACACAACCTCTGATCAGTGCTGAACCGGCCACATACGTTCGAAGTTTATCTTAATGATGGCATAAAGTCCTCACAACAGCACTACCAGGAGTGTAGGTATCGAAGTACGCCAAAAAAAATGCTACATCCTTCCAGGTAAATATGCATACAAACAGAGACTATGAAGCGTGGAGTCATGGACAAGAATGCACATGAAGCAATCAAAAATCCGTAGCTATAGATTTATGTGAAACTAACCTCCTGTTGTGTCACACCACGGCACAAGGCCGAGGAGGCTAAACAGAGGCCTCGAGGCGGCGCTTCTAGAGAATAAATTCCGGTGACCACAGTGCATCCACACGCCAACACTCGGTTTTTGGGAACGCCAGCACCAGCAAACAGTCACGTGAGTGGTTAAAAAGGTGCCGTATGCATGCTTAAAATAAAGCGAGGAAACCTTGGCAACAGGAGAAGAGGTGCATGATGGATTCTTTCATCAGTGGATTTTGAGGTACTGGGAATGAGGTCAAGTATCATAAAGTACGGTCGTCTATCGTAAACACCTTTAAATGAGCTACTCTGTCATCAGAACGGAGTGAATTATCACCTTTTTCAAAACCCAATTTGCCATAACTACTTTAAGTGAATTTTTTAAAAACCAATATGATTTCATTTTCGTTTTACTTGCCCATAAGAAGGGATGACAAATTGGGAAGGTTTCACTGATTTGCGGAGTGTTCTACCAAGATTGATATAGATTTAAAATTTCGCTTAGTTCCAAGTCTAAATGAAAAAAACACGTTGTTTCCACTGGATGCATCACACCCAAATTATCCGAAGTAGAGGACGAACAGACAAAGATATGGTTATGAAAGAATCCATCACCCTTTCACGACAGCCTACTAGCGATTAATACATCAAATGAATAAACATAATTGCTAGACCTACTGCCATTTGAATGCCCATCTTCCCAAGAGCAAGTAACGACCTGAAGAGGCAGGTATCGGTGACTAAGTCATCGCTATCATCGAGTGAGAAAAGACTCACTGGCGTATAAATGCATTCCAGTGAGGAGTGCACCAGGGAGGAGGTAGAGGAGGAATGAAATGTCGGTGCTATCGGTATTCCATGTGGTGAATGTAGCAGCCTCCATCATCTCGAGGATATGCAGCCCGAAGGAGAGGATGAGACCATCGACGATGGCAGTGCAAGCGAAGGCGCTCAGCAGAACCAACCATGCCCATGAACTGCGACTGGGATTGGCTACAATGGAGTGGAGATGCAGTAACATAGCCAGTAGTAGAAGGGACTGCCCCACAATTTGGCTTACCATCCACTGGAGGGTCTGCTGCGTTTAAGGTGGTTGGGGTTTGGGCCTAGAAAGTTGGGGATTTTGGGGAAAATGGACATACTTCAGAATCCATTTACGAATGTTAAATACGTCACTTCTTTAGGCAAAAGACTGAGTGCAAAGAGAGGCAGACGTCGCCACTACAGCTTTAGAGTCTAAAACGTAAAAAATCACCCATAAAGCAGTGATGCAAGAGTGCATCCAATCAAAAAACCATGCGTGGAAAAGAGATCACGTTATATACTAAACAATTCATTATACATACACACCGACAATTATTTGAGTTGATGCATGCAACAAGATGCCCTAAAGCAGGGGACAATATCATCACGAACCATCACAACAAATGAAGAAAATAAATCTGTAGGGAACTGCAGTACGATAAGCTTGAGCACTGAAATAAGGTTTGGTTCCAAGTACAGCATTATTTGTCACTATTAACACAGGTGAACAACGGCAAGAAATAAGCAATGTAACCTTCGATAAGAAAATTAAACTACCTAAATCTGGAACACTCGTCGTCAGTGTTAGATCAATTTGCAGATCATTTCGACTAGGCACATCAAAGAAATTTCCGATTAACATACCAAATGATAATCTTGTGAACTAAGTCAGCATGCCGTAGTTTCAGGTAACCAAACGACAATCTAAGCTGCGCGCCCGAGGGCACCCCGATTTCTAATTCTTAAATAGGCGCACTTCATTGGACTACTTTCAGCAAGCATTAAAACAGTTGCCGTCGTGACCTTCAAAATTGATTGGGACACTTAGGATTTGGGGTAAATTACTACTCAAAATTGACGATCTGGTTTGCGAAAGTTAGTATTTTATGAGTTATAAATACTGTAAGTAGCAGTGGGCCCGAGACCGTTCAAACTCAGAGGTTTTCGCTACAAAACTAAAAATTAGGTAATTCGGGGTTTCGTTTAAAGTGTTGGGGCAAAATGCAAAAGATTGCTAAAAGTCTCTGTAGGTTAACCCACGAAGTCACCTCACTTAATAGCAGCTGCCATTTGAAGACAATGTCAATTCTACGGACCGATTAGTGGTAAGCTGCAAAATTCCAAATCCTTAAACACCCATCCCACGTGAATTGCTACAAGTTTCTGCAGCTAAAGACTCCTTTTTTTAAGCCATGCCAATTTTTCATCTTCAACATCGTTCTCTTCCAGTGTAACCAGCCTAACTTTTTTCGTGCGTATATCAGCTTAGTAAACTGACTGCTTCATTAATTTCGATAACCTGTCATTGTACTTAGTCAGGTGGAAACGTTTGGGTGTAGATAGTCCCCAGTTCATCTTTTCTTCTCTCTGATTACTCCAGAACCAAAAATTACTGCTTTGAATGTAATATTTTGTTTGTTCGAACTATCGGTATAGGTCACTTGGGTGGCCATCTTGTTCTAGCCGGTTGGTCGGTCTCCGGGCCGTGCCAATAGCCCCCAAGTCCTCTGTTTCCGGAATACATGTATTCTGCCTTAGTACTACGCCTTCTTTTACCTTAAGGGGAGCCTCGGGACGCTACATTGGTGGCAGCGGAAAGCGGACCCGACTTTAATGGATTTTATCCTGCTCCATACCGTTTCTGGCAAACGGCGGCGTTGTGAAAGAAGTGCATGTGCTACGGAGGGGAGAACCTTTGGTATCTCGTAACAGAAGGGTCGAGATCGACGTTCATGCTCGACATCTCCCTCGCCCTCGTGTTCGACAGGGAAGCTATTAACAACTGAAGCGACACTAGCCGTGGACTCCAAGCCCAGAGGAGGGCCAAGAGGCGCGCATTTGCTGCACTGAGTGCCACGCGGAATGGATGGCACTACAGGAACACATGCGTTCGAACCTCGACGACTGGGGCGGTTAGCTCGTGGGTGCTTCTCGCAGCACTGATTACGTTGTGATGGCTGACACGGGAGGCGGACGAAGGGGAGCGTCGGGGACGACGCTCGAAAGAAGAGAGGGGCTGTGTAATATTTTGTTTGTTCGAACTATCGGTATAGGTCACTTGGGTGGCCATCTTGTTCTAGCCGGTTGGTCGGTCTCCGGGCCGTGCCAATAGCCCCCAAGTCCTCTGTTTCCGGAATACATGTATTCTGCCTTAGTACTACGCCTTCTTTTACCTTAAGGGGAGCCTCGGGACGCTACATTGAATGTAGAATATTTACTAATTTTGCTTAAGGGAAAAACTTCAGACTCAAGGAGTTCGGAATGCTGGCCTCCTATATGCTACAAAGAAATCAAAGTTTTCGCCACTTAACTAAAAGGCACATTTAAAATAACGTTAGTAGCAGGTTAGGGCCAAGATAATAGCACCAAGCCTTACTGCCTATCAAATGTGTATTCTGCCCAAGCATTATTTCTTTCTTCGGCCTCAGAATAGCGTTGCAGTGGAAGCAGAAATAGGATCCTCATGCCTAAAGTGTACATTGTAGGCGTAATCCATACAGTACCCGAAATTTGCCATTACAAAGCTGTCTCTTTTCCCTGCATAAAAGGTGCGAAAACGCCTTTTTATCTACTTCTCTACTAGCTGAATTAAATTCTTATATCTATGACCAGCGGCTTCAAAGTACTAACTGCATGGGAGGCAAGAATTGAGGTGAAATTCTAACCTCACAGATCTATGAAAACCCCATTTTCAATCATTATCTTGAGGACTAAATATCGCCACACGTGATGGTCATCACATTCCCTGTACCCAAACCTGACTGCCCTAGAGAAAGAAAGGCTTATATCCACTACGACTACCAAGGAAGATCCGTAGTGCTAAGGCCAGATATCTAGGGATTTACATAAAGCTTAGATGAGCGGCACTTTTAGATGGCGGTTTTTCTGCCCATTGTAGGAAAAGGACCTCGAAAGACAAGTATATTTGTAACGTCTCAAGACTCCCTTTAAGGTAAAAGAAGGCATAGTATTGGAGGTAGAATACATGTATTCTGGAAACAGAGGACTTGGGGGCTGTTGGCACGGCCCAAAGGCCGACCAACCGGCTCAGTACAATATGGCCACCCAAGTCACCGAAACCGGCAATTCGAACAAACAAAGTATCACATGGCTCCTCTCTTCTTTCGAGCGTCGTCCCCACCACTCCTCTCGGTCAGTCTCCCCTGTCAGCCATCACAACATAATCAGTGCTGCGAGAAGCACCCACGAGCCAACCCTCACAGTCATCCACATTCCAACGCATGTGTTCTTGCAGTGCCATCAGTTCCGCGTAGCAATCAACGCAGCAAATACGTACTTCTTAGTTCTCCTCCCTCACCACAATGTGTCCCAATGAGATGATGGAGGTATGAATGGAAGTTTTCGAATGGATCGAGACACACGCAAGCCTTATTGTGATTGCAGGCTTTTTGATGCTGTGGGAGAAACGCGAGGGTATGGTAGAAGCCTGAGCAAATGGAGCGATCCGGCCTCATAGGAAGGGGACGCACGCGATCCAAGTGAGCAAAGCATAGAACGATGCTATCGAATGACGTTCTGCACATTCTGCATCTGTAGATACGCATTTTGGCAAAGGGAGGCGAGTTGTCCAAGAACAGGCGAGAGAGAGAGAGAGGGGGGGAGAGAGAGAGAGTGAGCTTTCGGAGGATGCTTGACCACAACGTCGCTGGTCCCTCTTGGCAGTTTCAATGGACTTGGAGTTCACGGCTAGTGCCGTTTCAGTTGTTGACGGCTTTCTTGCAGAACACGAGGGCGAGGGAGGTGTTGGAGATGGACGCTGATCTCAGCCCTTCTGTTATGGGGTGTAAGGGATTCTCCCATCCACAGCACATGCACTTCCTTCACACCGCCAGTGTTTGCCACAAGCGGTACGGATCAGGGTAGAAATGCATTGAAGACGGGTCCGCGTTCGGCTGCCACCAATGTAGCGCCTCGAGACTTCCTTTGAGTTGAAAGAAGGCATGTTACATGGGAAGAACATAAATGTTCTGGGAACAGAGGGATTTGGAGCTGTTGGAAAGGTCCGTAGGCCGGCAAACCGGCTAGTACAATATAACCACCCATGTGGTCGAAACCTGCGGTTTGAAAAATCAAATCATTGCACTCCCTCCTACACAATCTCCGAGTGGGTCGAACTTTGGACGGACTTACTTGACAACGAACCCTGCACCATCGAAGCATTGTGCCTTTTTTAAATCTTTTGAGAAGTCTTGGGAAGTCACGCACCTAATTACAACTAACCAAAACTTACCCAACCCAACTAACGGACTGTGTAATACTTTGTTTTTTTGAACTGCCGGTTTCGGTCACTTGGGTGGCCATATTGTACTAGCCTGTTGGCCGGCCTTTGGGCCGTGCCAACATCCCCAGGTCCTCTGTTTCCAGAATATGTATTCTGCCTCCAGCACTATGCCTTATTTTAACCTAAAGGGAGTCTCGGGACGCTACAGACTGTGCTGATTTGCATCAATCCTGCCAGTAAATATTACAAAAATACGGCATCACAAATGTTCTTAAACATGATTTAAACCAATTTTTTGGTGAGACTTAAGGAACTGTGATTTATTAATTAACTTCTTTCTATAGGATTTGTCGCATACCTATGCACCTTTCACAGTAATGATTTTGCCTTGCAAGCGACTAGATTGATGCTCAATGCACTAGTTACCAAACCCATGTCTCGTCGCATTTAGGAGGCAAACCTAATGTTCTATAAGTTTAAACTGTTCTTCCACTATAAATTGGGCAGTTTAATTAGTTGTTAATTTAACTTTTCTGCACTACTTGACCACCTTGAACACCAACCGCGTTTTTCAAAATGCCGATTTTGGTGTGCGTCGCTTCTGGTTTTTATCATTCCTTTATGTGAGCTTTTTACTTATACTTTTAATACCTTCGCTTGGTTCCACACCTTTCTTTTCTTTACCACACAGTACTTTTTGCCCTTCTTTGTCACCATCTAAGAGTTGTGCAATATAGTCTTTAGCCGTTAAAAACGTGGAACAATGGCGTGCAGCGGTAATCGGACGTGTGTAACCTTGTAGCGTTTTCATAAAGGGGGACTTTGCGGCCCCATGTGTGAGCAGTGGGGCCTTTTTATGTCGACTGGGCATGAATCACTTGAAATTTTTGTGCCATCTCATCATGTTCGATTCCCCTTTATTTAACTTTTTCTTCATGCTTGTTTGTTCCCATCAGGCGCTGCTTAGCTAGTAGCAAATGAAGAAGTTTGGGTAACCGACTTTTTACAGTGTGTTCTTATGTGCTCGAATTTCTCAATCGCAACACTAATCCTTTTTGATCTCAGCTAACTGAAACAACGTTCAAATGCTCCGATTACTTCACCCGTTACAACGTTCACTTGCACCTTACTCTACCGCAATGTCGGCTTGTGTTCCCATTATCGGTTTGGAGATTCATGCGCAGTTGACGAGTGCTCGTTCAAAACTCTTTTCTCCCGCACACTATTCATTTGCTGCGCCACCAAACTCTCAGGTTGCGCCTTTTGATGCCGCTCTCCCTGGTTCTATGCCCGTAAGTCATTCTTCCAAGCACTTCTCATGCCTAGTCAAAAGTGCCTTATAGACTTTTGGAGGAAAATCTCATTTGAGCTAACCAAATCCATTCCTTAAATTTTATGACGAGACACTTTCTGATCTCTTAGATGCTGAACCGCGACTGTGTTGTGTGGGCAGTGGTGGCCGCACTTGCCCTAAATTGTCGCATCAATCCCCTCTCAAGGTTCGATCGCAAGCACTACTTCTACGCCGACTTGCCTGCTGGCTTTCAGATCACGCAGCATGCACAACCCATTGCCGAGGATGGCTGGCTGGAGTACGTTTGGAAGCCGCCTGACACCAACTTCCCCCCACAGGTTAGCAAAGCTAAAATCAAGCGAATTCAACTGGAACAGGATACGGGAAAGAGCCTTCATGACGAGAAAAATGGACGAAGTCTTATTGATCTCAATAGGGCTGGTAAATATCCGCTTTCGGACACTCACCTACCTCTGAAATTCTTCTCTATGACAGGCGTGGCTTTAATTGAGATAGTAACAGATCCGGACTTCGGCACGAGTTATCAAGCCGCGGCGTTTGTGGATGAATTGGCAACACTTTTACATCATCTCCGTGTATGTTCGGCCAACATGTCGACCGGAGAAATGCGGGTAGATATTAACGTCTCAGTTGGACCCTCCATCTCTCAACAGGGATCTGTGGTGGAGGTGAAGAACGTCAACGGTCTTCGTGCTATTCGTTATGCTATCGGTAGGGCCAGTAAATATCAAGAACTGTGTGAAATTTACTGCTACTTTTGGTGTTGCTTGGTGAATCGAATTGACTAGGCGACAACTCTTTGTCCTCCTTGGCACCATGATTTTTCTTTCGTATTTTTGGATTTCTTGAACTTCTTATTTGCTTTTTAAGGATCACCGAGCCTCTTAATGTGTTTTAGATTATGAGATATCTCGACAGTGTAGAATTTTTCGTTCTGGTGGTATCATCATCAACGAGACACGTTCTTTCGATCCGATTAGCAAGTGGGTGTCTTTTCAAGCTCCTTCAGTGTCCTACTTTGCCCCATGATTGATTATATGGTTGTCTACAGTAAAACCATACCGATGCGTGATAAAGAAGTGGTTCAGGATTATCGGTTTTTACCGGAACCCAATCTGCCTCCCCTACGCATCCTCGAGTCCTGTGAAGCCTGCTCCACGATGAAGACTCCTTCCCCGTCTCGAAAAATTTGTATTGGTTGCATACGACTTCAACACGAAGCCGATTTTGCCCAGCTGCCGAATCAGCTTCGTCAGAATCTTGTCTTTCAACATGGTCTCCCTCTTGAGCGCGCATCTCCTCTAGTTGAGAAACCTCTGCTGCGCTCTCTCTACTTCTCCACCTCTGCCCTCATTCTCTCCCAGCTTCCCTCCTTCAAGGAGCAGATCGTGGCAGTTCAGGATGTTCCAGGAAACGAGCTCGAGAAAATCGTGTACCGTGAAATTGCCTTTTGGTGCTCGGGCCTGCTCTACAGCATTCTCCGTGATAAACCCAGCTTGTGGTGCGTGAGTGAGAAATTGTTTTTACTTATGCTTTGCAAGTAGAAGTTATTTTATTTTATTTTCTAGTCTTCCATCTCCTGTACAATTGTCCCAATTTGTGGTCATGACTTTGTCCGGCCAAATATTCGGCACCGGAGCTGAGCAAGTGCGAAATTTATACGAGCGCTCTTTTAGCCTAAATAAACAATTACTTATTTTCTTTCCGCTTAGTTCAGGTTTTGAATGATCTATGTGTTGAGGGGGCGTCAGCCAATGCCTTGGAGATTGCGGGTAGAATCGGTGTTCTGCTTGATCACGATTTGGCTCAAATTCGTTCCATCTGCGTGAATTTCATCGAGTCCAATCCAGCTCTGGTGTGTCTATATTGTAGCATCTGAATTACTGTCCAATTTAAACGCGTTAGTAATTATTGCTTCTGCAACTTAACTTGGCCCTTGTTTGAAGTCGTTTTTCACTCTGGTCTATATCTAGCCTTCTGCTTCGGTATTTACATGAAGTTAAAATGATTGGCACATCGTGAGGAAGATTGTTTGCCGGTTGCTCCCTTCTGCTGAGCCTTCAAATAGGCTTAGTTCCTACTTTCTCGACAGGTCTTTCAAGCCCTACCTTGATTCTCTTATTTCTGGTTTACATCCACTATCAACTCTTATCTAGGTCTATAAATACAGCCTTGTATGTTATGCCAATAGACGTGTTTGATACCTCAATCAAGTCCCTCACCTGCTGCGCCTATTTATTTTCGGTTGTATTTGCATAACCTTGCCTTATTTATGCTCTGAAGGTACTGAAATACGTCCGCAAAGGTCGCAAACGTCGGATTCTGCAGTCGATGGTGAATCTAATTGTGCATAGCACTGGAGGCGCCCGATTACTTCATGAAGGTCTTGTGGAGCGCTGTCTTTCTGACCTTCTTGACAGGGTTAAAGACGATGGTAGGTGAATTCCATAAACTCCAATTTATCATTGCTTGTATGGGAAGCATTCTCCACTCCTCACCCTCTCACGGTACGAACTGTTGGTTTCACTCATGAAGGAAATGGTGGAAAGTAACTTACTTCTTGGTATTTGTGAACGTCGAGTAGTCAAATGATTTCTTGCGGTTTTAGTTGCCAGAAAAGGCAGTTATATGGCATTCTGAGGTATGAGGTCTTGCATTGTCGATCTTGACTCCTTCTGCTGTGTACTTCATTGTTGAATAGGCAGATCTCAGCTCTCAACAAATAGCCTTCAGCAAGTGATTACTTCCACCTGCGACCTAACACACGCACACACAAAGCAAGCACAGTGTTCTTCCCTCAGAAGTATGAAAGAGGTAAAGGCTAGATCGGTCGTGAATTTATAATGCATTAATTGATATCATGTCGACTGATTGGGGCATATTTTTTCGAAATAAAGCACGTTCTACCCGTCTCCAAAAGCTGCGTAAGACCACATGCACTTGTTTAGTCACTGATCTTGAGTATTTACTCCCGATAGCTGGTTGGACCCCATCTGTGACCTTTAATTTATGTGATCAGTTCTCTCCAGACGGCTTTTGACTTGATCAGATGGATGGCGTCTGCGATGTGGATTTCGAAACCCTGATTTTGATTAGTTATAAAAACGCTACTGTGTTTAAATAAGTAGGGTCAGTATTTTGATTAAACCAACCAAAGTTTTCGAGTGTAAACCAAGATGGGATTGTGTGGAGGCTGTTTGACGTGCCCTGGCGTTAAGTCATGCTAATTATCAGTAAGCATGGACAACTTCTATTCGACCCAATCAACATGGATTTTAAAAGGTCACTTTGAAAAATGTTCATTCCGACAATGTCTCTGAACCGATCTAACGCTGAAACAAACGCGATGATGTATCCACAGGATAATTTGGAACTGTTTACCTAGGAAATTTATTTCACTAATGCTCAATAAATGTATACCCTTCACAACATTCCGTAAGCACTTCATTTAGGGATAATCAGATGTCTGTCTTATTGTGTGGGAATGGCTGTCAATGGAAGGGAAAATAGGAATGATTTGTTGTTTCTTTTCTGTCGTCTTCTTACTCACTGTCACCTTCCGTAATGTCCTACGTTCACTCGCTTCTTTGTTTTGTTTTTCGTTTTAGGGACGCCAATGAAGTAGGTTTCATCTTTACAGAAAGGCGTGTACATATACGCAACTCTTATTTGCACCCTAGAGCAAATAAAGCTGCTGTAATGAGGAATTCTTGTTTTTCATATGCCGTTCTTGGAGGTATCAATGGTCCAATAACACACTCTGGGAAGGAAAAAAGTGTTGCCTGTTCTACAGCAATTTCTCCTTTGGAATTATTCACTCCCCGAGGGCCAAATAATTGCAACTAGGATACATTCACCCGAAAAGATTTACTCTGCCTTGGAGTCCTTATCAAATGCCTCTCCAAATGAGGAAGTTCACCCTCTGGGATGAGAGTGAGAGAAGAGAAGTACCGCCTCATCCTCGTCCTTCATCCTCATCAGCTTATGTCTCGTGTAGGCAGGATCAACATCCTTCAGGGGGTCACTAAACCCTTAGAAATATCTTATGAAAGGGCAGCTTTAATTCGCAATTTCCTCCTTCATAAAAGCCATGAAGTCATAAATATACACCAACTGGCAAATCACGCGAACTTCAAGGGGCTACTCTCAAGGTCTGCCCTAATTCGATCCTATCGCTCACCAGCCTCTTCTTCTTCTCATATCCCCTATGGAGCTTCCTGCTTCTTCCCTTTTTTGTTCCCATATACGTGTGAGAGCACTCACACCATGTTTTTACCCCGAACTCCTTCTCCCAGGCAGACAGGCAGGCAAGGGCAAAAGGGGATTTGGAGGTTTGAGGAGGGAAAAAAAAAAGCTTCATCTCAAACTTTAAGGCAAAAGACGGAGGAAGGGGAGAGACGGTTTGTCCTCACCGCTTTAAGCGTACTTTTTTCCTCCCCTCTCTCTCGTAGAAAAAAAGTCTGCGGATTTCTGCGCTCAAACTTCACTTGAATTCGTAACTTTTAACGTCGGGTTGACTTACCCGAGCTGGGCAGGACTCGCTTTTTTTCCTCCTTCCCTCCCTTTAAACCACATTAACTCCTCCGCTTAGTGAGTGGGACTTTAGGAAGAACTCAAGGCTGTCTGATCTTCTTGAGGGTGCTATAAGACCTTCACCCCAGCGATATAGCACTAGCTCCACGAACCTTCTGATTGGCTAAACAGGGCTGGCAGTCCCCCTGGTACCAATGTTCTATCTCAGTCCGCCATATAGAGGCTTGGTCAGGTTCGTCCATCCATCGAATGACCGTTTTTACGATGTACTAACCAAGTTATAGCTTCCGTTATCGCCCGAACCCAATGGTTGTGCTGTTCGGCCTGTTTTTGTGCCCCAATGATGTGATCCTTGAGGCAATAAAGGGCCAACTCCAAAGCCCTTTTTCAATACACACTAGGGAGGGTGAAAATTGCCTTTTCTCTCTCTCTCTCTCTGTGTGTCTGTCACATATTATGATCAACGCGGCGATGAATGACTACTTTAGTGAGCTGTAAAAATTTTATTAGCGCGTGTGGTGCACTTTCATTTGTGTCCAGCAGTCAGCGGGCGTGTCAATTTGTCACCTCCTCACTGTGCTAACCGTGTCAATGGTGTTAATTTTGAGCGGTTAGTGATCAAAAAGGTAGCAAAAGATGGGACTTTTTCTAGTAGGTCGATTTCAAATGTGTGCCTGGTGGTAACTCCATGCGTCCAACCGCGTTCGATGCAAAAAAATCCAATTAGACTGCTTGTCAAACGCAGGTGATGTAAAAATGTAGGTAAGTGAAACTTGTCATTTACTCTGTCAACTTGTCATGTGGCAAAATCAGTCGACATTTCGACTGACTTCAGTAGGCAATTTAGCTTAGTTGATAGGGCATATGTAGGTTGGATAAAGCAAACTCGTCTACCAGGAAAGGCTTGAACATTTATCTTCCTCTCTCCCGCCTCTACCTGAGTCGGTAAACGCAGATTGGGAAAAAGGGCTGTCAGATTAGCCCCGAAGGCGACTACTAGGTCCTCTAGGTAGGATTTGAAAAAAAGTCCGCGGCTAAGGGATGATCGATGCAAGGTACCATTGTTCCTTTTTATGCGCTTCTCTTACAGCCACCGTTGAAGCGCTTGATTG
Source organism: Taenia multiceps (assembly GCA_001923025.3). Lineage (NCBI taxonomy): Eukaryota > Metazoa > Platyhelminthes > Cestoda > Cyclophyllidea > Taeniidae > Taenia > Taenia multiceps. The sequence continues at coordinate 72,579,646 of CM010311.1, read as the reverse complement.
ATGTCTATGCGCACGTACCATATGACAGGGTGTTCTATTAGCAGAGGCTTTTGTCTTTCCTGGTAGTGGTGAAAGTGATGCTCGCGCCTATTCTTTCCAAATTTATCTCCACCGCTACGAGAAGTGATCGCGTCTAGAAAGGAGCTTTGGCGTTTGGAAATATTCCTGGGATCTATGTAAATCTGCCTGACTACTGTGGCGGTGGCCAGAGAAGTAACTGGAACCACGGCGGACAGTTACATGGAGGTCTGGTCAGGTCTTCTTACAACATACGGCTGAACAACATTGCGATAGGTGAACGTCACTCCTTCCAACTCCTCTCCCGCCTTGGTTACTGTGTTTTTGTAACTGTTCCATCCGAGGGAAAAAATCCGAGGTCCAGGATACACACGCACCACAGGACGAGGTGGTGTCCTTTGTCCTCTGTCGTTGGAGGTAATGGAAGCAAAAATTTTGGATTGATTTTCTTCTCTCAACCTTTCAAAAGGTTTCCTTTGAAGGCGTGCGCTTTAAAAAACCTATTTTCACATCAACGACAAGACGCACAACTGAAAGTGGGTCTTTTTTCCTTCCGTCGGTTTTTTTCCACAAGTTCGCAGTAATCAAAAACCACATTTGCTGTCGGTGCTTCAGTAGCGACTCATAAACGCTCCTCAAAATTAAAAAGGGAATAAGAAGATGACCGAACCACTCCACTGTCAAGGCGTTAGACTTTAGAGCTTAAACAGGGTCACAGGTCGCAGTCCCTTCTACCGACCAACCCACTTTCTGGCACTGTCGACCTTCCAAATGTTGTTTGAGATTGGAGTCACGGGGTCCCCTAGGCGGTGGACATACTATCGCCCTCGAGATCGCCTGGCAGACTTCATATCCGGAGATTTTGTCGCCAAATATAGGTCAACGTCGCAAAAAACGCCTTCAGAAGCACAAGAACTGAACTTTGACCCCTTTTGCAAGCAGATCAGTCCTGTGACGATTTGAAGTGCTGTGTTGTGCGAGTAGCATCTCGTTTGCATCAATTGACCAGTCCAAGTCTTCACTGCTTTTAACGGAGAAGATTTAGCTTGAAAACTATTCGTGATCAGCATTTGCGTCCGAGGTCAACCACACACATCCACATCTTAGTCATGTCTTGGTGTTCCTCGTTCCCTCAACAAACAATGCGATGCCATGCCCCCACAGCCACCTCCCATTACAACCCTAAAGCTGGTGGATGAACAGTGTGACAAAGGATTAGCTGGCCTCTGTCCATGAAAGAGGCGAGGGACAATGAGATTGATGGTCCTCCAAGTTGACTGTCATCTATTGTTAAACCCAATGGCATTTTAAGTGGGTCCCAGGTGCTTAGCTGATTGTCGCATCACAATTCTGTCAGTTGATGGAGGTATAAACAAATCATTTCACCACTCACCAAGTTAAACAGCCTCGAGGGCCCTCCTTGCGTAGCGTAATCAAACGGTACCCTCGATTCAAGACTAGAGTGTCCTCCAAAGTGGTAGTACACTACTCCTTGTGTGAATCATCTACTAACCATTTCTTAATTATTCGTGCTGCTACCGTTGCACGCTTTACGACTTCCAAATCCCAAAAGCGGTGGTTAAGTAGTAGACAACACTAGAAGTAGCACACCAATAGACCGCGCTTTATGATGGATGCAAACAATCCCACACACCTTTTACAGCTCTCGAATGGTTCAAACAAACAGTTGTTGCAAAGTACACCGAAATTTTGGACGAACTTCCTCCGCTGTATTCGGTCCTTCTCTTTGTCTCAGATGGAGCTCTACAGATTGTGAACATATGAAGTATGTCGTGTTTGTAGCTGTCACCACGCCTTATCCTGACGGCTGGTCCCCTCCCTTTGCTCCCCTTATGACTCATAATACAATGATTTCCCCACGAAGACGTGTCGTACTGTTGAGGCTAGTTGTGTTGTCCTTGGCTGTAAGAAAAAAGACTGAGAATCGAAGGCGGAGGAGGGGGGGAAGGGGAGGAGGAGAGGGTGCCGAGGCATAAAGACGCCTCACGGCGCCAACTGGGGTGGTGAAGGATAGTCACTTGATTGCGTGCCAAGTGGCCATTGACAGGATTGTTTCTTTCACTGGCGCCGGACAAACTGGACTGACTTCTCGTCATGCAGCTAAGGGAGCTTATCGTAACCACATCACATTGCCACCGCTTGTCATTCTCCCTCTCTCCTTTCTCCTCCCCTCGCTTCCCAACTTAGACCGACTGTAGATCGATTGCATTCGCCGCCTTGGCAGCAATGGTAAGGTGGACTAGAAAGGATTGATGGATAACAAGTTTTAACAACAAATAAAACCTAGAATAATTCGTTACTTGAAGACAGGGAACAAGGGGGAAAATCAACCCTGAAAGGTGATAATCTCGGAAGAAGTCTTTCTTTACCTACAGCGATCTCATCAAATCTCCTATGGGACGATTTGAGTAGGTAGAGATTTTAGTTCTCGAGTCGTCTACGGTGTGATAGAGGAGAAAGAGGGTCCTGGAGACTATGGACGTGACTAACGGCTCGGGGACAAGGGAGCCGAGTGTCCTCCACGTTTCGAGGATTCGTGATTTTGTTAACGTTTGCCCAGAGTAACTCTTCTGTTTCCTTCCTCCTCCACCTCTTGGCATTTCAAAGGAGTCGGTGTCAATAAAAATCATTCATGGAGCCTGAAATGCTTGTCATAAATTTTTTACAAAGGCAAGAAGACAATTAAATGACGGAGAAAACATGAAATAGCATTAAATTGTTTTTGAATGGGGAGCTCAACTGCCACAATCAAGTCTTCGAAGAGTAAGGATAAAATTATTTTTCCACTTAATAAATTCTGAACCTCTTTTTTACTTCCTTAAGTTGTATCAACCTGGCTTAGATACGACTTGATGCACTCCAGTGCGATGAGTTGACGAATAATAGGAGTCACATATGTGTGACGCTACTTGAAACCGTATTCTAAATGAGCTGTAGAAGCACCTTTGACTGTTAACTCCAAAATTTACCAACCTGTTAGTAAGTAATCCCAAAAAAAATAAGTTTTAGAGCTATTTCTTTAAAATGAAATAATTTAGGAACTCGGAGTTCTTTCCGTTCCCTTCCGACGATCCGCAGAGAGAATGGATTGACTCGCTGGCTTGTTACGCCTTCAGTGGAAGAGAGAGGTAAGAGGACCCCATAGAAGCAAAGAACAGTATCCATCATCCTGACGGAAGGCTGTGGATAGTAAAATCAGTGATTAAAACGATGCCTGCTTTTTATCAACGCTCCTCACTCTTCCAGTGCGAAGGAACTCCAACGAAAGGCCTGCCAAAGGTCCTCAACCCTATGAAGGAGTCAAATGACTTGACATTCCCATCTAGCTCATTTTGGTGTTAAACAAACGACACTCCTGAACGCGGTCGACGTACCATGCGCGATGTACGGGATGTTCTCGTTGCCCAGGTGGAACCTATCCAGTCTCCAACATGACCTCCGTCTCCAAGGAGAATCTTTCCTGATAGTGTTGGCCTCTCAGAGGAGACGGGACTCTAGATCGCCAATAGGCAGGATTTTTATCCTTTGATACGAATTTGCTACCCCTTTCCTCCCTGTCCCATGGTTTAAGAGGTCCAGACAACCCAAGGTGTGGTTACTGTCAGCGAAGAAGTGTAACCAATGAAGGTGCCGGAGATGTTCAACTGCTCTAAACTGGACATGAAAGACTCTGCCTGTTACGAAACAATGGAAGATGGACAGAGGGCGGTTCTCACCCCGGTCAATGACAAATGTGCTTTTTCGACTACTAACTTCTTCCACATTCCAAAACACGGGGGAGCAATTTGTCACTGCAAACCTTTGAATACATCCTCCCGCATAGGATTGTGTACTAAAAAAAGGGCAGAGAGCAAAAGCCTCCACTACCAACAATAGTCTGAGGCATTTAGACACTGCCAGAGGCATTCTGAGTTTTTAAGCATCACTGAGAATGTAAGGAGGAAGCGTTGCTTCTTTAGAAATTGACTCACTCTTGGGAGGGCAATTTAACCCCCTCTTCCCCTCATTATCATCGGTAGCCTGGTAAAAGCTGAGATTTTCTCCCTCAGACTATGCAAAGTGATTAGTCTCCAACTTTCCTGATTAAATGCAACACTTCTCCCCTCCTCTAAGCAATATTAAAAGAAGGAGGAAAAGAAATCGGACAAACTTTAAGCTCACAGGAAGTCGTGGTGATTGATGGATGGTTGGATGGAGAGGGACGAGGGGTAAGGGGAAGGGGTGGGAGATTGCTTTTATCCAGTTGAATAACGGGCTGCCGAGACTTGGCAGTAAGTAGCTGCTGCCTTAGAGACTGTCCCTGCAAAACCACCATACCGAACCTCCTTTCCCCTCTGATGATTTCGCAATTATGGCAGATTTTATTTATTCCCTAATTCCATTTATCTGGCCTAGCCACCTGTTTTAGGGTGAACAGGACTGCAATCTATCATCCCTTCTGCGAACGAGACATAAGCTATCCGTGGACTGCCATTTTAGAACAAGTTTTTGTCACTAAAGGCCAAGACAAGTACCTGTTTGACCACTGTCATATCCTATATCTCCATTTTCTTGTCTCGCTTTCTCTACCGCTTAACAGGAGACGCGATGCGATGTCACGAACCTCAAATCGGTCAGCAAACAATGCAACAAAGGAGGAACTAGATTATGTCCATGAAGCGTGGATGAGCCTTTATGAGCCTTCTTCTAGTCTTTCCATGGATGGCCCAGAGAGCTATCCCGTCTTCCTTCCTCACCTACATGAATCATGAAGGGAGTAACGCCTTTCTACTCTTCCCAGCCGTTTCAGTCATCGCTGAATCCACCCGCGAAAAGTATTTCGACATTCTTTCCACCAAATTTTCCTCGCCTGCACATTTTACTGGCTCTACCTTTTAAAAGAAGGCAGCTATGTATAATTTAGCTCCATAATATGGGCTATATTTCTCACTTAAGCTAACCATTTCAAACTCCTATCTTTCTCGCTCTCTTTAAGACGCCCCACCCTTTGGGAATGGGTGGAGGAGATTTCACCGACAAGTGGATTAAAAAATCAGTCCAAATATGATTAATTTACTATGTAGGGAGAAAATGGTCCCTCGGGGAGAGGAATGAGGTACACCGCCTTTGTCTTTTAGTAGAAGTGAATTTTCTCTAAACACAAATTTGCTTGAAGCCTCCTTTTGTTTAATGAGCAAAGTCATCTATAAGGAACTCAAATCGTCTAGTAGACACAAACTTTTGTCACACATATGTGACGAGTAGGTGTTGTTCGTTTGTCGTAGCTCTTGTTGATACCAAATTGGACGAGATGAATGCCTGTGGTTGGAGGAGGATACTGACAATCCTTATGATGGTGCTGGAGGTAAGTGCTTATATCTTTACAGGCCTTAATTCCTTCCGAATCCTACTTGCGGGTTTGTGTACGGACGCAATCCAGATTGGTTGGTAAGGTCTGAAAGATGACTAATAGAGGTCACATGAACAGCATCTGCCAAAGGAAAGGTGATAAATGGAACGAATATCCTCCTGGTTTTTCAGCAGCTCGCCTTGGCGCTTCTCTTAGTCACTTAACCGGGTGGGCTCTCACCTATTAGACATTCGGTATTTTTCGAGGCTGGTGAGAGCCTCGCAACGAGAGCAGTTTCATATGGAATTCGCTGATTTGAAAAAAGGAACAATTTAAGCCAGTATTCATCTCTTCCCTTGCGACCCAGATCCCGGATCAGGGCTGTCTGGTCGTGTGTTTGGAGGTACATGCCCTCACTATTCAGACCCAGTTTACAGCATTGACATGTTGGTCTAGACTGAGCCAGCGCAGATGGTTGCCAGGGTGCGAAGTTGTCTTAGTAGCTTTTCTGTCTGGAGACCTCAAAATTTACGCTTTACAGGATGTGCGCCTTATCACTGCCATGACGCCGATTCCACAACCTTCCGCCATCCCTATTGGTCAAAAGGGACTACGACGAGATTTTCGAAGGCGATGAACAAATCTCAAAGAAATTACATCAAAATTGACATGAATCGTTTAAAATAAGCCAAATATTTTCGATAAAATAAATCCAGTAGCACTTTTCCTCCTCTTTCGCTGAGTCATTCACCATTACCTCCCTCTATCCCAGTGCCCGGAGTAGGTGATATGAATTGGGCAAAAAATCTTGTGCCACCCATTAGGCCTGACCGACTTGTTTGCCTTGTCTAAGTAAATAAATAAATAAGGTCCGAATTGCCAACAGAAAATGGAATTTCCAAGGCGCACCTTTACAAGATGCATTTTGGATGCGGCATCATCTTTGATTCCAAAAGGGTGTTTCTTCCCTCTCTTCTCCCCTCCCCCTCCCTTAACTTTGTAGGGACAGAGGTATGAAATATTAGCGTTGGAAGCCTCTAAGAGTGCGTTAATACATCAACATCATCCACGTCCTCCTCCTCCTCCTCCTCCTCCTCCTCCTCCACCACCTCCTACTCCCGAATAGTGTTTACCGTTAGGCCATTTTAAAAGACTTCGGCATGAGACAATCCTTCAAAGTGTCTCCAAACTGAACCACTCTAAATTTAGCAACAGAATGGAGGGAAGGGGCAAATAGGCTGTATTTTTGTGCCTGCAAAATAAAGCTGTGAGAGAAAAATTGCATCTTGATTGGCTATGAATTTAAAAAAATGGAGCAACAAAAAAAGTGGTAAATGCTAGACTAGCGTCCTGTTGAAGCAGGGAGGGTGGAAATCATCTTGACAATCGTTTTTTTCCTTCCAAATACTTGAAATTGAAAATGTTAAAGGATAAGTAGAAAATGGGTAAATAACTTTGTAGAGACTTGCTTGACCTGTGCTATCTGTTGAAGGAATCAGTGGTACATGCCTTGACCCTTTTCCAAGGAGGTACTTTTATGGGACGCCTCGTATCTGCAAGCCGAGGAGAAAGCAGGTAAGTTACCTCCGGTTACACTTTCCCCTCATTCGTCCGCTTTCTGCTTCACACACGATCATGCGGTTGTCTTAGTACCAACAGAAATGGGGTTGAGGCAAAAACATTGCCCTGCCTTTCATCTACCTGCCGTCCATCTCATATCCATCCATTCTGCCTCCGACCACTCCACACAAAAAACAGGTCAGTAAACTATCGAGGCCGCATTAGCGCCGTGTTGTCACGAAAGCAGAGGCGGTGAAGAGCAACATTTTGATGGGCTTTTTCAAATTCCTGCCACCTCTCATTAATGCCTGGCGCATGCGTGGATCTCATGACTCCGTCAGGTGACGCCCCTCTAAAGAGTTGGTTCCATCCTTTACTGAATGACTGAATAATGCTAACAACTAGTGCAGAAACCTTCCTTAACTTTAGGGAACAGGCAAATTTGGCTTGTGAAGCAGACGAGATATGCAAGTACACGAGAGAGTTTGGCTGACGAGTTCCTCTATCCTCTTTGGTCCATATCAAAGCGTGTGTTATCCCACTTTCCAAGTAACAGATCTAGCAGCAGTAAAGTCTGCCTATAGGCCGAATTGGGGTTAACTTCAGAGACCCACTAAGCGGTCTGTAACTGATGCTTTCAACTGCACCATCACTTGGTAGTCGAGTTGGAATGCAGCGCTAGCCTTGTCCCTAAAATGTCACCGAAACTTTCATCTCTCCACTCAGGGCCCATCTAAAGCCATTTCCATTTGTGAGGTCAAGCTGGGAGGGGAGGGGAATGTAAGGCCTTGATGATGGGACTTACCTTCAAACTTTAATTAGGTGTTCTACGTAAATATAATTTCCAACTCATCAGTGATTGACTTCAAGGGTCGGGAGTGAGAGACTGCTTCCTTCGGTAGATAAATAATTTTTTCCAGGTGGTTGATGTTAAAATACAGGGCGCTAATCCCTCTTCAGAGCACCTGGGCCTGTCTCCGAGATCTGAGCCTGTGAATTTAGGGTCCCAAGGTACTTAGAAGTTAATAAGTAGCATGATACTACTCATAAGTTATTTTGTTTTTTTTGGAAAAATAGGAAAATCTCTGTAATAAAATGCGTTAAACATGTTACAATTTATGACTGGCATTAGTGAGAGGTTGTTTCCTTCGGTTGATAAAAGATTCTCTCCAAGTGGTTGTCGTCACAGTACATGGTAATATTATTTCTTCAGAGGGTCTGCAGGTGTTTATACATCCAATTTAATGGTATTCCCTAAGTAATTTGAAAAGTCGTTGTGTCGTTAGTATTTTTTTAACAAAAAGTAATTAGATAAATTTCAGGACTCTAAGTTTAACAAGTAGTATGATCCCACTTATGAATAGCTTTGTATTTTTGAGAGAAAAGGAATGTATTTTGTTTTTAACAAAAAAAAAACTATTAAGAGGTTGCATTTGTGATTGGAATTACTTTTGATGTTTGAAGACGAAGAAGAGGATGTAAGGAGAGGCAAAAATCTCTATCAGTTCAGATTTCGCGTTGCAGTGGAACTTCTACTCCATCATATCCTAACTTTTGCAGATTTCCCTTCCTTAAAACTCAATCTTGCTGTAAGGTACGAGTAAAAGAAGCCCTAGCTGCCTCTGATATTAGCTATCTCTTATTTATCATTGCCTCACTGTTCCTATTACCCCCACTCGATTTTTTTGTCACTACTGACTGAAAGCGTGGCCATCTCTTGGAGCTTGAGGAAAGGGGATTCATAATAAAGCAAAGAAAATGAGAACGCAAAATTACCTGCCTCCTACGCTTCCTCACCTATCTCATGAGTCAGAGGAGGTCTTTTGTTGTCCTATTTCCTCTTACTTATTCATCGATCCTGGTCATTGCAGAAGCGGCCGCTCTCCTTATCCAACTTTGAAATGTATCATCCCCAATTGTTGTTGGGACTTCATCCGTTCAGCCCACACACACACAAAGCAAGCATCGTATTGTTGGTGGTTGGTAGTGTAGATGGTGGGTGGGTTGGCAAAGGTATACTGGGATTGCTTTTACTTCCAGACACTGCCCCGCCCTAACATGTCTCTATCTTGAGTGATGAAAAAGGGAGGGTCGTCCTGAGTGTGAAGCGGTACCAAACTTTGAGCAATTTACCACCACCACCACTACCTTCAATTGGTTCCACCACCTCGCCAGCCTATTTGGTGAGAAGTTTGTGTACCCTCGAATCCAAATTAATGCTTTTGCATAGACCGGACAAACTCCTAAACTCCCTCGATAATTTACGCATGAGGATACTGAAATAATGCAAAACAAAGTAAGAAGGAGTATCCTGTCGAACCCTTATAAAATATTCACTAAGAAAATGCAGAATAACCTGGTCTGATAGCGAAGTTAAGCAAAAAAAGGAGAAGGAAAGAGTTTGATTACCCTTGGGGAGGGGAGGGAGGGATTTGTACAACAGAAGGTGCTAAGTGTTCTAGACTCCTCTCTCCAGCACCATGGAGTCACACAGATGAAGCCACGATGGTCATCGAGATGTTTTGGCTTGACTGTGCTTGAATACTAGCTTTCCAGTGTGGCTCCAATCCTTCAAGAGGTGGATAAAGGAATTGAGATGTGAGATTGAGGCCTGCATCACGAGCTTCCATAGCAGGGCTAGGCTAAGCGGCATGCAGTACCAAATACACGCCTTTTCCATCTCTCCCTCTATGAGCTTGAAAGAGGATGAGTACGCCTTTTGATTTCTGCAAAAAATGCTCACCTCCTAATGGAACAGTCGGGTACTGCTTGAAGAGCAAAAGTTGGTACGCTTAACTGACTCTACGGAGACTCGCAAAAATGAGGACCAAGAAAGCTTAGTCAACTGATTGACATTAACCAAAACTTTTTTGTTCTCTAGCATTTATTGAAATAACTATTTGCAACATCCTTTACATGGATGGCTGGAGGTGATTCAAGTGATCTTGATGGAGGATGTAACGCCTTGGTAAGTTGAGATGACCATTCAGTAACTGGGATGGATGGTAGATCAAATTTAAAGAAATGAGTAGAAATTAGGCCCTTTAAAAGCGCTTTAAAATTTTAAAATTATAGTGGTCTTAAAAAATATACTGATCCTTAGACCGGGCTTGACGCACGATTTATTGTGACGGTAGATTCAGAGCAGGAATTTGTTGGACACTGAGATGGGGAGAAGTGTTTGCCATGGACCCCAAATGAAGTCAATGGAAGAAAAAAACAACTACTAAGAGTCTCAAGAGCCACGTTCAAAGCGACATGATGGTAGGGTGGCATAGTTACACATGAGTCTTTCCATTCCACAGTGATTCAGTGTCTCTGGCAGTGGCGACTTTCCATCTTGGTCTTCAGCATGTACCGCCTAGAGTCCGAAAATGTCCATAGGCTTAACCCGCGTGGCACAATGTCTTTAGTCAAGTGTTCAAAACTTAAAAAGTACTTTTGATTGATCATGTTTGAACTTTTATTTATGCCTCCAGTGCTGTGGCAACGAACGAACACCACCAACGGCCAGGTCCATACTTGAATTGTGCGCAGCTCTTCTATCTTGAGTCAGCAAGATTGTTCCTGCTTTGTAGGAAGTGTGTATGTACCTAATGGATGAGGTCAAGTCAGTCAAGGACGTACAAGGAAGACTATATCACCGCCGAATTGAGCTGTGACCAGTTATTTGCAGAAAAAAGCGTTGTGCTCATGTCTCCTACCAGTAGAGGACGTCATTCCTCACTCCTGTGAGATGAGTGAGTGTCAGGCCTCGAATTTTCCCCTTTTTGGATTCAAGAAGTTATGTTTTCCATAAATATAGTGTTAGCATTAACCTTGCCTCGTCTTGCTACTGAATTTCCTACTTCAGTAGCATGTGCCTTTACGACCATGCCACTTTACGGAGGCTACCGAAGACGTTTTTACTTCTTTTCCATAGCAAAAAATCACAAAACTCTACTTAATTACCGTTCTCTAATTAACTTAGGTGGGACGAAATGTGTTAAAAATGGAAAATTATGTTTGCCCAAGTAATTAAAGCTCCGCTGTTAATAATCTCCCACTCGAAATTGTTATCCAAATTAATGCGAGACATCGGGGGCCATTTGGATTTGCGCCATGGCGGCGGTGGATTTCAAACGAATTTGGTGATAGCTGACCAAATTTTGAGCAGGTCGGGTATCGAGGAGATCCCATTTTATCTTTTTACTGGGTAGTGGGGACGACGGGGGTGTGGGAGAGGTGGGGTAACGACGGGGTCAATGCATCAAGACATCGCTGTGTAGCGTAAGATGGACTAGAACAAAATAAACCCACCCATAAATCTTCATCATTTATTTTTCCCCTTGTGAGAAATTACTAAAATTATGAAAGTTAGATGTAAAAAAGATACTGACTTTCCCTCTCTTTACACTTTTTTCAGGTTTCTGATTTTTTTGTTACGATGGTTCCAATCCTACTCTCATGAAATGTTAATAAACACGCTGATTCAAACGAAGACTCTCTTCCCTCGTGCTACATGGCCTTCTAACTTGAATAATGGATTATTTTTCTGGGCAGAGGGAGGAGGAATTTGGACATTTCTTCTCAATGCATCTACTCATTGAGGAATCTGAGCTCTTGGAATCAAAAACAGCGATGAAGCGTCCTTTGCCTTGTTCAAAACTCGACTATGTGTTCGGTATCCAAGCATAATCTCTCCGCGATCAGACTGAATGGCCGCAGCTCCGAATGGCTCTTGTGACGCAAGCTGCGAAGTGGCGGAGGGGAGAGGGGGACCTGAGCCACCACTGACGGTATCCCGGTTGACGTATGAGTCTACGGTCTTGATTAACGGTGTCGAGACCGGATCGACTATAGGTGTGTAGAAGGGCACAAAAAATCAAGTCCTACTACGCGTAATACCACAGTGGTGGTACCGCAAGTCCCCTTTGTGGGAGGAGGGAGAGAGAGGACAAGACCCACTCAACTTGTCTTCCCCTTGATTTGAACGTGCCAGGATGAAACAGGCGGACACTTGGCTAATCAGACCTCCAAATCAGCAAGAAAAGGAGGATTAGGCATATGTATTTATGCATTTAGGTATGTACAAAAATTCACATTTGAAATGACGTGTTAATCAAACAAAAGTAGCCTTGGGGAAATTGAGGGTTCGTGAGCGCGCTACCGCTGACGCATTAGAAGCAGTGGTCGTCAAGAGAGCTGGCGGAGGGGTTGGTAAACTCTCATTCCCCTCAACATCATCCTCGGGGAAGGGATTCTTCATGAGTTCCAGACTGCCACTGCCACAATCGCCATCCTCGCCTTCAGTAGCTGTGGTAGCTGTGGCACCGGCTGCGTAGTGAGACATACTGGGGTTCATTTTCGGATTTCGCGGCCATGAAGTGGTGACACTGGATTGGTAGCGGTGGTCCCACACACCTCCCGGCTGATTTGTCTGGTAGTAGGCTTCACAACTTGTTGTCGGCACGGCTTGTCCACGACTGGCGGCTGGATCCAAACATTGGTAGTCATCTGTGAATTAAATAAACCTCTTTTAGGTTGGTTCTACTGATCTTAAGTGTGACAAACCTCTAAATTGCGCATTATCCCACAAGAAACAAAAATATATAAACCACTTTTCGACTCTGGGATCGAATGAGAGGGAACCAACTGTCCCCACGGTCAACCATGTCATCTCTGTGAATAGAACACGGAACGAGTGAGTGAGCGATCCCCAAATGTGCCACAGAAACCAACCCAAACCCCTAAAGCTATCACAGGTACTGTCACACGGACGGCTAACCTGTGAATTTCCCTTACAAGCATGAAGCAGGCCCAGATACAAGTCTGCGTTGTCGTCAATAACTTCCAGGTTTAGCACGTGGCAGGCGCTGAAACTTTTGCTTACCAAAATACCATAATGCTGTGTGTACAAAGTTCACTCTCCAATCTGCATTTTGTGTTTCCAAGGCCTAGTTTAACGGTCACCTGGAGGCGCTATCTCGCTTTTTGAATAAACAATTAAAGGAAAAGTAGGATGGATGGGATGGAGGACTGGTGAAAATTCCACGCCACCTCAATGGAAGCATAAATCAGTGGACCAACAGCCATTTCCAGCCTGAGCAATGACAATTAGTCACACGCCTTGGTCGAGAGATGGCGTACAAGGTGAGATTGCAGGTACAACGACGACATGTACGAATGAAGGGAATGGGCAAGGTGTAAGTGTAGGAGGACAGACACATTCATTTATTATAAATTAGAGGAGTGGATGCGTACACACGCACTCACACACGTATGCACAGACCCTTTTTTCTACCCTCTAGTAGCGCTTGCGAAAACAGTGGGTGGAGGAGAGCTGGAGCGCTCATCTATCCCCTCTCTACTTCTGTGGGCTAAGTGAGAGTACAGTATCTGGCTACGTACAGGCTCCCCCCAATAACAGGAGACCCTAAAGCCCCTACCAAAGAGTCACTACAGAGGTTATCAATGATCTGCCCCCCCCAAGAATACAGAATAAAAGAATACAGAACTAACCAATCTCCCTTTCTGCTTGACAGAATACCTGAGACAACCTCTCCAGACCAGTGCGGCTCATTGCTAGCCCAACTTACCGTGTCCACAACGCGTCTGTTGTTGAATAGGTCCAATAACCGGTCGAGAGTTGATAAGAGATGTAGGACCGAGGATGCCATAGCTGGTAGACTGTTGGATAGACTGTGAACGAGGATAGAGAACCTCATTTCCCAATTGGTAACCATCACGATATGCGGAGCAGTCGATCATAGCCTGAGGCACGGGTGAGAAGGGTATTGCGGGTAGAATGCGAGCTCCCTGATGAGGGTCAATAAAGTGCCCCTCTATGTTTAGTCGACCAGTGGAGCCACTGTTGAGGTACTGAAATAGGCAGACGCCTTGAGGCTAAAACACTGGGAAATTATTTTGCCCAACTTTGCCCACCTCGAGGTTTGCAACTTCTTGGGTAAGGCTCTTTTACAAAGGCTAAAAGTTGATTAGATTGTGGGATTTTTATATCGGAGTGGTGGTTGAGAGTAGGAGACAGAAATCCCTTCTCGAGCAGCAGCAGCAGCAGCAGCAGAGGTCGACTTAATTGACTCCCACATCAGAGAAGTGTGTGCGTGCTAATTACTTTCCCACCTAGCTTGACATATCCCGAGGCAGTATGAGAAGGACTTTAGCCCGCCTTCTCTCTCAAAGAGCCGAAATGATAAGGCAAATGTAATTCCTCAGTTTCTTGGACCTTTCGTGTCCAAGCGGGGCAGATGTGTGCTTATTCCAAGGCTTCAAAAGGCGCCACCATGACTTGTGTACATGAACACACACGGAAACACACTCAATTGTTTATTTTAAAGTCAGTATTCAAGCATAAACAGAAACACGGCTCGCACGTAGGCACTCGTCAGCTCCAAGAGCTGGGTCTGGCGCCCGCACGCTAAATGAAGGAGCCGAATTTCAGCAATGGTGATGGTATGGCGTGTATGCGTCACCCAAGTTCCATTGTAGTGATGGGGTTTAGGGGGTCCAAGATATTTGGCTCCATTCCTGTCACCCTCTCTCTCTCTCTACTCTTCATTCTGCATTTAGCTGTCATCGCCACCCCCTTCCCCATCTACCTGGTAAACAGAGAACCCCTCGACTTTGTGGTTTAAGCTGAGCCAATTGGGTAGGCCCCGGAGGCCTCACATTTGTACATTCGTTAACGGCTACTTCAAGCTCAACCCCCCAGTGAACAATTGACATCTACAAAAGGGTGCATTTGTGTGGAGAGAAAATGGAAAGTTCCCTTTTTGTATGACAGCTCTCCCATCTAAGGCCTTTGCCGTACCAACGCCTGATACTGAAGCTGTTGCTACTGATTCGGAGGTACACTGCTCAATAAGAGCCTCCAGTCCAGGAAGAATATTAAATGATTAAATGATGTCAGTTCTGTCAATTTAATCCGCTAACTAGACAGGCTAGCCACAAAACGACTTCCATTCTATGTCGAGCCATCAAGACCTCGTCTAGGCACTTGTCAAGCAATGGATATGTGATATTTAACAAGCCAAATCCCATTCTTCTAACTGTGATCCCTGCAAATCCCTTGATTGACAAGTCTACCCAAGGCTTGAGAAAGGGACCACCTGAAAAGCAGATGTAGTCGTAACTTTGGAAGCCGAAATACCATGTTTATGTGAGGATACTGTTTACTCTTCTCTTTATTAGCATACTGTTTTCTTGCCCCACTATTTACTGTCACCATGTTTGGGGTCCATAAAATCCGCCACGTCTCACCTAGGTAGGAAAGTTTTACCTCCGTCGCTTTTGCGCAGAGATTGAGGACCTAAATTTATCTCAATTCTCGGTTCGTGGCGATTAGTGATGGTAAAAAGATCAAAATGGGGAAAGCCTAGGCTCCGGATGCACCTACAAGAGATTGCCTCCACACAGCTTGTACTACAACATACCTCTTCAGATCGGCACGTAACGGGCCTCGGGATCTCCGGTTCGCCAAGCTGTCCCCCAATTGGTGTCTGTTTTATTTTTTCAGCAGTTTTATTACCTAGAAGAAGAAGAAGAAGATAAAGTGGGAGAAAAGTGACTGGAAGGCTTAAAGGTATGCGCGTGATCACCACAAACCCAGGTGGAGGCGATTTATGCGTCCCTAAAAGATGCCTCTACAACAGCTGACTTCGGCAAATTCCGAGGACTTTCGCTGCATTTACATGAAAATAAGGGGGAAATTGCCAAGACGAAACTGCATTCCACTTCTTTAAATGCCTTTTTCTCGCATCCTATGCCTCACCTTGGAGGGCTTCAACCAACTTAAGCGACTGACTGAGTTGAATCAAAGATGGAATGTTTATAAGGGGCAAGCCGCCTAACATTGACCAAGACATCCTACAGAAAGCTTTACAAGCATCCAAGCATAAACATTTCCAGGTGCTCTGGATGAGGAATATGTAGCTTGAATTTCACCATGCAAAGTCGTAACCGTGGTCTTATGACCTTTGTCAAGAGGTGACATATGTACACGACCACAGGACATTGGATACGCCCCCACGCCACTATTGTTGCCAAATTCCTTGATTAACGGTGTTCGAACTGTGTGCTGTACACGAGTACGTGTACCACTGTCATGGTAGTGCAACACGACCTTTTCGGGGCAAAAATGGTGAATTTAGGAGTCAAACACACGAAGAATTTTATGCGAGAATTCTGGTGGTACATATTTCGATCATTGGCCAGTAAACAATAGTCACACTGCGATTATAAATGACCGCAGGTGTTTTAGCAATGATGGCAGACAAATTATTGTAGAGACATCGCACCATCACCTCTCTTTCCTCGTCCTCTCTCTCTCTCCTTCTCTCACCCTCTCCGCATTTCAAGCCTCCATTATGCGGCGACGTGTATGTTTATGTGCGATTATAATGTCACTCCACCACCGCCGCCGCTGCTCACGATAATGCGCCTCGATTAGCACGTTCACGCGCTTAAACGAACAGACGGAGACGGAATAGAGTGGAGCGGAGGGAGGTGGGGTGGGAGCAAGAGGAGTTAATCCATGCCTGAGTCAGGAGTTGGTATGGCAATTATTGCCGGAAGTTGATGGAGCTTTTAACTACCCCTTTTGCAGGGGGAGAGAGAGAGAGAGAGGGAGAGAGGGAGGGAGGGTAGGCTGATGACTTGCTCCAACTGATCAATGCACGCAGGAATACTCGAGAAGGCTAAAATTTTGTATATGGTGTTAATTCACTTTCCAAGTACTTATTCAATTTTGCACCATCTAGACAATTCAACTATCCCACAGCAAATGGTCGACTTCCTTGCCTTGCAGACTCACCAGACCCCCGTGTCGAAGGTGTGAATTAGCTGGTTATCGCCTACTTAATTGCACCACTGATTTGGGAGTCAGATTAGAGGGGAATAAAGACTACTTAGGTAGCCTACCTTAGAAGTTATTAAATGCCTCACTTAAGATCTGCCCTCCATGAGGAAAAATGTGATGGAATAAAGCGCATTTATGGACTACAACTATCTGCTGGCTTTTTTACTTTTTTTTCCTTTTTTTGGAGAGAAGCTAAACGTCTACAGCGAAGGACGTTGGCTTATCGTCAGCATTAATTATTCCTAACTAACTCAGACAGAAGGGAGGAGAGTGGAGCTGTGCGGTGGTTGTAGGAGGATGGGTTTGAGAAACATTCGCCTTGCCTTCAACCACGATAAAGATCACAATGCTTCTCTGTAAATACGCAGTAAGAAGGAAGAGGAGAAGGGCTCTTTAAGCTCGACGAAGGCTTACAAATTCTTTTTTTTTAAATTATTGAGTGATACACTCGGGTATGCCTCATCAGTAGTGACGGCAAGTGGACTCCGTTCAGGCGGAGGCCAACCGTGATTCCGTGGGCTGGAGACTACACTTACCTGGTGGTTAGGACGCCTGAGAGAATGATCGGAATGACATCCACTTTCTATGCAGTAACTACTAGTGGGATAAGACATAGCCCCACCGAAAAGTTCCCAAACCTGCATAGGAGTCACGACGTATCGTGCACTGACTCCTCGCATTGTGGAACTGATATAAGTCCAGTCAAAAGGAGATGAAACTCCGCACAGGCAACCAGGTCTACAACACTTTTCTCCACTACAAGATAGTATTCTACCTCGTTTTGTGGTTGGTTAGACGCAGACAACCCAAAGAACGGCTACTGTTGTCACGGAAGCGTAAAATAGTGGGACCACGCTAAGTTAAAAGGCGGTATTTGATTTGCTAAAAGGACTTTTCATTTTCTCCTGCTTATACTTTTGTCCTGACAACATAGTCGGCAAGACCTTGCCTTACAGCCGCCTCTCAAGACCGTCCGTTTGTTTATAATAAATCTACAATACCCATAAAAGGAAAGGAGTCAAGTCGACTAGGAAAGGTGTTTTTAATTACCCCAAAGTGGGATATGGTAGTTAGACTAGCCGAACGGTAGTCGACGCTACTCAGACGTCTCTCTACTAAGTACCGCAACAAAAAAGTCGGCTTGTCAAAACAGGGGTAATTATTCCCACCTTTCTGTCCAGCAATAACTCCAGTCACTTTTTTGCTATGCACCAACCAAAAATAACACGCAAACTCAGTGAGGAAGAGACACAAGTGGTTGTGAATTTTTCCGTTATTTTGACTAAGGGCAAGAGGAGGAGGAGGAGGAGGCTTCCTCACCGTACTGTTTTATGAGGCAGCACACTCACGCAAGCCCACATGGGTGGTCTGCGCCTTTGTTTGGGGATGTGGGACGACTGGAACTTTTCGCAAGGCGACTGCTTTAAGGACCGAGTGGGCGGGACGAAAAGAAATTCCCCATACCACCACTCCGACCAGATATTAAGGGTTTGAAAGAGAGCCATTATGCTTTACCAACTACTACATGGAGGGTGTTTCTTGTTGGAAAACCATTTGCTCTTCAAATCATCAGCTCCGTCAAAAAAAACGACTTGGGACAAATCGCCCGCTATGTAAATACACTACACATAGCGCTTTGTCAACATTCATGACAGGCTTTTTTTCAAAAGTAAATTCTACCCCTGGTTCCCCTTGTCTATTTGCCTTCTTGTCAGTCCTTAACCTGGGCTTATAAAAATATGCAAGTTTTGCGTGCACCTCTGCGAATTGTTGCCTGATTTACCTGCACAAAATTAAATCAGGAGAAATAATCAAAGGAACTTTGTGAGATCCACTAGAAGGTTTTAAGTTGCTTGTAAAAGCTAGTTTTTCCCTGTAAAAATCTACTTTGATCAAACAAGGGAGAAATAAAATAAGAGTCGCTGAAGCCGTTTTCAGTAGTACAGCTAAAAGTTTTCAATACCAATCACTACTATGTGTCAATCCGATTTCATATTGCTTGTTTTGAAATATGTCTTTAATCTAGCCTTCCCATCTGATTAAAAAAGTCATTATAAACAGTAAAAACGAACTCACCTTTCCTCGGGATGCAGATTGAGCAGGAGGCAAAGCCAGCAGCACTGCCACCACCACCTCGCATGAGGAAGACGATTAGGAGGGCGACAAGAACAACCACCGCAAAGAAGACAGTGAGACCGATTATGACCTGCTCAACAAGGGAGTTACGACCCCATCCAAAGCGCCTGTCCTTATCGCTGCCACTGAAAACGTCCAAGTGGTCCGCATAGCCGACAGGTGAGAGCCCGCCACCACCGCTACCGCCTCCGCCCGTCCCTCCGTTGTGCTCTGATGCAACACGCAGCTGCATCGAATAAAAAAAGTACACTATACTGATCCTATTTTGGCTGTCTTTCCTTCTTTGTACCTTTAGATATTATCTCGATACCGGGGCAAAACATATGGTTACCCTACAAGCTTGTATTGTACCACTGTTGTTTCCTCCTTTTGGGTTGGTTAAGCACGTCTAAAAAGATGATAGTGTCTGTTACACGGAAATAATGCACTCTAAAAAAGGCAACTTTTTGTTCTGAGAATATCAGGTACGTTCGCTCAGACCGATGTCTGGCATGAATACCGAATTTTGCCAGCGAAGTAATGCATAAGCCTGGAAAATATATCTACCAGGTCCTAGTCTGCCCAGCGTACCTACACTTACAGAGGTGGAAGTTAAAGTTTATTCATGAGAAGGGGTAGAGGGGGAGAAATTTTTGCTTTACCCATCTCTTCTTCCTGCTGCTGCTGAAAACACTTTTTTGTCCAGATGCACGAAAAGTAGGGCTAAAACTTGGCCTACCCTTTTAGTAAAACTTTGCATCCTGTCTTTTTCACCCCTCCCCCGTTCTCTTCTCCCCTGTTTAACAGGCGTTTGCTTATCCGAGGAGTTTAGCTTAGTTTAGTCACGCACCTCGAAAGAAGGAGGGGGGGGGGGGGAGAGGAAGGGAGGGGAGAGAACACAAAAAAGCAAAAAAAAGAGGCAAAAGTGAATACATGTATGCATGAACTTGCTCCTTCTTTTCTAGGTGGCGCGGTGTGGAGATAGCATCAGACACTTTCGAAAAGTCAGGCGAATGCAGGTCTCGTAAGAATGTTCCTTTTCCTTCGAGTGCGAAGGAGGAAAGGGAAGCGAGAAGGGTGGGGGGAGGGGGGAGGCTGTTTGCTTCGGGTACACCAAATCCACTGTTTTTTGCCTGTCCTCCTGACACCGACTGCATATGCTAATAAGGCTGGTGAGTTATGCAAACTAATCACTTGGCAACACATTCTTATGACATTTCGTGCGGTTGGATGATGGCTGACTGTATCCTGTCAACCTCAGCCCTTGGGGTCCACAAATGCAAGAGAATAGAATTCTCATTGGGTCAGGTGGATTGCTTTGTACCTCCTGACCGTCAATGAGTGAAGGAGAGAGAGAGAGAGAGAGGGAAATGCTTTAAAATTTAAAGGAAGCGGAGGTCAATTTAATTGCTTCCCACGGCAGAGAAGTGTCTTCGAGTGTTCTAATTAACCTCCTCACTTTGCTTGCTGCATCTAAAGGAAGTGTGAGAACGACTCTCTCCTCCTCGCCCAGACAAATATACATCCTCGAGTCACATGGCAGCTACAAATTCGGCCACTTCATTTTCCATCTCTACTTCACTTTGGAGCTATCTACTCAGGAAGTAAGGAGGAGAAATTTCTCCCTCTCCTAAGGTGTGGAATGAGGTCGTGTGGGTGATAAGCGGTGTGGGGTCATGCGGTCTCATTTTCCGACTCAATCACCAGTCATGACTCACTAACGAAAAAGGCTTCCTTCCACGCCTTCAGTTTGAATCGCCTGGAGTTGTTGTTTGGCCCTCGAACAGTGAATGTAATTGCGTAGCCTTGCCAGTATGAAGTGGTCTACTGAGCAGGCGGTTTGGGGATAACTAATGGCACAATCTCAATAGTCCTACGTATGGGGTCTGGATCACAATCCTACCACTCACTCACCTGAATTTGGAGGTTGGGGAAGTACGAGCATTGTTTCGGTGTGCCTGCATCACAAGCCTCCAACTTGAGCACATAAGTGGGATGAGCAGGCACCTCGCTGGAATCCTCCTTGACTACACCAGGGCCTGTAACATCGGAGTGCCATCCTCCTCCCCTTTCGTCCTTTTTCATCCCACTAGCAGAGGCCGAGGCAGCAGCAGCAGCAGCACTGGCCGAGGCGTAGATGGCTTTCTCAATGGTGCGTCGTGGAATTTGTCCATTCAGGTAGAGGACACCCTCCACTGGGGCAACAAAAAAGATGCCTCCAGCGTTTCCATCGACAATGGCGTAGGTCACTTTGCCGTTTTCACCCTCGTCGGGATCTGTGGCGATTATCTATTGACGAAGTTAAAAGGCAACACACCTCAGGTAAGCTTTGGTTCACCAGCAAGGTCTCATGGGAACATTCAACAACACAGGCTAGTTATGGTGATAAAATCTTCAAAGGTGTTATAATTATCCAACCAAAACACCATCTCTATTTAAGTCTTTCTAACCATGATCAACACGTCCGTGGCACGCTTTGAGGTGACTGATGTTTAATGCAACCTGCTAGAGTGCATGTGTCACACATTTGTGACGAGGGTAGCGAACGTGCAAAGTAATGAAATTTTTGCTCCATCACAGGCCTATTTGTCAAACCGTAAAAAGACTAGACAAATATCCAACATTTTAGAGATTGTGTTTGCCAGATGGTGTTTACAAGGCGTTACTGGCCTCCAATGGGGCTACTCCCTTACTCCGTTCAAATCAACTCCTCGAGTTGTTTTACAAATTATTCATAAATTAATGCTTCTTTTAGTGTTCACATCCTCCGATTTTACTTTATATTTTGACAATCAAGATAGTGTTTCCCTATAAAATCTCTTCTTTGAACAGCTGTGGCTCAATTTTACTGTGTTTTGTTTGTCCAAATGAAGGAGAATGTCTTTTCATTGCAGTCGTTTCAAATGGATAGTCTAATTACACTTAAATTAATCTCTTTATAGCTTTGTTTATAACAAAGTCCTTTGTGTAATAACGCTTTGTTTGTGGATCTTTTGTCTTTTGATGTCAAGGTAGGAATGTCGTTCGCGTCTTCTAACAGCATCACAGAGATTAAAGAAGGCAGAGAGCGAAAGAGAGAGAGAAAGAGCAAAGCACTAAAAGACTAATGCCTTTTTTCCTTACTGGCTAAAAATCTCTCAAATACATCAAAAGATTTACAACAGCCTCCCATTAGAACATTAAATGTAAAATCTGCTGCCTGGGAGTGGCATTAAGTAAGAAGTGGCGAGACTGTGAATCTCGGCCTCGCCGACAGGTCGGCACCTAACACCGGCCCCCGGTTATCTACCCAATGAAGTGGTATCCAGAGCCACTGACTACCAGTTTTTTTATATTCACACGCAGGTGCGTGGAGCATAAACAAAGGCGAACCTCTCTACCCTCACCGGAAGTGGCTGTCAGGGAAAGACGACCCATCTATTCTTGTCCGCAGATCAACACAATAACTTTATACCTAAATTTGTCTCCCTTACTTCCTGTCTTGGCCTAAGGCCTGTGGCCATTAGGGACAGTGAGGCATTAATTCAATCAACCGGAGGCTTATCAACAAATCAGTCAGTGAATGTCGGCGGTCTGGTTAAAATCCACCCGCAGCATTCCGGAAATCCCCCCTGCAAGGGTGTACCTTCAAGTCATATTAGAAGGCCTTTCGTGCGGAGGCAAAGCTCTAATGCTCTACTGGCAAACAATATGAAGAGAAAGAGGGTTTATTCTTGAGAAGTGTTATTTAAAATTTATAAGACTTCCGCAACTCCAGGAGCTAGTAACAGCCCTCAAACTTTTTTTTCCGACACTCAGACCTCTTCGAGATGCCTTCTTGCCTTATTCAGACTTCTCTGTAAAAAATCAACTACCTGGTAGAATAAGAATTCCCAGGGTGGAAAGAAAGCTAGAGAGAGAAAATGTAGTTGGACTAATGAGTTCTAGTGAAGGGTTCTGGTGGAACACACCTTCATCAGAGCCCGTCCCGGTGTGGCGGTTGGATCCAAGAGGATGAGATGACTTGATGCATTTGGCTGTAGAAAGGTGGGACGATTGTCATTTTGATCGCGTAGATTAACTACTACCGAGGTGGCCATTGTATGTACCCGGCTTTTGGGTGGAGTCCAACGTTGATTAAGTGAGGCTTCGACTGAAGCCTCAGGCAAAAATCCATCACTTACAAACACTCGGAAAGTGTAGGTGCTCTGTTTCTCACGATCCAAACGCTCTCTAAAGTAAAATAGAGGATTTATTCTTAAAAATCCGCTTTAAGAAAAGTCATATTCTTCGAGAAAAGACAGTTTGAAGGAATCAAACGTCACCGGAGGGGCTCTCTCACGAGCTGAGAGGGGAGTACACTCGCTGTTCAAGCAATAAGGCAAATAAGGAGCTTTGGCAGCAAAAACTAGAATGCCAGGAAAGGTTTGAAGAAATAAAGAGTCTCTAACACCTGCCTTGGTCAGATAATATCGGAAAAGTGTATTTCGCACTACACGAAACCCAAACCATGCTACTTAAATGCCCATTGTAAATAAGTAGCGTGTGATCACGAAAATGCGTCACTGGACTGCGCCGGTAGTGACTCATTCGATTGGTCTGGCTTCAGAAAACCAAATTCGGCAAATTCCTTACCTTACTTATTGCACCATAGGGTAATTCGACCCCCACACTGATAACATAAAAGTAGCTGCTCATCTTCGATGTGCCCAGCCCCCCATGGTTGGTAATAAGACCAGTTCTATAACCGTAGGCCCTGAAACTTCTTCAAGGGTAAATGGGAGGTTGGGGCAGGTTATATTCCCAAGCAGAAGTCTACTAAAACCTCTCGTGATGTTTGTCACCACTACCGCACTCACAATGGGCGATACATTACCCCGAGTTTTACCATTCAACAAAAAAGCCGCGAAATTTAGGTCTTCGTGGGCCAAGAACGTCCTCCACGTGCCTTTTTTACTACCATAAACAACCAATCTGTTTACGATACAATTTGATGGAGCAAGCTGTGGTTATCAGGAGGTGATAAGGATCACATCTCACAAGTATATGTGTGTGACATTCGGAGCGAATCTGTTGACAGGGTAGAATTTGACGTTGAAGTGGATTTGTCACTTTAAGCAAGCTTATAAAAATTTGTTTATGCATTCATCTTTTGCCAACTTTTATGCAGTGGGACGTCGGGTGGCGTCACTATGTAACATGCATAGCCACCATTAATGCAACCAGCGCCGCCATTGCGACCGAAACAGATGCAGTTCAGGAATGACCGCGTACCGATTTTATTGAGCCTGTTCACTAGCACTAGTACCCAGGGCTGAAGACTCTCTCCCCAACCCTACCTTAACTGTCTGTACAGACGCCGGAAGTGACAGAAGATGAAGAGCGGCGGGATAGGGGAGAGGAGGGAGGGGAGGAAAGGGGGACCACGACCAGAAGCGGAGCATTTGTCAATGCCACTGAGTTAGTGAAGGAATTTTTCACCTACCAAAACGTAATACACGACACACGGTGCGCCAACATTTGTTCCTCCATGTACATACCGCAGACAGGCGGTGGTGCGTTGGTAATTCGATTGTTGAGGGCGCACTAATTAACCAAGGTCGGACAGTGCCGGTCTACCTACCTCCGTCTGTAGTCCAACCACACACACCCACCCTGGCTTGGGTGTGTAATGAGGTGAGACACTAAAATACGCCAATGACAACCTCATAGTCCCTCCAACTACGGGATTGGGAGTATTTTGACGTCCGTAGACGGACCAACTTCCCCGCCTCTAGGGACATTAGAATGGACTTACACATCTCCGGCTCCTCTTCAAGTAGACATCACCATTTATTTATTTACTAGGCGATAAATCTCATAGCCCTATCTTCACGCCTTTGTTCTTCAAGTTAAACAATCGCCGAGGTTGTTCACCAGCACAGATGTGCTAAATTGTCATTCCGTACAAAGCGTAGTAAATAAAACAAAATCTCCTGTTTCGCTTACCAATCACCCCATGTTTACACAACCGGTGACGCAGGAAGTCAAACAAGTTAGGAATAATTTGTAGAAAGTGAGAGACGCTAAGGACGCCTTGATGAATGAAGACTGATCTATCTGTCAATCTCTATCACCGTAGTGACGTGAGAAAAGGTCCATTCACCCTAACTGTTCAATCTCTATTAATCTTCCTTTTTCTGTCTTACCAGAGTGGAGGAATGGGGCAGACTGGAGTGTAACGTGAAGGCCACACACCCACACTCACACCCCTGCCATCCAGTCCTCGCCGAGAGATGCATTTTTCCTTCATTATTGAGTGAATCCCATTAGGAACGGGAAGGGGGAGGGAGGGAAAGAGACGAGGGTTTACCTGCGGTTTTGACAGTCCACAAGAGGTATTCACCATTCTCGGGTGGTAGTCTAATTAAGTACCACCCTTGACTTAATCACCTCAAACGCAAAATATGATTGGCTGAGTTGCTTCTCAAAGGAAAAGAAGTGTCTGTGTGTAATAAAGCTCGGAATTTTGAGTAAACACACCCAGTTTTGTGGGAGAATAAATTGCCACACTGTCCATTTGGTCCTCTTCTAAATAAATGGACAGTAATTGAAGTGAGGACGATGAAAAGCCTAAAATGACCGATGTCCGGGAAGGACGACAAGCAACCGGCAATGACATGTGACTTTGTTTACATCATCTTCGACAGAACAACCAGTAAGCCACCTCTTCACTGGCCAAAACGCATTCTTCATGTGGCATTCAGAAAAGTGCAGAAGGGGCAAAGTAAACGATGGAAAGTTCAAGGAGGGACCACTGTTTACTCACTTTGGAAGAGGAATGCCCGCTGATCATTACATTATGCTCCTTCTGCCACCCTCAAGACCGTTCTAATCACACAGTCTACTCTAGTCCCTTCTACTCACGCACTTCGGGCGTAAATCTGGCGGCTGTATTAGTAGCCATGTCAGCCGCCTCTCCATTCAGACTGACTAAAGGTGGTTAGTGTGTGTAAGGTAACTGCGAAAGTCTGGAGGGCTAATGAAACCACGGCCGTTTAGGGTGTATCGAGGTCAGCAGCCGAGTTCAAACCCTTCATAAACGAGTCGGTGGCAATACTGATGCAAAAGCATGATTTATGAGTCGAACAGCATATGCGAGTGGCTAGGTGGTGCTAGAATGGCTCATACTGTCTGTCTTACTAGCCTCTCTCCCTCTCTCCTTGTCTGGCTAACAATGACTCCACTACAGAGCCAGTAGACTAACCTTGTGGTGATATTTCCTGAGTACTTGTCAATTCGAAAGACAGCAGCATCTGGTTCACTTCCCAACGTGTATATAAGTCGATTGGTTGACACTTGACCCGATCGACTGCTCGAGGCTCTAAAATTACTCGAATGTGTCCAACTGAATGCCTCATTTCCATCCATCGTCTCCTCATCGTCTGCATCCACTGCAGTGATCTGACCCACAAATCGCCCTGGAGATTCATTCTCATCTATCGAGAAGGAGTAGCCCGCTTCTGGTACCAACTGGTTGATAAATTGAGGCACATTGTCGTTCAAATTCTCCACATGCACCAACACCTCCACATTAGTCGACAGTGTTGGATCGCCATGATCCGAGGCAACCGCGATGAATTTGTGCCAGCTTTTTGCTTCTCGGTCGAGTGGAACCACAGCAAACAGAGCGCCGGTGTTCTGGTCTATCGAGAAGTACGACACAGAAGATTGATCTCGAGGATCTGGCTCCAGGCGATAGGATATTCTCGAGTTTTCTCCAGCATCTATATCCCATGCGTGAACACCGGTCTCACCGTCTTGACCTCGAACAGGTCGTTTGTCATTCAGTGGAGAAATGGCATCATCAACCTCGGCTTCTCCATCGTTTTCCTCAATGAAAAACTCGTAGAAGGGTTTGTCAAACTTTGGAGCATTGTCATTAACGTCGATGAGATTTATACCCACATCCTGTTTGCTTACGTGACCCGCTGAGTCTCGACAGACAATGGAGACTTCGAGACGTGGAATTGTCTCCCGATCCAGACGCGCATTCGTCATAAGCGAATACTCGCCCTTTCCCGAATTGGAAGGTGCGGAAGTGAGTTGGAAATACTCAGGAACACTGCCCTTGAGATGGCACTCCACTGTATCAAGCCCGTCCATATCGGGATCGATGACTTCAATCAAGGCCAGAAGTTGTTCACTGCTTCCATTCTCTTGAGCTGTCGTTTCAACAGCATTGGCGCTTCCTGCTGGTCGCTCTTTGGGTGGATGAACTGGGTACACTTGAATTCGTGGTGCCTCGTCATTTGTATCGCTTATTTGAAGTTGAACTGTGGTTCGTCCAGTAAGTGCATAAGCCGGACTTGCCCCATCCACTGCCTCGACACCAAAGGAGATGGGGGTTGATGACGGTAGATTCTGTTCTCCATCAATTTTGTCTACATTCAAACGACGAAGGATCTTCAATTGTCCACTGGGCGTAATCTCAAAGAAGTGACGAATCACCTCAAGCATGGGTTGGCCATTACTCTCAAACCTGTAGGTGAGTTCAGCATTCACTCCACTGTCCATATCCTTTGCGTGAAGTTGAAGTAAAGTCCTTCCAACTGGTGCGTCTTCGGAGAGAATGTCCACTTTGTAGATTGGCCGTTCAAACATCGGGGCATTGTCATTCACGTCTGTCACATTTATCACTAATTTAAGTGAATTCTGTTGAGGTGTCGGTGTTCCTGCATCCCTAGCCACCAAATGAAGTCGGATTATCTCCGGCAGCTGTTCCCTATCAATCAAGGTTTTGGTTCTCAACGCCAGCTTCTGATCACTGGCCTGATGTGGAAGCACAACTCCGGGTATTCTTTGAGCTGTGGGACCCTCGGAATGCTTTATTAACTCGAACCAACCCAACTGGGAACCACTTTGTCGGTGACCTCCACTGTAGCCGCTATGCAGGTCATCATCGAGTGCTTGAAGGCTGTAGGTTATTTCACCATTCAGTCCAACATCCTCATCATCAGCCAGCGGAAGGTAGAGAATTGTGCCCGCGGGATCGCCATCTCGAAGGGAGAGATGAAGTGTAGAGCTGTTCCATGAAGGCGCATTATCGTTTATGTCCAGAATTTCAATTTTAATATTGAATATCTTATCACTACTAGCGACACGGAGAGAAACAACACAATCCGAGGGAGGCGAATTTGACGCGATTGAATCGTAGTCGTGGAATGTGGAGCGAAAAGGAAGAAGACGACTTGGATCTTCAATATGGAAAATGGGACGTGGTGAGGTGTCAAGTTGGAGACCACCAGAAACCACACCCTTAGCTGGACAAATGGCCTCTCGATCCACTCGACCAGTGACCACCAGCTCCAGTCCGGATTGAGCACGTTTAACAAAACTGAAACTCGATGCGCCTGGCGACTTCCTGTTTATAATCACTGGTAGAGCATTAGGGTTTACGAGAAGAGAAGCAAGGTCCGAATTAGTGGCAACAACCTTTCCACTGGATACCTCTTCTTCTAGGCGAAAGGTGAGTTCTGTTGCCAAGGCCAGATAATGAAGGAGATAGAGAAGAATCCAGGCCTTCAGGCAATCCATTTGTACGATGAAGGGGATTCAAAGTTGGCTCATCCTATAATTCTGCCGGAGGGAAGACAACAATTCTGAATGATGGTTATTAGGGGGACCAAAAGGTGCTGTTGTAACCAGCCTTGCGGATAGTTACGTGATAATACTATTGTCTAGTTTCCTATCTAGGAACGCAATGTCTAAATGCCTCTCTCGATGATGTTTACAGCAATGAATACCTCCGCCATATGATCGTCATATATCACTCTCCTACATAATGTTCACTCCAAGATAAGTAAGCGGTGATGCCGAATTGGGGGAGATGGGAGAAGGAAGGGGGAAGGGGAGGAGGAGTTGAGGATCGGAGAAGGTGAGAGAGAAGACAGTGGAATGTGGAGCGCACACCTGCCACAGACACAGTCATTCCAGACTATTGAAGGCAATGCCAGGTGCAAAAAAGCGCTCTAGTCCAACAGGCGTGGGGGAGGAGGCTAGAGGACCGTTTACGCCGGGCCTGGACCGACCGGTCATATATGTGTGTGTGTGTGTGCAAGCACACAACATAGCGAACGAAGTCTAAACAACCCTTATCACTACAACGAGTTCTAAAGCCAACCGCTCCATGTGATTTGCGCCGGTTCACCGGCTCCAAATCACATGTCTCCCACAGATTTTGCACTGTGCTTAATGGCGAAAGTTTGCCATCCAAGCGAAGGAAGGGAGGGTAGGGATCGAGTTTGGGGGCGAGGCGAATTCGCCCCTTCCAAATCCGATATGAAATTATAAGTTATTTATGAAGTAAGTTACTACCTGCTTTCCTGTGCAACAATGGTCCACTTTCCAGCCTTCCGTGTTCATGGAATATGAAAGGGGGAATAAAAAGCAACTCGGAATTTTATGGTACACCCTAATTATAGCTACACATTCATCGCCTTGTTAGCCCTACAAATGGTGAAAAAGTATTTTGATTTCTTTGTTTTTACTTCATGAATTATCTCGCCGCCTCAGTTGCTCCTTTGATAGCGGTGTCTGATGACATGACATAGCTTTCACCCTGTCAAGTGTTTATCGCGTCAAATTTTGTCAAAGACGGCGAAAACTCATACATGGGATGAAAACAATGCTAAGCGTTGATTTTAATAGATTTTTTGCCAAAAAATCACAAAGGAGTGATTTTAAAACAACGCATCGTCAGTGTCCCTTAATGCGACTTGACTAACTGACAAACGGCGGCAAGCAGTGTTATATAATGATATTCAATTGTGAAGCAAGTCTTTAACAATCGCAATTTAAGTGGAAAAGTATCTCTTAAGTTGCATGAATGAACTGTCAAAAAGGTCAAACTATTTAACGAGATTAGGGTGCAATTGTTCACAGCATGGTAACATTATGGGAGAACAGGAGACGAAAAAAAAGGCATTGCTGCCCTGACACCATCCCCTTGCTTTGTCGAGAGTTGATTAAAGTGATATTGAAAGCTAAAGTTGACCTTGCAGTTGCAAGAAAGAGGAGGGAAGCACTTACCTAGGTCGATCAAAGACCGAGAGGAGATAGATGCGTGTGTGGGAGAGAGAGAGGACGGACTGTAATTTGATACGATGCGTACAGTAGGAATGGCCGTGTAAACTATTAACCTTCCAAGTCGTCTCGGTGAAGCCTTCCTCCCTCGTGCTACCGTTCTGTGTGTGTGTGTGTGCGTGCATGCGTGCGTGCGTGCGTGCAGCCGTCCGGGACACGCGCGAATCAAATTCATGCCTGCCTTCCACCAATCACACATCACCTCTCCGAACGCACAGCTGACCAATAAAGTCGAGTGACGCATAGCTCACCTCCCAGCTCCTCTTTCCCCCTCCTCCTCCCGATTCCATTGTAATGCCTTGTTCTTTGAACACATTCCTCTGTCTCCACCTTGTGGGCAAAAATTCAATCGAATTCGTGAGTGCTGAGCTTCAGACCTGGCAAAGTTAATTTTATGCTTCGTTTTTCTTATCTAAACTTGAAATCTCAAACCTGCAACACGTGTCCTTTATTAGTTCATAACCTATATAATCTCACAAACCGCTTGGTGGTGGGATTGTTTAAAAGTGTGGTAGACGTCTTCGTTTCTTTCTCGTCCCTTCCACTTATTCACCTTCACAGCAATGCCTGAATTGGCCCGTTCAGTGTGACAAGTGCAGACAGGTTTAAAGACAGAGCACCTCATCCCTCGAAAACAAAGGACGCCTCGCAAGGGGTTCGCTTATTAGCATCATGCGAGAGGCTCATGCTCTCCACCCAGTCAACCAACGAATGACTGGAACGGCATTAAACAGTCATTTTAGCTGCCTGAACAGAGGCTTTTTTGCCGACTCCAAAGAGAATGAACTTTTTCAACGTTAATCACGCATGCAGTGCATCTTAAAGGCGCTTAGAAAAACGAGTAATGAACTTCGTTTCGCTAGGGTAGCATTTTGTTTTTCAAATACCATGTGACAGGAAACAAAGGGGGAGGAGGAGGAGGAGGAGGAGGAGAGAGTGAGACAAATGAAGAGCGTCTCCAACGGATAATAGGCAAATTTGCTGCCCATTTGATCACCCTCCTCTTTTACCGATCAGTATAATTGAAGTTGTTGATAATTGACCCGTGTCACATATATGTGACGTGTGTTATTTGACTACTTTCTGCATCAAATCTTCAGGTGAGCAGATCGGTAACGTTTAAAACAGGTGGGCGGGTATAGAACAGTTCAATTTTTCCTGTTCAGTGCGTAGCAAATATGGATTAGGTCTTTTGCGATCCATGGCGGTCGACTTTCCTGTAAAAGGGGTGGAGGATGAGGAAGAAGTCTTAAAGTAGTGCCAGTGAAGTATAACTCGCTGACAGCATCACTTGTAGAACTTTTAAAACAAGTTTTGTGGCGATTTAGCTAGACATAACACTAGTCTGGTGTTTAGTGAGGTCAGCCAATTTGTTGTTGAGGTGATTATAGTCTGCCCCATCGGCACAGTGTCCTCCGCCCCTCCCTCCTCGCTTGATTTGGAAAAAAAAACAAAAAAATGATGCAAAATACTGACTGTTGCATACAGCCTGACAATGCTGCGAGGTCACCAAAATAGATTTGCGGTGAAAAACAAAAAAAACAGAGAGGTTAAATCTGACAAACGCTGTTTAGCGGGTGCATTTGTCGGTGCGACAAAAAAGAGGTGGAAATAAACAGGCACCATTTTGACCATTGACATAAATGCCACCTGGAGTGTGTGTGTTTGTGATGGCAGGAAGCGAACTTTTGAATAGAATAAACAAACAAATGAAGTGGACTCTGCAATGGCCTTCAAGGTGGTCTAAAGAACGATAGTTCATGCCGCCAGGACTGCGTCAATGGACTTCATTTCCCTCTTTCACGCTAGTCTGGCGGTTGGTGGTGCGAAAGGGGCAATTTTGACTGCTCTCGGCTGCTTTCTGTCTCCAAAATGAACTAGTTTTAATGTTGCATTTAGCGGTGGAACTTGGCATGGCGATATAAATGCTTTTTCAAGGTGGATCCAGGGGTTAGTGAATAAACTAAGATACCCAACAGGACATGTCTTGATCAAGGAAACATGCCTTGTCTCTAGTCCCTCCTGAGACGGGGTAAGGCATGGCAATTTCTGAGGGTGGTTCATTTTTTGCGTACAGAGGGGCTAAAGGTGGGCCATAGGACCAGCTGGACGACCATTGCGTCGGGACGTTGGCACAATCTGTGGAGAGGACAAAGTCCATGTAGTTAGATAAATTAATTTCCAAGGCCTTTTTTATGTGCTAATTTTAGGAAAAGAAAGGGTTTTGTGCATTCTTTTCCCAGTTTAAAGCAACACCTTCGATTCCCGCCACTTTTTAAAATATTATTCGCAGTAGTCTTTTAGCCAATCAAAAGGCTAGAAGGTGAAGAAAGGTGAACAAGGAAGGTATGTAAGTTATTAGCAGGATACAGAGCATATAGTGACGCGATTCTGTACCCAAGTCTATCTACAAAGCATCAAAATCACTAATCCCTCAATTGGAAGGATGATGTGGTCGAAAGTCCGTGTCGATGACCTCCCAGTCCTCCTCTTAAAAGAAGGAGTCGGAGAGCGTGCACTTAACCAATCCTGGCACAGCCTACATCTCCAAGTAGATTCTTTCCTAAAACTGTTAATCTGAGAGGAGGGATGAGTCTTCCAATCGTCGATTACCAGAAGGTATCACTCTGCCTCCGATGCACCTTCATTGTCGCCTTCCACCCTGTCTCGTAATTGGCCTATTGGAGACAACCCAAGGAATTGTTGCTGCCTCAGGAG
Source organism: Taenia multiceps (assembly GCA_001923025.3). NCBI lineage: Eukaryota > Metazoa > Platyhelminthes > Cestoda > Cyclophyllidea > Taeniidae > Taenia > Taenia multiceps. Next base: position 72,546,926 of record CM010311.1, on the reverse strand, counting down.
AAGCTTAACCGGTGAAAGTGCAGAAGGCAAGACTCAAAAAAGATAAATGATAATGTTTAACTTTAAAGCCTTCAATCTATCCTCTAGCCTGGCAGCTCCTCACATCGTTATGCGTCTGCACGATTGCAGGCAGGACTCGTAATGCTACCACCCACAGAAGGAGCAACGGAGTTCCTAATCTCTTACAAGGAAATATAAATGATTAAAGTTCTCCCTTTAGAGGCATTTAAATGATTCGCAAGATGTGTATCTCAATTTCACCGTAAACATGCTCCAAGAGTCCCTGAAAAGGAAAAAAATTTACCGCAAAGCGGATCTTCCAGTCTTATCAGATGAAAAGGCATTCCTTGCGGTGGAGTGGAAGAAAAGGAGAGAGATAAAATTTATCAGGAAATACCTGAAGCATTGATAAAGGCAGATCACTACTGTGGTACTTCCAAACCTGATCACCTTGGATACTCTTTAACGCAAGACGCAATCTTGTCACTATTTCTCTAAGATGACCATCAGGGAGTTTTAAGCCTGCCATGAACCCCTCGTCATTGTTGAAAAAAAACCCCGCTATACGCCTAACAGGAGTCAACTACTCCTTTCAAAAAATTTGGTCCTCTTCCCTTCTTTCTTTCCCTAGATGATATCCACGACACTCCTCCGAGGTCACTCTTCTGTTCAGACAGTGGCAACTAGCTGTCCAAAGGAAATACCCTCTCAAACATTTTGTAAGGCTTCTTGACAGTTTAACTATTCAAAGCAGACATGTGGTGGCTGATCAACAACATCAGGCGGGGTTCCAAGTCTTCCTTTAACACTAACCACGTCAAACATTCGTTATGAACATGGGTTACTTGAAGAGCCTGACCTGTTAACCACGTATAGAAAAGGAGTCTGAACACGGTATCAAGTTTTGCAGTCGTGATTTCAGCGCATCGTATTTTGCTCGGGGATGCCTGTAGCCTCTCAGCCCTTCTGCGTGTTTGTTAGTAGTATGTTCTCTCATATTACTCAGACTTGTCACAAAACCGAAAAAGGCAACTATAAAATGACGCTCATGAGTAGGATTTTAAAAATTTCCCTTTCCGTTCTGTTTCGCCATTGTCAGGGCATGCGAGTTGACAGCTTGGTGAGTAAACGCTACTCATGTCTTATAAGTAGACATAATCCAGTATCTCAGTCCTTATTTTCATGGCTCTTCATTAATCACTAGGTGGTCGCATTTGAGGAGCTAAAATCGGAGGTAACAAGACTAATTTTGATTTTGCGGTGAGATAGCCAGACTAAGCGGTAACAATCAGGAAACTTTAAAAGGCGTTCAATTTTCTCAAATGGATTGTAAAGTCAAGATGCACACCGATCCTCATTGTGTTCTGTGTTCACCTCAGCGCACCTCAAACCACCCTTTCATTAAAAGGTTTATAGACTTAATGAATAAAGTGCTTAACGAGTTAGTTTCAACCGGATGCCAAAATGGCAAACACTTCACATCAAAGAGCACTGTATTGCCCAGCGTTTAGTGTTCACCATTTGGAAACGAAAATTTTCATGTCATATTAGGTAGTCCACTAACTTTGTGAAAGTTTTATGGAGGATAGTTTAAAAACTGTGAAATGTGGGAATGTGGAGGGTGGGAATGAGGTAGGATTTTCCTCCACCCCATTCCACCCACTCACTGCAAAAAAGGAATGGTTAGATCTCATGTTGGAGGTCTTTTTCAACTTAACTTTTATTTTATCTTCAGCAAGTGATCATTTGCATTCATTGTCCCTACACGCTGGTGTCTTGGAAGAGTCCTAAAATTGTCAAGATCTTTCCCTCATCGTAAGTCAGTTAGCAATAGTCTTACCTGAGTACTCCGTGCTCAGTGATTTCCATCTGACCTAGCCACTTGATGTAGATGCGAAATCACGTTTTACCACCATTTAACAATGTTAAGCAATCTTAAAGAGTATTGTCATATTAGTCTCAGAATAATTTTGCATTATAATTAAGAATGATGAGTCTCATCTATCTCCAAGAGTCGACCCCGTAAAAGAAGTGAAATCCAAAAATAACCACGGTTGAGGGCTCAGCCACCCTCCTTAATTGTCTACATTCTATTTTGATTTACCATGACCAACCCTAATGCCTTATTACTGGCATTCGGTAGATAAAGGAGATGAATGGAGACCAAAACATTTGTCAAGTGGGAATGTGAATGATTTTGGTATCATGGTTAATTACAATTCCCATTGAACAACCTAATTTTTGAGAAGTATAACTCGCATTTAATAGGATGATCGCAAATTATCCCCCTTAAGTAACTTTTTGGCAAAGTATTCGATAAGTACCACTTTACAAAAGTGGTTTCTCCACTGGCCTAATCCAGCCGGACCATAGCCTACTTATCTATTTAAGTAGGCAGGAAATGCCAATCTAACTAGTACCGGTGCTAAGGCCTTTAGCCTTTACTGTTAATTCCTTTGCCTGCTGTATTTAGCTACACATCAAATATAGTGCAGATTTATTTAACCAAATATCAGGTAACAAGTTATGATTGCAGAAGCTCGCCCTACTTAGTAAATCTTCTATCGCACTGTAAACAAAATATTCCCTATTATAGCCGCCAGCTACTCGCCCTACCCTTCTGGAGCCCAGGATGTGCGCGATTGTTTTCTAAAAACCCGGGTTCTTTTATTGCCATATTTGCAACCACCACGGTCATAAAATCCTGTTGACAAGGCTTTAATGCTTATGCCGGTGGTTGACACTGTGCGTGTCATGTGGAGGTGTTATCAATCGAAAAATCGGCATAAAATTTGTCTTCTGGGGATTTGAGTGCTTAAAATACACCATCGTTGTAAAAGTTAATACACTACATTAATCGACGGGGGAATTCCAACTCCATCCCCCCAAATCGCCCTTTTTGCAGTGCTACAGGGCGAGTGTGTCAATTTTGGCGTCAATTCAGGCGATGGTCAAGCACTTGTAACCATTTTTGTTTCAACTTTTCCCAAAACGACTTTTGATGCTAAAATAAGGCTACAACATTGATATGTTAAAGCTTTTTATAGTCCTTATTTTGGCGGTAAAAAAATGTATTGCGTGGAGCAGAAATAATCCCCACTAAATGGAGACTGGCTGACTGACTGGCTTTTAGCGGACATTAGAGAGGTTTTTTAAGACAGGTTACGATCACATCACCCTTTTGTTCTATAGATATGACCTGTTAATACAAAGGGTTTTAAAAAAAGGAATGCTTTATGGTCACAATAAAAAGAATTACGGAATTGTCTTTGAAGCCGCTTACAATATGTGATTTGGAAGGGAGTCACTATGGCTTGGAATGAAATGAATTTTATAGGTCATCAAAGTTTTATTTCTCGACTGTGTTTTTTTTTTTCACATTTGGGGTCATGTGACTGGCTAACAGTGATACACTATCTCTTGGACTTAGGGGCAATCCCTAGTGGGGGACGGGGAGCAGGCAGCATTCCTCCTTCTTCTCATCCAACCTAAAAGTTTTGCAGGCTTTTGTTTTATGACAGCAAAAGGGGTGAGACTTTGTCTTGTCGTCTTGCCCATTAGTACTTTCTGGCGGGTCATTTGCCCTTCTCACCGCATACGGATGCCAAGCACGGTCTTGTAGAGGCGGCGGACAAAGTGATGCGTGCCTTTGAAGGGCGGTTGACAAAATTCATGTTGTTTGGCAGTTTGCCAGACATTTATCCGAATAAAAGGAACAGTGACTTCTTCGAGTGATAGAGATATTAACTACTTTACGAGTACACGAATGCATGGAGCTGAATGTGGTGGTAAAAAGCCGCCTAATATTGAGGTCGTAAAACTCCATCACCCCAAACATCTACTTGTAGATGCCCAAGAAGACGAGCCATTCAGCCACAAGACAATTTAACGACTTCATATTCGCCGGAACAGTGCTACTTTTACCGGTGATGATCTCATTCCACCATCTTGACAGCCTGGCCCTACCTACATGCCATATTAATGCATTATGAATAGCTGGCTCTAGTCGCATTCCAAGGCACAAGAAAATAGGATTGCCTCTCATTTCCCACAGATTGTATCACCGCTCTGGTAGGCATGGCCATTCAGCTATTCAGTCCTCCTTGGGCTAGCGATAAATTAGCCACAGCAACCATACAAATGAATCAACCCTAAAAGGAACTGCTTGATCTCCTAATTTGTCCTCGCTTTTTTTTTCACCACTTGTATTACCGCTCTCGGCAGTACGACATGGATTGACCGGATAGCTTATAACGCCTCTTCAATATTTCCATTTCCCCACTTAGTTGAGCATTCCTTCTCAACTTGGTCGCAAGTGGAGAATGAACAAAGACATCTGTACTGTTGCTATGTCCGTGTCACCATGAGGATACCATCATGTTAAGTGGGAGCATACGTCCCCGCCACTCCTCGACGCTAATTAGACCGAATCCCGGGAACAAGGTAAGATTTGCATATGGAACAACGGATAGACGCTTATGTCCACTTAGAAACAAAGCACGTGCCGCCTAGAAATGGGCCGTCTTCCAAGACTGGTAAGGACTCAAGGGTTGTGAGAACTCAACCACAAAATGTAACATTTCTTTTACATTTCCTTATTTGTCCACCTATTTATCCAAAAACAAATGTTTATCTACTCTTCTATTTATTATCTGACCTTTGTGTAAATCTGGGAATATGGCACATAGAATTTAATTTCACCTCCGATTTGGCGTCCAAAACGATTTCGAAAGCTTTCAAGTCGACACCAATGACACCATACCATGAAGAGGGGCACTTTGAAAAGGCTCAAGCGAGGTACAATGAGACCAAGGGATTAACATCGGAGGTGCTAGGAGGCTTGACTTGCTGAAAGGAATAACAGCATAGCCCATCTTGGGGCTTCAGATTGGCTCGAATCATTCAGCAGATTATTTGACCGGTCAAGTGGGGTGCAGAGGTCGGGGAGTGGAGAAGTGACAACACCTCCAACTCATATTGTGGATTTACTGCAATCATTATCGGCAGATACACAACCAGTCTATAAATCTTTGCATTGTTTAGTCATTGCACTGCGGATGGAAATCGCATTACCATACCAAGAAATTTAAAGCCACTGTTGAGAAGAAATTCTGTTCTGCCATCGCTCCAGACGGGATCGATCCATCAGGCTTTACTCTAGCGCTTAGAATTGGTGAAATGACTACTGTGCATCGCTTCACCAACGTGGGCCGTGTCAGTTGAATCTGCGAGTGAGTGGAAGATAATGGCACTTCTAATGTTTACTTCTTTGTCCGAGGTTGACTAGCCAAGTTGACCGAGCTTTCAGACCATTTGTAAAGCTTAGATTTCATCCAATCTAATCCGACACAGATTGAGAGGAGCTATTGAGTTAATTACAGAGTCAAGCCTACTAACTCAAAATGAACTTCCAGTAAAGCAAAAACTAATTCTTCACACAATTGGATGAAGTGCTAATAAATTGCCCAACTTTTAGACCAAGGGGACAATTGCTGCCAGATGCCATTATCCATCAAATCCAGATTGGCGTCATAGCACCATTACTACGTAGGCGAAATCAGTCCTGAGTGAAGATTAATTAATGTATAAAAGGAATGCTATTTGACACAGAAACTTGTAATTATCCTCAACGGTCACATGCCATCGAAATGGACTTTTCGATGTGAGACTACCTGGATAATAATGGGGTATGAATGACCTTCAGGTTATTTATTTCAGATGAAAGTACTAAAGAAAGAAATGCATCTATTTCTAATGCGACTAATCACTTGGGGCTTGAATAAAATCGGAGAGGATAGGCGTCCTCCAGGGGGAGAGAGAAAGAGAGAAAAAAACCTCATTGGGATTTTGCTACTTCCCGTGTAGCTCAGGCTATTCAAAGGTGGATGGTCAACTATTCCAGTACCGGTATTGCAGGGCTTCTCAAAACGACTTCTCCCAGCACCAGATGTCTACCACAGAGGGATGTGAAAGAGGATCACCTAAAAAGTGAATTTTGCAATCCTTTTAAAGGCATAAATTCCTCCTCTGGCTTTCAGTTTATTAGGAGAGAAGTGATGAATGACACGACTACTGGCTATGGAAGTATGCTTACCGCCTTCACTTCTATACCTACTGGCAAATCTTTCCATTTTCTTTCCCAGCAAACCATCACCTCAAAATACAACCTTCTCATTTACAAAAAGACGTTTTACCTCAAAAAAAATTTCATCCTCTCTTGTGGATGGAATGCCTACCTCTGGTGGTGATGTACTGTCTGTTTAAGTGTCAAGGTCAGCATACGGCCTCTTTGATATTTTGTGCCTTCCACTTCCTACCTGCCGTTGGACCTTTTAGTTATGCCCATGATCCCCACCCCTCTCCCTCCAAACGCCAAGAATAGGCCATTCTTCAAGCAAAATGCTTCTTCCAGTTGCATGCCTATTCACTGATACCCGCTTCAAAACACAATCTTCCCCTTCTTCTCTCCGTGTTGGCAGGTGGTCTTGGCATGAAAAGATTACCTAGGGTTCGGAGGAGCACAGGTGCATCTGCCGCTTTGGCTCTGGAAAAAGTCCAATCTGAAGGAACAAGGAACACAGCAATGCTCGTAGACACCGGTAGAACTAGCACCAGAATTTGAAGTGTGAAAACAGTGGTGGTGGATCGGCTACCCATAAGCATAAGTATGTGGTTCGATAGACGATCTTTGGGGCACGAATCGTTCCATCTCATCACACGTCAGTCTGCCAGTGGGTAAGTCAGCAATCACCTAGACTGTCTTGTGGATTTGTTATCATTTGTTGGTCCTCCATGGTAACAATTCTATCAGCAAGGTGTGCAACCACCCGATGATGTAGGTGCCGACCAACTATTTCGTCCATCATAGCGCAAAGTATGAACAAAAGTTCATTTCTGACCCCCTTGCTGTAACTCGACCAAGCATGGTATGTAGTCCTCTATCGTAGTTGGGGACAGAGGGTCCTCCTCAACTTCATGCGGCACCTATCTGTAAGAGAGTCATCCCCAAATCCAGAGTATTTGAACCTCTTAGTAATTTGTACCACTGTTCCCTCGTGATACAGAGTTCAAGTCTATTTGGGAAATGGACAAAGTCCAACATCTCCTTCTACTGAAGAGAGAGTTAATTTAAAGTAAGTGAGAAACAGTAGAGTGGACACTTAAGAGTCTACAGACCTACTTAAATGTCTATAAGCAGTCACACAGCCCTGGCAACTTTCCTGTGAGGCAAAAGAACTCCCACCCACTATTTTTAATGAAAGGATTTGTTAGAAGTTCCAAACCTGATTTCCAAAGACAATGAGGAGAAGGAAAAGGCTTTGCATGTATGAATAGGAAAGTGGGATAGGAGGGGAGGCTAGGCTCACATATTAAAGCCTACGTGATAAAGTATAACTTCCCTTAACCAACAGAAGCACGTGACACAGCAGCACATTGAGTAGTATCATCAAGCAAATTAATTATAGCCAAAAATAGTCCGCGTACGTTTGTTTGTGTGGAAGACACAGGAGAGGCAGCTGGACGAACTGACAGGGCGGTGGAGGGGGACAAGGGGAGGGGAAGGAGGCTAAGACGTGGAGATGCTGCCTCATCCACCCTCTTATTCCCCTGACAGCATTTCTCTACTTGATATTTATCACTTTTCCTTAAACGGACTAGTAGACAATCACGTGGCCACAGGGTAAATTAGGAGGAGACAGGTGAAGAGGCAAATTATGATGCATGGAATTGAAGACGACTGAGGCTGCTTACTTCCCTTAAGCTGCTAGAGACTTGTAGCTAGCTTTCCAACTGTGCTACTGAGTACTTTAACAGACAAAAGGGTTAAAAGGAGTGTTTATTTAAGCCGAATCACCTGATACCATCACGGGATGCTTGACTTCGCCTTTTTAGACCTTGGTGGACCTCACCGGGCTTGCTCCCCAGACTAAGTTTTTCTTTTGTTCTGAAAGGATACTACTTCAAGCTAGATGATGTCATGACAGAGTAAGTAAACGTCAAGATAAGATCTTAAGATTTCATTGCTGTTTTGGCTTTTTATTTGAGGTTCTCAGTTCTCCAACTCGTTTAATGCATGACCCCAATACTCCAGAATATTTACCTGACATTTAGGTTATCTCTCTCTAAGCCGTTTTTGTCCTCATAATCATCCAATCCACCTCGGTGTCATCGCTTCTTGAACCACAAATGAAAGCAGCATTGGGGATTGTGGCGATCAACGAGTACCCATAAAAAAGGAACTGGGTGACAGACGAGTCCCGCTGTTACCGCCTTCTTTAAAAGGTGGTACCGTTTTTGAACCTTTGCTGATGAGCCCTTTAACAGTCAAGGGAAAAAGACAAGGAAATTGCTAAATTTTCGCCCCATTTTACCCTCTTTAAGCCATTTGGGCTGATTGAGGGGTGTTTTGATCTTTACTTTGTCACTTCTCCTCCCCTTCTCTGTTCTTGCCTAGCTAGACTGCACTATGGCAGATGGTGAGAAGCTTTTTCAGGAACAATAAAAGCAACTCCCATCTGCTCACGCAGCCACGAGACAGGGCCATACAAATATCAGCCTTTTCATGGTACAGAAGTAGGGATGGTTAATGTGCTGGTAGGATGATTGGTTTTTGATCGGTAGTGCTCTGGGTCTCGACAGACGCTAAAAAAAACGCTGATTATCATCTAGAATGTTTATTTGCTGTGCTAAACAAAACAAAATGAGTTTTTTACCTGCTTATCTATCCGCTGTCCTCTTATGGTACCCAATTAAAAGCACAAATGCTATTGGTGAAAGCTGTTGTTAAGATAATATGGTCACGGAGTGCTACTAATATCGGTGTAATAAGTAGCATAGGTAGGCAGTATTTTCAAAAAAGGAGTTTGCTCTAGTGTCACTTGAGAAAGCCATGAATGGCCTCTACAATGGCTCGCAGCTGTAAATGTCGAGGACTTACATCTACACCCACACTTGTGCTTCCTTAGACTGTTTAATTCAATTTTATTTCATTCCAAATCTTTCGGATGAACTTGAGAGATGTGTTTTAAGGCTTTCTGATTGATGAAAAGGGACCAGCTAGGTGTCGAAGCTGTCAAAAGCTCCCACAGCAGGGATCATAAAGGGGAACACAGAAAGCGCACCACATAAGACATAAGCAAATTTTTAGCCCTTTGAGTGATGCTCCGCAATGAGGCAGAACAAGCTCTAACCTCGTGCCTTGACTGCAAGGCGGGACATTTTGTAGAGTTTAGCTTGGTGAGTTAAAAAGTACTTCGCGAACGCCAATCATCACAGATGGACATGAAATCTACTAACCGAACACGTGTCACTCGGATGTCACATGAACATGACATGATTGCCACATACTAATTGCTTAATTTAGAGTTTCCCAAACCCGTAGTATTTTGTACCATAGTTCCTTCTTGAATCCGAATTTGAGCCTTTTGGCAAAGTTAGAAGTGCACAAACAATTTTCTCACCAATTAGTAGGCTATACTGCTCTATCTCCATGAAGCGGTTGAGTTCGAAATGCAAGTATTCACCGCTCTAAAATCATAGAGGCCAAATAAATCTGGGATCTATCCTTTCTGACTTCGTGCCACACCTGTCAGGGGAACCTTTTGACAATGCTTAGCTTAATGAGCCATGAAATTTTTTGCAGATACCACTCTCAACTGATGGTCGTGAACTCTACCCACCAAAAGGCTGTCACCAGCGCGTCACGTGGATGTGACAAGCGGTCTCTGCTGAAGAATAGTGCATTTTACTGAACAAATGAACAGATTAGTGTATTTAAACAATTCAATAGCTATGGCTGTTTAAAATCCATGAGAAGATGGCTTAAATATGTATGTGTTGGACTCTAGACGCAACTGTTTACCGCGCTAAAGTCATTGAGACCAAATTAAACTTGGATTTAACCCCACACATCTCTTTCGTGCAACGGAAAACTTCTTTTTGTGTGGTGACATGAACCCTGATCTCATGTCATAACTATCACGAAGGTTTTAGCAACCACCACCCTCGGCTGATCACTGTGGACTCCACTCACCGAACGGCTGTCACCTACATTTCACGTATGCGTGACATGCGATCTCCACTCATTTTTTACAATCAATGTTGAAGGCGTCATAAATTTGAGAGGCATTAGTTCTCATGCTCTAACCTTCCTCAAGTTGAATTATAAACGGAGACATTTAGAGCTAGTCAAGGTCTTTTATCGTGACCTTCTGAGGTAAGGCAATGGAGAGAGGTGGCGTTTTCAGGCTTGTTTGTACTTAAAACTAGGCTATTGAGTACAGACTGTAAAGGGCCTGTTGAAGCTCCTATTAGCTCACTCAAATCTTTTAAGAGTTTAAAATTTACTGGCCTGCCTGGGGTACTGATTGAATCGAGCGTTGCCGTAGGCACCACGGCCTATAATTCCAAGACTCTCAAACCTACGGTCAATGTGCTACTTCCTTCAAAGGAAAAGAACTAACCTAATTTCATTTGATAAGACCAATATCTAATAGCCAGAGTAGTGTCACACGAGAACCTTGAAGGGGGAAATGTTATTCCAACGGCAGACCTCGAGGGTCACTCTGGTGACAGGCCCTGCATGCCAGCACTCGTTCTTGTCCCCTTTGGCATGGCAACGACCTAATGAGATCCTTGCAACTGTAACACGACCCAATTATCCCTTTCTGTAAATACGAGTTCCACTGGTCATCCCTGTGGAAATCTGGAGTCTGAATTACGCCATGCTGAGGATGCTGACCCCATTACTAATCTGCCCGCATGACGGCTACCCCCCTTGTCTGTCTGTTGTGCCTTGAAGGCTTGTGTTTGTGTGTCAGGTTAATCAAGCAGATTGGGGTGATGCATTATAAAAGGAATTCACATCCATTTTATCCCAACCGAAGTGTTTATCTTCCCATTGAGGGGTTTGGTGATGACAATTCTGTCAGGGGGTCAGTGTGTCAGTCATTAGACATTCTTCAGTGGACAGTGAAGATCGCACGGTAACGCTTACGACCACCGTCCTCCGTTCAGTCTTTTTGAGCATACCGCAAGTTTCATCATCCCTAGGGCAAAGATGCATTTTGAGTGATGGAGCTTCTTTCTCCACCTCCACACTTAGCCACGACATGCTACTGGGTCCGTCTTTTGATCCGAGTTCGGGTATTGTCTCATTGAGTATATTATCATCTCCATAACATACCTTTCAATCCAAGAGACTTAATTAATCCCCCATCATTGTGTCCATTCCAACCATCACGTCTCTCACATAATGGGGTCTGTGATGCCTTTTAAGGATTCCATTTTCAACCAGCCTGTGAAAGAGATTCCATCGCATCGCCTCGCGTCGACATCCCTGAACCCTTCCCCACCGACATGACACAAGTCAAAAGTCAAAGTAAAAAGCACTCGTCAATATGAAATTTACCTTTGGGCAGTAGGGGCTAATCTCTGGCAGGTGAATCTTTGTATGGCTTTACTCCAGTCCGAGCCTCTTTCCCTCCCCTGGACCATAATTATCATTTCCCTTCACATCTTACCTCTCAAATGAGTTTGGCGGGCCAATAAAACAACGCATTGCACGGGGAAGACGAAGGTGGAGGAGGAGGAGGCGAGGATATGAAAAAGGGTCACACCTGATGTGCTGTACTGATGCTGAAACATTAGTGTCGATCATAAATTGAGGTCGTTGACTAGTGGGGTGGTAGCAGAAGTAACCTGATCGGACTAACTGTAGCGAAAAAAAACCATTAAAAGCTGTAAGCTGTTGCCTCAATATTTTTATGTACAGAAGAGAGAGGGAGAAACATCTACCACCAAGTGCGGTGAGTAAACTGTGAGACATAAAAGTAGGAGAGAAGGAATGCAACCTTGTCATTTTCCATCCTTGACACAAATCATACTCCCATCCAGTTGTAGATGCAGTCCTCTCTTAGTGAGCGCAACAGAAATGCAATCCAGCTTCAAGCGTTACTGTTTTTCCGTTTCTTTCTGTAGATGATCACTCGATCGTCGAGTGCTAAGTCTGTGATCCTCAAGAGTTTGAAGGGATATCGGTAAGGTGGTAGGAAGATGGTATCTCTCCTCCCTTCATCCCAGAGCAACTGATACCTTCAGCAGAGAGGGGAAGCGTTGTCTACCTCTCAATAAAAGGACCATCAACCTATGTTCTGTGAGATGATGTCGCGTGAGCCTTAAAAGCATGGGAAGGGCAGTGAAGGGTCTAGGGATTGCTGTCAATTGTCTTTCCTCTGTGACATGTTGGTAGAACTCAATGACTCACTTGCCCACTCACCACAGTAAATCGCACTGAAAGTCGGTTTTTTTCTCTCTAAACCCACTTTCTTTGTGAGTACTTCCCGGCGCAAAATGAGAGGGCTTTCCCGGAACTGAATTGACATGTATCTTTCAGTAATGGCCTTTATTATCCATATCACTTCACTTTGGTCGGATCACATCCTTCGGATCAATCAGACCGACACTTCATGGAATGAGAGGGTAGATTCTAAGTGGGAAGAAAATGAAATAAAAATTCCACGTAATTCCTGCCTACAAACACTTTCATCCTTCAAACCGCCTATCAGTTACGTCGAAGTCATCAAAGCGCCCACGCTGTTTCGGCCACCTGATACGTGGCCTTACACTGGACTTCATTAGGTGGCAAATTAGTCACCTAGGGTGTAAATAGCTGGAAGTAGTATTCCCAATCATTCCTCACCTCCGATGTATCATCCATGACTTGTTAGCCTTCCTCCCTAATGAGCCAGCACAGGCAATCGTCGAGACATAAATACAGTGCACCTCTTTGGCTACTTTCACAAGGGAGAAGGTCAAAGTCACCCCCATAAAGACGGTTAGAGAAGGTCAATAGGTTAATAGGCTGTATTAACAGAAATCCTCTAGAGGGTATATAGACTTGGAAGCTATGTACAAGTAGGAAGTTGTAAACTAGGAAGGCGTTCAGGGCTTCAAATTTTTGCCATGGTTCACTGGTGTTAAAATTTGTGGTTGAATTGCTTTCAGTGGGCCCCGCTCGAGGGACGCTCGCCTAACACGGAACTTGAAAGACATTGTACGTAGGGGCTAGAGAAAAGGGCAAGAAAGGATTTTATTAGTTCCACTTTTGGCTATCTCATCGTCCAGACCTCTGTTTTGATAACTGACCTTTAGGACAACTGGCATGGTCTGCGTTCCCGCGAAGTTTGTCGCATCGCTTAGGGGATTAGGTGGAAGTGGGGTAGAGGAAATTGGATTTTTCGCCGATCCAAACAGCTCCCGCTGATAATTCCCTTTTGGTTGCTGTAATGATCAAATGAGTACCCAGCTCGGAAGTACTTGAAATGAAGGTATTTGACTGGATAAAGACTTACTGAGAGAGGCGTGGTGGTGTCAGAGACAGGCAATTTTCCCACCAACGGCTTCTGTAACCTGGTAACTGGTGGAATTTTAGCCAGCTTTAAGGTACAGTATCGCAGACTGCACTGCAGTGGTGGGTCATCATCCCTCTGTCAAGGAAAAGAACTAGGTGATCAATCCTCTCCTCTTCACGTGCCTATTCAATCTGCCTATTATCCCTTTGATCCCCCTGATTGAATGGGAAGAGGGGAAAAGAGCACCCGCACATTTGCCTTTTATTCATCTCAGGGACCATATTTTACTCCTTCCCTTCCCTTTTGTCATCCAGACCTTCGTGACTCACTTACCATCCCCTAACACACGTGCCATACTGAGAACAAGCTGCTCAAACGATACTGTCCCACTTTCCCATTTACTCACTCACCTTATGTGCCAGGAGGTTGTCACGACAGTCGTGTAGAAATAGCTGCGGCACTCTGAAGCAACTTGTTCGCATTCGTTTCATAAAGGGCAGCTCACTTTTAGCTATTTCAAGCAAGAGACGAACCACCTGCTGCAGTTGTGGATTTGCCAGTTCTGTCGGTGTGGAGGACTCTCGGTCCATGAGGAAGATTGGCGCAAAGAGGACGCAAATGCTTTGCTCATTCACCTCACAAATGGGCTCCATTGTGATGAGTGTCAGCAGGTGGGAGAGGGGTCGGTAGATGAGACTCAAATGACGGGACGGTGTAAGTTGCAGAAGGAGACGCAGAGCACGACAGCGGTTGGCATAACTCGGTGACCCAATTTCAACCTGACGGGCGGGGAGACCAATGTCAATTTCACAGTCCTGTGGACTCGAGAGCTGGCTAAAGAGGTAATGCAGTCGCGAAGGAATGAGTGGGCCATGCCGCCTCAAGATTCGACACAGGGTGGAGGCAATTGTAAAGGGGTCGTAGGAGTCAAGAAGGTGGGAAATACGCCAATTTTCGTTCAGAACGATGGATGGTGGTATTGAAGTGATTGGTGGGGGATCATCATCACAACAGCGAAGCAATTTTTGACAAAATAGTTGCTTCTCCAGGTCATTGACCTGGCGCTGTGCACCCGACCGGCGAAAGATGAATTTACGACAGTCTAAAAAAGGAGTACATTATTAATACGGTATAACATGCCTTCAAAAGTGGAAAATATTTAGCTGAAAGACTTACACTTTTTTCCTTCAAGCAGGTAATTAATTATTACAGTAACCACCCTGTACCAGTGAGTCATCTCCTCTAAAAAAGTAAGCAGTTTTATCAAGCGAAAAAAAATGGAGAGAGGGCATTTCACTTTTTACGATTTAATGTCACGAAGGCGACTACTCACCTCGAGAGACTTTGCTAGCACTCCAAGTGGCTAGAAAGTTATTCATTTTAACGGGAGTAAAAACAGATCTGGTGATGGGTGCGCCGGGGGAGCAGCGTGGCGAAGATGCGAAGGTTCCACCCTTTCGCCTACCCATCATCAGTGACTCCTGTTTGCCAACCTCCTCGGCGATGCGAAAAAGATCGTCAGAGCGAAATTCAATGAAGGTTAAATAGCTGGCAATGAGGTTGGTGAATGTGCGTGGATAACGTAGACGAAGATCTCGCAATGCATGATCGGGTTCAACCAAATCGTCGTCCAAGTTTAAACCATAATTCTTAAGTTTTGGCTGTCCCAACCGGTTTTTTATCCTCGGGATGGTTGATAATTCAACTTGAGGTGACGAGGGATGTGGTTTTGTTGTCGATTTATCCACGCAATTTTCGAACTAAAAAAGAACACAAGTATTAATATTAAAGCTGAATTGACTACAAGCTTTTGATGAGGACAAAACTTACGCTGTAAGATTCATTTTCTGACGCAAGACTCCAAATATCCATCAGAGAGCGACTTTGATAACGAAGATTTGCGGCAAGTTTATTCTTCTCCTCTGAAGACTTTCTTCTCCATGGCCAGCGGATAGGAGAGGCTTGCCTTTTCCTCGGTGGTCGTTGATTTTGTGACTGGCCTTGAGGTGATGTGGCGCGAATGGGTTCCTCAGACCCAAACCAAATCCCTCGATTGGTCATGATTAACTGTTAACCGTCCACTTTCTGGACAATACTCTTGAGAAATGAGAGCTTCAGAGCTAAGCTTTAAATTACTACAGATCATGACGCACCAATCAGAAGTGGAGGTGATTTGTCAACGAATAACCAATAGGATTGAAGGTAAGGTAGCCAATCAGGTTGAAGCGAGTAACGTGGCTGAACCACTCTGACACGTGCATGCATGTGGGTAGGATTGGGCAAACGCCTATCCTCAAGTACAATAAATTATGGGATTCACAGTTATGCCTTTTCCTCTCTTTCTTTGTAGTTATTTCAAGCTTGGCGAAAGGGCACAAATTCATGCCGTTTTTAGATGACTAAATGAACAAAGTCCGTAAAAGTAGTTGCTAACGCTGACAAATTGTGGACAAAAAATTGTTTTAAAGTAAGGGCGAAGTTTGATAAGATCAAGAAAGCGGTTTCATGGGCTCATTTTTTTAAGACAAAGACTTAGATGGGTAATCTTTTGTCAGATTAGGACAGTGGTAGCTGGAAAGCAAAAGTATTTTAACCATCTACTGAATCGCAAAATAAGTTTCAACGCCTAATGTGGACGGCATTATTTCACATCTTGTGAAGGATGTCAGCTGACAGAGATGGCTAGTAATCTCTGATTGTTGGGACATGATTGTATGCCAATCGGTGCACTTGAAGACACCGAGCCAATCTTAGTTGCCAGAGTCTGTGAGATGAGATTTTGAGGAATCTTGAAAGCAAGCCTGGGCTTGATCGCGTCCATTAGAGCTAGCCGACATTTGCCGATCCGTAGGAAATTAAAATGTGGAAAAAAATAGTAAAAAAGCACAGATAAAGAGTGCCTCATTGGCAGGCCGGTTGAATAAGCTGCCTTCTAAAATAAGGATTCCCATCAAACCTAAAACGCCACTATTCCCATCAAATGCTTTTACTAAGGTGGGGATGGGTGGCCCTCATCTAAGCTGTGAGGTAATCCCATATAATGACTGAGCCGGGATAACTATGAAAGCCCATCTGGGGTGAAATTCATACCATGCTGGATGTTTATATCTCAAGAATAATCATTCCTTAGACGTGAGTTATTTAGTGCGCAAATTCTCTTTCCCTACTGATGGTTTGGAGATGCATTACGAGTCTTCTGACTCTTTCATGTTAAACTTGGACAAGTGACAGCCAAAGGAAAGCCAAATATTGCGCCCATTTCGCTGAACAGGCCTGTGCTCCATTCTTATTTCTATTCCAACCCTAATTGGTGGGCGTAAAGCTTCAAATAAGTTGATTCATATTAGAATAGTCTGCGATGTTGGTCTAAAGAGGAGAGGTTTCGTCCAGGCAACAGCCGCTTCAGTTGCATAATTTATCTAGGACTGACTGCTGTGGTACTGGCTTAGGCCGGGGTGGGATGGTGGTGGGAACAGGTCATGAAGGGGCGGATGTACGACCACCTTTGAAACATCTGTGGTCATTTGCAGACTACCAAAATTTCTGTTTCTCGTATTACCTGCCAGCCTTAGTGACAGTTTCTGCACTGTTCCATGACATGCGCTCCAGCTGGTACTGCCACAGTGACGCCCTTCACAAGTCTCAGGGCACCCTAAGACTATCGCATATTAATTAGCCAACGACACCTTTTTTGGAGGGTAGCGGGAGTACCACACTTTTGACGAATTAGGACAAAGTAATTAGATTTGAAAGATGCAGTCCTTGTGGCATTCGTCTTATTTATGTAGCTTTGAGAGAAGGTAGAGGCTTTCCTTCTCGGTCACCAGATGTACCTAGTTTTACAGTAGAAGTTTACTACATCAAATGCTAGTCTTACTAACGAACAAATTGAATAATGTTGCAGTCATTCTTCCCTCGATTTTGGTGTGTCACCTCAGATTCCAACTGAAGACGATATTTTTGTATGAGAGATATTGACAAGAAAATTTTCCTTTCCAATCGTGGCTATTAGTGTAGATTTTTGCGACGATTTGGTAAGTGTCTACTGTGCCTTGATCAAATAACAGTGGGCGGATTGTGCTTTCAGGGACGCGGTATCACCGATGGCGCTCCAAAATTCCTTTCTGAGCCTTTGGGTTACAAAGGGGTGGTCATATTATATTCATCCCGGTTGACAGATCCCTCCCCTCTCCAGCCACCCTATCGGTGATTTACAATGTCAAAGCCAAACGCTCGAGCATATAATGGAGGTTACGGAATCTCCTTATTATTTACAATATTAAAAACTTGAGACGAGAAAATACCAGCGTATCTTTGTGATACGAAATCCGAGGGACTGACAACACCGGCGGGGGATCTATTTTGCCCTGTAAAGGTTTGTTCACCACCTACTTTAGCAGAAGAAGTTACAGACAAGCGTCACAACGGCAGCTAGGCCTCTTTCTTGAACTTAGAATGTAAAGCGAGGCCTCATGCCTCCCATTGGTACAATGGCGACTCGAGGGAAGGCATCCACTTTGATAGAGACCTCAAACCTGGAATTGGTTAAACAGCGATAACAAAAACCAATAGCTATTAACCTCAGATGGAACATGGCGGGAATATTTTGAGCATCTGGAGGGGCCACAAAGCAGCATCGCCTGACCGAGGGTTGATGAAACCCTCCTCGCCTCATAGTGAAGGGGTAGATGCGGAGTAGGGGTCATTCAGTCCCGCTAGACTGACCCCCAATATATGCACACTGCATAATACCTTGAGTCATTTGCTGTCTAAATAACAAATAAGATGTCAGTAAAATAAACAATCTGTGGACTTCCAGAGGCTAAATAAATGAAACCAAAATGACGCTGTGACACTACTTTACATACGCGGATTGGTAACCCAAGATGCGGCCCTTGCATTCCGCCCTCCCATCACGTGGAAGTGACTACTGCGTCGAGTAATCTTTCGCTGACTTTTAAATCCCCATTACTTCCATATCGCTCCTATGACACTCTTGATAAGACATGCAAGTCCTTCTTGTACTGTCTCGATCCCATCATGGTTGTAGCTGTTCACCGACCTCAAGTCTGTCTCCCTCCAGTGGAAGTCCCGACTAACTGCCCGCTTATCATTAACCTTAATGGCCAACCTTTTATAATTGTCTGGAAAGTTGTCACCTCCTCTTCCATTCCCTCGCTTTTTCGCTCAACTCCCTGGTTCACCTCCAAACAGCGCAAAAAAACGGCTTTTTTGTGAGTGGTGGGTTCGCGGTTGTGGGTTGTGTTGATTTATGTCCTCACACGAAGGGAGATAAGCAATGCATCACCACCGTGATACCTCCTCTGATCTGGCCGCTTTTATTACTGGACTCTATCTTGCCCTCTTCAACTCACCCCTCCTCTCCCTCTCTCTCCCTCCTCCTCCTCCTCCTCCTCCTAATATCCTTCTAATAGCAGTTTGTCCCCTCAACCCCATTGTGGTGGGATGATTTACAGTTGTCGTTCCAGCGAGCCAACCCATCATTTATTCAGTCATGCCTTTGGGGCAGGAAGGAGGAGAAGTAGAACGGGAGCAGGAGCTGGAGACGAAGAATGCCAGGCACTTTCAGCATTGCACACTACTGAAATCATTGCGCTGTCTGCCATCCTCCGCCTTGGTAAGATTTGGACCTACGAATCCTTAAACCATATCGGAAAGGGTTAGTAGTAACCTCGGTGTTTCTATCCATCCCCTGTAATTAGTACTAGATAAAGGACTTAAAGTATTTCTCCTAAAAAACAAGCAAACGGTTCCATTATTCTGCTCTTAAATTAACACACAAAACGACGAGTTGTTTAATACCGATTCGTAACAAAAATGGTTGTTTTGCGTCCATTTCAAAAATGAGTATGGTCTGAATAAAACCAAACTCTGATTAGCGGCCACCGCCTTAAGGAAGAGCGAGAGAGAAGGAAAAATTAACGCATTAGTCAACTAAATTCTTTTAAAAAAGTAAACCAAAAGGACATGAGAAGGAGAGGTGACTTGCTCCATTTTTGGAAGTGGCGATAAATGGAATGTATATAAAGTGGTAGAATACAAATGGTAAGGAGATATAGCTGGGTGATGTTCTCCACTCATCGCGGAACATCGCCCAATCTCAACTAGTGCCTAACCTGTGGCTCTTCATCATGCGATCCATTGTGGTCGCCTCGACCGGGAAAATCATCTTACTGCATTCATTTTATAATATGCGATTAGGTTGTAATTTTCTGGCAACGCTGTCAAGGCGTAACCAAGGGAATCATCAAAAAAGTCGCTGGGGAGAGCGACTTTTGTTTTAATTGTGCTTCTGGCTGCGCGGGCTCTTAGATCCTCTAGGCCTCGGTTTCCCTTGGGTGTAGTGATATTCTGCCCAAACGCATAACTTCTGAGTACTCTAGCATTCTGATAAAATCCCATACTGAAGGCCATTAAACTCAAAGCTGAATCATCAGTTTTCCAATTAAGCAAGGCCGATATTAGGATAAATGGACGGTTAATCTCTTGGTGGAGTAGCTCCGTGCACTGCGTTCTTCTGTGATTACGGCATCCAGAACCAAATCTTTATTCGTGAAAACGCATTAGAAGAAGGCAATTTAACGAGAAAAATGGGTAAATATGCCCTTTAAATGACCCTTCGACACTTTTTCGGCTCCGCTTGGAGAGTATGCGAACTTCGTGGGGGCAAATAGTGCGTGACACGAAATTTTCCTTTAGCTCCCGAACCTCCTAGCTTTTATAAAGGCAAACGAATAACAGTTTCGATTACCCTCTAAGGTGGTTACATGATTGAACAGGTAAACCTTGCACCAGCCAATGCCGTTTCAATTGTCAGTTTTTTGTGTTACGAAAAGGTGATACCCCGACAATTGATTGTACCTTGGGGAGACACTGGGTGATGGAGGTGTAGATATAGCAGTGAATGGAATGATAAATCCTTCCTTTCTATTCTCCTCTCCTCTCACCTAAGGTAAAGTGCAAAATCTTCCCATGGGACAGTTTTGTAGCATGCAGTGTGAAACCCTCTAGTGGTATAACGCATCTCCCACCGCTTCTCATACTGCATAACACTAAAGTAGACGAAAATTACCGTTTGTAGTTCACGCAACCCATGAGAAGATTTGCAGGGAGATAGGAGAAGAAAATACAGCCACATCCCAATTCTCGACCTCAGCCTACGTTTCACCCCTCCATTCCCCCTCCCTTCTCTTCCCCTGACGGCGTTTTACCGCAATGTGGGTGTTTTTTGTAACTTTTCTTTCCTTCTATTAGCATCGACGATGCCGCGAAAGTTGCATTGGATAGAAGTGGAGTTAATTTCTTGGGCTCCCAAAGGAAATACTCTTTATAAAAGCGGTATCTACAAGCTTGTGCTTGCACGGGAAGCGTTTAAAAACTGCAATGATAAGCATTCTAACCAGCAGAATACTTCAAGCCACCTCACCTGGTTAGATGACTTCCACCATAAAGGCATGAAAATATAATCAAACTTCACGTTTTCCTCGAGGCATTGAGGAACAACAAATTGTGTAACAATTGTGTGGTTAAACAAAAGAAGTATGGAACTGGGCATTAATGCAATCCAATTATAAAATCGCCTCTCTCGGAAATTTTTCTAAGCATTAGGTAACGACTTTATTTTACGTGAAGCTTTTAGTTGCTGTTAGAGGAAAAAGAAAATTCATTAAATTTGCTCATTGATTTGGGTGAAATTAGTGATACTTATGAGTGTTAGCTTTAAGTGCTTAATAAATATAAGAAAACAATTGTAGAATCATTAAAATTATTAAAACTACAGATGCACCTTTTATTGCCGGTTTAGGAGATTGAGGGAAATGTTTTCAGCACTGGTGGATAGGGCGGTAAGAAGGCAGAGCAATGCATTAGTTTTTTTACACTGTCAGTAAGAATTTTCTTTACGTGTGGTTGCGATTTCAGTAGCATTTAGTAGGGAGGATGGCAATCCTCCTTGCACATCCATCCCCTCTTCCCAATGGTATAGGCGAATAAATGATAGGTTGGCTAATTGTAAATCATCCCCTTACGATGTGGTCGGGTGGACAAACTGGTATTAGGGGTGTAACAGAGGTAGGGGAGGATAGAGAGGGGGAAGAAGTTAAAGGGAGCAAAGATAGGGTCCAATAATAAAGGCGGCCACATCAGAGGAGGTATCATGGCGATGATGCATTGCGCATCTTCCTTTGCGTTGGGCCATTAATCAGGACAAAACTCGCACAAAAAACATTTCCTGTACACTTTAATGTGTGTTATTCAGACGTAGAAATGGAGTCGAGCGAAAGTGGCAAAGGAAATGAAAAGGCGACAACTTCCCCGACAATCAGAAGTAGTTACTGTCGGGCGAATGGTGGGCATTAAGTAGTGTCTCTCCACCTCTTGACCTACCCAAAAGACATAGATCTCCACTTACTGAAGGAAGACAAATTGTAGGCTAGTGGAAAGCTGCAACCTCGGGAATGTAATATTGATACAGACAGGTTCAAGACAGTTACAAATGAAATTGCGTGTCACGTCATAGGCGTAACAAGGACAATGGCTTTGGGTGAGTGGATCCTCGAACTTGTGTAAAACCTTGTGAATTGTATAGCTATGGTGGTAATAAAATCATGGGAAGTGATTCTTGTTTAATGCAGGTGGATGGAAAAGCAGAAATCACTTTGACGTGACGTATTATATTAAGATCACCTTGGTGGTGTAGTTGAGACGCAGAGTCGTGGATGCAACTTTAGCTTCGGCACTACTAAAGCTACCTTGAACAGTCGGTTTTGCTTCACCAATCGAGTTTAACGGTACTCATAAAAGATTCGTTTCCTCTGCCGACTGACTGCATGGCACACTTGTCTGTTATCAAGAGTTTCCGACGTAAAGATGAGCCGGTGTTGCCACTGTCATCTACGCCAAGATATCTTTGCTGGCTATCCCTGATGTTGGCAAGAAAATTAGCAAATACATCTGTGTAGAAAGCTGTCGCGGTTGGATTACTCCCTGTGTGCCGCTGTAAGATTTAAAGTCTCCGGTAGGATTCGTCATTCCTCGCCTTTCCACCGGTTTTGGATTACGCACTTTCCAGCTATGCAATAACCATTCCTGGCTGTGCCGATGCATGACTCCCCCAGGCACTTCACATTGCCTTTAAATAGACCAATGGCTTGTAGAAATAACGAAATACACCGGCGCTGTTGGGCTAGATGGAATACTAATGTCAGGGCGGTACGGTGGTGGATGGAATTAGTCGCATGAATTGGTTTGGCAAATGAATGGGGGAACGGGGTGGCCAGCAGTGCTGCATGTCTACAAGCTGGACTGTTGTGGTGATATCGTGTAACAGATCCTGGAGCGTGAGAGTTACGGCTCCACTCGTACATTGCCATGGTTCCTCACCGCCCCGCTTACTCTTCTCAGTTGATGGAGCCAGAGGCCATGTGACCTGCAAAATTGAACCTGACCCCAATGGAAGGTCTTGAGTGTAGACTTCTATGTACAGCATTGGATGTGGATAGAATTTAAGTTTTTCCTCCTTTCCTCCTCTCCCATTTAACTTTGGGTGACTCGTCCCCAAAAATTGAGTTGTTGAAAGCCTTCCTAGGTGATGCCCTCTGGCGTGGGAATATTTACTACCCCATTAAACTTTTGCCAGTAGGCAGTCTTACTCGATGCACATCCATCGGATTGAAGCAACAAATGGGGATGTCGAAATTTGGAGAAAGGAGCGGAGGGTACTCAGATGGACTGATGCACCTCTTTCCATGATGGCGAGCTATTTGGATGTGCATACTTAGTTGAGATGCCAAAAAAAACCTATGAATCGTTCCGATTTCAGCAGACTATGTCCCTCTGTCTTTGGGTTTCTATTAAATGGATAGGCCACTAGCCTGATGGGTTGAGATTTGGACGCATCATTGCCCATTCGAAGTGGTTGCGCCTAACTCACCGCGCTATCACCTCCGCGTAGGTGGGAAAATGGACTTGATTGGACTGTTCTCTCTTCGATGTTATTATCACTACTTTATTTACACGTTAATTACATCTTGGCAAGCTATTCTAATCCTTAATGAATGCACATATATCACATTGGTGCCCCGAAGAGGTCCTCGATAGAAGTTAACCCCAAAGGAATTTTAAAGCAGAGAAGGCGAATAACGGCTCAATTTATTCCCACTTTAAAGCAGTAAATAAAGAGGGAAATTGGAAGTCGTGATAACGTCTTACTGTGCTACCAAAAGCAAAAAAAGAACAAAACCACGTGGATTGCTGAGCATCAACAAAACGGTAAAAGTAAACTGATCTTATCTCCGCATTCCCATTATTTTGGACCAGGAAAACAATTCCTGGGACAATTCTAGGTAATAATTGGAAGCAATGTAGACTTTAGTGACAATTTATTGCTAAAGATGCAATGGAAAAAAAATATTACGCGAGCTGTGAAGCTTTCGCTCAGCATTTTACATCTAAAGAGTTGAATGTTACTCACTAGTTAAGTAGTATGGATGTGGCCGGAAAAGTTATCCTCTGAAATGCTTATAAAGAAAATAAAAGAAACTTATAATTTTTGTTTCTTTTTGAGGTACGCAACTACGAGGAATGCCAGGGGGGATGACGCGATTCTTGGTGCAAGCGAACAAGTGGACGATGACCAGTCGTCGCTACATCTTCCAGTCCTGGCCACCAGTTTCTACGCTGTCCTCCAAAAAGCAAGTGCAGACTTAAAGTGACGTTAGGTTTGTTATGAGCTTGCGTCTTTCATTGTTCTCACATCGCCAAGATCCTGCTCATTGACCCTCATAACACTCAACAACAAAGCTAACCACTCTACTCCTCCAATTGGCGGCACTATAGAGCACCAGACAACCAAAGTCCTGCGATCGGTTTCTAGAATAGCACAATCACCAAAACTCAGGTGAGTTACGTTCATTAAGGCTCATTACGATGATCTGACCTAGCTTCTTTAAGTGCTTAAAGTAAGGGATAATTTGCCGGCAAAATATCTGGTACAATCCCAGCTGTTATACCTTGATCCTTCCTGAGCTACTACTATGCATTGATCAAAGGTGGTGGATGGGATTGAAGTATGTCTGCTTGACAAACCAACTTTACTGTTCTGCTTTGGTCCCGGGTAGAACAGCGTTTGGAGCGGGAGCCGCACCCACATCCGGTTTGACGAGCTCAATTTGGGGAGCTTGGAGATGGTGCACCCCAAGACAGGCGCTGTGGCGTGGTTGGTAAGATCCTCCACTCGCCGATCAAAGCTCTTTGTCCTGCCAAATGACAATGACAGATAAAAAAGGACAGTTGGACAATAGTCTTGGAGGTCCATCCACTTGTCATTCCTCACTTCTTCCATCCTCAATGTAAAGTGGAGGCATGGCGCTCTCTCAATTATTTCCTGATTAATTGGCTCATTGTACCACTGACAGACCGAATGATAGGCTGATACTAACTGACGAACTGGTGATGAGGCATTAGACGGACAGCCCCTTTATTCAGAGTTGTAAACAAACAACTTACTCACTGCCTACCTCACACTACCATGGCAACCATTAATTCACTCATCAAAATTACGAAGAAATGATGACAATGCCTTGTTACATAAGAAATGGTAAGTATTTGTGTAGGAAAGCAGCTTTTTTTGCCTGGAGGGGCACGCCCATTTCCAGTGAGTCATCACCTGAAGTTAGGCGTTGCTCCGTGTTTTGGAGATGACATAATGAAATGAGCACGGGACACCACTTTGTATTTTATTGCATCCTGAGAGCAATTATCCATAGCTGACATTCTGTGGGCCGGTATCCACGATTAAGGGATCCTTAGGAGCACTCTTCTACATGAACTAGCCTCCACTTTCGCTAAAGGAGGAGCTATCCATACGACTAGTCGTCAGGGCTCTGTCAAAATGTTGGTCACCTCGGTTACTTCTCCCCTAGGGCTTTCGGCCTCCGCTTTGATCTCACTGTGATCCGGTCAAAACGTTTCCCTTGTTAATGGACTCATGCACGCCACATTGAGAAATGACTCCGACGTCTTGTCTCACTGTCATGCTTCATGGTTTCAGAGGCCTCCAATGCCCTTAAAAAGTCTGTTAAAGGAAAGATGAGACATTTGTATGAATTAAGGATCTTTTTAAATTTTTCATAGCAGGTGCTTACATTTTAGAGGTGCAATTAAAAAGCTTAGATCGAAGGACGAAGAGCACTGTTGTGCAGGAACCAGATCATGTCTAAATATACCTAGAACGAAGCAATTTCACTGTATCTTCATATTCGACTAAACGTAATTTCATCCAATAATTTAATTCCTTGCATTAGCTAGATTTGATGTTTGATTTATTGCGGCAATTGAGCAGAAACACTAGTA
This sequence comes from Taenia multiceps, assembly GCA_001923025.3. Taxonomy (NCBI): domain Eukaryota; kingdom Metazoa; phylum Platyhelminthes; class Cestoda; order Cyclophyllidea; family Taeniidae; genus Taenia; species Taenia multiceps. The sequence goes on along the minus strand of CM010311.1, from coordinate 72,521,202 downwards.
AGCCCAACGATCCATAGAATACGTATTTTAGTATTAAAAATTATGGGCAACCAACGTCAATTAATTAAGGTTCATAGCATCACAAAGAACCTCACAAGTTGTTGCAAATAAATGCTACAGCGAAAAACGAAACGCGAAAGAGAAATCAATTATGACAAAGTATTGGCCATCACTTCTCACCAAGTTTTTCGCATTAGTTTTAGCAATGCTTTACCTATTTTAATTTATCCTTTAATTGGAATGCCTGTTCTTTGAAGTGTTTACCTATACTAATTGATACGAAATGTTGAAGCACCTCACTTGTTTAACCGTATCAAATATGCTATCTTTAGTTAGCTTATATCTGGTGTGCATGTGTCGATTTTCTCTGCGGGAAGGCAATAGGGTGAAATTGTATTAAACAAAATGCCTGAGTACAAACTCGTTGTTGTTGGAGGTAATGTTGCTATGTATTTTTTATGCACTATTGCTGCTTAGCTGGTGGAGTCGGAAAGAGTGCACTGACGATCCAGCTTATCCAAAACAGTTTCGTTGATTATTACGACCCAACGATTCGTGGGTTATTTTTCCCAATAATTTGTGTCTTTAGAGGATTCCTATTGGAAGCAAGTAAATATTGATGGGGAAACGTGTATGCTTGATATTCTGGATACGGCCGGCCAGGAAGAGTACAGGTATGTTATTCCGTCTGTTGTTTTTTTAATTCCTTTTTACCTTTAGCGCCATGCGTGATCAATATATGCGAACTGGTGAGGGGTTTCTCTGTGTCTTTGCTCTTAATAACGCCAAAAGCTTTGAAGATATCAGTCAATACCGCGAACAAATTAAACGGGTCAAAGATGCAGATGAGGTGCCCATGGTTTGTAAGTTTTCTGCAGGCTGCCTTAAATATTCTGTTAAGTGGTTGGAAACAAGGTGGATCTTGCAGTTAGATCAGTTGATTCTGCGAAAGCCGAGGCTGTTGCCAATGAGTACAACATTCCCTACATTGAAACGTCTGCTAAAACCCGTCAAGGCGTTGAGGACGCATTTTTCACTCTTGTTCGGGAAATCCGCAAATTTGTAAGTCTTTCGATTCTACCCTGTAGCATTTTGCGTCATACTTTATTGCCTCGAAATCTTCCTCATGTTTTCAACGTTTATCTGTTGTTTTTTCATTAGCACTCCCCCATATTTTGCTCGCAAAACTTTAAATGTTTTCAAGAAGTTAGTGTGGCTAAGATTGATGCAACACTTGTGGCAGGCCACCTAGACTACGCAAATCTGGGCCCTTTTCGTAGTACTTTGCTAGTTTTAGCATCATTTTTATGCTGTGGGTTGTAAATATCTCAATTCAGCATTATTCCATAGAGGCAGTAGTAGACTACCACTGCCTACACATTTATCATACTACTCAGATTCGACTGTATCTGGTGGTAAATCATTCGCCAAAATTGAACACATTAGTGTCCAGCTTACTGATGCTCTTGATCAAAATTGTGCCTTTTCACCCTTAACTTCGGTGATTTATTTGATCCCTCTCCTGTTTCAGCTCTGTGGTGAATTTTCTTTCTTCCACGCACCGCTAGAGATTGGCTCTGCAAACGACATTTTATCTCATGCTCTATACTGATTCTTTTCAAGAAAACTATTTATGCAAAGGGGTAGATTGAACTGGTGGTTTTCGACCTATCAATTTGTGGCTCGGACGTTAATCCTCATTTGCTCTTGAGAACTCTGCGTCCCTTACGCCGTAGACACTTTTTAATCACTCTTAATTCCAGGTCTTATTTTCAGCCAATAATTTCTGTCTATTTCTATCACGTCTAAATAAAGGTGGATCTGAGATTTCGGTTCCGGTAGGTTTTATGAATTTCTCTATGGACGATGGCGAACTTTTGCAGATCACTTTTAATGGTTTTGTTCTTCGGCCTAGTCTACCTCTCATTTTTGTCAGTCTTTAGAAGACCTCGTTCTTACCGATGTTTTCACTACTTCGAAGGAGCATACTTCTTCAGTTCTTCTCTCCACCCTCGCTTGGAAACTTTTTTATCAGTCAAAAGCACTTTGTGATGATCATTTTATTTTTTGATATACCTTCTCAAAATCTCCCTTGATCGACTTTGAGGAGGATATTTGCTAACGCCCATTTTCGACCATGGCTCTCTGGTAGATAGCATGCTCCATTTTTTGCGTGGAATTAAAGTGACATCTATTCTCGCTCCGTGTGGGAGTGGGGAATTATTTTGTATTAAATGTGTTTTGCAAAACCGTGTTTACTGTGTACTTTTGGGCTGACTTCATTTCTTCCCTGTGCTGTGTAGTTGGAGGAGATAAGCGATAAAGGAATTCCGATTTCTGACATCATAAACTGCGGCCACTTTCATGTGGCTCCAGATTATTTGCCATCAGTAGGAATAAATGCCTGGGGGATTGGTCCGAGCCTAGGTCTTTGGCCTCCTTGGCTCGGAAAATGCATTACTTCTGAATGCTTATCCTTACCTCTTCTAAGGCTTGGTAGTCGATAGCTCCTCGTGACTTCCGTTTCTGTCCCAAGTTTTCCTCCCATGCTCGGATGTCCGGGTGCAGGAAATAGAGTAAATTTCTACTTTATTGGGAACATAGTTTTATTGCTGTTATCATTGGGATGACCAATTAAACCATTTTAAAGAAGAGGCTTTCTCTCCTATGTTTCAAAGTGCCCGCTCTAGGTATTCCTTATGGTCAGTCCTATTGGAGTTGTATGGTTCTATTTCCGAGCACTTGATTTACTTATAAAGATGTCGCATCCTAATATTTCAACTGGCTTCACTAAAGGAGTTTAAGGTGAAAATATCATGATTTACTTCCTTTCTGAGTTCGAATCGCTTCTAGACCTGCTCAAATTACGTCTCTGTCTGAGGCAAATGGGCTAGGATCGCTGATGGTATAGTCCCAGCCTTATTACTGGATCCTCTACCTCATCAGAAATACCTGAGATCATCGTTAAACACTTCATTGGAATGTATAAATAGCATTTTGTAATGTAATCCTGTAACTTGATTCAAACAAGGAATTTAAAGCCAAAACTGGAGTTCGCTGATGCTTTAAACGTTTCCTGTGCTCTTAAAAGCACCCAAAAGCCTGTCAAGCCTTAAGTAGACCTTACACCGTGTCAGTAACATACGCTTCCGTCATTTAGTGCTTCATTTGCTCATTAGAGCGTGACATCTAAGATTATGAAGTCAAAGAGCAGATTTTACCAGTTTCCCCATTTACCTCAGTGGGTGACTAAGGAAAATGGGTTGGGAACGTGGGCGGTACAGTCAGAGCCTCTCAAATAGGCAAATTTGGAAGAGTGGAAAGTACGCGCAAGAGGGATGAACCAGCTCCACTTAATTAAGTGGGTGGATGTGTGTGTGTGTGCGTACGTGTTCTGTAGACATTGGTTTGTTTTGACGTGTCGTAGTCGGATATCGGTTGCTGGCGTGCTCGCTCCGTTGCTCTCTGTGCATTTGTGCTTGTGATGATGATGATTCACCGTGTAATGTGTGGCAGCAGCCCCTTTTTGCTTCCTACACGTGTCTACGCATGTGCGCCCGCCTACTTGCATGCGAGCCTATGTGTGTGCATAGCCGTCGACTTGTACTTCTCTCCCTCACTTCGTCTTCTCGTTTGAAGGGTCAGTGCCTAGCTTACCCTCACTTTAGAAGTAAGGACTTAATTCGCCTCGGGAGAGGAGAGGGAGAGATTACTGGACTGTCTGAAGAACCAGTACACACTGGCGAGTGAAGGTGTGACACTAGTTACTCCTTATAATGCATGGACCTCTAGGTGCATAGACCGCTTCCACCTGGTACCCAGTTTTGCCTGGCTTAAGGAATTCCGGGTGCTGATTTGGAGTCGGCAGTTGCGATTATCACTTTTTGGTAAACAGGATCGGGTTTATTTAATTAGGACCGGTTTCAGGCGTACTCGAACGCTTTGACGGACATTTATGTTCTCTGTTATATTGGGACCATTGCTATGTGAATGAGACTGTATTGTAATTCAAATTTACTAAAATCAGGTACCTACTTCGATGATAGCTCTGTTGTTGATTTCTGATGAAATACTACTTGGCGAGGCGGACATTGACGTCTGGGCTCGAACTCATCAAACCAGAGCCAACCATCTGTATCTCCTGCACTAAGCTCCGTGCGTGGAACAACACTTCCTCCTACGGGCTGAACAATTATTGCTAGGACTACTTTATGCGTGGACAGATGCATCATTGTGTGTGTGGGTTTGTGTTTGTGTGTGGCTTAATGATGCGTTGGCACCTTGCCAAATTCTTACCTGTGGTTCCACTAGGCCAAGGTGATTTGACGAAGACTTATCAGTCACCCCATATTCCATCTTCTTGGTTGACATCCGTATCTGTTGTGTCTATAACATCGAAAGAGTGTCCTTTTACCCTGACACCGATCCAAGGCTGAGCAGGTGGAAAGGCAGAAGACGATTAGTGCTCTTTGCTGAGGTTTGTTCTATTCCTCTGTAATCCAGCGGTGAATAGATGAAATAATATCTCTTTGAGGCCTTCTCTCTCTGATACTACTGTTTCACAAATAACATTTGTATCGGAGGTCTATTCCCAAATGACTGGAGGTTTGACTGCCTCCCTACCCTTTATGTGTGTGCTCGGTAATTCAACTTCTTTTTTCATGTGCGTGGGTGAAGCTTGTGGGTGTATGTTTGTGGTAGGAATGTTAATATAAACCACCTTATTCTATTAATCTACACACTCCTTGCCCACACAAATTATCTCTGTGGTTATTTACACTTCTGTTTATAAATTAATGGGCTGGGTGATGCTGTAGATACCGATTTTTGGAAGGTGGTGTCGAGGAAGTAGAAATTACCTCCCACGCTGACGCTTTGGTTGCTGCGATCTCTTACAATTTCGTAGGCTTTTTTCCCTCTAACCCTAAATGAGGTCCCATCGTTGCCTGTAATTATGCCAGTTTCGGTAGGCGAAATTTCAAAGTGTTCTATGAGGCAAAGGTTTTTTTTTTCTTTGTCAAGCGTCCCCACCTTAATGACTGACAAGAAATGACATTTATGATTTATGAAAAAAGGAACGGGGACGGTTCCTTGGCTTATTTTACTTCTAGCTTACTTCATGAGCCTGTTTCATTGTTTTGACCCTTCTGGTGGATGCAATTAAGACCTCTTTGGTTTCCTATGGCGTGTTCATCTCAAAATAGATCGCGATTATAGTATTGCAAACCTTTTGATGCGCAGCTAACACGGCCTTTTTGATACCTAGTCGGTAATATGTTCATTCGGTTGGATGGCTTCTTTAATTGCTTACTTTTCCTTAAAGAGGTGTCAGTGATTCCACTACAGGCTGTCGTACGCATCACTATGGTCGAGTAGTGCCAACTATAACCCATTCTCCTCAGCCCCCCTCTACCTCTCTAGTTTGCATTCATCATTCCCGGTTGCTTTCACTACTATGCCTCACGCTGTTGGAATTGTTGTTACGATCAATCAAAGGCCCACACAATGCTCCATAAACTTACAATTTCGAGACCGTCAAAACGTTCTTACAGAAGGAGGGTCTTGTGTTTGATTCGATTCCCCCCATTAATACACTTCCATTTAAGTGGTATTCAGAGTGAATGTTCCATGGATGATGCGCTCTGCTAAAAACTCCAACTTATCCTCCGAGTCGGACGTATGTGTGCGTGACGTTGCCTCTGTTAGGCCGACGCGGCGTAAGCCAGTCGGAAGAATCGGAGGAAAGTAAACACCACCACTTTAGTAGTGGTAGTGACGAATGGACAGCTGTCAATCGAACCTGCGTGCGGAGGTTGGTGGGCATTCAATTTTGGTTAGTAAGATCCTGAATCAGAAATGTGCCTCCACTAGGGGAGGGGTGTCCGCTGCACCGAGAACTTCCTTGAAAAGCTCGCTTTAACTGATATTTGAATATCATTGGTCCCGTTATCCATCGGATATTTGGGAAAAACTAAGTCATAAAGATTGCTTTTTTCTGATAGCAGGGTGTGGATAAGTTCTATTCAGCCATTGGTGCAATAAATTGATGTATTAGCTTATAAGCTAACCATCTCTCGCCGTACTTCCCGCCCAAATTCATCAACTTTTTGCTGAAAATAATCCCCACTCCAGTCTTATCAGCGCTCTTACGAAATCTATTATTGGACTAGGTTTCAATGTGGCTCCGCGAGAGTACCGTTTTTGCAAATCAGCATTTATGTGTTTTCAATATCTACACCCAGTCTTTAATTCGGGGCTTTTTGAGGACTGTTTTTTTGCATAAGCAAGGCTTATGGTAATCACTGCAGTCGTGGCTTTGAAGCGGTGCATTTTGATCGCTCTCGTGCTTTCTGCTTCACTCGCCCAGGGTTGCTCTGAAAACAACCCTGGAGATAGTCTGCTTTTTGTCCCCAAATAACCGTCCTTTGATTGGACGACTTGGCAAACTCGAATTGCCTGCATTTGGGAGTGTCAAGTCACTTCTTTTTTAACCTCCTTTGTACCACTCAGCTGGTGCTGCATTATCTCTTTGGCTCTTACTGCTAGGAGGACGAATCCCCTTCTCAGCGGAGCTTCAACTATCGTAGGCCAGTTGTTTTGTTCTCACGTGATAGCAGTTGCCGTTAGTCCTTTTCACCTTCTCCAAAGTATCACACATGTCTGGCGTGTTTAGCCGCCTACTATCGGACCGTCTCACGGCCCGCTGGAGACAGGCGCGTCAGAATTGCTATGATGGATTGACCGTATGTTGTGGAAAACGTAAAACTCTTAGTTTTCACTCGTGTTTCGTGGTCTACTTCTTGGCTTCTCAATTCCCACTTCTGTGTTTTATCTAACCCTCTAGGTATTTGTAGGAGCTTCGGAAATATGATACCACTTTCCCGCCTTAAATACGTTCGCAGACTGCATGAACACTATTCAAACCATTCGTTGAAATAACTGATTCATTCGAGTTAAGTTGATTTGCCTTGCGAGGTGGCTGAAGCCATGCCTAGCCTGGCTAGTTCCATCCTATGGGGAGAAAGTGAACGGAGGGAAGCGGATCAGAATTTCATTCCCTACTATGTAAATTTACGTCAGCGGTCGTCCCATGTTATTGTGGCTGGCAGCAGTGGGAGGGAGTCTATTTTAGACCTGGCACAGACCACACCACTACTACTGCTGCATGCTGCGTGTATGGCATGCATGCATGCATGCATGTCCGCCTGGCTGCCACATTCCCCATTCCGTTTTAATGGCTTTGGCAAAGCACGCACCGATTATCACGCCCTCCCCTACCCTGTGCTTTACATTCCATTCCTCTTGCATCTTTCGTACCACGCCGTTGCAGAGTGAGTGGAGATGCTGCTCATGATTCAACGCACGGTATCTTGACCCAAAAATCTGAACGTGATGGTGATTTACAATGGCTCAGGGTGAAGTTTAAGGCTTGAGAGTGGTTCATCTTTCCTGCCGTCGAATTTTGGAACTTGACGGTCTCCTCCAGTTCCATCATTTCCATTCACCTCCATTTGTCTCCATTTCATGACAGGTTTTTTAAGGGCTTAATGGGGAATTGGGTATATTAAGAAAAGAATGAGGACGATGGCGCCCTCTTGTAATTGCATAGCCGCAGTCGCCTGTTTCTGGAATCCACAGAACTTCGTGACGCCTAACGGGAACAGCCCGTACATTTTTTCTGGTATCTTCGAGGTCTCAAATGATGCCTTCCTTTAGAAAAAAATGAGGATTTGGTAAAGCAATTTCTAAAATTCTCAGTCCTTCCTTGAAATCGGTTTTCCCTATTGTTATCGAGGTGATTTTCTTCTTTTGTGATCAGATGAAGCAGCTTGAGTTGGAGGATGTCTTTCCATGTTCCAGTGTTTTCCAAGAGCATTATAGCCTGAATCCTTCTGGTGTCTATAACTCTTGAAGGGTACCTCAAAATCGGTGAGAGTACAAGACAGTTGGCATTGCTTCCAAATAAATAACTTGGAATCCATGTTAGGGATTTTCTAATCTTCATTTTCAAGTGGCTGAGTGAGTTATTGTCAGACTTTGCTGGATCCTGAGCCTCTGGCGTCCATAGGATGTTCGAAAGCATTTTTCTGCTTGTCGTATTCCAGTGTTGACAGAGTTCAATGCATCCACATTCAATGATATTTGTACTTTGACTTGTTCTTGACTTCTGGAAATTCCGTCCAAGGTGCTCGGCGGTTGGGCACTTTGAAGCGGTGCAGTAAAACAAGAGCTTTGGGGTCTAAGGTGTTTTATCGTCTACAGTCAGGCAATTTTCAAGTGGTAGCAAAACATGAAGCATTCTGAAATCCTCGAGTTCTCTCCAGCAAATTGATGCAAATATCTTCAGGATTAACGTTGGCATATTAAATTTATCGTTGCCTCTTTATTTTTTGTCTCTGTTGGGTGTATATACCTTGCAGTTCATTAATCTCTCAGTAAGAGCATTGGCAACGCAGCACTTTTAAGTGTTAAAATCTGAAATGAAATCGGAAAGGTCCCTTTAAAATTGGCAAAAAAACGGTCATTTTTAATGCACTGTCTTTTATGCGGTAATTCCTAGATTTTATACCCCGTTGTCCGTATTTTTCCTTTATTCCCCCATTTTTCAGCTTAAAATTGATGAATTCAACTTTACGCTCCATTTAACTTAATGGGACACCTTATAACCATGGTGCGAGGGAAATTCCTTAAAAAGTAGTTTTGAAGAATGCAGCTCTCGGAGGGTGCCCTAATACGAGTCACGGTGTAGCTTTCCTGTCAACAGAGAAGGTCTGTGGACACCACTAGCACGAGCCGCCGACATGATTAAAGTTCCAGGCACTCATAAAATGCATTTTAATTGTTGTTAAAACTCATTTCATCAAGCAGTCAACCAATTGGAAAACAAGACGCCTATCTCCCTCTAATGTGCGAGAGCCATGCGTCTCGGACGCTCCCTGTCTGTGTATATCACGATGACTCGTACACACACACACACACACACACACACACACACACACACACGTGCCGGCCATCTTTTGGTGTCTGCCGCCGCTCTCCCTTCCCCACCAATTTTCAGCTAAAGTGCAAAGCGAATGGGACAGCGGCGACTGTTTATACGTAGTTGTCTAGGCAGGGGAGAGTGTGTCAGAGCTCTGTGTGCTCTTTTCTTCCTCTACCGGAAAGTAGATTAATTCAGTGTGTCTAGTTCTATGGAATAACTTTTCTCTCTGTGCCTCCACTTCTCTCGTGACCTAGCATCCTGTATTGCTGCGTTGGTGGAATAACCTAATGCTACATTGCATAACCAGTAATGGCATCAGTTACATATTACGAGGTCTTCTCCGATGCGCTCTCTACACGTGTAATGTTTTCTTATCAGTGGTAACGATATTTATAGAATACCGGTGTAGTGTGCAATTCGTATTCATCGGTTCGGCAAATTGAAGTAACTATCTGCCATGGAATAGCTATTTAGCCTAGCCATTTCTGTCGGTCTTTTGGTGAGGTGAACCCCATTCATTTGCTAACCAGTACTAGGAAATTCACAGCATTCACCGTCAGTGAGTATTGCCAAGTACCTGCCGGTAGCCTTCGGTCTGTCGCTCTGTCGAAAAACGGTGACGCTGGCATTTGAGGGCGTCCATCATTTCTTCCCTGACATCCTTAGACATCCTGTACTTGATCAAGTGCCAATAGACAAAGCATGAATATGAGGTCTTCTTGCCTTACGTTAGTAATTTGCCTTCACAGATGCCTATTAGTTCTGGAATTGCTTCCAATAGCCATTTTCCAGCCAATTTTAATTGTGCATGCAACCATTTTCTTCGTAGTACCTGAGATGTCCCGAGATTTTGATTTTGCCTTAAAATGTTGAGAATGATGTGTAAGTTTCATGGAACTGCTATAAAATCTGTCATTTCAGTCAATAGGACACAATAATAGGAACTCCATGTCGCCTCCACTGATGTCGGTTTCCTCTAGAATGAGTGTTGAATGTCGTTTTTTTTGGCTTCCATTTGTCGTTCTCCTGGGCTGTTTCTCATCAGTTGTTCTTCTGTGTGCCTTTTTAATTTCATTGGTCCTTGTCGTTTTTGTTGCTGACCAGCCGCTTAGCTGGGTCCCACTTTTTGGATCTCTCCAAAATACAGACTATTCTTGCTCACTCGACGAAGGTTTCGCCTCCACACACATAATGGGGCTTTGTAAAGCCCCCAGATTGGCCCACCTGCAAGGGATATTCATAATCCATAGCAAGCGTAAAGGACGTTAGTGCAACACCTGAGGTATTCCTAAAGGTTTTATAAGGCACATGAGTTAGGAGTTGGAAGGTTTTTTGAGACTGGTAGTGGAGGTTGCATTAGTAGGGCTCCCCACACCTGTTGTGGAGACTGAGGACACTCAAACACTGCAATTGTATCATCTTTCTATTTTTTAGAAGGAGAGGGGGAGCGAGAAGAAGAAACGGAGCAAGAGGAAATGTAATCTGCTGTAGTGTGGGTGCGATTGCATTGACAAACTGTGCCACATTGGAGAGACAGACACACATGAACCTGAGAGGTCATCACATACACGCCCACACACACACGGTCATCATCACCGTCTCAAACGCGCATTCCTTTAATCACTCCTTCTCTGCCCGCCTCGCTCTCTCTCCCCATTTGCCCTATTCTCTGATTGGGCGTTCGCGGGTGCAAGCACAGTTGTTTGCATCCCCAAATCCTTCCCCTTCAACATGCAATGGCCCCCTGGCTTTGTGTACAATCCCCCTCCCCCCTATTCCCCCACCCACTCTGTGAAGGTTTTTTTTGCTCCTCTGCACATAGACCTCCCCGAACACCTACTCCTCCCTTTCTGGTAATTTTATACCGAGTGTGTATAAACAGTCTCGCACCTACTTGTCTAAGCCAGTTTCTTGTGTCTTTCTCCTTCAACAATGCAGTGGTTTGTGTACGTGTGTATGCGTCCCCATCATCATTGTCATCAGCATCATTGACACTTGAGAAAAGTCCTTAATTTCCCTACCCTACCCCATGGATACATAGGGACTGCTTTGCTCCAAATGCACACTTATTTATAACTAAGATTTAATGACTACTTCTCGCCTCTCCCATCGTCTATGCCTTCTTTTGTCCTCTTTTTCTTACTCGTGTCTTACGCACACACATTTGCCCCCAGGCCACGTCTCTTTCCCTCCTCCTCCTTCTCCTATGATGTTACAATGTTGATTTGTTCCTATGCGCCGCGATCCTATTAACTACTTCTATCTATATATATCTCTATCTACCTACTTACCTAAGTACCCATTCATATATATATATACAAGCATATATGTATATGAATTAGCTGTTTTAGGGCATATAGGTTGAAAATAAGATGCTAATAACCCGCTTTACTCTACCTCAGCCCCATTGCCTACTCCCCCCCTCCTTTTTTCCATCCTCCTTCTCATGGGGTTCAAAGCATTCGAGTAATAGAAGGCAAGTGGTAATCCAAATCTACCGATGCGCTGGTCTAATTTAGGCTGGAAGTCGGTAAGACCTATGGATTATCACTGAAACCTTGAACACGATTGTAGAAGGCAGCGCATCCTTGATTCGACGAATGCTGGAGGCGAAATTGAGCGCAGGATTCATCCACCGGCAATCGCCCTGGATTTTGCTCTTGCATGCAGGCGAAGGCACATCTGCTGGAAGGTCAGGTAGGCGAGCTTGCCATCGAGAACAAGTTTGGTGGATTATGAGAAGTCTTCTTGAAGCGCAATCGTTTTCTACGAGTCGCTTCGAAGTAACGGTGGAAAGTTCACATCGACGACATACAATGTTTTTTTGATCACAGACTAAAATTCGGAGCGTTTTCACGGCGTAGGTATTGGTTTCGGATGCAATGAATCCTTCTTGATGGAAAAATTCAAGGAGGGGGGTCCCTGAATGTACACTTACGGAGGGCTAAAGATTGTCTACTCAAAGACAGATCGTGGTAGACTGTCTGTGTCGTTGCGATGCTTAGAAAACCTACGGAGATCAAAAGATCCATCAGATTGAATAAGCGCTTAACCAGATGCACTTTGTTGTCGGAGCTTTTGCATTCCATTCTCGCTTCTTCCCCAGGAAGAGATACACCACAGGACTGACAATTTTGTAGTTGCAATAGCTCACTCTACTCCAAACAGTCGAAGAGGTAAAGATAAAGCACCTCAAGAGAATTTTTTCCCCTTCGACCAAAACTGTCTCAAAGAAAGAACTGTGCACCCTTGACTGCCAATCTCACCTCTTATCTCATGAGAGCAAACACTGATGTCGGATGCATTAGACAATAGGATGACACTTTCAAGATACGTCGACAGTTTTGACGGAATCAGTAATCTTCTGTCTAGATTTGTGAGTTGTCTGCTCAATTTAGTAGCCTCATCTAAGCAACTGTCAAAGATGCATCACTGCGTAGTTGACAGCACACCCGTCTGTCAGTGAATGTCACCACCGTCTTGAAGAGCTGTGATCTCCACTAAAAAGTGACAAGACACGACCCACCATAATCGAGATTACAGCCTGATGAAAGTGTAGAAAACACTCTTTTGCCATTAGACACCACACTCTAGTGACAGGTAACTTAGGCGTGTCTCGCTTCCAACGCCCATTGGTCAGCATCGCGACATCGGGCTGAGTGGTGATTGGTGCTTCACCCGTAGACCTGTTGGCCTTGGCTCCTCTTGATCAATTTATCCTCTCCTCGCCTCTTCATTTGATTTACAATAGAAAACTTGGTGGCAATTCACCGCCACCCTGTTTCGACTAGGTACCGCGATCTTGAAATGGATACCAAAGTGTAGCCTCTTATTTTTTCACTCCTCTGACGCTGACTCACCGAGGCTCTCTCGCCTGTGGAAAAGGTTAACGACAATCGTAGGAAGGCGGTATATTTGGCCATTTCATTTTCTGTATAAATGTCCTGTCAGACTCCGCTTGACGACTTTGGGGGTCTGAAAGGGGGGATTGTGTTCAAGCCGAGATGGCATTCTGTGACGTCTGTCTGACTCGACTCGTGATGCCGCAGATGTTTCTGTAAATGACGTCGTGAAGGCAAAAGTGTCTCATCACCAGTCGTCTACGGTGTCAACCAATAAATCGAATTGAAGGGGAAAGTCGTTCCAAGAATCCGTCGTGTAGTCAACGTTGATTTGTGTTATTTCAAAGGAGGGATGTCAAGGAACTCTCGTGCATCGACAGCAATGTCGATGGGTCCGGTGGTGCTTGACTGCCATTTGTTACCTTGAATAAAGTTTGCCTGCCACTACCCCGTTACTTTAAGTGATGATGAATGCATATTAGCCTCCTTCCAGTGGTATGGAAAGCCTTGTCTCGGTTGAAGAACATGGTCCAAGGGGGGTCGAGACACATCAATGTCGAATGCAGTAGTGGAATACCGCCATTGACAATTTGATTGAATTGGGTGGTTGAGAAAGGTCGCAGTTTCACTGTTGGAATCATAAAACATCTGTTCAGTTATTTCCTGTTGGTCATTTACCGAGTCCGATTGACAGACTAATAAGTTTGGCGATCTGCTAAGAGGACCAAGAAAACGTGTGGAGGAGGAGATCCCGACGTAGCGATCACATTCATCCTCATTGTTATGTCCCTTCCATGCGGTAGACTAAAGGCAGCGCAAATTCAGTGAGAACTTCAGCAGATGGCAGACACTCTCGAAGATACGGCCTGGGGGTTAGCGACAGAGAAATAGCAGGGGAGGTTGAAACAGGGAAGAGTGTGTAAGTCTCTTATCGAGGTTTAAGATGTCGCTGATAGTCTACGGAGTTGAGATACTACAGTCAAGACCGTTCCAAACCTCGCTACTGACACGCTTCGAATTCAGTAATATTAAGAGTGCATTGAATACAGAAGGGGTCATTGTGAGTGGAAAGTTGGGATCAAGTCAGTCAGAAGTGGAGGAAGTGTACGCGTGTCTCAACGTCTGTATTGGTGGATATGGAGACTGCTGAAGCGTGCATTCTGTTCTCCACTGGAAATGTCACAAGATACATCCACCAAGTGAGTCGGTTTGAGGAGACCTTAGCAACTTCTGTTTGTGTCAGCTGCTAATTCAACACCTCTCGAATTTGCAGACACAGGGGGTACGCTTAATTCACCACAACGTGTGTCATTTGCAGTAAGCGCACCGCAAACGTGTCAACTTATTCACTCTGTTTACTGTTGAAAGCCAAATGTGTGCTGACAGCGAGGGCCCTTCAGCGCTCAAAACCAAACGCTAATGGGGGGTGAATTGCAGTCTTTAGGTGCTTCCACACTTTTTCTCCTTCGTCCTCCTCCTTCTCCTCCTCCGCATTTGTATAGGTAGGCTGGATACCGAAAACCATGACTGTGCATATCTTCACGTCTTCACCTTTAGTTCTCTGCTCTTGCCCAGCCTAGAAGTGTGCTCTTAGCCTCCCATTTCTTGCACAAATGACAATCACAGTGTGTGTGTGTGTGTGTGTGTGTTCAATTTCGAGCCCGGACACACTTGGCACACTGCGTAAACAGACCTTGGCAGGGTGTCATCCTTGACTGAATTGAGGACCGAACATCAAAGCGTTGTAATGTTAGCCTCTCCAGTTTGCCGGAATAAATAAAGATGTAGACGTGAAACCTGGCCGAAAACTGCTGGGCATTTTATGTGCAAGTTGTGACCTGTTAGAGGTCAACAAAGCAAGTAATTGCATATTTTAGGTTGGTTGGGCCAAAGAGTTATTTGCCATCTAAAGAGGCGTATTTTCTTCCATGCCTAGTCACTTTTACCGGCTGCCATCACTGCATAGTAGCCATAAATTCTCTCACATCTGCTTTCCACACCGAAGGACGCACAAGAAGGGAGATGAATGAAGAGGTGGGTTCGTGGGAGAATGGTATTAGGAAGTCCGAGTGGTTTGTGCATGATTGAAAGCAAGAAAATGACTGAAGCTCTTGCATAACATATCAACTTTACTCGTCGAATTAATCGCCAAGGAGGTGGTTAATAGGGTCCTCTCAAAGGCGATCTGTCTAGCTCACTCCAATCTCATAAAAGGCCCCATCGCCAGTAGATGGGAAACAATCGAGCTCCTCTTTTCTCCATTTTATTCATTCCTTCATTTTCATTTGTCGTCCATCTGTCTCCTATTTTCGTCCCAATCGTCTATAGCCTATCATCCAGTGTCCTCCGTCAAGTGCAGATGCAGCCGTGAAGTGAATGAGGATGAGGGAAAAGGTAGAAAAGCTGCTGCTGCTGATGATGATAGCAATAATGAGGCAGTATCTCTCGCCTTGTCTGTTTCTCTCAGTCCCTCGTCCTCTTATCGCAGCTTAAGTCTCGAATAGAGCCCTCCCATGGATAGGTCCAGTCTTGCGTTGTTGTATTGTGTTGTATCTTGTTGTGTTGCATTGCGTCCGCGTGGAAGCATTTCATTCCACCTTTAAACTCACTGACTAGTCCTTATCCGCCTTTATCGTGATAATTATGATGAGGTGGAGAAAAAAAGATAATGAAAGGGATTGCCTGGACCTCAGCAAGTGAATATTTTACAGGGAGTAATTGCGCCTCCACTCCGGTCCACCGTACATTCTCACAGGCACCAAATAATCAGAATTTCCTACCAGCGATGCACAGGTAGGTTGTGGATCGTTTGGACACACTCATTGACGTGTCTGTTGATTTGACGAACTTAGCAGTGTTTGAGCTCTTTCCCATCCCAGAGGTGTTTATCAACCACCAAATAGCCTGAAATGCGCGTTGAAGACACGAAGGACACAAAAGCAGTGACTTTAACCATTACTCTCCCACTGGATGTTAGTGGAACTCTCTCACTCCATCACTCACAGTGTTCAGCATTGCTGTGAGACCCTCGTGACGCTCTCTTCTCTCATTCATCTTTATGTTCGGAAATGGACAGGCTTTATTAGTGTGATGTTGTTTCCACGTTGAAGAGGTCTATCACTATAGTGTATGAAATTGCTTAAATCTTTAGATTGTGCCCAACATTTAACACGAGTCGTCTGCAACAGTAGGACTGAGTGTAGCTCCTTTCGCAAGTCAGCTACAGCCAAATAACATTCATTAGGCCGCATCGATACCCTGTTGCTCGAAGGTGGGTAAGAAATGTGAGGGAAGAGGTAGAAGTCATAACGAATGGTATCAAAACCGCTTATACGGATCTAGCAGGACAAGATTACGCTCTTTAAGCCCACAATTGTCCATCCACTGTTGAGGTCTGCGAGGTCTCTCCGTTTTCCGGTATCCTCGTGTTCAGCTCGATTCAAATGTAACTGAACTATCCAAGACTATGACTGTAAACTCTGACTTTTCTCTTGTAATCATGTTTACCAACGGCTATTATTTGCACACAGTGATATTATTTATTCTGGGTCACGTCCGCAGAGCCAAAAATAGACTGGGTTAATATAAGAGCATGCAAAGTTTTCTCCAGCGTGATCAAATTCTTCTAAGTTGGTCGAGGATGCCCATCAAATTTCATGATGAGGTCATAAACCAACCATTTGTTTCAATTTACGCTATTCAGGCACCCGCGACAGTGGCATGGAGCCCTGATGACTTTCAATGACATCTAGGGACATGAAAAAGTGAATGCCATTATGAAGGATAGATCTATAGAGACAGTTCTGATTCCACTATGGCACCATTGCTTGTGACTTCCACTACTCTACTCGCATCACCTACTCACCTCCATGCCATATTATTATCAACTCAACATGGTGAATGTGAGTTAGGCGTTTCTGCTTCACCGGTGGAGCTACACACAGTTCCACTAGTGCCAATTTCTGGGCACATTTGATGGGAATGTACAGTTGCGCAACATGCCACTTACAATCCAACTGTTCAAGCAATTGTATTCATTCGGATAATAAATCTCTACAACATGGATGCAAGTAAAAGAAGGACATAGCAGGAGATCAGAATGTCACGAGCAGCTTGCAGTAGTGCTGAACACCGTGAGTGATGAAACAAGAGTTTTCCGCCGACATCCAGTGACAGAGTGATGGTTAAATCCACTGAGTAGATGCATTCCACCTACGTGCCATAGACTGACGGCAGATGACAGCAAGTCACTTCTTCCGTGTTCATCATGTCTTCAACTGCAAAGCTCGTCAAGTCAACGAACATGACGAGGAATGTGTCCAAACGATTCATAAGCAACCTGCGGATCCTTTACACATACGTAATCGGCAGGAAACTCTGCTTGCATAATGATTGTGACTGTGAGATTGTGCAATGGCGCAGAGTGGAGGCAATTGTTCACTGAGAATCACTACCTTCTTGAAGTCCAAACAATTATGCCTTATAAGCATCACCGGCATTATTATTGCCTTCATTATTGCCGTAAAGTGATTTAGTACTGGCTGGTAAGTTCGAAGGTAGAAGGAAGTGTTATGGGTGGGTACGACACGGCAGGACACAAAGTAGCAGTGCAAGGCGAGAAGGACGCGAAAGTCCAAACAAGACTCCGCATCTAAGTTGGGATGCCGCAAAAATGATTTATGACACGGCTTCATCCCCATTAATGGGTTGGGAGGAAGGGAGGCGGAGGGGGGAGGAAGAGAGGAGAGGGAGATACTGCATCATCTTCCAAGGGCAAGGTGGTGACTATTACCTGTTGTTGGCATTAGTGGTAGACAATCACACGAATACGTGGTAGACAGTAGATGATTGCGAGGGGAGGGTGAGATAAAGGGACAGATGAATAAATAGAAAGAACGGTAGAACACATGGAAGGGAAGGAGGAAGTGCAGTCACGAGGGTCCACTGTGGAAGAAGGGGAGCTCCAGACTGGACTACTTTTGAAAGACCACATAAAGTGCATTATTTACGCTTATAAGGACAAATAAACTTGACATGCTAATAATGCTCCTGTTATTCCTCACTTTTAATTAGCCACAAACCGCTCGGTAATCAAACAACCCTACCCTAGCCCATAAGTGTGTAGAAAATAAGGCTACTTCTTGACACGTATCAGTTAACTCCTTCGCGGGTAGTTAAAACGCTACAAAATAACTAATTTTGCATATATTTTGCCAATTCTCCACCCCCCCCCCCACGTCCCCCCTCCCCTCCCCTACCCCTGATGGGTCATCAATCGGTGAACACTCCTTCTGATCAGACATGGCGTCAACTCCTTTTGTGACACATGGAGGGCTGGAAGCTACCTCTTGTCAAATGTTTTATACTTTTATCCATTTTTTAAGGCTTATAAAAAGAAAATTTTGTCCTAAAATCCACAAATTTAAGTCACATTGGAACTAGAAATAATCACTCACCCAAATAGGTTTTATAATCTAATTTTTTTCTTATGCATTTTTAATTTTGCACCAATGACTGAAGTCTTAAATTAAGTTATTATTAGTCATTTAAAAAACAAAAAATGTGTAGGTCTTAAAAGCGCAAGTTTTGATTGAAAAACTCCTGATATTTTTTTTATCAATAACGTGTCTAGATGAAAAACTAATCTAACCTGACAATTCTTTCAGAAATTTTTGCAAAATTTTTGAAGATGGCTTTTCTGTTTTGCGGTCAAATTTGCCATTTCATAGCAAAGCATTTGCTTGAATACTGTCCAACTTCAATACACCCATCCACCACTCCTAAGAGAACATAACGAAACCCTGTGAGACAACCAGAAGGGCAGATGGTAAAAATTTTGCGGCCACACGGAGTAGTGTTTTTACTAACGCATCTTTCAAGGCACCTCACAGAACTTAGTTGAGACATTTTTTACCCTTCTGCCATGCTATTAGAATAGCCAAAACTAAAGTGACTGGTTTAACTGCTGTAGTGTGGTGAGCGATAGATGCAATTATTCTCTTCAATCTGTCTATTTGATTGTTTAAAACACTGGCAATCCGATTGGTTTGTAATTTGATACAATTATTTACACTTAGCCGATCGGGAGCGTATGTCACACATATGTGACGAGTGGGCGCCACACTCGCATGACGTTGATAGTGGCCATGGTCTTCTTAACAGGAAACCTCGGTTTTTTGCAGTAGCTTAAGAGGCACTCGCTAGTGTCATCATAATAATTGGCTGAGTTGTGCCAAAGGA
Source organism: Taenia multiceps (assembly GCA_001923025.3). Classification (NCBI taxonomy): domain Eukaryota; kingdom Metazoa; phylum Platyhelminthes; class Cestoda; order Cyclophyllidea; family Taeniidae; genus Taenia; species Taenia multiceps. The sequence goes on along the minus strand of CM010311.1, from coordinate 72,502,137 downwards.
GCCTAGACATAGGAAGATCGTCTTAGACAAAGCCGCCAGGGTATAAAAACACCACCGGTCGGATCCATTCCATGTCTATTTTATTAGCTTTAACTGGAGGAGTCTGTTTGCGACACGAGTTTGTGCATTCATATACTCTCAGCTGATTAGGGACGCACGACACGCATGCACACGCATGCAACGTATGGGTGTCACATATGTGTGACGCTTTTGTAACGATCGGGAACATAAAAAAATTAATTTCTTTTTCCACTATTGTCATCATACAAACATTGCTGAAAATGTTATGGGGAAGTAGAAGCGGAAAGACGGCCTTAGCGAAAGAAGGCAGGATATAACAACACCGCTAGTCGAATCCAGGGTTGTGGAGTTCAGGCCAGGACCCAGAAGGTGTCGTGCTTAAAGCGTTCGACAAAATTTTATTATTTTAAAGTCGAGGAATCCTCTTGCAGAACAATTTGATGTATTCATCCTCTATTAATCGACAGGGAACACACGTCACCTGCGTGTGACAATGTTAGCGATCGTGTCAAATCGCCTCTTTCTGCCTAGGAAGTATCACTATTAGATGCATCTGACAGTGTTATCACCGTAACCAGTCGAGAGATAGTATGAAAGCTCAGCCGTAAGAAGACTACTTTATCCCAAGACGACAGGATATGTAAACATGGCAGTTCAAATCCAGGGTAGTGGCAGTTGGGAGGATGAGCTAAGATTTGGTATGCCAGGAGCATTAAGTCCTTATCTGATGCGATAAATTACTCCTAGTCAATATGCCACACAAGTCACACACATATGACACCGGCATGTCACGCATGTGTGACGGTATTGGTGACCGCATTTAATCTCCCTCCCCCCTCTTTTAAAGAAATGCTGATGTTCTCTTCTACCAGTGGGGTCACACAAATTGGTCAAGAAGTGGCAAGGAAGCTTAGACGCAGGAAGACTGCCATAGGCAAAGACAACAGGGCATAAAAACCCCACCGGGTTAATCCAGGGTTGTGGCGGTTGAGAGGATGAGCTAGAAGGTGACAATTGCATGATCGCGTACACACACCGACACACAATGTCGCCCAAATGAAGTGACTGTTTATGGTCGCATACGCACGCACACACACACATGCACAAACGCCTTCCTTGCGTCCCTGGACAGCCTGCAACACAACCCTCCCGCCCTCGCCCCTGGCGTTGTGCAACCTCGGGCCAGGGCAGCGAACTGGCGGAGGCCAAGGCCATAACCGCCTTTTAGCCTGCAGAAGTACAATTTGCATTTCATGCCATTTTTAGGCGCCATAAATTTACCAAGCGCAATCCTCATGACTGCCATCAAGGGGAGGTTCATTGTCTTTCCTTTCGTCAGTGGCCTGTAATTTAAGATGCACTCAAAGAGGGGCGCTGAGAAGCATGATTTAACTTTGCGGAAAAAAAGTCATCACTACGTGGTAAGTAAGCGCCTTGTTGTAACAGTCAGCCTATTTGCGCCTGACTCGCAAGCGCAAGGAAGCATCCTTTTTTTTCCGCACAAGGCGTCATCTAATCAAAAAACTCGTAAAATTCGCATCGAGTGTTAAGCTAGGCTGCCTGGATAGCCGCCGTTTTTGACAATATTATGGCGATGAGCGTGAGTTAGGGTCATTTATTGTTCTACAAGAGGCTAGTCCTTACCATGTGGTGCTTTGCCAGTGCAAAGTAAATGAGGTATTCACCTCACCTCGCCTCGCCTCACCTCGCCTACTACACGGAGAGCGGCGAAGTAGGCGACATGATTATGCCCGAACAGCCAAACATACCTAGCTACGTACGTAGAGAGGTACCGTGTGTTGGCGCATTTGCGCACTCTCTCTCTCGCTCGCTCTCGCGCTCTCGTGTTAATTCGGCTACTTGCAGCTGTCCCGGTGCCTGGAGGCGTGATACGCGCCATGTGCGCGTGCCAAATAGCCTCAGCGAATTGGCAAGGCGTTTGTTCGGCCGTACCTGCGCACCGCACCGCACCGCACCGCACCGCACTGCACGCACGTCCGCACCCAAGCCGCATACCCGTCCATCCGTCCGTCCGCCCGACCGACTGCTTGTCCACCCGAACCCTGCCCTGGGACTGTGTGGCCCTATGCCTCCTGCTAGTGCTGAGAGTTGTCACCTGGTTATTAGCCAGAACCGATTCTTTTTCAACTTTTTTGGTAGGGAAGAAGACAATTATTGACATTGTGTGTGGTTTTTGCAGTGGAGGGGAATTTGAGACCTCTCACTTCCACCAGAATGCAGTGGACTGCCATCAGATCCTCCCACTGGCAGTGCTGGTTAACAAATGTCAAGCACGTCATCTGATATGATCGATAATGGTTGAACAAAAATTGATAATCATTTACGAATCTTGGTGTTCGAGATTTCTGCAAGGAGTTATCGTCCAAACCCATAAATGAGTTACTTGAGGGAGGCATATAACCTGATATCTAACGCCTGTTAGAAAGGGCAGTACTTCGTCCCAATACCACCTTTTACAAGGTCAGCTACCTCTTTTGCTGATATAGCAGGCCTCAGACATAGATATGTCGCAGTAGTGATACAATCTGGCAACTAGCAGTCGTTGTGTGTACATACTTAAGGGAAGAAAAATTAATTTTGTCCACTTTGCATGCAAATCCAGGGCAGGAGGAGTAGCAGTGATAGTTAGTAGCTGGAGAAGTAGCAGGAATTAGGCCGACCTAGAGCTTTCTCTCCCAAAGTAAGTTCTTGTTGGTGGTGGTGATAGTGATGGTGGTGCATGCGTGTGTGCATTAAAATCCCCAGGGGTCGCCAAGTCACGCGCGTGCGTAGGTGCGTGCATGCATGCATGCATGGGTGCGCGAGTGCCTGCGTAAGTGCTTGTACGTGCGGAAGTGCGCAATCCCCAGGCACGTGGATGTCTCAGCTTTTACAGGGGATGGTAGAGATTACGGGCCTGGACATTCTTCATTTGCACGGGCGCAACAGTACAAGTGTGGAACTCACTATGGCATCTTGCATAACCCAGTGGTATCGCCAGTGCTGAAAACCTTTTGCCACAAGGGGCATCTAGGCCCTGCCATCAATTCCACGACTCCATGTCTTGCACGAAGAGAACAGCATTTCAAAACTAGACCTAGCTTTCTCTACCTCCCTTATTACTGACCACAGTTCCATGTAACAACTGTGGACGATTGGGACCATGGGATTGACTAATAAGATGATCGTCGCTTGGACCTTGGAGGAATATCATCACGGGAATTTGAGCAAAGGGTAGCATCTCTCTCCCCTTCCTTCCCTGCTGCTCCAAGTAAATCGCCAGCCCTCCCAAGAATTAAGTTCCCGGTGTGTGTGTGTGTGTGGGATGCTGTCTATCCGCCTACTGGCGTCTGCCATTGCATATAATATCCACCTACCGAGTGGTCGTCAGGCCCTTCATACTCACCTGAATTCCAGTGAAGCGTGGCTAGTTGTTCCGAACCTCTGTAGAACTGACCATCAGATCATGGTCTGCACATACTGCGGATTCAGAGAGGAGCACATACAGTCTCGAACTATCTCATTTCTACCAAGTGCATCCTGCCTTTTATGTAAGGATGGGTTTGAAGTTGGTGAGACTATACCAGCGCAACTGTCTTGAACGATTTATTTAAAATTCTGCTCTACCGATAAAGCATGTAAACTGCCAATCACTTCTTATTCAAACCTGAGGCCAAGCTTAGTGCAGCGCCTTCCAGCTTCTTTTCGACTTAATCCCTCATTTCCATTCCCTTGTCACTTTCAAACCGCCCAACCAGCGAGACCACCGTGTTTTATTGTAAAATATCGCCTACTCATCGGTTATGAAGCTGGATTGGAGGTTGGAGGAACTGCCAGAGGTTGACAGAGCATCGGAAATCCCTGGGATTTTGTACCTTACGGAGGCGATATTTGAAGTAGGCTGGACTGATACCTCTCTTGATTGTGTCGCCTACACCTTTTGGAGTTCCTTGGCATCGGCAGCGGGGGCAAAACTCCATCCTCTTCGCGGTTAGCTCACTCCGCTGGGATGCCGAATAGGTCCGTGTATCAAGTGAGCGAAGCGGTTGTTGCGATTTTCCGTATGACTGGCACGCAATGACTTGTTTCAACTTGTAGGAACTTGTAAAATACACACCATTGTTTACATGCATTATTAAGCCTTGACAGATGCGTGTCAGTCTATCGGTTTAACACCCGGTTTTTGAGCTCTATTGAAACTCCCTTCCTCTAATTATTCCTCTTTTAAAGCAGTTGAAGAATTCGTGATGGCATAATCTACAGCCTAAAAATAGATGGTAGATCAGGTCTAGGAGGAATGTCTCCTGCTTATTGAGTTTAAGACATTGGCAGTGAACGTGTCACGTGCCACATGTCACGAGTACCTTTTAGTGATGCCGAACATCCGTAATAATGAAATCCTGTGTTCACACGCTTATCGAGTGACAAATGCTCGATGAACGATAAACAAGTGGGTTCTTGTCATAGACCATCAATTTCTTTACTCCTGTCAGAATTCCTGTGAGTGGGTAGAGGGGCTGCCTTTGTATTTTAGTCCACTCACATTCAAGCAAATGGATCTTGACTGTCTAGCTTGCATCTTCACGACCTCTCATCCAAACTGCCACGATTGGTCGCACTGTAGCACCTTTGGACGTCCCCCAACGACAAAATAAATCATAAAGCCCAGTCTGAATATGCATTTCCGGCGCACAGAATGGTTTAAAAGGGGTCTACTGGAATAGCTCGAATGTCATACCTCCCAGTTGAATCACAAAGGCTGAGCTCAAAAAGCCCTCGGAACCAAAATATAGAGTTAAGTAAATCATCAGAGCAATCAACTAATTTAGAATTGAGTGTCTAAACTTCCTCTTTTTCTTTTTTTTTTCTTCTTCTTTTACACCCGTCACTCTATACATTCTTTTACTTCCCTTGAATGGGCTTATTACTCTATAAAGCAATATAATTGCTACAATCGACAAAAATATGGTAGACAAATTAAGCAGTCGTATTTCTCCACAATTGAGGTGGCTCTAAATTTAGCTAAGAGACATCTATTTTGAAGGAGAGGAATGCTTTAAATTGGATGCAATTAAGCTTACTTAGTAATGCCGTCAGACAATGCGGAGATGCCAAGCCCCCTGCCATGATCCACTGTACTCTGGGGGCAAAATTTGCCTCACTGGCAAGGTGGAGAAATGTAACACCATCACAAGTTGGCGTGGGTGAGTAGGAGCAAAATTTGAAAAATACTTTGATATTTGTTGTTAAATGGAAAATGCGCCTTTTCCATCCAGTTGGATGGTAATTGCCTCTTTAAGTTGCATTGGAAATTGGGCTGGATTTGGGCCTGATTAATGAGGCATTGTATACTAACCTTTTCACTCTACAGCGGTGGCTTGATGCTGTCTCGTCAGCGCGATTCTCCACAACAGTGTGCCTCATGGCGTCTATAGTAATGCTACGGCCGCTGGATGTCTGCTCCAGCCCTTCTCGTTAAAGGAAGACCTATGCCTTAGTGGGGATGGCAGAAAGGCCTCTTGCTTTAATGGAATGAGCATGTGGAGATTTGCATCAGAGGAGGTAAGAAAATTGTCTTAATCGCAGGAGAATTTAAGGATGACTGGATGCATGATGCGAGAAAGGAAAGCACGGACAAATGTGTCCTCAAAAGGCGACGCAATAGGGTGTTGGCAGACTTTGGGCAATGCCTAATAAAAGAACCTTTACAAGGAAACATGGTAGTCGGATTGCAGAACTGCAGATAGCTTCCCAACATCCCACCTTAACGGTCACCGCATTGGGTGACAGTTGTCCCGCCTTCCTTAGCGATCCACTTTGAAGGAATTTACAGGCATTCATTTGAGGTTGGATGATACTCGGTTGTGAATCCCTTTCCCATGCCAATCGTCGGTATCTACTTAACAGCTGGACTTACTTGACTAACATTGCCTTGGAGTAGCTATTGCGAGATAGTCAAACAAAAGGAAGTCTTACAAGTGAATCATTCTTATCTACCGACCCAGCAATAGTACAAGTTTTCGAAGTAGTCCCTACGATTGGGAGAGGAGCCTGGCTGAAACGAGCCGTAGTGACTGGTGGAGACTTGCAAAGTACATACAGTTGTATACATGTGTATTGTTAGGCACGAAAGTGCCCTCTATACTCCTTCCTTACTGTTGCGAACCCTCGTGTCGGATACGTTGGATGTGATTCAAGCCCATTCGCCTTGCGATTCTAGCCTGGCTCGATTGTAGGGGTGGTGGCTGCGTGATCTGTTAAGGGTAATCATTTTTACTTTAAACATTACCATGAAATGGGTCTGAGGGATCTAAGACGTACTTTACTTTATTTATCGCCCTTAGGGGATTGCTCGCTTTGCGTGTTTTTGTGTGTAGTGAATTGCGGACGCAACCTTTCGCGGCGAAATTCACACTTTTAGCCTGAGAACAATCTTCGTGATCTAGCTCAAAGACGGACAGATAGAACCTTCTCATTTCTTATTTTCTTAGAATGGGTCATGACTAGTCAACCAGTAAGATGAAAATCTTATTTACCCAACAACATACCGCAAGAGTGACATCTGGCAAGATTCTACGGTTCAACTTAGATAGGAGGGAGAGACATACGCTTTTGCAAGTCGTAAATTGTTCTTTTGATAATATTTAGCCATAGTTAAATGCGAAATGAGTGGCAGATAGTCAAAAAACAAGGAAAGTCACCGCTAGGTGTTTTCTGATTCTTTGATAAAATCAAGTTTTAAGATGAATGTCTACCAGTGAGCTCAATTTTTTCAAACACTTTATTCATAAGGTCACATTAACATTTTCTGGAGCCTAATCAATGGTTAAGTTTATGCTCGTACAAACGGCTAAAACGAAAATACATTAAATGGGTATAACTCGACGCCTGACACCTGACGTATGCTTTGTTTAATAATAAATTATTCAAATTCAAAAAATAAAGGATTACTTCATTCTACTTAGGTTTTAAAGTAGCGACTGATTTACACAAAACGCTCGCCGCTTGGATCCTCCAAGATTATGGTGTGATATATATTTCAATCTCACAGAGGTACTTAGACATCACAGTGGCAGTCTCAAAGTAGGCGCTTCAGCCTCTGGCTTGGTTCCCAAGGCCACATACTTTGGCCTTAAACATGCTTTTGTTGTTTAAAACATTCCATCCTAGATCGAAAATTTATACAATAATTTAGGACACTTTTTAAGGGATAACACCATCAGGTTTTAGGGTCCTTTTTTATTTCAGATGCCATGCGAAATAAAAATGGTAGTAATTTGTTGGCTTGTTACGCCTATTAATGTATAATGTGGGCACTTAGGGCTCCACAGGCTGTACTCACGCTTATTAGCATGGAAAACTCTATGCAACACATTGGTGTCAGCGCAAGCGAACTTTGTCCTAAAAATCATATACTCTAATAACTATCACTGAGCGCTGAACCCCAGGGTGACGAAAGGTGGGCATCTAATGCTGGTGAGAGAACAAGTAGAGACTCTCTATGCTTATTTACGGCAACTACTTTAGTACCATGTTTTGCAAGGATGCTATTACCAACTGGAGCAACGCTAGCCGTGGCCGTAAACCCTGCGAACATATTTGTTACAGTGCTGTCTACGACATCAGTAAGGGGATGTAGGTGACGTGAACATGCGTTAACTTCTCCAACTCTCAGCTAGTTAATAAAACTTGAAGAGATACTTCCAACAGCACTAAAGTGTAAGCAGTGTAGCAAGTAGAAACTGACGCGAAACTTTGTTTCTACGAAAATATTACAAATCTCGCCCTTTATAATGTGAATCCACTTATAGACTCGTATTCTTGCTGCCATCGACAGACATACGTAATGGCCTGCATATTCTATCCCTCCTCTAAAACACATTCTAAGCAGAACGTGACTCCAGATCCAGCGAAACTGTCAAGGCGGATCAGTGACGCAGCAGTCAGATATCTACCCATCGCACACAACTTTGAAAACTGACACGACTGATTCATGGGAGTTTTCCTTTCACCTTCGACTAGTTTGTGTTGGCCATGGAGAGTGTCGATGATGAGGCTCAAAGTGAGAGAGAGGTTAAGTAACACATTAAAAATTTTTCAAACTCTTCGTTTTATAATGTGAACAAGCGCCTCAGCCTTTCTGGGAAACCTAGAAAGTTCCATGCCATTATTAACCATTGCGAGCTAATAAACAAAGTCTTTAAGTATTCACTTCGTGAGCATAAGTATAATCAGTAGGGGTTACAAGTTACTTCTAAACTAGACACAATCCTGATGTGATTCTCACTTTTATACTATATTTTGCTTCTTCAAATCATCGGCTTTTCTACTTCATTCGTATTTCTCATCTGTTCTCTGCCTTCTCTGCATACATAAAAATGGTGAAAAAAGTCTCAATCACATGGATGCAGTTTTCGCTTTTCTACTTTAGCTAAAGACTAAGTCTTCTCACCGCAAAGGCTTGGGAGCTGAATGAGGGGCTTGTTTTGACCAGATCAAAGTGGGATCTTCTTCCATTCTAGTGACTAGCTCTTACTGGCCTGACTGTTTCTGCCCAAAGTATATTCTCTTACGACTTTGGGGAGCAGACAGATCACTGTTGGAATTGGACCTGCAGGTCATAGCAAACACACACCTAGGAGCGTAGATAGATCACTAAGTTGGTCAGAATACAGGCCGGAAGTTGAAGAATTGAGGAACGGATTTTTCGTAATCCATCAGTAAACGTGGGTGGAATCCACTTACCGAGCTACTACAAGGAATGTTAGACATTACTAAAAGCTCCCCATGGCACCTTAATCCTCGACCTTTCCAATTCCCACTACCATATTATTCCCTATCCTCCATGATCAAGAATGGGAGACCTTCTTGAACAGGATGCACCATCCACCTTGGCGAAAACCAAAGGTCTAGGGGTCAACTCTAATAATGGAAGCTACTTGATTGTAGATGGTACGTTGAGAAGCTGCGGGTTTTGAAAAATCTCCTCCAGCTGTTAAGTCACTTTTAACTCGGTATGTGCAGCTAATAAAGAGGGGCCACAGCCCGCAGTTTGACCAACGCTTTGTGTATACGAGTTCAAGGTGGGCGATTAGTAGCCTGGAGTTAAATAAAGGTCACCGTACTGACAGACTGATGCATACAAATGCTTAAATACTGACTCCATGTAGCTTCTGGTAGCAAGTCACTAAGGCCCACGCTATGCATGCCTTTTACGGGCCCGGGCCTGGGCCCTAGCCTCAAACCCTACTATGAGTTTACGGTACATGCATTATGGCTTCTTTTGTCTTCTGCGAGGTCCCAAGGCGCTGCAATAGTGGTAGAAGGAAGTGAACCTTATCTTGAGAGACAAGTGTCCTGAATCTTACCTCGATGGAGGAAGAGCATGTTACCACGGATGGAGGGTGTGTGACGATCCTTATCAGAAGGTCTGAAAATAACGTCAATCTTGGGCAACCTTAGCATGGAAGCTATTAACAACGGAAGCGACAATAGCCGTTAACCATCTGGACAAGTTCGTTGCAGAGATGCTTACGGAGTCTACATAAAGAAGTCCTCCAATGTAGATATGACTGGGCGGTGATGAAGCGAGAACAAAGTGGCATCAAGAAGTAGATACGAAAAATCCTTCCCCTAGAGAACTGTGGCAAATCTCGTCCCTTGTTATATGAATCTGCTATTTAGCTGATATTCTTAGGGCTAGCGTTGGACACGCGTGATAACCAACACTTACTCGATTCGCTCATTTGAGTTCCAAAATGGGACGAAACCTCGGATACAGCTGAGTCGCTAAGAGAAAAAGAGTGACGCTGCGGTCAGGTATCGTCTCAACTGTGTGGGGATTTTATAACCAGCGCGATTGGCTTGAGGGTGTGCACTTTACAACATCGCCTACTTTACGGTGGCTGAAGAGGGAGAAAAGCGAAGCTTGCTTTTAACAATAGGTCACTTGAGAGTTCTGTTGCTATACCTTTCCTAGGTGGCCTGACTTTCGGGCCTTCCGGTAGGTCCAAGCCCTACGGTACGCTGGTTATATATGTATTCTGCCTAGTAGTATGCCTTCCCTCGTCCTCAGGGGAAGCCTTGGGTCGCCACATGTAACCAAAAGCTCGTACCTACGAGAATCCCAGGAACTTTACCCTTCTTACACCTTATAAAAGGGAAATTATGACCGCTTGTAACTGATCACCAGACCGTTGATAGGATTAGTCCAGTACCCCAGTTTTACTACTTAATTTTCCTAGTAGACATAAAGTATCCAACCTTTCTGCCATATTACAGCAAATCCTCAAGGATTGTCTGGAAGAAGCAAAATCTCCTCCATTAAGCAAACACTAGCGAGCTTTAGGTCGTAAATCGACCTCAAGGAAAAGAAAATGTGGCTAGAGGGGAGAAAACGGGTCAGAGACCACTGCGTACCAAAAAAATGTCTCAAAAGAATTTTCCCTTCTTGACTAAGAACACTACGGATACTCAAATCATTGCCTCATATGGGATACAAAACTAGTGTAGGAGGTCGAAAATAAGTAGCAATTCCAACAGGAAAGCTCAAGAGACGAGTGTAAATTAATATACAACTCTTAGCAGGAAATACAAAACAAGAAACGCAATATTAGTTCTATTTGTGTATACCTGGCGATTTTAAGTTGGCTCGCTACAGATAAAGTGCAGATAATGAGTTAGGAGGCACTAAAATGACAGAAGCAGATACACCTCAATTTATCAGTACAACTCCCTCACATAAACTGCCTATCAGCGTATCATCTTTCAACCTCATAAAAATTAAAATTTTAGTGGTACTTAAGGCATAAGGTTGGAGCTTATCTGCCCTATAAAAGAGAGCAAAGAAGCATGAGTAAATTCCGATCTCAATGATTTTGCCGATAGAGAATGAGGTGCAAGATGGCATTTGCCCTGGAAGTGTAGAACGGATATTAAATTGTTTTAAAGTAGTTAATCAGCCAGTCAGTAATCAGAACTCCACATCTCATGTCTACAACGTTCGTGAAAGAAGTAAGAAATACGATGATGACATTTTAAATTGATTTTATAAAGATGGGACCTGTTCGCTGAGTGGCTGCTCCCACCACTTTGTTCGGCGCTGTTTGTTGACATTGAGACGCTCTTGACGTTTTTATTGCCGGCCCTTTTGGTCGATAGCGACACGTCACCCGCTATTCGCCGAAATCATGCCTAGGCAGGTCGCCTTGAATATGATACAGTACCTATCTCTACGTTGCCGGTCAGCACGTTCTACCGACATCCACTCCAGATAACACAAGCATTTAGTAAGAAGCTTTAGCAATTGTGAGTTAGAGTCAGCAACCTTGGAATACATCTGCCCTTACCTTACAACACAGTTTAAAAAGTTACCCTAGTGATTGTATTGTTGTCACCCACAGGAGATGGTCAAATGATTAATGTAAAAGGACACTTTAATTGTTACATTGCGAAACCCTAATAAATACTTAGTCTCTGATGAAATGTACCTTTTGAAGGTGTAAGCGATAAGATTTGACCTACCTCAGGACTTATAAGGTGTCAGCTATCTAAAACTTCTCCCATAAACTTATAATCCTAACGCTAAACTAGTGAAACCAACAGTAAATTCTGCAATTAATCTTCTCTATCAAAAAAATATGCGATTGGGAAGTACGAGGAGAATGTTTTGAAAGTGTTATGCATGCATAAGCTGTTTTAGATCTCTGTTAAAGACACAAACGTAGATGAACAAATGCCACGCCGAACAGCTAAAGTATTGTCTGAAGAGGCTTGAGTAATTGCATCAACAAAAAGTTATCAAGTCATCATAGGCAATAATCTGCTTCATTTGAATTAGTTAGCTTAAAGCGAGCTAAAAACAACAAAAATTATTCCGAAAGACAAAAAATTTAAAATAAATTAGGAAGCGATTCCTGTTTGAGTGCTTTTCTCAAAATTTATAACTCATTTGGTCCTTTTAAAAAATAGGTCTATCGCGTGTCGCTTACGGCCAAGACGATTCAAGTCAATTCCCATAATCGTGAACAAACTGAAATAAATTTTAATGCTTATATGGCGTGCTACGCAAAAGCCTGTTTATTCGCTAATCTGATAGGGTCCTTCCTCCCTAAAAGAAGCCCACACTGCACTTTAAACCGCCGGCGGAGAAAAAGCGACTTGGAGAGGCATGAAGTCGCTTAACTAAACAAATGCTCCTTTTTCAGCCAACTAAGCTAGCCGCATAATTACAGCCTATTAGAGCCTAATAATTAAATGATAAAATTTATGCTTTGCAGGAACACTTACAGCTCCAAATTACTGCTCCTAAATAGAGTAACATCTGTTTGTGCTTGCTATCCTAATCTCATTTTATGCATTTTAATCAAAAAATACCTAATAAATTGGCATTCTTAGAACACTGTTGCGTAAATTTATTCTTACCTAGTTTTATGATGTGTCTCTATTTTCCTAATTTACTTGATCTAAGTAAAAGACAAATTATAAAATTAGACAAGTTCACTGTAATACTTTGTTTGCTCGGGCTATCGTACTCGGTCACTTGAGTGGCCACAATGTACTAGTCGGTTGGCTGGCCAGCAGCCCCTAATTCATTTGTTTCCAGAATATCTATTCTGCCTTAGTACTATGCCTTCTTTTACCTTAAAGAAAGACTCGAAACGCTACATTGCCTGCCTGACGTAAGTAAGATTTGTGACGACTGGCTTGCTTAAAATAATACAATAACCCCACTTTTAATTGTGACTATCATTTTGGTTCATTCCCCTCATCGGGCCGCGCAAATGGCAAACCGGGCTGATACAGTAGGGATATAGAGAAAGCTACATTAATTTAGTGTATGGTTGTGAGAGACACATAAACATTTCTAATGAAACCACATTTAAGGGGTCAGAAATAAATCTTCATAAAGGTCATAGAGCGGTATCAAGCTTCCTCATATCCACTATGCTCATTTTCGCCGTGATAATGAGGAAAAACGTTGAAGAAGGGTCGTTTGTCCAATTGATCGGCATCTTTGATACCATGACGATGACTGTAGACTTGTTTTAAAAAGGAGACCCATGAGGGATAGGGATTGAAGAAGGGTCGTCGCCAACGTGGATAAATCGTATCGTCTGGGACGTCGTTATAGCTGACCGGTCTGGCACTCGAGGTGGAAACCAGGACCGTACAGATCACCAGAAGTATACACAGGGAGCAGGTAGTTAAACTCATCCTAGGATTCTAAAGTACAAATTTTTAACTGTGTCAGTAATTCGGGCGGTTTTCTTTTTTTTGCCGTGCTTAATTACAGCGCACCTCCATTCTGAGTTAAACTATTTCTCTCATCAAATGAAAATTACTTTGAAAAATTTTACGGATTTTCGGCTATGGATAGAAGGTTTTTAAAGCTAGATATTATCGCTGCGCAGTAATTAAAGATGTGTGTCAGTTTTACGGCCCATTTGTAGGGACTGTTTAGATTCTGCCGTACAAAACTCATTTTGGTGGTTAGTGCCTGCGTTTATTTAAGGAACAAAAGAACAGATAGTTGACTTTCTTCGCCACGATTTTGATAGCAGTAAAATTTACCCCCTTCCCCCATTTTTTCCATTTGCATGAATGCCTAGAGATGTAGGAAGCGAAAGAACTATACACACATCAGATAATCAGAACGAAGGTTATGAAAGGTCTGTAGAAAAAGGATTTGTTGGGAAAGAGGAGAAAAGTGAGGCAGATTTCATCATCCCATCACACAGATCTGTGTTTTGCCTGCTTGTGTGAGTGTGTGGGAGAAGGGGAGGGGTGGGTTTGGGAAATCACATGGTAGAGTTGGGGGGAAAGGGTTGCCTACTTCCTTCACCACTTAAGAGATAATCAGCTTAATGAGCTACGCAAGGAAGAAAATGTTGAGAAGAAAAAACAATGGACTTACCGTTCCCGCTTCCCTTCTCCACCTTTACCTATCTCACTCTCTCTCCTTCGCCAATTTGGCTTAAATTTTTCAATTGCATTCGTGTTTTGAGGAACAAAACTGCTTCCCTGGCAAAATAGCAACCTGTTGAGACTCCTGTAAGTTTTTTTGACGTCAGACATTTGTCTGTTAATGGTGACAAGTAACCAAACACAGAAGTGATGCCAATCAGGGTGAGTTGACATCATTTAAATAAGCACCAATTTTCGCCAAAGCTAAAACTTGAAATTAATGGTTTTTTCCTCCTTTTACCAACAAAAGTGGGTTACCATTGGTTAAAAGGCCCTTATTTAATCGTCCTCAGAGGTACAATATGCATGAATTGTGGAGTACCTCTACCTCTACATTTTTTTTCAAGAATAAATCTCTAAGCCAGTCTAATTATATCTATCAGACGCGCCCTAAAGTCTTGTCAGAACTAAGTTCAATGGTGGGAGCCAGATACTACTAACAAGGATGTAAGTAGTTAAAACGAAAAGCTAGAATATTCGCTACTCGTATGTCTTATCGACTGAATCGTATATGCACTTGGCAGTTAGAAGAACAGTAGGATCCTAGTTACCTGATAGCGACAGTTTATGTTCATCTACTTGCTTACTTCTCGATCCAAGATGTCACCAATCCGGTAGGGCTAATTTCATTCTTTTATTAAACGTTATAGCTCTGCCTTTAAACACGTAAGAGTTATGGAACCGGTTCATAAAACGCCTAAGCTCTGCAATACGGAGCTAAAGATCTTCCATTAACATCACATCAGCAATTCTGACGGCAGTGGCAATGTCCGCCAAATTTAGGCCTAAAACGTAGTGGGAAGTGCATCGTTCACCAAGTGTGTTCCGCAACAAATGGAGTAAGGAATATTTAGCAGCGAAGCGATGGACGCTTTTTAAAATGGTTAAAGAGTAGCAAAAGTTGAGGCTACTTACCTCCTTGGAACTCTTTTAGACGGAATGGGATCGGGGAAGACAAAGTACGTTCCTTTAAAGCATTGTTTACTTCGCGCAATGGTTGGCTGGATTGATCTGAGCCAACGGAAATGCAGAGCACGCTGGCCAGAAGCCATGTCACCTTTCCACGCCAATAAAATTTGAGGATGCTACTTATGAATTTAAGTAGTCTACTGACGCCCGTTGAGTTTAAGGTAAACAGTGATTAATGATTTACTTAAAGAAAAAAACTAAAATGCTCAATACTTTCTCCAAAATTTTACTGTTAGCCTTTTTTGCAGATGAGGAATTCGTCAAATAGCGAACAGTGCCTGAATTTCGTCTCAGTTACCAAGTCAATTTGACAGAACATTGATGTGACACTGTACTCGGCTGATGCATATCAACCTGACGGGAAAAAGAGTCCCACAGGTATCTGCCAGTGCTTTGTAGTGCCTATAAACAATGACATGTCATTTCGCGGGTCCTTGCTACCTAATAAGGCTGCTTCAGTAGGCTACGCCGCGAATTTTATCAGCTCCTTTTTGGTCCCTTAAATAGCGTCAGTAGCAGTAAAAAATTTGGTGCTCTTTAAAGCAAATTAATCATTCACAATCTCATCATAGAACTCATGTTCCAAGAAACCGACACCATTTACTGTCTCTGGACACGCGAAATGTAAAGGGCCGCAGCCACAACCCCGAATTCCCACTGCCTTGCCACTCTAGTTGAAGCGAGTGGCCACCCAATTAGTGACAACTTTTATGTCAATCCTCACAAAATGCCACCAAAAATACTCAGGTTTGTTCACATCAAAAATGTTATTCTGAGGAGACAAGTGGAGGATTTGGCATTCCTCTCGTGGAAGACGGGAAGTGCACCTCTTGAAGCCGTCAAACCGCAAACTACAAGCGCCATCACCACTCCACCGCTGCATTACTGAACTGAAAACAACAGGCCCTGTACTAAGCAAGCTCTTTTGTATTTGGTTCAACAAATTCTATCGTACTATTCTACAACGCCAACTTTTTAGGGCCTCTAAACTTCCCACCTATCGTTTAGATAGTCTGCTTCCCCAACGAGTCCAGAGTCTGCACCCCAAGCATGTCAAAGCGGCAAGAGACAGAGTCTAGTGCTTCGTTGAGTCGTGTATTTCATCCATGGAGTATTGTTTAAAGTAACTTGTCTCCCCAACACTTCTTGAATCCCGAAATATAAGTCGGTCTCGTTGCATCAGCTCCTCACTGTTACCATCCTCCTCCATTTGGAGGGTGAATGGACTGAATGGATCTGCATTCTCGACACGTGGAGAGGAGAAAGAGGTGGGTGGTGGGAGAGAGGACCCAACGTTTCGGTTGCAGGGAGCTCCTAGACCCACCTCACCCAGACCTTTGCCTCTCTTACATGTCGGTCGGACCCTACTAACCCCTGATCTTGTTAATGGAGGTAACATTGAGGATGCCAATTTCTGGGGTTTCGAGGGGGAGGGCGTTTGGTC
Organism: Taenia multiceps; assembly: GCA_001923025.3. Lineage (NCBI taxonomy): Eukaryota > Metazoa > Platyhelminthes > Cestoda > Cyclophyllidea > Taeniidae > Taenia > Taenia multiceps. The sequence continues at coordinate 72,485,738 of CM010311.1, read as the reverse complement.
ACCTGCTGCAGGATTCGTTGGAATCATGGACTTATCGATCGGTTTCAGTCGTCTAGTGGAGGGGTTTTGGGGCAGCTTCGGTCTACGAGTGGCTTGAGAAGCAGACACCCGATTGGGGTAGTGGATCCACGTGTCTCCATCCAATCGATTCGTTCGCCACTCAGACAACGCGTTGAGATGCTGTAGAGAACACCTACTCTCCGACCGAAATGAAGAGGTTGAATAATTGATCTGTGTGGAGGGAGTTGAACTGGTGATCAGAGGAAGCACACTTTCCCGTGCCTTTCTATAAATTTGGGGGTACTTTTGACAAAGGGTTTTTCTTTGCGGCGAGGAAGTTGATTTCTTACGTTGTGGGCCTCTATGAGGAGTGTATCTTCTTGAAAGGGCTACGGGATGGGTTCTGGGATGCGAATAAGTCACTGTAGACGCTGTTTCGACCGGTCTATGGGACTCGACTTCGGTAATGTCATTAGAAGGAGAGTCCCTGGATTTCATAGGTGTTAGCATAGCACAGGGACCAGTGTGAACAGGAATTTCAAAAGCGGTGAACCGCGGTTGAGGATGAGGTGATTCAGTGGCTTTGAGCGTGTTGTTTAAATAAATAGGGCTACATTCTTTGCCAAAGTTCTCTTCTTTGACTTCTTCAACAATATCATTGATCTCAGTTCCGGTGACCACTCTTTCCTCTTGCATGTCACCAAGCACAGCTTGTTCTTTCTTCAGTTCAATTGTAAAAGAACAATCCTCGCCATCATCTCTGCAGTCAAGGTGAGTAGTCCCACCCACCGCCTGCTGCAGACTTGGAAGGAAAACTGTTGGAGACGGTTCACCTAGCTCTATAGAAGCTACTCTGGCATTAGTTTTAACAATATGTCTAAAGCTGGTGCAATTTCTAGACGCAGAGCCACCCATACTACTGTCCACTTGTAATTGGACCGACTCAGATCAAGGAGGAAATTTAAATCATAGACAGAAAATCGATACAGTTCCGTGTTAAGCCAGTCCAACCGCGATTTTACGAGACTAAAAGTCTCATAATAAACACAAGATGTCATCAAAAACCTATATTTTACATTTAAAATCATGGAAACAAATTTGCATTGATAGTAAGCAACATTACCAATGCTAGTCCTTACTATTACCTTCTACTTATTCAAAATAAGTAGGATATCCTTTCGCTGCAGCAGGTCGGCTGAACCACTGATTTGATCTGCTACGCGATTAGGGCAACCAAATACTGAGTTGACTCTTCGACACTACTCGCACCCACCTTTGTTTAATTAGGACCTCCGAAGTACCCTCCACACCGAAAAATTTGCTGGAACAGCTAAACGCGTCTAGAAGAGTGCAAGCCAACTTTTTGGAGCCGCAAAATTTTATCAAGGAGTATATTGAGTGATCGCTTATTTACCGTTTGACATATTTAAAAACTGACAGATCATACGTCGCTCAGACGTCCAGAGTGACGCATCAGTCGTTCGCAAGAGTGGAGTGGAGATCACCAAAGGCGAAATCTTCGCCGACGTACCAACGCAGATAAACAAGCCCGAAAGCGTCAGGAACGCTTGCATTCAATCGAGGTGGCCTGGCAGCGTGGATCCGAGGTCCCTATATTGTGCGCTAAGCCTTCTGTAGACACAAGCAAGTAAGCCAGATATGGAGTTGTACACACTCCCTCCTCAATACCTGCCGTCTAGCGGAAGCAGAAGACTCGAGACTTACTCCTATGGACAGCGCCTAGCAGTAGCACACTAATGCAATCAAGACGCCAAAAGTCCCAGTCATTGGCGCGAAATTTCCCCTTACCCAGTTTGATCATCCACAACTACAAATGGCCAAACTTTTAACCGCCACGGAGTATGTCAGTAATCAATGGAGGAAGCCAATAAAAACACTCCTGGTATCTTCTGATCACAACAGCCATCAGAGATAAGGTTTTTAACGCTAGCTTCATATAAATAGCTTTGATACCTAGAATTCTGCACTCCTTAGTGTGCGACCCGCAGACGTTTTCATCTATAGCGGAAATGGTGACTGCTCCCCGGGCCAGAAAAAAACCACCTCAATGGTCAAACTAAGCGGTTAAAATTCGGCTTGACTTAGCAATAAACAGACCAATATAAAGACAAATGACAATCAGTCAAAGGAGTTCCGCAATAATAACGTTAAAACCTGGCTGCATTAAACATACTGCATGTGATTGGGATGCATATAGAGAAAGGCGTGCAAATTCCCCTGGGTGTTCAGTCCACTCATCACATGGTGAATCTTCACCTCGAGCATATCCTCGAAGATGCTGAAAGAAGAAAAAAAGGAGAGGGTAACAATTAGGTATCCTAAATGCCTGTGAACATTCCAGTGAAAATGTGCCAATGAATGGAACAATTTAAATACCCGCGCCGCCAAGGTCTCAAAGGAAAGGTGGCCGTCACGGCCACCAAGATGTCCTACTTCCACGCACTTGTGACGTGGATAACCAGTGTGCTTAAGACCGAACAAAATGAAAAGAAGACGGAAACTCACTGAATGTTACTGGAATGCAGAGTGGCTTTTAGATCTCGAAGAGAATCAATAACACTGGAACAATCGGGCGTGACACTATCCTGCTCACTGAGGGAGCGAATTTGCACAAGAATGCCGGTTAGTCTGGTGATAAGGTCCATATTCTTCATGTTGCGCAGCCGCTGTACCTGGATGCTCTTTACACGGTTCACAATGTCATAGGCGTCCTCGTCGCAGCGCTGCTTGAAGTCGGCCGGCTGCTCCAACGGCGGCACGCCGTGCTCTTGTGCAATCTGCATAGCGCAAGAGGTACGAAACAAAACTCTGTCAATGAAAGATTCAATGAACAATTTGTCGATGGATCCAGATAATCCAAGAGTTGAGGTCGATGCTAGGAACTTGCATGGGGCGAAAGATGAGCAAAATGGGAGACAGACTCATCCGTTGCAAAACGACAAGTATAATTGATGACACCGATAACTCACTTCGTTGGCATACTGCAAAACGTGGATAAGGTACTGATTGAGTTCTCTGTTCAGGCGCTCCAAGTGAACAATAAGAGTGAGATACTTGTGCTGAAACTCGACAGATATTTCCGACTGATTAGAGATTTTTCGCTCTGCTTCGGTATTCAAATCCTGCAGCTCATCCACGCACATTTTCTTCACCTCCAATATCTTTGACAGCTTCGTCTACAGCATGATGAGAAATTATTACACAGAGGCCAAGTTGAAGAAGACTCAATCACTGAGAGCACATACCACCATGACGAGGAACTTCATCGGATACCCTCCGTAAATATCGGATTCATTGAGCAACAATCTCCCACCGCTGCTGGAGGGGTCATTGAGTGATAGAGCCGCTCCCCCAATACCAGAAGTCATCTCGCCCATAGAGGGCGCTTTAATTGAAGTGGAGGAGGATGTACCATCACCAGCTTGACACAGGGGGCAGTCATTAATGCCAAAATCGCCAGTGGTGCTACCTACTGCGTGGGCGATTTTGTGGTGATGCATATGTCGCTTGCCCTAGTGATAAAAAGGACCAATGAAAAAACACGGAGATGGGAAGTGACCTACCTGTAGAGCAGACTGAGCTAACAGCCTGGCAGGACTCATGAACAGGTTGCGGCTGGCTTTGTGCTGTGTCTTGTACGCTGAGAGAGGGATGGTCTCTTGAGGATCGATGCTAATCACTTCATAATCGGGAATGGACCGAGTTCCCAAGTTAGGTCTGTCAAAGGTGACGCGATAGCAATGACGCAAGGAGTCGATAGCATCAACCTTACCAGGGTAGAGACCATCTGTTGGAAAACGCACACTGAGAATGGTTATAAAACAAGCAAGCTTCTTACCGAGCGTTAATCCTCGTCCCAATGATAAGAGGCATAGGAACATGCATGTCATCAGGTAGATCACGAAGGAACTCCAGTTGTACTGAGCGAGTGGCCTGCAAGGTGCGTATCTTTTCACGTTTTTCATTAAGCGAACGACGCTCCTCCTCAAAGAATGATGTAGAGCAGCGTCGAGGTTTCCCCATTAGTCGTCGCAGTAGAGACCAATGCGCACGCGTTAGGCGACGAGTTTTAACATTTGGAAAGTTCTCGCGGAGACAAATACGAAAATCATTTTCACTTAATAGCAGAGGTCTAAAATGGGATTGGATGACTGATGTGACCGGAATACCTATCCAAATTGGAATAGAGCCACTCATAAAAAACCCATTTATGGGCTTTTGGGAGCTTCAAAACGTTTCTAAGTCGGACTGCATTGCCCTGAGCAGTACGCCGTTCAGGGTTAGCATAAGTATTCCGCCAGCCGATAGAGCTGGGCGCTCCCTTATGCTGCTAAAAGCTAGAAAGATGAGAAGAACAGACCTGCTTAGGATTTCGCCTCACTCTATGGGCATCATCTGTTTGCATCGGTCGAATAGGGGAATAGATGCGCGGAGAATCCCTTGACTTATATTGCGGTGTTGCCTCATAGTATTCTTCGTAGTACCTACTCTTCTTGCGAGTTCGCGGGGGCTAATAAAAGTAATAAGCAATATAACAGCCAACATTTTTCCTGTAGGACATCCCATATTCGTCTACGTCGTCTGTAAAGCACAAATTACATTAGAGAATAGACATACAATTTCGATCATCCGCCATTTTCAGAACCCCTCCGAATACAACTTGCAAATATTGGCCGATTAAAACTAATTTAAATTTTAAAAGATGGTCAATTAAAAACGTTTAAAATTATAAAAGACGGTAAAAGCTATTTTTATATCTGCAAATTAGCCACCAACTTCCAAATGATTGCAAAATGCACTAGATGAAACAAATTAACTGACCAATTTTCGTGACTGCACTTAGCCGCCATCGAAACAGCCGTGGTAGCAGCACAATCTGCCGAGTACAAAGGAGAAGTGAACATAACTGTCGGGATGAAATTCGAAAGGTATTGGACGGCAGGCAAGAATTTTGAAAGGATAATACAATAATAAGCTTCTCTTAATCCCATGGCACGTAATCACCATTGCTTTAAACGTCCTTTGTAGACCATTTTCTTATAGAAGGTTCCAAATGCAGTCAATGGGTCAATGTTTTCCCTCTAGCGCCATGTCTGACTTACTAAAATGCATCTCGCCTTTTTGCTTTTTCGCCAGATTTTGATTACCTTGCTGGTGTCAACTTTACATGCACATTTAAATAAGCGTTAATATGGGTTTAAGGTTGATTTATTTTGGGAGTTCACCTTTATTCAAGGCCATGAGCTTGCGAAAATAATCTTTTGACGAAATATCACAATTATCTGATGAACTCAATAGTTTCTTTTAGGAATGAGTTATGTGCCCTGATTACGCAACGTAGCCAAACGCAAACATGGAAATCTACTTATCGAGCCAATGGAAACGGTGTGGCTGTTCTCTGTGCGTTCGCTAGCTTTTCGAATGCCTTATTACGCGGTCAAAGTTGGAAAGGCACCGGGGATTTTCAAGACTTGGTAATTTTTTCGTCAAGAACCACGTTTTTTTTGCCTTGGCTAGTGTGGTTCTGGATTTGGTAGCACTTTAGATCAGTTTTCACTGCTCTAACACTAGGTAAACGAATAATTTTTCCAAATTATAGCATTGTTTTGGGGCGATTTGGCCAACGCGAATGCTTATCTGCCTAATCCCTAACTGTGCTTGAGACTTTAAGTCCGTTAGTGAAGTTGTTGAAATAACAGCTGAGTTTGGTCGTTTAACCTCACGCTCAGGTCGTGTGCTCTGAGTTAGTTACTGAGCCGCAGTGGTGTATTCACACGATTGTAAACATGGTAGACTCCCTGGTGTAACTCTTCGTTGCATTTTATTGCGTGATTTAGCTTTTCATGCTAAGGGCGGAGGGCTGCTAATTAATGGTGCATGATTTTGTTATTTATTAGTCTTCGGTTATACGGGAGCGGATCACTCGGTAAATAAAATCGGATGCAATTTGTTGGTTGTTCAGCTATTTTATATCCTAGCAATTCTTAAGTACGTGCTAGTGGTGTGTTTGGCGCAGTAGTTTGAAGTCTGCTGCTCCTTGTGCCTTGCCGACCCATATTTCTATTTGTCCCTGTTTTTTGTTCCAAGACTTGTTTTTATGGATTGTAAGGAAAAAATGGCCTAGTTTTACTCTTTTTAATTCAGTAGTTGACTCGTTAAGTTGAAAATTTAGGGCTGAATGCGAAAGTCAAGTCCATGGTTTCCCTGGCGCTGTTTTCAAAAAGTTCGCATTGTTGTGTGAAGCTGAAGAATTTCTCAAGGCTGGTTTGTCTTCAACCTTGTGTATTTTCGACCGTAATCTCAGAAGTTGTCAAAAATTCTTCGCAAAAGCGTCCGTTCTCAGGTACCAACCTTAAAGAAAATAGCGAACATTTAAATTTACCAGTAAAGGTTTGTTTGCAACTATTTTAACCTAATTTATTTGTAGGAGAGTAAGAGAAGTAAGGCCTTGGGTACATCTGCGGTTGATAGTTTGGTCCCTATCGCATTCATGCATGGTATGTTCTTATGCTACTACTTTTTCGATTGCAGACGCACAGCTGATCGTTAATTCGCATTAGTATAGTTAGCATTTATTGTGCTTTTTTTCTTCGTTTTTTTTCAGATATTTTTGAAGCCGACAAAGTACTGGTTTATACTGATGGTTCTTGCAAGGGTCCGCCCAATGCCCGGAGAGCTGGTATTGGCGTTTTCTGGGGCAGCGATCACCCTTGGAATGTGTCGGAACGATTGAAGGGCCGGCAGACCAGCAACAGAGCCGAAATTGAGGTATTTTTCACTTTTTTTAAACCACAATGCTTGAATTCTGGCAGTGTTGTGCGTGTGGTACCATCAACCAATTAGGGGGTGGCTAAAATGTGGTTGGTCGGTTGTAGGTCACGTAGGCTTGTGGTGTGGTGGCTCCAGGTGCTGGAGGTACCGGTTGCGTGTATTTAGTCAACCTTGAATCTCATTATAGTGCCTCATAAGAACTGAAGAACACATCACGGCCATTCTCACTAGCTGGTAAATTTCAAATTCTCTTAGGTAAGATCAAGCTGGTTACAGCTGTTAGTAACAGTAAACTATTAATACTATTTTATATTTGTCTATGTTTTTTTTTGTTCCCATTCCTACTCGTTTTCCTTCACCCGTATTTGAATTGCACTTTTAACAACAAATTGTTTCCGAGCTCATTAAACACTTTCATTTGGATTGGACTTTTGATCCCCCTCGTTCTCGTCAGGTGGTCGCGGGAGTGTTTTTACTTTAGGTGAACTTCTATTCTGCAAAGTGTTCCTGAAGCTATTCCGCTTAAAAGTTGCAGGCAGTTAGTAGAGTTGATTTCCCTTGCCTTTGAAGGCTTTGGATTCGAGTGTAAGTTATGGAAATGTTTAACAAAGTATCACTTATTAGTTCCCTTTCCTCTTTGTAGTCTCTGGGCCTTCCGGTCAAAAAGCACTTGATTTTACGAATCTCTTCCCTCTTACGAATGATTTCGATTGACCTGGACGGCCCTGTTAGTGTTATTTCAAAAGCATTATTTTATTCTACACGTGCAAGCTAAGTCAGGGTAAACATGTAAGAATGTGTGATGTTTTAGCATAGAACTAATGCCCTAGTGCTATTTTCGATTAATTTTAAGGTCAAGACTGTTTTTAATTCTAATGTTTGAAAAGTACCTGATAAAATGCCACATAGCTTTGAAGAAGACGGCGAAGTGTCGGTATCATTTAAAGTTTTCTCATCGTTTCTCGGGCTTTCTAATGAAGATATTTGCCAAATTTAGACTGGACAATCATTTTGGAGTTCAACCATCTCTTGCTCTCGTAGTTGCTCTTATGTCACGCATGCAATTGTCGTACTTCCTTGTCTCGTCTATCACGTCGATGACTGACATTTGTGTCCATCTGTATTGTTGGCGGCACTTGTAACTTCAGAAAACCACTCTGTTTCGCTTTTTTGAGGCTTTCTTTTTCTTAGCCAAGACATGAACCTTCTAGTTTCGTTTCCTTGTCCATTTCCTCCTTATTGGATGATATCACACACAGACGTAATGTAAGTGTACTCATGCGCATTATAAGGCCAAGGTCAATCAAGCACTATAAATACGCGAGGCTGGTGTTACTTGTCCTCTTCGGCAGTTTCCGCTATCCAGCTATCTCTCAGATACGCATTCCTTTTTTGTTCATACGCATCGGTGAATGAGGAGCTCTGCACTGAAGCCTTGTCAATTGAGTATTCTAGTTGAGAGATCGACAGAATTCTGGCCCACGTGCATCTTGCCAGTTTGTAACGCCTTGATGGGGTTAAGCGGTCCTGCTTAAGGATAGACTCGAGTCTATTTTCAGTTCTGAATCGAGTTTACTTCTGCTGCATGTTTAAGAGGTGATATTTGCTGGCGTCTCACGACAGTGCCTAACTCGGATTACTGTAGCGTCCCAAGACTCCCTTTAAGGCAAAAGAAGGCAAAGTACTGGGGTAGAATACATGTATTCTGGAAACAGAGGGCTTGGGGGCTGTTGGCACGGCCCAAAGGCCGACCAACCGGCTCAGTACAATATGGCCACCCAAGTGACTGAAACCGGCAGTTCAAACAAACAAAGTATTACATTACAGCGCAAATCGCAAGATGTACACGTTTTTTGGGCATTTCCTGAACTAATGCGTCTTCCCACTCCAGACCATATTTAGCTTAATAGTGCATCTTTGTTTCCTCCTAGGCGTGTATCAGAGCTCTCCAGAAGGCCAGCTCAGCTGGAATCCGAGGTGTGAAGATAGTCACCGATAGTAAGTTCACGCTTAACTGCGCCACCGTGTGGTATGCCAAATGGCAAAGGAACGGCTGGAAGCTAGCCGACGGAAAGCCGGTGCTTCTCAAAGAGGACATCCAGCGGCTGGTTAAACAATTAGACACCCCTGATCTTCAAGTTTCCTGGGTGAGTTGTCCATTCCAACTGGACAATTTCCTCTAGAGACAATTCATTTTCCCTCTCCACACCTCTTGTAAACCTGTTGAATTGTTTTTGTGGATTGTGCAAGACGTAATCCCACTTCACTAGTCATTTTTGATGCAAAATTTCGTCGGGCTATAATATGTGCCTTTTTTGCAATTACAGATGTTCGTGTTTGTATGTAATTATCCTGTTCTTTACGCACTCCTCTTCACAGATCAGCCCCCTGTGGAATTCCACTTTGGCGCCTTAATTGAATATTAACAGAAATGAAGGATTTTTTGGTGACGGTGGGTTGTATACTACCACAGCCTGTTAGCATCTAAATCGGTCAGTAAACCACCATAGTAGACTGTGTATAAAGTGCTCTATTGGGTGGATTCGGCCACTTGGGTGTTGCCCGCTGTCACATTGATTGATAGTGTTTTGGCGGGGCTAGGGTAGGGTGGTCTGGAGCATAGTTTAGTGGACTGGGGTGTACAGGCTAGTGCTAGTTACCGATGCAGTAGCTTGTCTTTTTGGAAAGTGAGACGTATGAAACTGCAATTTTCTGTTTGATTTGGATCTCGCTAGTAATGGCTCCCTAATTCTTAGTAAATCATTTCCACTCCTCTGAAAGACATACATCACCTTTCATCATTTTATTGAGGACGCACTCCTCTGAAATCATTGTCGACTCATGTGAAGGTGGACTGGCTTTCTCTAACTGGTTAAGCATTCTTTACATGACGTGTAAATGCATCCTTGCCATTCCCTTAAACGGGAACCTTTAAGTTATCAACGGTTCTACGTATCATCAAGAAACTTCCAATTGGACTACAGTAGGACTGAAGTCGACTTTCCCACCGTCATTTAGTGGCTAAACTGACGATTTTCTGATCTTTTTCAGTGTCACACACCTGGACACCAAGGGAAGTGGGGTAATGAGCAAGCCGATAAGTTGGCTGAAAAGGGTGCCAACCTGCCTTACACGTACAACGATGAAAATGACGAAGATTCCGATGATACTGGTGTGGATTTCACCGAGGCGGATGTCTGAATTTCGCCCTGCTTTTTCCATATCAACGCTGCTTGTGTTAATACATTGCTTTCGTATGAATTGCCTCTCACTTCTCATTGACCTGTTTGGTATCTCGCACCCGTAGTTGGTATCTGGCTTCTCCGCTTCTCTACTTCGCAAAACGCCAAGATACTCCTTATCTCCCTACTTTTTTTTCGCCATTCCTTTTATTGCTCTTTTTTGATAATTTCACTGGTATGCAGCTATATTAGTCCCACCTCTGTTACCTTCAGCGGAATGGCAGAAAAGTACGCGGTGCAGAAGCGTAGCACGAAGCCCTACGAGGGTCAAAAGCCGGGCACTTCGGGATTGCGCAAGCCCACAAAGACCTTCATGCAGCCGAACTATGTGGAAAACTTCGTACAGGCCTGTCTAATCGTGGCAAAGAAGTACCAAAAGCCTAACACTCACTTTCGCCTCGTGCTTGGTGGCGATGGGCGTTATTTTCTCAAGGAGGCCCTCCTAAATGCCATCGTACCTGTCTGTGCTGCTAATGGGGTGAGCTCTCTCTCCTCTTCTATTCATTTCTTGTGCACAATACCGGTGTTGTCTTTTCACTAGGTGGAAGAGGTGATGATTGGGGAGAACGGTATTCTCTCCACACCTGCTGTCTCAACTATCATTCGACGCTATGGCACAACTGGAGCCTTCATTCTGACCGCTAGTCATAATCCAGGTGGTCCAGATGGTGACTTTGGCCTTAAGTACAACATTGAGAATGGTGGACCGGCCACAGAGACAATCACTAATGAGGTTTATCAAATCACGACTAAGATTAGTGAGTACCACACCCTAGACCGTCCACTGCCCGTGGATTTGAGCAAAATGGGATCAAAGGACTATTGTTTGAGTAATGGGAAGACTTTTAAGGTGACTGTCATATCCAGTACGAAGGACTACATCACCTACATGAAGGAGATTTTCGATTTCGATCTCATCAAGAACTTTCTCAACGGGGCCAATGGCAAACCCCCCTTCAAGGTTCTTGTTGATGGTCTCAACGGAGGTAAATCCTTCTAACATCTGTTATTTATGCACGCATTTAAACAAGTTGGAATCAGTAGTTCGAAAATTAATTCCGCACCCTGATTTGTAGGACTTTTTTCCTCTTATCTTTGATATCATCGATTAGCGCAGCTAATCTTTGTGATCCTGTGTATCAGTAATAAATTAGTGTAGTGACATGCCTACTGCTATCTTCTATGTCCATGCGCCTAGATATTTACTGCAGGTTTGTGGCACTTGAGCCACTCATCGTATGTGGCTGCATCCATAAACGTGTTCACTGCTCTCAAGCCATTATTTTCCGAAATCCCCTTTTGGGTTATTAAGGGAGATCGTAGGTTATTCAAAAGCCAAATGAGTTTATTTGGTTTAGACTCCTAAATTCCCAATTTGTGGGACTTCTCCCATTCATAAAGTGAGCAATTACTATTTGTAAAAGCCAGTAGTGGACCAGCTTAATAATAGAGAAGACGTATAGGGCATTCAGTCCTTAAATTAGGTCTTACGTGCGCATTCTGGCGCTATGGAATGTTTGTTGCTCTTGTGGGACCACTGGGGTAGCTTTTTTCTTGAAGTTGAAATGGTTTGCTATCGCAACTGAGTTGGGGCCTCATCATCGAGTGGTATCTACTGATAAGAGCATTCAGTAGGTTAAAGAGCGCTTCTCCTCCCTACCAGTTACTGGACCATACATCAAGGCGCTGCTGATGGACAATTTCTGTTTACCTGAGTCGTCCACGCTGGACTGTACACCATTGCCTGACTTTGGAGGTCATCACCCAGACCCCAACTTAACCTACGCTGCAAAATTGGTAGACGCAGTGCGTGCGGACAAGTCGATTAGTTTGGCGGCTGCCTTTGATGGTGACGGGGATCGCAACATGATTATTGGTCAGGCCGGATTCTTTGTTTGTCCCTGTGACTCCCTTGCGGTGATTGCGGACAATGCAAAGGCAATCAAGTATTTCGCCAAAAACGGTGTCAAAGGTTTTGCGCGTAGTATGCCCACCTCGCCTGCTGTGGATAGGTTAGTTATCTCCTTCCTTCCTTATGATGATATGCGTAATCGTGCGGCATATGGTTTGGATTTCAGAGCAACAACCGGGGCGATCGCTTCTTTGGTTATTTACGTTCCCGTATTTTGAAATTTTTTTAACTTTGACTAAATCATACAATAAGGCAATGCTAGTGTCCTAACCTTTTTTGGTCGTTTGGCCATTTGGACTTAACCCAATCGGAAAGACTGGTCCCCACGACGATTAGTGATAAAAACTGGTTGAACTTTGGCCCAATAGTGGCCTTTATTAACGGAATGAAATTCCGTTTAATTTTAACTTCGGTGCAGGGAGGATATTAGGCTAAAAACATCCAGAATGCTATCATGTAGTCTGTCCTACTCTTTAGGCGGTTTCGACGTTCAGGTAAGGCAAACAATACTACTTTCAGTGTGGTCGGCTTTTTTACTTAAAAACTCATCTCCTATTCCAGATTTCATTACCCCTAGTAAGTATCTGGATTTTTGTCAGATAGAACCGCTTGAATTGGACCTAACCACTGCCAGAATTAAGCCTCTGATTTGCGCGTAACAGTATCCTGCCTGGGGGTTGAAATTTGTTGCCCCAAACGCCTCTTAACAACTGTAGTGAGTTGTAATTGGCAGCCCGTTGTTGGGCGGATATTTTCTGTGTCTGCTAACACCCATTGCATTAATTAATCAAAGATTTATTTTTTTCTTAAGATAGACACCTCGGATGTCAGTGTAAATTCAATTTTCAAAATATTTATTTCACTTCATGATCAACCTCATCATGCTTTTGAAAATGGCTTCAGACTGTCCACTTTCTTAATGCAAAATACCTAAAAGCACGAGATCACTTCTTCAGTATTTGAAACATTCAGAGTCATTTCACGTTGCCACAACTGCTGATATGCTTCTTAATGGTAGTATATTTACTTCTTATTAGTATTGTTGAAGGAGCTTCACTAAGGGTCTCTTCTATACTTGCTTCCTGCGTATAGAGTGTGTAAGGCAAAGAACATGCCTGTCTTTGAGACGCCGACGGGTTGGAAGTTCTTTGGCAACCTCTTGGACGCTGAGATGGCCTCAGTGTGTGGAGAGGAGAGCTTCGGCACGGGCTCGAACCATATTCGTGAAAAGGACGGTATTTGGGCCTTCCTCTGCTGGGTCTCCATCCTTGCGTCTCGTCAGGCTGAGGGCAAGTCGGCCAACATTCGTGATGTCATGCGCGAGCACTGGAGCAAATATGGACGGGACTTCTTCACTCGGTTAGTTCTTCAGTCCTTCCTTCCCCCACTTTTAATATTTTGGAGATCGTTAATTGCGCATTAGCTTTTTCATCAACAAGCAGGCTAGTAGCGTCTATGCCTGATCTCGGAAGATCGAGACAGTTGGCTTAGTTTGTTATTACTCTGCTGTTTAACCTCCTTTTCCTTGTCAACCCTACCTTTAACATTCCCTTCGGTCATTCTTCTGCTTCACCTTTTCATATTGGAGCTTTGTTTTCTTTTGGGATTCAAATGGATTTCCCTAGTAACCCTTGAACGTACATTCATTTTATGGAGCAATTTTGACTCGTTCAGCTATGGTGTCACTTGCCGCGGAGTACTTGCCAAAAGTCGGTGTTTTTTATTGCCCTCTGCGCGTTCTCACTGATCCAGCCACTTTTAATAGATGCCTTTCTAACTTTTCCTCATTAACTCATAAATTCATCTGGGGGCAATTATTTTTGGAAGCCTCAGTGAAAAGTGGCTTAGTCTTTACAAGAATTTCGCTTTGGTCTACGTCCGATTTATCCTTGAAGAAATTTTGAGGCATGCAAGTTTGGAAGTAGCTTTGTTGTTACCCATGGTATAAAACAAGTCAGGCGAGGTGCGCAGATATGAATCGTTAAGGGTTTAAAGACCCACATAATCCCTAATAAACTTTAAAACCGTGAGTTTATAAGGCGAAGCTTTTGATGTCTTTTAGCTACGACTACGAGAACTGCACAGAAGAGCAGGGTAAGCAGGTGATGGAACGCGTGAAGTCCTTGCTCGCCGATCCTGAATTCGTGGGCCGCAACTACACTACCAATTCTGGGACCTGCTTCAAGGTGCTCAGTATCGACGATTTCTGCTACACTGATCCAGTAGATCATTCCGTCTCCAAAAATCAGGTTAGCACTTTGTCTTGCAGAGAGGTTTTGTAGAGGGGGGTAGATGTATGTCGGTGGTCTACGGTGCATGGGATTGAGAACCCTCTAAACCGTCTTTATTCGCTTGTATTTTACACTCCTTTTTTAGGGCATTCGCATAATGCTGAGTAATGACACGAGAATTGTCTACCGAATGAGTGGAACCGGTAGCTCCGGGGCGACAATTCGTATCTATGTGAACACCTTCTCTGCCGACCCGAAAACCCATGACCTTCCCGCTACAGTAAGTCTTTACTAAAGCCTGTTTTTTTTCTGTCCCTTTTCCAAAAGCGATTTTGTTGACCACTCAAAAGGGGTAATGCCTGGATCCTATCTAACATTCTCACTTACTTGTCGAGTAACTAATCGGTTCTGGCAATGAAGTGGCCTGTATCTGTAATTTGTGACTTAAGCAACATTTGGAGATACCTATAAAACTTTTAGTGGTTAAACTCTCTTTAAACACAACCAAAGTGTCATGCGTTACAACTGGTCGTTGTTGGCTCTGCTTGCACTTTTTATAAGGTCATTTTATTTGTCCAATCGCCTTCATCCTATATCATTAAGATAGGATATTTTTTTCCGTTCCCTGGCAAACAGAAATGGCATTAAGGCCTATGGAAACCATAACAGATTTTTAGTTTCTAAATCATTAACTACCGAGGTAATGTGGAAGCTCGAAAGTCAGTGGTTTGATGGGAGTACTCTAAGCACGTACTTTTGTCATCACTATAATCACCCATGTAATTTGGATGTTGAGGTCATTTAAGAACCGCCTAGCAAGTTTTTGAAATCCATCCTCGTCCAAGCTGAGGCTAATCGGCTTGCTTTCACTAGTCTTGCACTGTTCCGTTTCGGCAGAAATAGTGATGAATGTGCGGTTTACGTGGACATGAACGGTTAAATTTTTAGTGAGGTCTGAGTTAGTATAGGTTCAGTAACTTGCAAACAATGTCTCCAATTTGCTTGCCTTCAATCTGTGCAAGTTTTTCCTTGTTTTCCGCCGCATAAATACCCTTGATTTTTGTTTCGAAGCCGAAAGGAAAGTTTGTGCTTATCCACGTTCCTCACAGAAGAATACGCCGTCGGCGCACCTCGCAGTGGACCATGCTTTAATCGGGCACACTCAGGAAGCAGCGTCTGGCGCGCTGGTTGAAAGTCCACCAGAGTGAATGGTTGCTACTATCAGCCGAGGTCATCACTGACGCTTACATTCAAAATAGTCGATCAAGAAAGGGTCTAGGTGATGAACGGCTGAAAGTCTCAGCCCTACAGCCTGCTGAATAGTGTCTGAGCTGAACTGATACGCGTCGTTGATTGGAATACTTAAAGGTCGGACTTAGGGAATATAATTTTGTAGCTGAGGCATGTATAGTTATGAGGCCTTGTTTTGCTTAGTCTCTCCCTCTCCCATTTCCACCTTGATCCCAACATGAATGCGGGGTCAGTTGGTGATCTCGGTATGCTTGGCCTGACGATCTAGCTCATTCATATTTTCAAAGCGCCATGTACCCCAAAAGCTATCTGTTAGTTAGTTCTAGGCCGAATAATTCAAATGTCGGATTGCACCTTTGTATTTACTTGTGGCTGAACGCTTGGATACTTAAGTTCATGTAAACAGTGCAATAATGCATTATAAACTGAACTAAAATGTGTCTGTACGTATGCGTTTACACACTGACATGGGTGTTCTTGGCATGCCTGCCATTAGGTTTTACCGAACTGCCGTGCCAACCGCTCGTTCAGTAATCTCATGTAAAAGCCGCGATGTGTGAACTGTCAAAGTTGTCAGTGAAGTGACAGTAAGCTAAGCATAGCGAAGCAGATGTTGACAATAGCATGGTAGCCGAACCATAATCACGGCAAAGATATCTTTTATAATGCTTCTCTTTTTGACTGTTTGTCTCGGTGGCTCCCCAGCTTTCACACTTTCAGCGTTGCCTCTCACGCCTTAGTTGAGTGTTTTAAGATCACACAGTAATGAAGGTCATACCACTTGTGCATCTTCATGAAGCTCTTTGACGCTTTGCTGCCTTTTTATCAATGTCTAGCCATCTAAACATTACAAGCAGATGTTTACAAATTAATTGAAGCTGGTCCTTCACGGCGATTTCTTCCTTTCATATCGTTCGGGCAGAGTGTTCAATCAGCAAAACGGGGATTTTGTTTCTTGATTGGATTCGCTTATCGCTACTGTCGATGTAGCATTCAAGTGATCCTCTGACGATCCATTGCCTTTGTTGTCGTCATACGGCAGGTCTAAAGTGTTGTGCCATTTATAAGCGGCATGAATCGAAAAGTCTTGTTTTTACAGGCGAATGAAATAAAATCTACTTCTGTATTTGCCTAATAATGGTTCTTGCCTCATTTTAGACCTACATGGCACCGCATATCGAGCTGGCTCTGGGACTGTGCGGGATCCAATACTTCACAGGACGCACCCAGCCCACAGTTATCACTTAGATTTTTATTCTCTCCGCGCTTTCGCCTAATCCTTTTCCCCACTCCTCTGCTTTGCGTAGTGGGCATCGTCTTGCCTTTCTAGTTGACAAGTTACAAGCACACTCCATCCCCCTCCTCCAATCTTGCTCCTTCCTCTCTTTTGGTTTCGAATTCTTACCTCCACCACGAAGTGTCAACATTTGTAGTGGAAGGCTATTTTATGATTTTTGATTTGCAGACAAAAAAATACAAGCCTATTTGGGTGCTAGTCTCCCTCTGTGGTGTTGCTTTCTCTGCTCTGTTTGATGTCTTATAGTGGATGTTGATAGTGACAGACTTTGTTATAGAGTTGCCTTGGTAATTGCACCTCGTTTAACTGTTTTCGCACCTGATTCAACATTGAATGTGATTAAGTGTCATTTAGAGTTTCACTTTTATTTGGAAGCACCAACGAGAAGACAGGGTCAGGAGATTTTTTTGTGCATGCAACCAGTTTTATCTGGTGTGCAGCGCACCAGTTGTCTGATCTCTCGTGCTCTCTCCATCAGTTTGATTGTTGGGTGGAAGAGCTTCTGGGCTTGATGGGGAGGAGAGGATTCCACTTTTTTTTTAAAATTCCGTGTTGTAAAACATTCAATCTAGTCTGTGGGTGATCCACTTTCTCCCCAAGGCCCCAGTAGCGAGGGAGTTAACGATCAGTTCTTTTAAGTAGCGTTTATTGCCTTCTCACGTTCGCTAGGATAGCTTGAAGTGAGTGCCTCCTAATCGTCTTGCTTTGAAAAAAAAATTGGGATTTCATTTTTGGTAATGCAACTACACTCTGTATTCAACACCACTCGGGGTCGCCAAGTCATAGCAGCGCCGATTTCATGAACAGTTTGACACCAATTAGCAGACCATTGGAAGCTTTCCACTTGCCGTTCCTCATTTTTTGGGCCTAAGAGAAAGAAGGCTTCATGAAGGGTATCGCTTTTTTACCACATTGTATGGCTTTTTAACTGCAGGGGAATTTTTCGTTGCATCAATCATTGTTGGAGTTCATCTACTTTTCTCACCGAGACAAACAAGATGATTGTGGACTCCCCTTTGACGAATTCTTTTGCCTCCTCACTTTTACTTAGCCGTCCATTTTGTGGACAACCGTGTGATTGTCGAGGTATATTGCAAGGAAATGAGGAGCTCAGAGAAGTTTCCTCAGGGCAAATATGGAGGATGATGCGGTGCAAACCTTTTCCTCCGACTAATCGATCAGTCTCGGTTGTCTCCGTGGCAGTCTTTCTTGCACATCCATTTATATTGAGTGGTCCTCTGTAGGTGAATATTTTCACAGCCCACCATAAACACACGCACATGACGTGCATGGGGTGCGTAGTGGGTTGTGTGGGGGGGGAAACCGACGATGCCTACATTTGTTCAATCTTGGAATGTTGAAACCATTCCCCATCCTGTCAATCAGCCAGCAGTTTGTTGTCCTTTAACAAAGCATATTACACCCATCTACTCGGCACCTTCCAGCTGATGTAGATGTAAACCAACCGGTCCATCAAACATGGAACCATTCTTGGCGAAATCAGCGACACGTCATTCCCTATTCTTAATGATCAGGAACGGGGATCTTTTCCAAATATATTTATTGCAGGTTTCTGAGGAGTTGATGCAATTTCAAAGCCGAGTTAAACTCATATTGTAAAGTAGACTAGGTGGAATCGCATTTATCACCTTCAACCGACAGGCGGGTTGATTAAAAATGGGGCAATAGCGGAGGGGAGCACAAGAGACCGCCATAGCGAAAGTCCGACTCCCTCCTCATCCCCCTACTCTATCCCATCTATTCGTACTTGGTGGCAAGTTGATGTAAACAATCGCCAAGTGCTTTACAAATTGGTAAAGGTTGCGCAAAGTAATTGCGATTGAGGATTTAGAAGACTGCACGAATTTTTGTTGGCCCTAACCAGGTTAAAGGGAATCCAGTCAGATGGAGATGTGTCACCGACTTCTCATTGGTCAAAGCCTCAATCAGCAATTGGTCAGCAATCATGAGTAGATCCTGACAGGGTTAGCTTCGATTTTTCATCTCAAAGTAGTTGTAAGGTGGCATGATTTATGCTATCATTAATGGAGGGTGAGACTCACCCACCTCTAATTTTATAAATAATTACTCAATGGGAGTGTTTGAAGACCTTCACTAGCGAGGCCACAGGCGACTTAAGTGTCATTTTTTCCTGAATATTAAGTGCGCGAAAATTGCTTCACGATTAGTTTGCATTGCAGCAACTAACACTCACATACACGCACACGTATGCGTGCACGTAGCTGGCTCTGGACCATACTCTTAGTCGCGGAAGCATCTACCTCTTCTCTCTCCCTCGTCTGATTGGTCAGTTCGTGCTATTGGGGCTTTCACCGCTTCTGTGTGTGTGCATGTGTGTGTGTGGATAGCAGTTGTGTGCGTTTCGCGTCCTAGAAGCGTGTCTCACCCTTCTGCCAGGCCAGTTTGTACGAGTTCTCTCACTCTTATTACCACTTTTTACTTTATACTTCAACCCGATGGTTGTTTCACCATGCCCTGTGTTTATGCTACTTTGGTTATTCATTTTGGCTTCAGATAGAGTCACTTTCGTCGCCAGGGTTTCGATCATGTTGGTTAACCTAATTTCACTTCTCAGTTGCTGTTGCCCTAATGCATCAGCTTTGTCATTTGGGATTGCCTGATTATTTAGGCTGGCTGCGAGTTCCACTTTTATTCCATGGGGATAATGTGTGCTTACCGATGTGGGGAGTGGTGGAGAGTTCGACGATAATTAGTAATATGGTCCTTCACACGACGCCAGAAAGCAAAAGTCATGTCTCATTCGAAGCAGCACAAGAAATTGATTACCTTTAGGGTTTTATTTCTTCACCTAACGAATGTGGCATACCTTTACTTTCCTCTGATCACCGTTCCTGCTGATTTGGATGCAAAACGATGTCAAATATTGCTGAAAGCTCCTTACGACAAACTAACCCCGACACCCACCTTTGGATAATTCATCACCGAAGTCAGGTTGTTTACGTCACTTGACTTGTCGTGGTACACTCCACTAATGCACCACCTCTAAGTAAATGGGCGTCAGACCTGACAAGAGGCCTGTGCAACCTTGGAGTCGACTCAGACTCGTACCACGAAATGGACTGGATGGAACCACATTTATCACCTTCAATTGACACGTGGATTAGTTGAAAGCAAAGTGCTTGCGGCGGAGAACGCAATAGAGGAACACCGAAAGCTGTATCCCTATGCTGTCCCCTCTATCCGTGCTTGATAATGTGTGGTTATAGTCAGTCGTATGAACTTTTTGGCATTTCAGTGGATCATGTTAAAAATCACATCAAATTTTTAGAGCTCGCAACTCGTTTGTTTATCCATTGTTTTTTTGCCTAGTGAGTACTTGAAAGCTCTGTTAGATATACTTACATGCATTCAGTAGTTCACCTAAGTAAACTCATCAATTGTTTATCCTATCTCAGATAGGCGTTAACGTTGTTTCAATTAAACACTCGTCTTTTTTAATGTGAAGTGAATTTCTTTTTGTTTTTTGCCCTCTGATTTGACTTTTTCATTGATGAGAGGTATGTGGACCCTAGCGACTGGCATGCTGACCTCCCCACACTTATCCAAGCCTTTAGAATTCCTCACAAAAAAGATCACCTCTACTGATTCCTTGGTACTTGCTCGACTTCTTCATTTTTAGTAATTGCTCGTACCACCAACCACTACCACTGACCTAACTGGTCGTCTTGGACCCCTCTTCTCGAGATTTCCCTGCTCCATTTTTGGCATCCTTTCGCCATAGCACTTTTAAATTATTGGATCTACTTAGGTGGCGCAATTTTAGTGCCCTGATAAGTACTTACTTTAGGGCTTACTTACTCCCACTTGCTTTGAGGTAGTTGGCCATGAACTTGATTTGAGACTTGTTTATCCTCAAGAATGAAATCGAACCTGGTCAAGTGCATCTATTTTTGCTAAAAAACTTCTTATGCTCTGGCTTAGAGGCATCACTTCTCATCGCCTCTTCATTGACTTTGTACGATCCCTGACCCCCTCCCCTCCCTCCACTTGCCGCATTTACGGCTCTAATTTTAGAGCATCTGAAGGTAGATCAGCACCCTGATAGTATCAAACACTGTTCCAGATGGTTAGCTCTAAACTGAGGGAAAGACCAGTCCCTCTCGGTCTAACTGGGGCAGTTACTCAAACGTCTGCAAAATGGGAGGTGAAATCAGTGTGAGTTGATTCCTCTATTTAGTTGTTACCTTTGTATCGCTCTTTCCGTTACCTGTCAACTTACCGATGACTGCTCGGCTTGATCAAGATCCCTTTTCAATGCGTAAAAAGAGTTAGCTTCCTTGCTAAATCTTTATTTTCAAACGAACAGAGCCTTCGAGTGTTAGCTCTGCTGTCTAAATGGGGCTGTAAATTCCTGTCAGGCGGACAAATAACGTCTTTTTTGCCCTATAAACCCCTCTTCCAAACTCCCCTCTCGATTTTGTTTACGCAGGGGTTGTAACAATCTGGCTGAAGATTTTATGTTAATGATCACCACATGACTCGATAGTGGGATGTGAATATCATCTCTACATCTGGTGTGAGTTTAGGGAAGCCAATCTCTTTTTATTCTCCTTACATATAAAAGAGAGGGCACTTTTGTACTTTTCTAACCCCCCCCTCTCCCTGGGCTCTCAGCTCTTGGGAGTTTGATGAAGAAACACTGTTTCTCTTGTTGCTATGGTGCGACAAAACGGCATACAAGGAAGCAAAATTGTGGACACTTGAATTGCGTACTTATAAACTGCATGGTTGGTTGACTTACCAATGTAACGTTTTTTCCTCTTGTTTATCAATGCATCAGAAGTAATGATCCACCACTCAGAATGTCGCGTTCGCATGCATAATTAAGGCGGGGAGCAGTATTTAGTGACAGCGGGTACCAAACTCCTCAGTGCTTTCGCGATCCTTTCCGCATTCTCCTCCATTGACCCTATGGGCTGAAATCGTCACCAATTCATGGGTGATGTTTTGATTGCGTTTTTCGCCTTTAATACAAATTTTGTTCACCCTCTCCTCGACCTCGCTTCACTCGCCTTGACAGTGAATCGAGTGGGGGGAAAAGTTAGCTTTTCATTTTGTCGTTAAATTCACTCATTTTTTTTCTTTGCCACTTTTTCCTGTGTTGCGGCCTTTGCATTAGCCATTGAGTGTCAGGCCTTGTTTGGTTTGCTTAGTGCAACACGAACAACCCTTTTAAATCCCCTTTTAAAAAGGCCATTTCTGATGAGTGTTTTTGTTGAATCACCTCTTGAATTCACACCCAATTTTGACCTTGATACAGTCGTTTGGACTGATGCAATATGAAGCTTCATCTTCTTTTGGCAGAAAATTTTCGTCCTACTCAAAACCTGTCTGATAACTTTTTTTTTGGTATTTTATATTGCGTGAGTTGACTGAAGGTAGAAGTTTTTTCTCTACTTTAAAGTCAAACAATGGAATCTTAATTACGTGTTTTTACGATTATTCTGGCCTTGTGGTGGAATTACTTTGAGCCTTAAGATCGTCATTCGTGTAAGTGGCCTTAAATCATCATACTAGCGCGGGTTTCCCATGACGATGTGCGGAAGTATTACTTCGGCTTTGAGGAGCGCGGTCTCATTTTCTACAGAACCTTTAAATATTCTCGGTGGTCTTAAATCATATCAACAGAATTGGGGGGAATTTCGATGGTTTTCACCCTCTTAGTAGTTTTTGAAATTTGTCCACTCTCTGCCTCCTTGGTTAGCCCTGACAACAAATATAAGGAAAAAATCTTGGGCGAATCTTTTCTGGACATCTAGAAAGACCGAATGACTGGCAGGGTAGAGGGTGGACCAATAAGAGGACTAAGGTACTGGTAGTATAAAGCCATGACCGGCAGCATACGAGTGGCCTGAGTAGAGCTGTAGCGTGCCATAGTTTTAAAACGTGTTGTTTGGCTTTTTCTGAGTGCTTTGAGTGACTTACCCTTTATTCCATCGGCGCATATCCATATTGTGAACAACGGCGCCCCGCCTCCCTCCAACAGTCGTGCTAAGCTATTATCACTGAGGCAGGAAGATTTATTTTCAACGTCCTGAAGAGCCGCTGAGTGTGTAAGAATGGCCTGAAGGCCAAGCGCAACTACGATTGTTACAATTCCATTACAAGTTTTTTTTCCATTGTTTCTTTTTGCTTGCACAACACCTACGCTTTCTCATATTTTCTGTACAGTCTCCTCTTTGTTGCTCAATAATTCATTACCTTTTTATGATCATATGTTCCTTTTTGTTCTCTCGGGAATGGACAAGGTATTCATTGGTGTGTGAGTATCACATTAATCGGTAGGCAATGCAATTCCACCACTACGCTAAAAGTGGACTCACTTGACGCTCATGCGTATTTCTCAAGCCGAATGCCTGGAGGCTCTCGGCACCTGCAGTACTTTTAGATTGAAGTCATTCCACTTTCCTTATCATACCTTCAAAGGAAGCCATTGTTTTATTTACGATTTTGACTTGCTCGAATTGCCTTACCAACACGACCGTGACCTTTCAGGACAAGTTTCCGCCTAATCACTGGGCCAGCTCTGCAATTACCTCACCTTATCCCCCCTATCCGGTTGCTTCCAATTTACCATACTATGCGTACTTTCCGTCGTGCCTATGCTGGCTGAAATTGGCCAACTTTTTAACACTCCTGATTCAGTAAAAATATTCATCCATCCTGGTCTTGAATGGTCTCCCATCAAGGGAATCAGTTGTCGCAGCCCTCTGGCATAGCAAATGATAGATTTGATTCTCAAGCTTTTAAGCTTCCTTTAAGGGCTTCTATTGCTCATTCTTCGTAAAAGTAGTCTCACTTTTATCATGGAAGAGAGTAGATTTGCATTACTGGCCATTGCTATACTCCGGACTCCACCGTTACCGACTGACTGAATGGTAGGGTGTCATTAAAAAAGGGTAAAAAACCAGTTTTGAACTTTATTACCACTATACGGTTATCCTCGCCCTCCCATGTCCTCGCAAATTAGCAATCCTTTACAAACACTGAAACAGCGAAATGGTGGATTTTTTCCCCAACCAAGTGATTTCCTATCAGAGTGCCATTTTGTATAAACACTACGCAAGTTGTGTCTGTCAAAAAAAAAAGAATCGGACCTTTTTGGAGCATATTGTATACGCATTCTCATGCACATCCAAGCATTCGTCACATTGGTCACCTTCTTTTTTTCCAATCTGTTTGTCTGCAATCTCATGTCTGATAAGCGGAGGCTTTGTTGGTTCTCTTGTCAGGAGTCGTTACCATAGGACACTGTTCAGTGTTGCAGCGATGCACAGACTTACTGCACGCCTCCTCGGCTCGAGTAAATCCTCTTTATAATGCTCTTGTGTTTTATGATTGCATTATATCTCTGTTATTGCTGACCTTCCTGCTTTTGATGTCTTTTTAATGCTTGTTTTTGCCCCAAAATGATCGGACTTCGCTGTTTTTGATAGCGTATTTGTTGAGGTGTCATGAAGGGAGTGTAGATCTTTTTCTGGCCTCTACCATGTTGTAGTATCTGAAATCGTGTATGATCTACTGAGAAGAGGGATTTTTTACAGGAATTGGGTCCCCTATAAATTATCTTCATAAATTGATATCCCTTCCCTGCACTGCACTCCAACCAACGTGCTCACAGGGGAAGAGAAACTTTTTCTTGTGCACAAAAACAGACTCTTCTCTCAAGACGCTTAACATCTTCATCCGGATGAGGCATAGAGTTGTTTCAACCGTCGAATTACAGAAGCATTCAATTTACTTGTCTCCTTGTAAAGCGAAACACTTCCGAAGGGGTGATTTTGCAAACCCTCCAGACGCTACCGTAGAATTGTGCGCTAGTGTAGAAAATGGGTGTCATTTTGGGTGAGGAGATTTATTGCATTATTGCCACCCATCTCCATTTAGCTTCACGTAAACAATGCTCCCTTCAAAATGGGCTTTTGTGCTGCCTGAAAACTCCACTGTTGCTATCTCAGCTTGTCATGCACTGCTTTGACAGAACTGGTAGAAAACGCGAGGTTGCAGTGTTAGGACCACACAGATTTATACCATACCTCAATTTTATTTCCATATTTTTGGGCACCTTTTCTGTGCAAAAGCAAGTTTTGAGTATTTTGCAAGCTACTACTCCATTCACTCTAACTATTATGTGTGAGGGGCATACCTTGTCATCTATGAAGCATGTTCTAGAGAGCTTGTTTTCCCGACAGATCGTAAAATGGCCGATGACAGCACAAAGCTGAGTCCGCATTTGGGCATGCGAAAGAAACGGAGCGTTCAATTTCTCGTCGACTGTCACCTTCAAGAGGCGGAGGGCATTGGAGGAGGACAAGCTGAGGGCTCAGGCTATTGCTCCTCTCATGAGGGTGACAATGTCTCCGTTCGGAGCGCGGGATCCTCTCACCGAGCAGTCGTCTGTCCATTTCGTTCTGCTAGTCCGCGACCCTCCTCTGGAACTGTGGATCCAGGGTCAGCAGATGAGGATGAGGACGGTAGCCCAATTACCATCTCTCGACCTCCTGATGCTCCAGAGGATCTGGCGGTTTTTGAGATTGGTCTAGGAATGCTTAGACAGCACACCATCTACGAGGTGCAGTTCCTTCTTCCTGCTGCAGGCCGGTTGAATTGTGATGATGTGGAAATAACTCGAACGAATGTTGTTCTACCCGTGGAGGGAAAGCACTTCGAGCGAGGTGCTGATGTGGAGGTCATTCGAATCGATTTTTTCAAGAATGACAGTAGTGAGTCTTGAAGTTTTATTAACATGATTTATCTTCAAATCTAGAAAGCGGCTTTGTAAATTCGTCCTCCCTAATCTTTTAGGCAATTTACCTTCTGATTCTGCCAACGCAATAGTATTTGAGTGAAGTAAAATAAGCTACAAGAAGGAACTAGAAGTGATGAGATATATTCCTATGGCAGAGAGAAAAGTATTTTTTATCAGTAGAGGTGGGATTCTCAAACCTTTTTTTTTCGGTAGGCAATCTACACATTGATGTGATTCGCTCCACCAGGGGGCAGTGCGGTGCCTTTCCACATTCTAATCCCCTTTTCTAAGAAATTCTGACTAAAATGAGACTGCCTGAGAAAAAGTATGCCCCAAGGCAGTATTTCAGATATGCACCTCTTCATTTATTCCTTCCTTCTTACTGTCTAATCACGTATCCGGTCACCTCTCGACTTCCTGATCATTGTGTGAACATTTCTTTTATGAGGAGTTTGAAATCCATTAAGTCTTTTTTTGCATTGCTTTATGGGTTATTATGCAGACTCTATTTCCAATAGTCCTCCCATCTTCAGTGACAGATGTGTATTTGGGGGGTTTTCCAATGACATGGGTCCGTCAACCCTGCCACTAGTGCGGATGTAAGGGATACTAATCTTGACGTGGTCTTGTCTTAAGGCTCTCCACGTAATCAAAATACGGAATTGAAACAAACGTTCTTCCGGTTTTCACTATTTAGAGTCATAAATCTTAGTTTCAACAATCGTTACACTTCCTGCATGAACTTGTGCGTCTATGTGTGTGTGCTTATAGGTCTCTCTCTCTCTCTCTCTCTCTCTAAAACACCCCAAAAAATTTATGGATCACTTTAAAACCATTAAAGTCTGATGAAGTGCTACTCTTTAGCTGGCTTTACCACTCGCCTTTTATACATCACTTAAAAGGACGCTTCCCAGACGTGCTGCATCCCCATTGAGATTGGGGGGCGGTGGGGGTCGTACAGACTCGAGTGTTAGGGGATCTACTTTTTGCATAGATGTCGATTCTTTTACACCAGGTGGAAATTAACCTGCTCTGTCCTTATCTGATTGCAATGAAGGTAGATGACGGCTCTGTGGAGGCGTTTATTGTTTACTTATCGCTCCTTATGATCGCCCAGTCACTATTCTCACACCCTCAAAGTTGAGTGACTTAATACTTCCGCTTTAAAGCAGAAATATACCTCTTGTTTTTTTTTAGAAATAGAACTGGACATTCAGCTTTTGGTTCAAGTTTCTTTTAAGCATGGAACATTGAGTAGTGAGCGCTCGTGGAAGTGAGATCTAGGTGTTCGCAAGGTCGAGGAGCGAAGTCTAGTCTGACTCATAGTCCTTTTCTTCGCTTTAATGAGCCAAGTTAGGGGGTTGTTTTTTTCACCACTAGTAGCTTAAAAGAAATACGACAGGGAAGGTTTTTTTTCCTGCTATTGGAAGGGAATTGAAAGGTGATGAAAGATACACATCAAATGGATTAATCGTGATTTGAGTTTAACGCTTGAGATGAAAAGGATGACACTTGATTTGAGGTATGGCTGGAAGAAAGACGTCGAGACCGCCAGGGAAAACAAGGTCTTTTCTTTGAATAGAGAGAAGGAAGGCAAAGGAATTCAAGAAGAATCGGAACTTTATGGAAGATAAGAAAACTGTGGACGGCTTTTGACGCGGCCTCCTGCTACAACTACCCCAGCCCTTAACCCTTGTCTTGGGAAGCCAATCTGTGGTGAGATAGCTTGTCGCTGAGATTTGCAACCATTCGAATCCTTGCCTACCGTCTTCCTGGTTGCCCTTTGATCAGGCCTCCCAACTGAGAGATTGTTGGGTTCAGAATTGTCACTGGCAGAGACGCAAGGCTGTGCGCATTTGAAGCGTGGACACTCAACTCGTTTAGTCTACCTGTGAAGCGTTCTACTGGTCTCGTTTCCATGCCGCATCCTACTGTCCATGTAGAATTGTATAGATGCTCAAGGGTTGGAGCTGTATGTCCTATCCTTCTACACATTCCGTTGGATAGACGCAATCCCTAGGGATTATACCTGCTGTCGCCTTGGCAAACAGTGTTTGGAATCGGCATCACCTACTGGGAAATGGCCGTCATTTTTCTACCCGCTTTCTTAACAGAAATGATTGAATATTGTTTGTCAGTGTATATAAATAACTGCCATATTTAAGCTTCCATTTATGTGGGAAGCCTGTGTCGGCTAAGCCTTCAGTAAGAGGATTTAAAAATGCAATTCTTATTTCTTCCCACAAACAAGTATCTGTTGAAATTGCCCTTAAGACGACTAAGCCAGGTCATTTTGTGTCTACCTACTCTCCTAAAATGGATACATTGTGTGAAGACAGTGTTTACAGTCCTCCATGGCTAGGCTGAGGCAGTAAACATTCACGATTCGGGCTTTGTTACTAGTGGCTATTTCGGTTAATGTCTGTACATGTCTCCTTTTGTTCACATATTGACCGAAATAGTCTCATTTCTTAAAGAAAATTAAGAGCTACCACGTCCAGCCCCCACAGACCTTCAAGTGTAAGTCGATGCAGCCCTAGTTGCCTGCAGCGTATCCACTCTCTCGGGATTTCCGTTCTTTGAAGTGCGTCGCTATCTGTGACTGGGTTTACCAGCATAAGGGAAGTCTTTTATGACTAGGAGGCCATAGCCATAGGAGATACGTCCTCCGTCATTCACCACAACCACTCTTCTAGTCATGAATCCTCCGCTACTCAAATAATTTAAGTAGAAGCTGCTGAGCAGTACTTGAAGTAAAATTACTTTTGACCCGAAATAAATGCAAAGATAACTTTCATTTGTTACCATTTTCCCTTTCAGTTTACAAATTGACAATGAAAATTACTACATGCTCCATGCCACATCTGTCTGAGAGTTTTGTGCTCAGGGAGACCCTTCATCACGAGAACTGTGTCTACTTCATGCTAAGAGGAAATGCTCTTGGTGAGTACGCCGTACTGGAAATTGTTATTTTGTTGGCATGCGGTGGTACTTTTCTACCCGCTCAAAGATGTTGACAAAGACATCTAGATTAGTCAATCCACAGCCTTGGAGGCAGTGTGGTTGGCTGACTCAGTGGGGTCTTGCAGATTCGCCAGAATAATTTGTCACCAAGCGGCACCACCACATAGGCTGTCATGCGGCTCTGCGTTTGTCCAACAAAGTGCACACCAAAAGTTAGCTTAGGCTAGCAATTTTTCCTCTTGGATAAACAGAGAAATGAACTGGCTTTGCTCTCGTCTGTGGCTTCACTCTAATGCTCGAGGATGATTTATTCAAATTGGCTTGCGGATATAGAGCACAAAGCTTTAAAAAATTTATTTAAGCCCGCAGTTGATGATTTTATCTTGACGACTGTTTAAATGCTAACGAGGAGGTATGATGAAGGTTCGTGCCAAAGTTTTGTCGATCTACAAATGGATACGGTGAGGGGATTTTACGAGGATCTCACATAATATCAGACCCCCGAGTGGCTTTATCGTCACAATGTAGACTCAGAGTTCCATCTTATCAAAGCGGAAGCTGAATCGCGAGTCCCCTGGATCCCACTTTGCTTTTCCTTTTGCATGTGATTGTGTGGTTGTTAAGCTCTAATATGCAGGAAAAGGCGGACTGAATATGAGGTACTATCTCTGTTACTTCATGTACAGACTTTCAAATGAATCAGTTTTCAGTATGTGATTGACACTGCAGGATCGTGTTCTGAATGTTTGTCCTCGAGCTGTAACACATTGTGTCCAATGGACGGTTTGCATTTGCAGTTATCGTTTGATCTTGCAGCGATGAATTTATGCCTTCGTTGGAGGTATGAAGTGAGGAAGCACTGATGTATTTATTAGCTTGGCGAAGGCGTATGCAAAAAACCTTTTCTCACGTCAGGTGACCACTCAGCGCAGTCCAATTGTGAGAACATGAATGGTCCATTAGCCTGCGCAATCACTGATCCTGTCCATTTCGGTTCGGGTGGGTGGATCTCAGGCGTCTTTGTTCGGTTAGTAGCGCTCGAAGTGGAACAATGGATGTGTTCCCTTGCTTTCCATTACAAATGGACCAAAACCACTCCTATTCACAGGCGAGTTGGCCAGCTAGTCAGCCAGCGGATAATGCAAGCGGAGTAGAGAGGATGAGGAGGAGGTTGATAGTCTCCACAGCCTTCTACCATCGTTCTGCACTCGTAATGCGCGGCTCATTTGCTTAGTGGCTTCCAGCACCACTTTGTCTTCTCAGTTGATGCTCTCAGTTCACTCACAATGTGAAATATGACTGAAAGTTGTTTGCAGAAGTGTTTGAACCAATAGCGACATGGTGCACGTCTCTGATGCATTCAGAAACCGAACGTGTTATAGTAGTCGGAGGAGAACGACACTCCTCAGGTGCATGAGGGAAAAAGTAGTAGGAAGGTGATGGAGAGCGCACTAAGAAGTATCCCACCGGAACACTGGTGCACGTCAATCTATTTGTGTTTTTTTTTCAGCGCATACAGGTAAACAATGGTGCTTTATGGGTGTCTACAAGGCATTGCATCGATCCACACCGAAAATTGCGCGGGATTCTCTATTTACATAAACCACTTTAGGCACATGTCATTATTGTTGCTCTCATTTAACATGAAATTTTGCGCCAAAGGGATCGAGTCCTACCGTGGAGGACTTTTGCCGATGTTTTCAGTAATCACAAGGGCACTTTCCATCACAACTGGGGAGGGGGGCTGTAAAAATTAAAAACTAAGGATACGCTTGTCATCGTCGCTGTCGGACGTTTTGATTCGATTAGGGTTTTCCTATGTCCTCCATTGCCGTTTCATTGTCTAAGCGACGTCTTGTAAGCATCTTGCATCGTTATTCTCCATTCAGTACACTTGGCTTGGACGTTTTCTGCATTCTCTTTACATACCTTACGTCTGGCATCAAAATAGCTCGGTACTTACCTCTCAGGGGTGAATAGTTGCTGTGGTGGTGAGCAGACGTGGGGACGGACGGCTGTGCTTGAGTGGGCAAAATGCCCAACTGGTGCGCCACATCACGCCGTGTCTAGAATTCGAGGCCTTGATTTACGGGAAACTTAACCACTACGCAATTTTTTCACCCGCCTTAACGATGTGTGAAATGGATTGGCTCACGTCATGCGTTTTGGCTGTGTGAATTGCATGGGAAACAAGAGCTACGATTGAATCTTTTCTTGGGCGCTTAAAAGCTCCAGTTTGGCCCAATCCCCCCTCCTCTCTCCCCTTTGTAACACAGTTGTGAGGATTTTCACTGTGTGTGTATGTGTGCGTACAGGAAAGGGGCACGGAACCCCGTCACTACGATTGGGCATTCATCAAGTCGGTCACACGGCCGAATACGAGGGCTCCGATGGCAAGACCGAGTGGGCCGGCTTTGGCGATGAGGACGAGGGTGGAGAGTGATGCTACCTGTGTCATCCTCGTCATCGTGCTTGCCACTTTATCCTTTCTTCTCTCTCCACACATCCCCATCTTCACCTCCCAAATTGTCATCTTCTCTGTACATGACACCATTTGTGCACCCGTCTTGGTTGCCCGTTTGCTCGGTATCTCAGTCTGAATGTTTCCTTTGTTTTCTGCGTCTTATCTCCCATCCCATCCTTTGCTGTTATTATTGATTACCTGCAGTGGAATGAAGATGGAAAGGAAAAGCTCCATTTGTTTGTCAAGAGATTTTATTGAACCACTGGTCAGAATAAAAAAGTTTACTCTACTTCTTTCAATCAAATGAGTCTGACTTTAAAGCCAGTACGGGTCCGCGAGTGGGATTCCTTGCAAGGGTTACTTCATCGTTGAATAGGGACTTGAAGAAGGGCTGGGAGACTGGAGATTGTGGGATTTGAAGCGTCCGCTTAGTCGAATAGATCACGTAGTGTTCTGCTAGCGTTCTAATCTACTACTAACTGAGGAATTCCATACGTCTTAACTCCAAGGCGTCTTCTACTTCCCTTGCATTGCCCTTCAATGGATAAAATCCATGCAGTCTTGAAACAAATGCAACCAAGTTGTCGCCACCTTGTTTCCTGTTACTTCCTTATGACTTCACTGGGTTTACTGTGGACTAAGGACCTAGCCCTTCAACAGGAGCACATCCACGATGGCAACTCATCTTTCCGTACCTCGTGACGCGGATGGTTCCATTTGATGGTTCCTATTGGCGCCATGCAGACGCAGTAAGTACGACCTTTGGACTTATCCGGTGTCAGTGTGAAAACCTCGACAGTGAGAATGAGTTGTGTGGCTGGAATCTCCCTCCTTAGGCAGAGAGAATTCGATGAGAGCATTCCAATCTGTCCATCTACCCCAATCACGTAGCTGTCACTTGATTCTTGAAGAAGTCTCGCCATGGGAATACAGAGGATAATGAGAAAGCAAATGAGGATTAGGCGGTTATCCCTTCCCATCCTAGAAGTATAAAGTCTTGGATCGTTGTGTGGGAAAAAAAGGAAAGCATTCCTCCCCTCCACATACAATGGTACCACACAAAGGAAGCACAGCACTGTGGGAAGAAAGTGGAGCCTCCTTTGGAGGCATGGGGTGTGAGTAGCGTGGGAACGACTTGGGGTGGTCGTTTCCTCCCCAAGACCTCGTTCGCCATTCCTCATCACAATTTAGTCGTTAAACCAACTAATTTAAAAACGCCATGACGTAAAAGAGCTGAAAAGGAAGAAGAGGTTGTTAATGCACGAACTTATTTGTCTTTGCCTCTCATTACCAGTTGACGTTAACAACTTGGAGCGAACTGTACCGAATAGTGCACGAACTTCTGTGCCACCCGATCCCTAATGCTACAAGTCTTTCTCCATGATTTACGTCGACTAGATTTCTTCCGGTTTTATTGTGAGCCTTACACTTCATCGTAATTGTGGCGCTGGCAATAGTTAGTGCTAACCTGACGACTTCAAACGGAGTTCATTTGACGTTAGAAAGGGTTCACTTTGAAGTCCTCACGAAACAACAAGAAATTGGGTATTTGACTCAAGAAAATGGTCAGAAGTTCCACGTTCTTGGAGATGGACCAAATGGAGAGAAAAAAGGGAGCAACACTGTTTTCGACCAATGGCATTACCCATTTCTTTCCAACCAGGATGAACGTATTGGCACCTAGTGCTACAAAAACCACTGCGAGCCTTGAAAACTGAACGACTTACAAAATACTGATATATCTCCTGGTCCGACAAGTGCGTAAACAGAGGCCATCCCGGAGGTATGAATGGATAACGACTTAATCCGCACCATCATTCCACCCTTACCTGGATTGAGCAAACAGTTCCCCAGATCATTAACTCAGGATGGATTCGAATGAGAGAGGTGAACAAGAAGTAGCCATATTCCTATGCAAATAAGGCATAAACCGAAGTGAATCGAACCAACCGAAAATCGGTTTAAAGAAGAGCCGTTGGGGTGTACAGCAAACGTAGCAAATCAGGAGGAGCGGGTGAGAGAGCATGGGAGAAAAGGCGACTAAAGCATCAAGGATCCGCATTTGACTAGCTGTCGCAGAGGCAGGGTTAGTAAGGAGGGGAGGAAGCTCAAATAAAACATCAGGAATGAATAAGAGGAATTGAAAAGTGGGAAGGGCCAAGGAATGTGTTGTAGTTAGCCAGTTAATGGGATCACTGCAACTCCACGTTTATCCGATCGATCTCGGACTGCAGAGTCGAATTTTTGTCCTTCCACTCGGACAATTCGTCTACAATTTCAAGCAAAACAAAGTCACCGTACAGTAAGTCAAAGGAGATTAGGTAGTAAATTTGGTCTTTAAGGGCAAACAAAGGTTTACACGACACCGGATTCAACCGGAACGCAAATGGAGGAATTCACACCGCACGACACACACACACGCGTGATCTGCTAGCCACTAATTCACAATGTTATTTCACGCTACAGAAAAAAGAGGTTACAGAAACAGATCAAGCAAGGAGCGCCAGATGATAGATGGATTTGATAAAAGAAATTCCAGCTAATTCCTTGGCTTTGTAAACTGGCAAGTTTCCGATTTGTTTGCCTGTAAAGCCTTTGAGAAAAATGCTAGTAACTAGAGTCAGCCCAATTGGACCTGAATTGAAACCCAAATTTGCCGAACTATTCAGATAGCTGACAGGTGAGTGAGACGCATTTGTCAAAAAAATACACCAAAAGACAACTACTGAGGCGGCTAAGCAAGACGTTGCAACATAAATAAGCAAGAAAACAAAGAGAAAAACAAAAAGCAAAACAACTGGGTCAGCAAAAAGTGAAGAGTAGAATAAGCAAAGTACGACAATTAATGCGACTCGATTAAATGAAGTGCATGTAAAACAAGAAAAGCTTCAAAATTAATAAAATATTACCCTCCAGCATAGCGAGCTCCATTTGATTAAGAAGGGCTTTTTCCTCAGCATTCTTCGCCCTCAAATTTGCCTGAGGGACACAAAAAAGAGGAGAATTGTTAGGGATATGAGAAAACGAGTGCCAATAAATTAGACTCCAAGTAACCTACAGCATCCAGCAACTTGGTAGTCTCCAGTATTTGCTTTTCAAGGGCATCTATACTGGCCGTTTCCTAAGGGAATGAAGTGAAAGAAAACAAAGTTATGGTAATACGCAACAAAAAATTAAAAAAAACAAAGACGGTGTTTATGTGGGGGGAACACTCATCGATTTTAGCTAAAGTAAATTGTCGAAACCAAAATAAGGCAAAACAAGCAGTGAAGAAATGGGATACAAAGCAATACATGCGTATAAAATCACTACCGGCTCGTCGTATAAGGAAACAGTGAACGCACGGATTCAGCTGATGACTTGAATGCCTTCAACTTGTTCGTATATAAGGTAGTAAGGTGTTGCAACTCCGCCATCAACCTGCCAAAAAGGTACAAAAAGGGCTCTTACTTTTCCTTCTCCTCATTTTGACTTTCTATGCGATCAATTTTCTCCTCGATTTCCCGTAACTGCTGCACTGCCTGAGGTGGGACGTAAGCAGAAATAGATTTAACTAACCGCAGTGGATTTTGATTGCGCCGACTTTGCTTCCTCAGCAACCTTTTGAAGTTTCTCCTCAAGCTCAGCAACAAGTTCTTCCTGAGCATCCCTCTTCTTCTCTAAATTTGCAGCAGCTCTTAGTAACGAATGGGAATAAGCAGATAATTTAATGCACTTTTTACTCTCATCAGCCGCTCTTTGACTCTCCTCCAGCTTTACGAGACACTCCTTTAGGTCCTTCTGTGCAGCCTCTACCTTCATTTCAAGAGCATCACGATTTTTATGAGCAGCCCTGATTTCTGCTTCCAGCTAAATTGACACCAATAATATATGGAGAAATCATACAGCTTTCTGCTCTTGTATGATTGATTGAAGTTCCTTATCCTTCTCAGCAAGCTCAGCTTCAAGTTTTACATTACTCTCATGCGTTTCTAAAATCCTCTGCTTCAGAGCATCCATATGGCCGAATGTAAAAACCTAAACCTAGTTGATTGACGCCAGATATTTGACAAAACGCTTAATTTACCATTAGACTAAACAAATTAATTAGCTCAACAGTTATACGTCAACGAGTAAATAATCTACAAGAAATACTAAAACAAATACTTAAAACTATCTTTTGCATTTTTCGCTTATGTAGCTGCTTACGCAAACGAAGGTGCAATGTTAACCAAAAAGTAGTAACCGCAAAAATGTAATCGCAGCTATTTGCGTCCATTAATAAGCTTCAAGTAAAAAAATTTATGCAGCAAATTGCTTTTCGTTGGTATCGAACCGTATTAATTACCACGGGTTTTTGAGCGTCAAAATTTACCGCATCCTAAAAAATTTTGCATTATTAGCTCTATTTCTAAATTCATTATCCTGCACTCAGTACAATTTTATTTACCGATAGGCACTTTAAGGCTGCATAAGCAAACTGTGAATAACGCTGTAGCGTCCCGAGGCTCCCCTTAAGGTAAAAGAAGGCGCAGCACTAGGGCAGAATATATATATTCCGGGAACAGAGGACTTGGGGGCCGTTGGCACGGTCCAGAGGCCGACCAACCGGCTAGAACAAGATGGCCACCCAAGTGACCTAAACCGGTAGTTCGAACAAACAAAGCATTACAAACGCAATTACGTCCTATTTCAAAAACTAAGCACTAATCCGAATAAGTGCAGCGGCGAAAATTAAGTTGCTCGGTGATTTGAACTCATGCTTTACATTTTATAGCGGAAGTTTGTCAGTGGTCTGTAGCCTCGCACTTAGTTTCCTGCATCGCTAACACAACTATTGACATCTGTGCTGCTTGGATATTTTAACGTTGTTTGGAATATTGGCTTACCTGAGGTAAAATTTGACTATATTTGCCCAATACTCTGCAAATTTTTTGTTTAAAATACACTGTTTAAATTTTTTACGCTGTTGAGATTTTAGATACATCTATTCTTCGTGTACATTAAAAATTAAAATTTCAAAACTGCTTCGTTGTTACTTTAAGTCATCAAGGTCATTGCACCTATCTTTAATGAAGTGGACTGGTTTTCAAGTTGGCTATAGCATTTCGGTGTTTGTATGAATTGGCGTATACTTAAACCCTTACCATAATCAAGACGTGTTATGGATGAAATGGCAATTGATTCATTTGACACGGTAAAATTGTAGCTTCCCGTTCCTATATTATTTTAGGCTTCGCTCATTCTGCACAAGGATACAATCGATAAATTTTATGTATGCAAACAAAAGTATGCTCAACTGGATTGTGCGGACAATACATTTATGCAAACCCTCCTCGAACACTACATAAATTGTCAGTCGGAACCAGAGTAATTTTTATTCGTACTATTAATGCCTTTCTTAGATCTAGAGGGACCTCCAAGACTGTCTGCCCCGAATGTCGATATGTCGCCGAGGATATGTCCAAACTCTTTGAACACTTTGAATCGAATCACTCAGTTGAAGCAGGCTTCTCCTGTAACTGTGGGCTGACATTTTGCCGATTACCTGCCTTTTTACGGCACTACATCGCATGTCCGTTAGCTTCAGTGGACACACAAGATCAAAACAACTCAAAGCAGTCTTCTCCATTAACACCAACTAAAGTTAGTGATGAAATATTTAAACGGTCTGACTCTCCCAATGTGGTGAACCCGGAAAACAACGAAAGCACCAGCCCTGAAGCCAGTCTCCAAGAGTCGGTATCACATTACAGTTACTATAAGCACCCACCCGTAATTCCGATCAAGGGACCCTCTGATGATCGACCATTTGGTTGTCCGAAGTGTCCCAAAGGATTCAAAAGCAAATCTCTTCTGGAACAGCACATGCATTTACATTATCCACCGAGGTATAAATGTCGATGGTGCTTTAAGGTCTATCGTTGGCCTCCGGTTTATTATCATCACATGCGCACGTGCAAGAAGATGTTGCGCTCTGAGGCTGAGCCGGACAAGACAGCAACAAATCCCAGTTCCACCTCCATCGCTGTCAACGATAATGCTGTGCTGGATTTATCCCAACCAACTAAGTCCGCACAAATTGCGCCAACAGAAGAGACTGTGGTGAAGCCAACCGCACCCGCTGATTTCACTTGCCCCTGCGGAGCCACCTTTTCCGATGTACAGTTCTACTTCAAGCATGCTGCAAAGTGCCTTCAATTGATCCATACTTTCGGTCCCCTTGTACCGCCCTCCACTGAATCCAACGAGTCGGCTGACCTGACACCAATGCCCAAATCCCGTACTAAGCGCTTTTTGTGCAATATCTGTGCAAAAGACTTCACCTCAAAGCTCTCCCTCAAACAACACGTCGACGGGAAGCACAGAGCGGAAGGCAAGTACGTGTGCAAGATCTGTGGCAAACGTTACAGATGGGGAGCCTCCTTCTACTACCATCGACGCACCTGCTCCCTTGCCAACGGGGTGAATCTTCCTTCTACTGGGGTGCTCTCTCGCCTTCCTCACATCTCCCAACCCTCTGCCTAGTTTTCTCACTTCTCTCTTAGCGACTTGGCCTCTCTTCCTTTAACTGTACATACCACCGCCACCGCTGAAATCGCCTGACATCCTTGTGCTTCGCTCTATTATTCTATTTTTTTGATACCAAAACCACCACCAGCATGTTTTGAGTGCATTTTACTTTGGCCCCCGTCCCCAGCCGTGAATTGGCTCGGCTTTTATGCAGCATTTAAATACTTTCAGCTACTCTGCAGTAATCTATGATTTTGTAAATCTTACGGCCTTCCTTCCCTTCTATTCTCTGCTCCTTCTTCTTTCCTTCCTTCCTTGTAGAGCACTTGTTGCCGGTTCGAGCTGTCGCCCAGTATTCAACTGCCTATTTACTTACCAACTTCCAGAAAGATAGTGTAAGTAATAAACGGACATTCCCTGCCATTAGAAATCTTTGTGTGGTTGTTTATGACATTCTTTGAGAGTTGTCATGTTGTCTCGTATTCTGCCATTATTGAACTGCGTAAACTAGAAGAGGGCGTCGTGCTAAGACTCTTTCAGTCTGAGAGGAAGAGAGCGTCAAGCATGATCCTTTTTGGAACGGCAATCAAAACCGTTGGTTGTATATCGGTGTTTTCATGATTTGTTCGCCTTGCTACCTTGCTTTTGTTGTGTGCTGCGTGTTTGTGCAACCCTTTTGCACCCTTCCAATTGGTTTATCGAAGTAGACATCGTTTGTAAGCCACGGGTACAGTACTGTACATTGGAAATGCGATACCAGTCTGTTGGTAGGTTAAAGTCCTGTGCCTTGCATACTCTTGGCATGTCAAGGGGCTGGTAGTTGGCTCGCCTACCCACTCTACCAGGCTTATCTATTCAGGAGAGGGGAGGGGGCGGCTGGAAATTGGAGAAAATTGTGACACGGCTGGTAATGACTAGTGAACCGTCAAGTTACCAGCCATTCCTGACTAGGGAGGCATCGACTCCTCTGTGTTTTCAATGAGATGGTGGATGCTCCCAACGCCCCCATTACCCCCAACCAATCCTGTGAGGCTTTTGATGGTACATTCTCCAAATTTAAGAAACTGGTTAGTTCCAATGGACTTTTGGTTCCATTCTGTCTTCGAAAAGGCAGAATAAAGAAATTATTGGTGGTAGTAAATTCTGCCAAAGTGGAAAAGCATCAACGACGTTAAACGACGCATTTGTTACTTTTCGCGGCTAACTGTACCTCACCATTATGCGCCAAGGTTTTTGATAACCAGAACTGCATTAGATTTAATTCACTCATCCTCCGTGAAACAGTAGGAAAGGGAAATCTGTTTCCCAAAGCCTGCCAATGGTCTAGAAAGAAAGAGCGAGTGGAAGTGGCATTCAGATAGCATCTGCAATGCTGTGTCATCTTTCTGAGGGGGATCAGAAGGCGAAATGGGATGTATTTGAATGAAAAGTGATAGGTGTTTAGTAGTTCCTTCTTCATTTTTTTTCCATTTTAAACGTGATGGATATGCCTACTCAGTATTGGGATACTTAGGTCCTCCAGGCGCATTACCTTGTCAGCAGTTAGGTCGGAGGAGACAAAATCACATAAAGTACATTCTAGTGTGTCGGGTGAGGATGGGAGTGAGAATGCAGGTGTTAGCCTTCACCGATCAACACAATTGGAAGGGAATAAATAATGGACTATAAACTGTCGTGTGCTCCTATAAATATTTACCGCGGTCATGACAAAAACAATCGCCCCTACAGTGGATTAGTTGTGAGGCCTTTGATACTTGATCGGCCAGGGATCTGGAGCGGATACACGGGTAGGGCACATGATATGATTTGGTGAGATTAGAAATGGTTTTTTTTTTCAGTCTCTTTCTCTCTCTCTGTCTCCCTCTCCCCTCTCCCGCTACCTCTCTCTCTGGCTGTCTGGCTCTCTCCTCACTCATTCATTCTGGAATTCTTCACTTGAGGAGGCAGTTGACAGTACTCGTGTATGCTGTAAATTCAAACACATGACTGCCACAGCGATTGCTACATAAAAATGTGAAGCAAAAAATGGTTTTCTTTTTCATCTCTTTCGTCTTTCTACCCTCTCATATGCTTCTGTCGTGGTACTTGTTAGTAATGATAACATGCGGCATCAAGGCAGGAGGTCCCTAGGGAAGGCTTCAGAGGCTTCGGATAAGAGGTAAGAGTTGATTGTTAGGTTGACATCCAACCCACCATCAAAACTTGACATCTATGAGTGGAGAGGAGGGTGAGTAGCATCATTTACACAACCAAAACCTTAGTAGGGGTTAGTTGAAGTACATACAAAATCTGTGTCTTCTGACAGAACAAAAGAGAGCATTATAATCTTAGGCCTGTACTCTTAAAATCAGCAGGTCTGAAATATAAACACAGTTTCTTAATTATATACTCTTCTTTTACTCTTTTATTAGAGAGAAGAGTAGCCTAAATCACAAGTCAAGCAAGAAAGAAAGTAAAAAACGATTGTTTGAGGCAGTCATCGAGAGCTCACATTTCTTGTCGTACTACCTAAAATCAAACAACTAATTACTCGTTTTGTGGCGGTCTTTTTATAAACTACTAATTAGTACTTTGATACAATCAGGGAATGTAAAAGGACGTTTCATTAGTGGGTTGGGGAGTCAGCTAAATCTGATTCCATGGAGCTCCTCTTGTGTACCACTAGGGTGGCAAAGTGGCCATTGCATAGACATCTCCTCCTCCTCCCCCTGTGGGTGGGTGCGCTGGGAAGTGATTCTCATCACACAGTACTGGAAAATTGGTGGGGTAAAGCGGTTTACTACGTGGAATGCGATGACCACCGTGAGCATAGAGTACACTGGTTTGAAAAAACCTCAACTGCATAGTTCCTGAACCCTTCTCCTCCCACCTACTAGGGGTTTGACCGATTCGCAGGGCTTTAAGTAGGCTTGGAAGAAGCCTTGAACCAAAAAAGGACTGCAAAACTTAGAAGTAAGAGGAAGCTGGAGGTGTTCCAATTTAACTTTTGAAGGTGATTTAATCGATAATGTGTACGTCTCCAATCCTCTATTACCCTGCCGGAAATGACCTCCACCGCTCCTATTGGTTGAACCAAAGGCCTGTTGAGGGCATCCATAACTGCAGTTTTGAGGTGGGCTATCACCTATCTCGCTAATGCAAGATCATTATGAGTGAAAGGCACACACACACAGTGAGTGAGTTTATTAGGACACCGAAGAAGGGAATAATTAGCCTTTTAGATATGTTCCCAGCATTGCCTACGGCTGTTGTCCACACATGCACACATATGACCATAAAGAAGTGAGGATTTTTTCGCTCTACTTATGTAACTAAGGCGGCTCGAAATGATATGTACATGCATATGGATAAACCCATTCATGCATACATCTATGCATGGATGCAGAGATGGGATTTACTTATCGCACAGCTGTTGCCATGTCCTGGCGCACGATACGACCCAACCATTATGAAGGGTGCTTTAAGAGAGCTGGGCTTTTGTAATAAACTGAAAGAGCAATCTAATAACTATCTATTATTTCTGCATTCTTTCTTCAGTTAGCTGCCCATTATTCTTCATTGTGGGCTGTAAAACAATTGAAGGCAGTAAAACACTAGTGAGGCATTTCCCCCCCCCCAGATCCATAAGTGAACTTACACCTCAGATACTACTGAATTAAATGGTGTTAATGGGGAGGGGGAGAGTAAACTGTCGCTGTTTTTAGGGGGATTCGAGCGAGTGAGAGAGAGAGAGA
Source organism: Taenia multiceps (assembly GCA_001923025.3). NCBI lineage: Eukaryota > Metazoa > Platyhelminthes > Cestoda > Cyclophyllidea > Taeniidae > Taenia > Taenia multiceps. The sequence goes on along the minus strand of CM010311.1, from coordinate 72,444,568 downwards.
GAGAGAGAGAGAGAGAGAGATAGTCATCTTTGCGCCTCTTGGAAGTGATTAGATGTTTACAAGGTCTAAATTTAACTCTTGTCGGATGAAGTAATTGTGTCAGATTAGAGGTAGTACCTCATGCAAGCACTCATATTTCTTATTCTCAATTAACCTTTAAATGATAAGTGTATAATAGGCTCTTGCCTTTGCAGTAAAGCATGCACAATACATCTGTAATTACCTTCAAAGTTGATTCCTCTTTCTTTTAATCCCATAAAAGCATGTAATACCGTATCTAGTGGGCATTTGTTTATCTTACATACACATCACTTTGACTTATAAGGATATTAGCATAAATAAACAAAAATAGCTGATTGAATGGGACAGATTACCTTCGTAATAGCAGAATGTTACTCGTAAATAAAGTCTGCTTTAGGCAACTCAGGGAAAACTCCAAGCCTATCACTGAAGTGTCTTTCTTGAGACTCTCAGGCAGCACAGGTAACCCCCCAACGCCCTTGGTGTCAGTCACACCACCACAGAGCAGCACTGTGCAACATTAAGCATCCTATTATAAGCCAAAAATAGTCTTTTTATGAATTTCCATACTGATCTCTGTGTACATAAATAATTAAGGCAACTTGAGACGAATGCAATATGATCATTTTATGCAGCCATTCCCAATGGTAGGTAGTATAACCATCTGTGCCTTTGTAATAAGGCATTACAAGTAGATAAAACAATGAAGAAATTGCTCGAGCTTTTGTCTTTTTTTCACGGACAAAAGCATTTTACATTGGGTTGTTTAAAAATTGAAAAAAAATTGCACAAAGTGGCACGATGGTGTAGTTGAACTGAGACTCAGGGAATGCCGAAGGAACAATTGAACTGGAGGGTAGGTGGGCATCACCTCTTTCCAGGTAGGCATAAATGTTTTGGCGGATTTACTCCGTCGAGTTCTTTACTCCTCTGTCGAATGTGAAAAAAACTGCGTATCTTAGTTAATTTTTTAAGGGTAAGATATCTCCTGACTCTTTTGGAGTACAGGTATATTCACTTGTTTGTTCTTACCAGATGCGACAAAAACGACGATGAGGATGCAATGTGAAACAATAAGATCGCAAATACTATTGATAATGGAGGATCGGGGAGGTAATTTTGAATGCTGACACCCTGCCGAAGCGCATTATGAATAGCCTCAGTGTGAGCTTTTGGCTCTACAGTAATTATTTATAGCCTCACATACATACATACACATACGCATGCACAGAGACACACAGAGAGAGAGAGAAGTTTATTTTTGTCAGTGCTACAACTAAAGGGTGAAAGGGCTCAACTTTTCACTCCATTTTCACAGCAATAAAGCAGGCAAAGACAAAATTTTAGGCATTCGTTCAGGCATGTTAAAGTCCGCCCCCCGACAAGGACCGCCGCGCGGTGCTGCCAATCGTGCCATTAGGCAGTAGTAATAGTATTGATAGTAGTGGAAGTGACAAGCGAAAGATCCGACAGTGTCATTTGCATAGCATTGTGACAATGTACCATTTATCGCCTTGTCGTTTGATTACAAAGGAAAAGGAGGAGAAAAAGGAGGAAGGGAAACCATTCAAACTGGGACGTCTAGCTGAAATGGAAGAAGAAAGTTGTAAAACATTCCCTTTCTTCAGTAGCCCATTCCCCTATAGCGAAAAAAGATTTAAAAATTATTTTTTTTTAACAGTGAAAGCTTTAAAGCACACGAAACCTGTATGCCTTCCAAATGTAAGGATCAGTGCGATGACCCTCCCGCTCTAGCTAATCATGCGCTCCATTACATATTCAAGCAGGCGATTGTATTGCGAAAATTGAGTCAACCTAGGTAATTTAAAGCTTTTCTATAAAAATTTTCAAATTTTGATCACAGGCGTAGATACTGCTTATACGAAGAAGACGCTACTTATAATACCTGATAGCACTTATGCCTGTAATTTCTTGAGAAATGGGTTCTTCACATGTTGCCAAGTAAAAAGGAGAGGATTCAAATCGTTCGGTTTCAAGTTTAGAGTGAACTAGGCCTGATTCTTTGATGCCTTCGTGAAGTTGACCAACTTGGAAGCATCATAAATGTCACTTTGTTTCGCCTTTCGGCCACTATCTCAACAGCTCGGGAATCTGTTGCCAATCGAATAGCTATAAAGCCATTATAATTAGACAGCCTTTGAAACGCATTTACGATATACATATATAATGTCTTAAGAGAGGGAGGCTATTAGGTTGTAGTGACGCAATACGGCAACAATATTCCACTCAAGGCTCTTCCTGTTTAGCCTTAAAAAAGTAACTCAAAATCCTTCCTCCTTCAAATGATTTAACGTAAGAGAAGGAAGGAAATACATGTCGTAATCCAAGTTTAGAAGGGAGAGGAATGACTAATCGAGTTGACTTTCTTATGACTTGTTTTGTAAGAAAAAAAAGGAGAAAAAGAAGCCATAGAGCCGTCAATCAAAGTACTATGCCTTTGTGGATTATTAAAGTGTATTTTCCGACTTTTTTCTTTTCAAAATCAATTTAAAGCACCTCAGCATCACATGAATCGGGAGGGAGGCCAGGAGGGGTGAAGGTGGGGCTCTCACAATTATGCCGGCTGTAAGCATCTATCCATCTCATGCTTTACTCTGCCTAAATGTCTTATTGCTCTGCTATGCTGTAATATTCTGCTCATTCTCTTAATTGCAACATTTAAAGTGTTGCAATCATTGAGCTTTTGGAGTGGAAAACAAAAATCAACCCCTGAGTTATTACCTTAATTACTCCATTTCAACATTTAATGCTGTAGAGGTTCTATGTTGCCTAATCACTCGTATGTAGACGTAGATGTGTTGGATAGAAGAGCCAATTCTCCCTTCCATAACAGGTGAACGTAGCGTTGACCGCTATCGAGAGGAAGGAGAGGCAAAGATTTGAAGCCAAAAAGAAAAACCCAGCTTGTTGCAAAATTGAATTAAATTCCTGCTCTTTGGCTATTTGAGCGCCTTTTGAGAGGCCACAGAGTAGTACCTTGCCAAGTTGCTATGGCTTTTGCGCCGTATGCATCATTACCACCGTTTGGCATCCAATTTTTGCATTAAGTGGCTATCCACAAGTCCTACCCACTGTCTCATGTTAATTAACTAGCCAAATAAATTACAGAGATAGAGAGAGCAAAAAAAAAGTCCATGAACTCACACTTCTCTTTTTTTTCGCCTTAGATTGTGCTTCACGGACCACGGCGACACCAGTGAAAGTCACAACTCCACGGAACTCAGCTGATTGTGTAGACGTCCAAAAATGGACTACCTACCTGTCTACCTACCCGCCTACTCACCCATTCACCCACCCAGAGACAGGACTTTTGACATGTTGACACCAACATACCCTCGAGTGGTGAATGCATTTAAATACATACTGGATGAGTCACACCTTAATGATATGCTTTACTCCGTGTGTGTATATTAGTGTGTGTGTGTGTGTGTGTGTGACTAAGCTCCAATTTTGGGGTTTCATTACTTCACGGTCTCTTTTGGATAAAGGATACAGTAAGATGGAGTTTGTCTAACAGAGCCAAAATATGAAGGTGGGGAATAAGCGCCACACGTTACATTGCTCCAGTGAATGGTAAGATGGACGGTTGAATGATGTGGAAGTGATTTTGTTTAATCTAATCTGCTTTTCAGGTAGACCACAGTGGCCTTGAAATAGCGTGCCTACATAGTATACATACATACACACACATACACGCATACACGTACGACCACATACAATCCTTTATGTACATATGTATGTGGGTATGAATGTGTGTGTGCGTGTGTGTATGTGACCATACGTGATTACATGCATGCACAGGTACACACACGCACACGCACACACGCATACACATACATGGATACATACATACATTATACATGAATACATAAAGACGTACATACATTTATATGCGCACATAACATGCACATACGCACACATACACACACACACACACACACACACACAAACAAACACATATTGCGGAATGGGGTGTAGTAGAAAACTTGCTGATAATGCGATCATAGTGGACGTGGATTTTCAACAAATTATACCACATAAGCATTTTTAAATAAATATATAAAAGAAATTGTGTTAAATTAGCCCAATGGGTGAATTCGACCCTCCTTTCCATCACTTAGTAATCACTGAAACTGATTTATTTCTTCAATGAGATCAATCTTTTGTTGTTGTGATTTATTGCTTACTAAGGGAGGCTTTTTGATTAGAAGATTACCAATTTAACCTTTATCAGAGCACTAAACCTGCCTTAGCATTGAGTATACCCCAAGTACACCTCACTTCACCTCCTATCACTCATAAGGAGGACAATTTTGTGAAGGACATGTGATCACCGGCCAGAGGACCTACCAACTTTCCTGACCAATCTCTTCCTACCACACATCTAGCCACACAAAGAAGCGAGTGGTAAGGCTATTGCCCTCAAGAGGTGGGAACAGTAGACGAGTTGTAGGGGTGGAGCCATTAGTCTAATCCAATGTGTCTACAGATTGACACCTTGAAGGTGTATTTTCGTAGGATGGTGAAATATGTGAAGAGGTAAGTGTGTCTGATTTTGTAATTTAATCCACCCAATTCCCCAATCATTCTCGTCTCCTTGTGAATTTACTGCTTTAAAAGCCTTTCTAAAAAATAGGTGATCTTGCCGACAACGAAGTAATACTACTGAAGAAATACTACTGAATTGTTTGCAGGATACCCATTTTTTTCGTCTAGGGAAGAGGTGCCTGCATCAGGAAGACATCCAAAATACTTTTTGTTAATAATTAAACACATTAGCAGGAAAAGTTTTGAGAGAAACTTATGGCGCTCTGCCATCTCTCCGTCCCATGCCCATAGCCCGTTGCGAAGCCTACCCATCGGAATGATAAAAGACTATTTCAAGTACTTTCTTTGAATCTGAAGGTTGTGGTAAAGTCTAAGTGGAACAAAATCTACTCGAAAGGAAGAATTTTCTTTAAGGGAGTAGAAAAGGAACAAGTCCGCCAGCCTAAAACCATCAGAGGTGAATCCAAGTATGGGGAGAAGGACTACTCGGAGGAGGAAATAAGTTTTTTTTAATCTCTCTTTCTTTTCTCAAACCTTTGCAATAAAACGGAACTAACAGGGCTGCGGGTATGTTTGAACTCCACAACTTTATTGCCACCGCAATCACCTAGGCCTTTTCGGCCACGTATGATGAGCGTAATCACGTGCGGTCAAAGTTCACTCACTTTAGTCATCGTGTCTACGACTTAATGAGGCCACATTGGTAAGAGTATTTTATTATTACTACTGCTTCCCCAACGACTGGTTGGTCTTGCAGTAGATACATGACCAAACTGTTAAGCCACCTTAAAATTCTTCTCATTTCGGCCAAGTTATTTCAGCAGCGGTGGTGGAGGCGGAGGAGGAGGAGGAGGAAGAAGAAGTGCCTAGACGAAGCAAAGCCTCTGTAAAATTCACCGCCTCACCGAATGCTTTTAAAGCGGTGTGCTTACTTCGAGATTTTTAAAAATTGCATGATATATACCATCACATGATGTTTGCAGCCTTGCCAAAAACAAATTTTTGATTATTGTAAGGACTTTACTTTATCTACACATAATTGTTCAAGCATGCACTTCTCGTGAAAAACACTCCCAACTCCACCAATAAATACACATCCAAAACTTTAAAACTAACCAGTGATTATGCAAGCTATCCTATATCTTAATTCTACCTCAACTTTTTAACCGATTGACCTTAAATTTTGATGCAGAAAAATTCATGTTCATATGGTTTTTTTCCTCTCCCACTTCTTTACTACTACGATCACATGAGATGCCATAAAACCTCATGATTAGTGTGCATGTGCATGAGTGTGGGAGAATAATACATGAAAGCCTCACTCCAAAAATCCAGACCAAATAGGTTGTGTAGTTTCGGGAGGCGACATTAATGCCGAAAATTTCATCTAGCGCCCGCCTCGTCACAGTCTCTGTTTATGAATCTGTCTCATTACATTAGAGAGAGAGAGAGAGAGGTAAGGAAGGGGACGTACGCGTTACGAGACATAAACTGAGGAATTCAGAAACATAAATAATTAGCATTATAACTATACCCTGTGACCTTGAGGGCGTCCAATGGGCTAAAATGGTGTCCGCAATTAAGTCCAACACGGGTTATAAATGTTACGTTTTATGTGGTGGTGGTGGTGGTAGTGAGGGGGGGCCAAAGAATAACTGTATTTGCAATGCGAGGCGCACCTCTGAACTCCTTCGGGTAATAAAGCCACATAAAAGAACAACTACATCAGGATAACATTTCAAACAACTGTTACACGCACATAATGCATGCATGTATGTATGTATGCATGTATGTATGTATGTATGTATGTATGTATGTATGTATGTATGTATGTATGTATGTATGTATGTATGTATGTATGTATGTATGTATGTATGTATGTATGTATGTACGTACGTACATACGTACTGCCCCTTATTCCTCATTTCCCTGGAAGACTGATGCCTTAATTGCAATTTGAATGTCGCTGTTCAGGCTTTTTGGGTCAAGAACCATTCTCATATTTCGCATTATAAGACAAAATTACAGCAAAATATTTGAATGTTCATACTACTGAATAAGTATGAGCGACCCATCGGTTTATTTTCACTCAAAAATAAAGGGTAACAAGATGAGAAGAACGTGCTTCTTTGGATGCAGTTATAAAGTGGGTACATTAAACAAGGATTATTAAGGTCAAATCCAAAAAAGTCATGGCGAATCGTGATGGATTTGATTAAATGAAGGTCATAAATTTTGTTAGGTTTTGCTTGCTTTCGTAGTGTCTCATCACTTCATAGTTCCATCAGAATATGTCATCTTGGGTTGACCCAAAAAAGCATTTGTAATTGGATCCCTCAGTGTTACAAAATGTTCAATTTTGTTATAAAAATAAATGGACACTTTTATAGCTGAAAATACCCCTCCTGGTGACTATAAATAAGCAAGCCGACAGAAGTGACAATAGGATTTATTTTAGTCAGAGCCGCATGTTATTATTCTTTCCAAACCATAAACATATATCCCCTTTTTTAACAAAAGTGGACCGACTATTGATACCGAAAGCGTACCCATGGCACAAGGCGCTCGGTTTTCGTAAACTGATGCGTAGATAGATGGAGCGATGGGTAGGTAGATGAATTATGCGATAGGGGGAAGGATGAGGAGGGAGATAGATGGCTAGCCTAATAAGCATATTGATGACAAGATGGAGAGGTAGGCTGATGTAGAGATAAGTAGGTGAATGAAGGCCAAGGTGAACAAGAGATAAGAAGGGCGACAAAATGAACTGAAGCAAAACTGGAGGCGTATTTAGTGGCTCTTTAGACGGCAGAATAAATGAGACGCTATTTTGTAATTTAACTGGAGTGGAAAATTGAGTGAGAGAGGACTTAATAGGATAGAGAAAGGAAGTCATTTGTACTTTCTATAAGCTTACTCAAAATTTGATTTAAAATATCCTTCTCGCATTTCCACTTCACTGAATCTCATTTGTACAAGAAAGTTACTACTACTGCAAAAGACCACTATGTAATTACTTTACTGCTCATTTGTCAGATCTGAAATTAGAGACTGTGGCAAACAGTAATGCTTACAAAATTCCTCATCAACAGCCGCCCTAATTCAGATTTGAGACGGTGGCTGAATATGACATCGCCAAATGGGAGAGATGGCTAATTTCTGTCGAGGGAAAAATGGAGCTGAACCTCCACCGATCCCGAATTTGACGTGTTTGAGTGACAGCACTTTTATCACCATTTGAATAGCCATGTTACTAATCTCTCGATTTTTGTGGCTTTTGAGTTCTTCTGCAAGAGCTGTCGGGCTGGCAACCGAATGTCATGACTGCGTAGCTGAGGTTGAGGACTGTCATTAATGTTCATTTAACTTTTCTAGTTGTAGTTTTATTGCTGACTATAGTTTCTTTTATTTCTCATAAGGCCGAAAGATACGCACATCCTGTAAATCTCACATTAGTCTGTGCAGATGTTTCACTCGGTATTACCCGACCTCGTATACTTCACGCGGAATTGGATATTAAACACTCCAACATTAATCTGTGCTACCTTTGTGGCGCCACATTTTTGCGTATGCTTCTTTTTTGTTCCCCTCCTACTCTTTCTCCTCCTCCTCCCCCCTCCCGTGTTTAAAGAGGCAGCTCGGAATACGCATTTCCGTCATACAGTGGAGCACTTAACATTTACCTATACACACCTTGGGGAGGTGGGGGCGGTGGGGCGAATACAACCACTAGCACACATTTTATTGCCAAAAATTACAAACTACAGCAATTAAAAGTCCTGCCATTTTATAATGAAGCTATAAATTTAAACTTCACTGCTATTTTTGCCGCCTCTTCTGGAAGAAAGGGTGCTATAAAAATTGCTTTTACGACCCTTTGGTTAATGCAAGGAAGGCGGGACCACCAAATATCCTCCAATACCAACGGGTAGTAGTTACGGCAGATGTTGTAGTAGTGGTAGATGGAGGAGCAGGAACAGGGGGCAACGTTGCCAGAGCTAAAATGAAGGTACACAATGGGACCCAATGAGTTTGTAATTTCATTATCCTTCTAATTGCATCATTTCGGTGTATGTGCAACACAGCCCGAAATTTAGCTTGATAGTAAGCTGACCCAATTACCAAAATCTTCTCGCACATACCTACATACATATGTACGTCCATACATGTGTCTTTAATGTGGGAAGTGAGAGGTTGTAAACTTTTCCACCCTAAATACACAACCCCTATTTATTTACACGTGCATTTGTCCGTAAAATGCAGCGAACTGTATATATATATATATCTATGTGTGTGTGTGTATGTCCTGTGAATAAATTCTTGGCAAAAGTCAGTAAAGACATTAACCTATTCGAGGTGTGTGTGTGTGTGTGAAGGCATTAAAATTTATTCCAAATACCGTTTTACAAATATCATTATGTCGACAGAATGTAAAGTACCCCATAAAATTCACCTCTCTCTTTGTTCTTCTTCCGCCTCCTTTTTTTAACATAAAGAAGAATGGTAAAAGTTCGTTGCATGGACAAAAGAAAAGCAATTTCTTATCATTCCACAACTTTAAATTGCTTTAGGAGATGCTTGAAGAAGAAGTCGACCCCTGTATGGCGCGTGCATAGACCAAGTGGGAGACGGTTAATGATCCTTGTCGAATGATAACGGGGAAGGTATCGGTGGTTACACGTGTATAACAGCGTCAAGAATGTTAGAGTGGATGACTAAGTAATACCTCGTAGAGGTGCAGCGGATGATATATTACAACTCCCCATCGGTCTCGAGTAGTCCTCTCGACACGTTTCCAGTAGTGGTCGGATGGAGTGACAACAACATGCATGGCATCACGGCCAAGAAAGGCTCTTGAAATTCGTCTTCACCTCATCTACCAGTTAGTGGAAGGGTACTCCAGCCGTGATGTCATGCGTGTTAAGCCTTTGGCTAAAATAAAACGCCATTCTTAGGTCAGTTGTCCATCACTCTTTATTGACGCTTCGCCATTAATCACTGCACCAATGTTCGCATCAAGTCAGATTGTCTTTCAGATAAGTGGCGGTGGGGTGGCGACGGTGTAAATTTACCTGCTTACAGAGCAAAATAAAAAGAGAATTGTATTTTTATGGTTTATTTGGCAAGAAGGAGCATGTATTAATGCATTTGGTGGGTTGAGAGAGAGCGAGTGAAATTGGGACGACATTGTAAACACTACACCATGGGCATTGGATATAGTTTTCGCATAAACAAATCATTCAGGAGGATAGGAAAACACTTAGACACGTAAATTATGCAAAAAAGATGAAAGGTACAGGATGTGTGTTCCTCTTTTTGCGTCGAGGTAGGCCATTGAAATCCAAGAGGTCAAACATTTTTAACATCCCACGCTGATTAACATTTAAGTAGCATAGGAGGAGGAATAGGGACTCCGATTATAGTAAAAAAATAATGAATTTTAAGCCTAACTGGCAGTAATTTAAAGGATGAAAATGAATGATAATTAATAATTTGTAATAAATTGGGATGATAGACAGATGTTTAATGCTCGTCACATGGAAAATGGAAAGTAGTTAGAAGAGGCAATAAAAGGTGGTATTGGCAACCTTTGCAGGACGAATTAGTTTTTAACTCTCTAAATGCAGAAAATACCAAATGCAATGCAAACCTGTCTTTAGAATTTCATGCATAAATAATTAGCAGTTATGTGAACACGCAGTGCCCCCTTGGTAAGGCACAGTGATGGAGTGAGTATTAACACCTACCGAATAGCTCAATTCAGTGCCTTTTCTAAAAGAATATGGAGAGAAAGAAGTTAAAGCAGAGGAAGGAGAGTGAGAGAGAGGCCTTTATGTGATGTAAGGCTTTTAAAAGTAATCAGGATTTGTCGGTGTTCACTCGATCGCGAGGTTGCTGTAACCTGCCAGCTCTCTACCTACAATTTCTCTTTAAGCCAACATATATTTCATGTGTACACTTTCAGCCTCTAGTACTCCTTAAACTAAGAATCTAGTTTTCTTATCAAAGTAATTAGAATAAAAATCGTTATGTTAATGTCTAGTTTTCACAAAAAAAGGATTTCAAAGAAGACGGTTCCATACTAGCAGTAGTAGTAGTAGTAGACTGCTTCCATTAATCATTGTTCTCCTTCCGCCATGACAAAGTGTTTGCGTGTCCAGCATAACTCAACACTTTCCTACAATCGGTTATTTTAAACCAATCAATTTGGAGGCGGCAAATTTTACAGCCTCTCATCGTGACCCCTGTAAAAATGCCCCACTTTCATCCAGTACAGCATCACTACAATGCGTACTTTTGTTGTTCAAACAAAATCTCCACAACTTTATAAATCAGGTGACCGGAAGAAAAAATTGATGTAGCTCTCGAGTACAGCACAACTCATTGGCTTGTCATAACCTGTGGCGACTTGTTTGTATGTGCTGTTTGGTGATTTTATGCATCATTCGAGCTCCACCACCTTGAAGGAAGGGGATTGGTAGACTGACTATTTTGAATAGTTCTTCCACCTTCACCTGGTTTTGGAGTTATAAGCATCGGTGAATAGTCATTTGAGTCAATTTACTGACTGAGACAGCAAAGACTAATGTATGCACAGAGCATAAAGAGTGATAGTCATCTTTTATTTACACTACACCCTGCAAAGCAGGTACCACATGGTGTGTGTGTGTGTGCATGCAAATGGTCACTTGTAATTTGCTATATGCATACCCATGTACACACTAGGCGCACACATTCTTTACATGCAAACAGAGCCTAGTTAGGTATAGGCAGCAAAATATAAACAAATTTACGAGCCAACTACACATACACACACACAAACACAAAGTGAGAGGTTTGAAATTTAGTTTACATGTCAAGAGAGCGGGTAATAAATACTATCGAATGCGAGAGAGCGAGTGAGAGAGGAGGAATATTAGAATGTTTATGTATTGTATTTGCACGCGCGCGCGCGCGCACTCTCTCTCTCGCTCTACCCCTCTGCTTGATTAATCTTCGAAAGCTATTAGCTCTGTTATTCCCCCAAGGCACTATACGTAGTGGGGAGAAGAGAATGAAGAGGGTTAAGGCGATAGTGGTTCACTTCTATTGTGTGTATGTGTGTATGTGTATGTGTGCGTAGGGGTAACAAATGGTCTACATAAGTGTATGCATCACGTACGTGACTGTTCCGCTCTTATCACCCTCCAAACGCACACACACATGTATATATATCCCCTTTTTTCTGGCAGCAAAGAGAAGGGTATTGGCCGCAGGCTAATACATCAATGTAGTACGAAATAAATCTGCATTCCACCCACCTGCCTGCCCCCCCTCTCCACCGAGGACAACGTCAACAAGGCTAGAGGCAATTAAAGAAAGCCGTGACATCCTCAAACCCTCAATAAAGTAACTAGACATACTCCTACAACTTGCTAATTAAAGAAATACACTTTCTTCCCCAAAGGAAGTGGAAGCTTTAGTCTCTCAAAGCACACTGTCAAACTCCAGCCACCCCCGCTTCCGTATCATGGCAACCCTTGGGTTGTCTGTGTCCTATGCGGGCGATCGTCGTTAAAGTGCATATTCACTTCATGGATGCATTTTACAGCAGGAAATTTCAGTTTACATCTGGCCGAATCCTATCAGGTGGATAGATACAGAGAGATGAATATTATGTAGCTCATGTAAATAAAGTGAAGTTTACTGTAGTTTACGTGGCAAAGCATGCCATATGATATGCATTTGTCTAGCGCCTCACCTTCTACCATGACCTCCACCACCTTCCATCTTGATGTCGGTATGAATATACACCTTTATCTTTTCACTCACTATTGTCTTGGCAATTCTTATTGAAGTGATGGTCTCCCTTAACACTAACCTTTTAACCTGTATATACATACCTTCTATGTTAACAGCCAATTCTTCAGAACCATCGCTATTAATTATTACTTAGGGGGTAGAGAATAACAGACCCTCTTATATCTCGCCTGACTTGATGCAGCATCTCTCTTGGAGTGAATTACTACTCAAATGACCATACGGGTCAAATTACTTATTTCAGGCAGATATGTGATCCTGGGTGTCGTGTTTTGCTATTGCATCCCTCCTCTCATCTCATTTCACCTCCAACTGCCTCTATTGGCCAAACAGTAAACGACCAATTTCCATTTTGTACGGTCAGTAGAATCAACAAAACGGGGGATGAGAGTAATAGAGGAAGTCAACTGAGAGGAAGGTTGAAGGGAGTACAGTGGGGAGTATCCTACCGCTTTCCCCAATCCCTACGGGTTGATGAGTTAAGTATTTATGCAATTACTTATTATTAATCTCAACCAACCAATAGAAGAGTCGTCTATTGACAACATAGGACTAAACCCTGTCTCAAGAATGTAAGAAGTGTAAAGTCCTCCTTTTCTACTTCTGCCTTTGCATCCTTCGAACGAGAAGACCATTCATTTAATAGCATGTGCTTACATCGATTCGAAGTTTACTTTCTCCTTAGAGGCCAATGGCGTGCGCACAGCCATGGGGTTCGTACTTTTCCATCACTTCTCGCCTAAATATTGCCTCATCATGTCTTTTCGACAGCAGTCAGTAGGATTACTTCTACACGCCTACAATAGGATCCTCTATCCATGTTGCCTCCTCACTCAATCTTCTGGCCCATTTTTTCGCTCACTGTTGAAGTTAAACTTTTTGTGACACTTTTGACCATAAATCAAATGGTGCATTGGCCTGGTACCTGTTACCCTCTATTTGGGGGGACCTAGGTCCAAGAAGACGAGAAACATTTCTACAACGGATGGGTAAGTATATGATGACTGAACGATAGTGTCACGAATACTACACCACATGTTAATAATTGGCCCAATCTCACCTACAGAGGAGATTGAGAACAGCACCGGCATCTTCTTCGTGTAAAAAAGGCAATGGAGAGAAACGTAACAAAGTAATCACGAAACTCTTTATCCAGAGCGAAGAAAAACCCAAAGACTACCTCTGCAATTTTGCATGGCAGCGCAAGACCATTACTGCTGCAATCCACCATACTAAATGAACTAGTTTAAGATCGCAGTGAATCACATCCAAAGGTGGAAAGGACCAATATCCTGGCACTAACCGAGTATGCGGTAGGCGCCAAGACCTGTCTGAGGTCATATAGATGAAGTAGATAGAGGGGCTAATCCCAATGACAGGCTTTCTAGCATTTACTTCACATCCACGTCGTAGTATACTAAAACGCTGTAGAAGCACATTACTCACAAAGCCCTCATTCATTATTCATTGAATGAGTGAGCTACTAACAACACTGTACTTGAAGGTACAGAAACTGAGGCTAGAGCTCTTGAATCCTCTTGAGAGAGCTTCAATCGCATTTTATTATTTCCGATGGCACGAAATCCCTTCTCCAGCTCTCCTGTCCCACCCCTACCCGTGCTTCTCCGTCTAGTCCGTCTGTCTGTCTCTCTGATTGGTGAGTTGACTCACTACAGAGTGCTTTGCCTCGCCTCCTCTAGTTGTTCATAGAAAAAAGCGAGGATATTTTACAAAATCTATGTTTCAGATGCTTCATACGATTAAAGCCTGCCTTTCGAAATAGTCGAGGGGGGAAGAAGGAAAACTTTAATGTCTCCTAGAGAAAACTAATGGCATTTTACGTGAATAGATAGGAATCAATGACTCACCTTACTCGAAGGTACCTACCTAATGGATGACTATTTTAGGTACCGTTATTAAAGCACTGCAGTATGCACGATAAGCCCGAGTTTTATGAGTTCTCTCTCTCTACAAATATGGGTGGGCATTTACAGCGTGGGGATTTGATTATCAACTCTTATTTTAGCTAATCACTAAACCAAATGCTTGAGATAACAGGGTCGCCTTTTGTTTGTTCATCTACCGCCATTCAGAGCAAATGAACTTTGTCTCCTCCACAGGCAAATACGTTGACGCACATTTGTCCTCTGTAAAGTGAATTGGAGGAAAACCAAGTAGTTCTTTCATCAACAGCCACATTATTTACCAATACTTTGATCCACTGGCACAAAAAAAATGAACAATAGTTATTTTTTGGTCTGAAAAGGATTGGTCGGATCACGCTACTTATGGCCATTTTAGTATTAAGTCCCTACCATACCGAAATTGATTCTATTTCACAATTGCACAATAAAATTCTCCATTTGGATTCAGCAGTAGTAATGTCATTTTACTTCCGTACTTGGCTCTGAAATCAGCGTTGATGACTTTCCTTCCAGTTAACTTTGAAAGAGGACATAAACTACCCCAGCTGAAACTAACTTGCTGTTGCGCACAATTACCCAACTAAGAGGCGACAGATTGGATTACTAATGACTGCAAACACGTTCTGCCTACTAAGAAGGTCAGAATATGGCCGCCCAAAACAGTCTCATTATCTATCCTGAGGAATGAAAAATAATTATAGCATGCAAGACTCTGTGCATACAAATACAACAAGACTGCATACGACCGACATTAAAGCATGACTCATGGCTACACATATTAATTAGAGAGTGGAAGTGGGGAGAGCGAGAGAGAGGGAGAGAGCGAGAGCTGGGCAAGTGCCTCTCAGCCTTCCGGCAGGAGCTACCAGCAGAGAGGGAGGAGGAGGAGAGCTAGTTTGTAGTGTGTGGCATTTAACCCTGCACTCGGAAGAGTTTATCACTGGGTGCTTTACGTTTAACTTGACAAGAAAAGCCTTGTCTATATATGCGTATAGGCTAAGCAATGTACATAAGCTGGCTGACTAAGCGTGGCTTTACCATTCTTCTATGCGTGTGTGTGTATGTATGTTTATATGCGTAAATTTCAATGACTCACACAGCAATAAACAAGCATCCATCTACGCTGCTAGAAGGAGCAAATGCTGTTACCTGTGATAAAATAGGATAGTCACCATTAATGATAAAAAGGAGGCTTCAACAAGTCGGTGAGCCCGAGTCCGAGTTCAAACTTTCCCATTCATTGTTGCATTGATCTCAATGAACTTTCTTAAGGGACTGGAAAAAAACTAAAGTAAAGTCGAATTTAGGATTACAAAATTAAATTTTTACAATTTTTTGCAGGTCTTTCCTCCCTGTTCCTTTATAGTTTGGAACTATTGTATTTACGGAACCTGAAAAAATCGCCCCATCACACACACACACACACATACACACGCACAGGAGCATGTAACTGCATTTCCTCTCCGCCATTTTCATTTTCCCCGATACAGTTTAAATGACCCTTGTTTGCAAGTCCAAAAGAATTGTTTAGCAGCTTTACTCTGAGGTGATGCCAAAGGCAACTGTAAGCAATTGAGTAAGGTAGGAGGGGAGAGACAAGTTGCCAGGCTGATGAATTATTGAACCTCCTTTCCCCCACTTGATTCGAATTTATGCGAGTTGGTAAAAGGTAAACCGCCTTGGTGTTGCGAAATATGGCCTATCATGAAATGTAAATGCCTGTCTGTCCTAAAGCAGGGCTGATTACCGATTAGGGGAGAAAGAGATTATTTTTTATAAGAGATGTGTTTACTCAGTTGAACAGACTGAAAGAAGGGAGATGAGGTAGCATACAAGCTGGTCGTTAAAATCACCCTAAAATTAAAATATTTTGTCTCTTAAAATACCCTTAACCATACAGGATTTTTGAGCTGTCTAACTTCTGTCTAAATAAAAGGTTGTGGAATGGTAAATAGATTGCACATTTTGAAGCTCAGAAGAACAGGACTGACGGAGATTTGGGCTTTACGATAACCCTCTTCTCCTTTCCCATTCCACGCATCCTTGATATTTCTGGAAAAGACCGAATTTTCCTCCAGGTGAAGTGTGTCCCCAGTCCACAACCACCTGTTGTGGGGATTAAGAAACGTGTGTCTTCAAAGCGTGGATAGTGAGCGAATTGTAAAAATACAAATTTACAGAACCGCAATGACCACATTATGCAATGCAAGTGAAGAGAAACGACAATTTGAAGGTCTTTCAAGTTTAGTGCCTGTCGTGTGTTAATCCAAGTCATGTGGCGTGCATTTGTCTAGCACCACACCCTCTACTACGACCTCCATCGATGTAAATGCATTCTCTCATCATTTTACCCGCAATTGCCCTGTCATCTCTGACTGAAGTGAGGGCTGTCCTTCACATCCACCACTCTGCTCACCTCCTAAAGCTACAGCCGCTCCTCCCAGAAGGATATATGAGGAAAAGTGGATCCATCTGTATCCCATCTGACCCGAATTTACACATCTCTTGGATTGTTTCACTGCCCCAGGGCACTACTCCAGTCAAGCTGCTTGTTTCAGGAAGGCCTTTAATCCTGGTTGTTGGGTTCTGCTACTGCACCTCCTCCATATTACGGCTCCTCCAACAGAACACTTTTGAAAAGGTAATAGTTTGAGGAAGACGACCAAGAAAATAGTCGAAGAGGATAAAGTGAGGAATATTCTACCGCTAAGGTAAAACTCATCTCTTCAGCAATTTATACTGCTTGCTGGGAGATAGTTGAGTAGGCCAACTCCGAAGACCGCTGGGAAGTCCCGTTCATCTGAGGAACATTTTGCTGTTGAGTATCCACTTGTGAACAGGGCCCTTGCCTTTGCGGAGATCCCTGACGAAATGACGGCTGCTGAAAAAAGCAGGGCCGTTGGTAGTAATCGTGACAGTAGGCACTAGCAGATGTGGTTAGTGAAACCTGTCCATATGTATTTCCTCCAGTTGGGAAGGGTAAAGAATTTGGCGACTGCCTATCGCAATGGCAAAAAGGCATCACAGTTGCTGGTTGAGGTTGGGGATGGTAGAAGGGCTGCTGTTTTCCGGGTGTTGGATACGATCTTGTGTTGTCGCATCTTGGTGCGTAAGGGTATTGAACATTGTAGTTACAACGGCCACTCATTTGAAAAGAATGTTCCCAATAATCTGGGGGTGAGCACCGAATGCGATTCATTTCAGATGGAAAACTATTATGATCCTTTCCAAATGGTGATTTAGCGAGGGGGTAAGGGAGCCGGGTACCATTTGGTGAGGCGTCAACGACAGCTGAGCTGCTGGGTACAGTGGCTTGAGAAGGCCACTGAGTGTTGGGATCAGAGGGCTGTGAGTGATACAGACCGAAGCCGCGCGGGGGACAGGAGACGGGCGAAGGACAAGGGAGATTGCTAGACGGAGGTGTCCTGGCAGCTCCAGTCACACAGCCTCCGTTAGAGAAGGACGGAGCGGAGATTGTCGAACTGGTCTCATCAGGAGAGAAGTGATCTCCACTGATGATTGGTACGTTCGCATCGAGGGAAGGATTGACGACGTAGACCGGTGATAGTGCAGGCAACGTTGCATATATCTCTTTAAGATTTCGCGACATTATTTCCATAGCATCATCGAGGTATTCATCGGACAAACACTCTCCCACCTCGCTATGTGCATCATCAAAGGAGAGGAAATTTGGGCTCTGGTTCAATGGGGTTGCTTTATGGGTACTCGCAATATGACGCTTTAAATCGGTCTTTTTATTTCCAACAAAGCTGCAACCAGGATGGGGACACTTGAGGTTCGATGAAGAACGATGATGATCATTGATGTGATTGTCGAGATATTTTTGCGAACGAAATGCCCTTTCGCAATCCGGAAAACTGCAACGATGCCCCTTACTAGGGTCATGAGTATCATTGTGGTGTGTCAATAATAGCTTAGTACGAAAAGTTTTCGAGCATTTAGAACAAACGTAAGGAGAAGAGGAACTGTTGGAGAACAACTGAGCATCATTTGAGTTATTTAGCTTCCCATCAACTTGGGAATCGGCTGGAAGCTTATTAATGGGTTCAGTTAAAAGGTCAGTTATTTTCGAATAGGAACCGACTGCAAGGGCACAGAAAGGCACGGTACTCCCATGAACCCGGCCTTCACGTAGATTACACGGCTTGGCGCCGCAAGACGAAGTTCGTTCTTGATTTTCTCGCTTTTTAAGAGGCGTCGCTTTGGCTGAGTCGGGCGGAGCGACGGGCACATTGTATGCAAGACCTTTTACGAGATACTTCTCGATTTGCCTGCCTTTGTACAGGAAGCAGGGCCGAAGCTGGACAACCAGAATTAGGGATACAACTCATCCACGGTAAGGATAAATGATTAATTATGAAATATTTATGAGGTAATGATGTTTCAAAGTAATTTTGGTCAGTAGCGTTTTTCACCTTGAAAGAGGCTAAAATTAAATGCTTATTTTGAGCCGAAGAACAGACAGTCAACTAGGGGGCATAGGCACAGGTAGTTGGGACGCATCGTATAGAAGGTAGAAAATAGCTCTTGTGGCTTCAAAAATGGTATATATGCCTTTCAATCTCTAGTAGTTTACTCATAAATGGTCTTTTCAGATACTTGGAACAGCTTGATAAGAAACGTGTACTGGAGATATGGATTCAACAACTGAAACCGTCTTTAGAAGCTGGGTTTGGGAAGAAGGTAGGAAAATGAAGGCATTTAATTAGACGTATGAATCATCATTAAGCTAAGCATTTAAAGTGATACTGCAATACTATTTTAGGGGACGAAAGTGGAGGAGGGAAGGAGGGATTTTTGGAGTTGAACGTATTTGTCCATTAACCATGGCGTTTAAGGGCCAATTCGTACTAAACCAATATCAACTTTCGACTGTAGAATAAAAAAATGATTAATGATAATGTAGACAGGTATGGTCTCGCCAACAGAGGATTGTTTACCCCTAGGACCTGATTTATATGTCCAGCAGGCTTGTTTCACCAAACACGGGTATCACTTATTTATCTCCCCATTTCGCGCCTATTTTGGAGTTTTGATACAGAATCTGTTATTTACCCTCATATTTCAACCAAAGTTTTCTCTTTTCAAACTTACTTCTAACCCTACTGTTTAGCAGTTTTGAAAAGCTATGGCCTGACAACTATCCACACAAGTTCACCCTTCCTCCTCATGTACGCATTGCAACTACTCGGGTTAGAAGTACATCAAACTCCACCCCATGTTTCCAAGCCTCGCAAATCATGTGACTTTTACATGCAGAAGGTCAGTTTACTTTGAAGGTCAGCGCTTTGATGTGGTTGGCGAAGCAAAACAGATCGTTCTAGCATACTTTGGTCATAGTAACACATATTTCCATGTTGTGAATGTTCGAGGTATTTAACCTCTGCCGAAGTAAATAAAGAAACAACTGAAGGGAGTATTCCCTTCCTTGAACAAGGTACAAGACTTGGTTAAGGCAAATTGGGATGCACAGGATCGCTTGATTCGAGCGCCTCGTAATTGTCCCCATTTTACTTTTGTTTGTGGCTAAAAGGTACACAATGTTTTTTTTTAAAAACTGTCTCTCAATTTACAAATTCGTCTAAAATAAAACACATCATTAACATTATTTTCGTGCCTAAAAGCAGTTCCTCGTATAAAATGGAGATAAAGTCTTCACCTGGTGGATTTATTGGTGAAAAGAAACCGTCAAGGTGTGACTTATGAAGATCGAGATCATTACTGAGACACACGAATGTCAGGTAAAGGAAAAGTGGAATATGTGATCTTTGAGGACCAGAACACTGCATTCCAGGAGTCATTCAGTTTGCAGCCTCTCCTTTTTACTACCTTAAGTAAGAAATCATCGGTCAGTTTAAAGTTCCCTCCTTGTTTTTAAAATAGTAAACTTTGTACTTCGATATGCTCTATCTATCATTAACAAAGTTGAATCAGGTAAGAACCAAACAGAGTTAGAGAGACTACAACCTAGAGGTATTGAAGACTTACCTCCGAAGTTTCTCCCTGTTTACCCTTTTTCACCTGCAATTAGGAAAACGGAGACACCACCTCTAGAAGGCCGACATGGCCAAAAGGAGGTGTCGAGCTATAAATAGTAACACATGTGTAGTAGTTGAGCCTCCTGCTAGCCAAGAGGCGATAATGCAATGCTACAACACCAATTTGATCTATTGTTTGTGCACATAAAGCATAAGGGTACGCAATAATGTTGCCGTGACTTCACTTCCACACTGAACGCGGCCATAGGCATACCAGCACACGCACACGCACATCGTACATAAATATATAAAAAAGGGGTTATGATTATAATTCATGATAAATGTGAAACTCCAATGGCCAAATCTCCAATGGTGCAGGAAAAGGAGTGTAAAAATTGCCCTCTACCCCACCACCTGAATGTTATTGTTAATTTTGGAAAGGCAGAAATCCAACACTACTATTTTCCCACCCCCCTCTCCTCTCCCTAAGATATTTCATTACGAATTGCAGTAGGTTTTCCTTTTTTATGAGGCATAAGGAGGAGAATAAAAACAAAGTGATGAGGGGAGGAAGGGGAGAGAATCAACCCTCTGTCTCCTCTACTGTAGTAACCCCCTGTTGCTCCTTTTATAGGTATTTCATTGAACGATCAATCACTGGAATTAGGAAGGCATATAAAACATCCATCCTATAGTCTGTTTGATCTTATATCCCTTAATGAAAGGTCGTCCACATCATACGGTCTTTTTTATTTTCCAAACTACTAACAAACAATCCGCTTTTGAGAAAAATATATGTGCTTTCGCTAAAAGAACGGAGTGGACACGGAGGAAGTAAATGAAGTATCTTGTTCATCCCTTCGGTTTCTTTGAGGATACACAGTAGATCTTTCAAGGTGAGAAGCTGACAAACATGAAATTTAAAAGAGTCTAATAAGACGTCTTCGATAATTATTGAGTGATCAGAAAAGTTAAAATTTGATTTTCAGTCTATCACGATGGCATACCTTGTCGTAACATGTAGAGAACTGGTGAATGCGTACATTTGTTTGGAGATGTGAGGCATAAATCACTGGTGAGATGTGCATCACTCTTTTCAACTTTCACCTTGGTCATACTCCTCGGTCATTCTCAAATACCGCCTGCACTAGCCCATTGGTTGGTTGGTCCTAGTGATTGCACAAACGCACAGCTTGTCGATAGCTTTGTGCTGTGCTGTGTTGTTTGGCATTTGGAGGGAGCTAGATGAGATGAGCTAAGCAATAGCAGAACACAACATCCATGAGCAAATACCTGTTTGAGAAAGTAATCTGACTCGAGTGGTGAGTCACCCAGAGAGAGGTGCTGAATCAGGTCAGGTAAGTTACCGAAGGATCCACAATGCTTCACAACCCAAGTAATAACCATTTGTGATGGTCCTCGATGATGGAGTACGAATTGACAAGGCAATGGAAAGCGGGACGATGAAGGAGTGTATTCACACCGACATCACGAGGGAAGGTGGCTAGAGAAGTGGGTGCCGAGCTTCAAAGTCAGTCGGTCTGTTTCTTCACATATTTTTGATCCTCTCTAAACAATCCAACCAGTCCTCCTCCATTTCGTGCTTCTGAGACACGCATCACGAGACAGCCTTATCTTGTGTGTGCACGCCGTACTGCAGAGGCATCAGTTTGAGTTAATCACATGCAAAAACTAGAATAAGCAACTCGTGTACCAACTTGGTGCAGAGACGGTGGTAAGAATCTCTTCTTCATTACACAGCAGTCTTGCATCAAAGCTGGGCCTCATTTGGGAGGGACTATAAATAGCCACGCTTAACCTTTGAACAAATAAATTTCTATTACATTTACCAACTCCTTCCAATCAGAAATGTGTCCAAAATGATCAACAATTTTCTGTCTGATTCATCTGAAGAGGGAGCCTTCCTGTGTGCGTTCGTTTTCGGGGTATCCAAGCCGTGTTCACCTTTTTGTCTGATCATGCGATCATTTATTATTCATTCCGCGTTAGGGGGTTAGTTAGGTCTCTCATCATTCCAAAGTAACATGATACAACTTTTATTAGTTAGGTTTAGTAACAAATTAATGACAGCTGACGCCGTTCATAGCGACTGGTCTTCCTCCACCAGGAAGGGGAGAGGTGCGGGGGGGGAAGGGTTCATTTTTAACTGTTGGAGGGTAGTTTAAAAAGCACAGCTTAATAGTAAAATGACTTTAGCTGGCTAAAACAAGGAGGAAAAAATGTACAATTACTAGTTTAAGTTGTGAAGAAGATAATTGTTTTCGCGCGGACTCAACGAAATCCAGGAAGCGTGGCCTGGTATGTGAATCTATCAGGTGGCATTATAAGGGACTATAAACTGTTGCAGAAAGCGTACCAGTAGCCTACGCTTTTATTGCTTAAAAAGTCCTTTAAACCTTAACACCATCATGTAATTACAGTGTGCCACGCCGAATACCGCATGACATGCATTTCTGATCACCTGACGTGGCATGAGCAGGACACGAGGCACAAATGATCAAGCGTGTATGGAAAATTTTTAATACAGTGCTATCATTAATCCTTCTCTATATAATAGAAAAAAAGGACAAAAAATGCCGCTGAAGGGGAATAATTTATCATTTGATCATGCCCGACCTGTGAAACCGAAACCGAAACCAAGTAGTGCCTTTCCCATTCTCATGAACGGTTGCCCACACAAGAATAATTTTAAAAAAAATTAAATTTCTCCGTAAATTTTTGACACTTTATTGTGCTGAAGTGGGAAAATAAAAAAAGGATGGACCACTTTGTGGACCTATACGAGGATAGTATTTTGTTTCTGCCGCCTTGGGCTAAAATCCCTGGGCTAGATTGAAGTGACCTTAATCAAATACCTCACGACATTTAAAATTTTTACTTTTTTTCGACTGATCAACTAAAAGGCCACCTTCGTGCCTTTACCATTGCATTTTAGCTGTCAATTTGAGGCTACGAGTCGCCATTCACTTTTTGCTTCCTGTCTTTTGAGAGCAATAAGTTGTGGAGAGGTATTGTGAAAAAGTCTCATTTTAATCCGACTTACAACCGGTTTATTAACCAACTATGCAAATTTAACTTGTTGCTAAGCCTATTATAACAGAGAATTTAAAAGTACAACCCAACTATGTTATGGGAGGCATTAGCTTGGTGTTAATAACGCTACATCAGCGTCGGTAGCAATGAACTACAAGAAGTGGTAGATTAAGCCAATTTTTCACCTCTCCTACTATCTGTACCACCAACTGGCAAATAAACACCCATTCTTTCCCTTTTTAAAGCAATTACTTTAAAGTAAGCAATTAAATACTTTTTTCAGAGAGAGGGGAGAAAGGGGATTGAAACGCGACCTTGAAATTCCCCAATTAATAGCAAAAAAATGTCGTTTTCAGGTGTCACCTCGTGTCAAAATAATAGTCCGAGTGGTGATCCACCCATCACATATTTGATGTTATTGTATTACCTTGTACGCAATTTAAGCCCTACTTCTAAACTCTCTGTTTTTTTTTTAATTTAATGAGGTGACAGTTTGCATTGGGGCACTAATACCCATTAATCTAATGTGACACCTTGATCCACAAGGTCATTAATTTTTGGTGTCACAACGATCCCACTTTCCTAAAATCAACACAAATCAAAGTGGATCAGAGAGGGCTGGTTTTTAAGTAGAGTACACCTCTTTTTATACTTTTTTTCGCGTGTATAGAATCATAAAAATGCCCATTTGCGTGACTGTTTTCGTGCCTCACCCGTTCATTATTGAATGGACAATTCTGTCAGATGTTATCATCATACTGGTATCACTTCATCGCCTGTCATAAAGGCGCTCAAGCCCTGTCTAGGGCATTTGTGCACTCCACTTCAATGAATTTGTCTCAAAAAGAGTACAAAAAAACAGTAAATATGGCATAATTGCAGTAGTATTTTGCAACGGTTTAGAGAGACTGTACTTTGATTGATACCTCCTTAGGTCAGTTTTTTCGAGAAGCACTACCCTGCTCGGCGATCGGTCATAAATGGGGAGCGGGGTACCAGTGTTCAGGTAGCTTCCATGGGATCACCTAATAGTTTCCACAAGACTTTTCATCCTTCCACCTCTTCTCCAGAGTGAAATCCATCTCCCTAAAGGGGATAGTAAAATTGTTGATGGCACTCTTTCTCCCCTCAAAGATGGCAACTTATCATTTGTTGGTCCCTGCTCCCCTTGGATTCGCTTAAGAATCTATCAGAAGGGTGTTTGAAGTGATTGTTTATGATCTTGCCTTGGTATTAACACAGAAATGCTCAAATATACCATTGATACGCTTTAATCTCGTCAGTGTCACATCAAAGGACTGGCGGAATTTTTTCTTCTCTCACTGTCAAGAAGTAATCAACAGCAACAACAAGGCTACGAATTGTGATAATTCAAATAAATGATGGAAAATTTTACCACATAAGAAGGAACGACTGCTGAATAAACACATTTGATGCCGATAGAGGGGCCACTTAGCCTACTACTGTCCTTGCCTATTCAGGCCTTTTGTGAGTGCCGATGGTTTTATGCATTTGCCTGCCAACTTCATCCATTCAATTCCATTTACACAAGAGCTTCAAAAAGAAAAGCACTTATGTATACATATGCTTTAATAAAATTTTTGCCAATCTCAAAACGGAGCATCAAAAAATTTGCCCTAGCAAATACAAAAAAGTTCATCCCCTCTCCCCGCCTTCCTCGCTCCTTTCTATCAGCAGGCAAGATGGAATGCAGGCTCTTGCCTGTGTAAAATATAGGGGGCAAAACAGTGAAATGGTTTGAATGAGTCAAGCAAAAATGCACTTGCCGCTGCCTGTCTTTAAAGCTCCATCCCCTCGCCTAAGCCCTCCTCCCCTCCTCTCCTCCTCCTCCTCCTCCTCCTTTCTGGCTGTTTTCTTTGCATTTGTGCGTGCATGCAGCCAGGCAGGCAGGCAAACACGCATACAGACATGTTCATAGGCCTTTGAAGGGAGTATCGCAAGAGAGCATTTTTGAAAGTTAAGATGTTAACTTCCACTCTGATAAAAGTCCCATTTTGGCTTTCAGAGTGGGATTAAAAGTCTCTCTGGCTGTAGGATTACGTAGCCAGTGGTTAAAGCACTATCAGTTAATTGCATCCACTTGAAGTTACTTAAAATAGGCTAATTCAGCAAAGTCTTCTGGAAGGGAGAAGTTGCTCTGCTTTTATGACCCACATCTACATATGTGTGTATGTATTTAGTGGGGCATGGACTTTAACGCTCCCTCTCTCGCGATATCATCTCCTTCCTTAAGTTCATACCATCGGTGCTGGTAATCCTTTAGACCTGTTTGGCGCTTCTCCATCGGGGCTAACCCAAACTCCTGGAATGATTTGGTTGGCTTCTATCTTAGGAGGAGCTGCCGATAAACTCAGGCACAGAAAAGCAAAACAAAGGACTGATTGTTACTTCTTGTAATATTGAAAATCAGGTAGAAGTACAAGTCTAAGAGAGTGAGGTAGATTAATAAGTGAATGATATCAAACTGACAGAATGGAGCTTTAGGGAGTAAATTTATAAAATGAATCTTTGTCAAGTGACTCCCTTCATGGTTGGGTGGGAGGCGACTCCCCACCGGATCCCGCAAGATGCATTTCCTTTGTTTTAATCCCACCCTAGGGGGGAAAAGGTTTAAAAACATTGAAAGACAGAAGACATAGCCCAAAGCGCGTAATTTTTTTGGCATTTTTAGCGCATTTTCAACTGTTTAGCTCGTACTATTTATGCTGCTACTTTGCGAGCTTTTTGTTTGCCCATCATAAAGCTATTTCCACATCAATTGCTCTGTTAGCATCGTTGTGGGTAGTTTGGGTGCCATAATTAGCCGAGGAAAATGGAAGCTAAACAATATGGACACAAAATTAAGCATAAAACTAAAAATATTTTCCGTTCTTCCTATTCCAATGCCCCGTTTATGCGATTAAGCTACCACATGAACAAGATTGGAAGGGAGTGCTTCAGTGGCCGTTGAGGTGCTCGGCAAGACTCTTTAAATCCCTTTCCAGCTTAAATTAGCTTTATTTAGGAAAAAATGTTTAGTAGTTATTACCAGAGGGAAATAAATGTGATTTTTTGTGTTAATTAGGTGGGAAAATGGATGACCATTTCATCTATCTCCATGCTTCCCACCCTCAACCAGTCGACATGGGAAAGTGTGAAATGTTTGGTTTCCCTCACCTAATAATGAGGGAACTGTGGAAAATTGCAAGTGTTTGGGTCCTCTTTAATGCACGTTTCAGAAGCGTAGTTTGAAATTTGAATCTGCTTTTGACCCAAGTTATTGTCACGCATGCAGTTGAGCGAGATTTTTAACCACCTTTGGGACACCCTTCGCCCCATTCAGGGAGAGAGGATCTCAGACTACATTTAGGCAGTCCCTACTACCACGGTGAATCAATTTGTACTTTTAATTTCATCGCTTTGTGGCGGTGTGTTAATTTGCCCCATAACCAGGGACAAATTATAATTTTAACGTCTCTCGTAAATCCCAAGTTGGTAAAAATTGGGGCTAGCTCATGACACTGGCTTGTGGGTCTAGCCCGCAATTAGCCTGATTTCGTTCACCAGTTAGGACATTTGAATCTTGTTATCCCTTTTTCTGGGTCGTAACAAGTGGCGCTATTATGGAAGAGTTGGGAGACCGATGGATGGAAGCACAGTCTAGGGAGATGATGATCCTGTAAAGTTGAAGCAACATTCAAACGACAATCGGAGGAGCTTGCAACACTTATTAATAATTTTGAAGCAAATTCCCCTAGGACTGCCCAAGTGACCAACAGCTGATCAGTGTTGTCTGTCAACTTCTCGGTGTAAAAGTGACGTTGTTGTTGCCTTCCAGGTCGGCATTATAGCCATTCTACTGGTTCCGCGATTTCTCGAGTTTCTCGAATTCTTGTAGGCCAGTCACCTGTCATAAAAATACTGCTTCATTCCTGCCATTTGGCTCTGCAACAGCTGCTTCGTTGTCGATAATACTATCACCTTGACACCTCGTTTTTTGTCACCTACACTGCCCAAATTTTGCAAAAATTCCAAATCCTTACCCACAAATTCAGGATTTACTTTGGTGCCATATGGGGGGATTAAAGAAGAGGAGAGGAGGCGGGGGTGGAGGAAAGGAGAAGGTAATGTTTGCCAATTGTTTCGAGTGAAAAAAGATTGGTTCAGCCCGTTGGAAAGGTTTTTCTCGAATGAGTAAAATGTGGTATTTCTTGTCCCTCATTACTTATCGAATCCCTTAATTTTTATTTTTAAACAATTAATTTCCAAAGCTGTTACTATGGTTGGAGCCCGCAATTTCATTCAGTCATTCATTCCATTTGTCTGGGCGCCTATTTGGATGACTCACATGACCTGGTGCGAAGACTGATGAAAATGAGGTGAACATTGCAACAGAGTGGGTTTGGACACCTAGGTCGTGTCTAAAGGCGTAATAAGGCGCACAAAAATGTGAAAGAACGGAGAAATTATAGACGTGGATGCGACGCCATGATACCCAGATGATGGACAAGACCACTGGACCAAAGGCACAATCCGACACTTTCCATTGTTATTAAAAGCGTATTCAGGGCTTCTAAGGCTCAATGAGAATTGAACCAATGAAATAACTTTCCCTCTGCCACCAGAATTGTGACAACCGCTAACCAGAAGAGCTGATATTTAGTGACCGTTCTGTCCTGTCACCGTTTTTACACCTCACTATCGCCCAGTCCTCTGACTGGATTGAGATGTGGGATGAATGCATTAAAAGCCACCTCTAAATTGGTCTTCCCTTGTATCCCCCCAGTTGTCAATGCCCAAATCACATGCGGAGATGACTGACGAGGGTAGACTTGATTTGCAAATCGCCCTATCATTCAGCCAACCACAGTGAATGTCCTCCTCTTTTGGTATTTGGGCGTGGTGTCCAGTCAAAGAAATGACGAGTAAAATTTACTTGAGTCCACTTTGCCTACCCATGTCACTCATTTACCAGCCCCCGAGCTACCATCTGCATCGGAATGAATGTAACATCGCGATAGTGATGAAGGCCACGGGTCCGAAAGTCAAGTGGGTTTAGCGTACCATTGATCAAAAGTCTTTCCAACTAATTTAAAAGTTAAACTGATAAAAAACGTCGTATCCGCGCCTCGGTGGTGTTTTGCCGTAAGCACAGAAGGCTGAAAAGCAAATCTTGGGGATTACATTATCTAGCTTTACTGTATTACCGCTTGCATGTCCTCGGGGGAGGTTTTATCGCACACCCGGTTGGTGATTGGTGCCTTCTTTAAATTGGGCTTTAGGCGTTGACCTTGTCGTGAAACCGGGACATTTCAAACAACGCGAATTTTTTAAATTTCTGATGGAGTTTACTGGTTGTTTGCACGAAACATTTTACTCTCCCTAATGTAGATAGCCGCCCTGTACACATGTGTGCGTGAAGGCAGAATGCCAACTCCCTTGTATGTCTTAAAACAGGCGCAACCTTCAGCGTTGTTGAGGTATAGCATATCCTCCCCCACCTTCTCCCCCCTGTCTTCTCTTTTCCCTCTGGCTATCATAAACCAACCGATGACCGAGTATCCTCGATGCTAATAGAGTGATATTTATCCTTCCCTAAACAAAGCACTAGATTGTAATTACATATAATAAACGCGCTTTACGTAATTACCTAATAAAAGCTACAACATCATTTGATCGTGCCGTTAGCCCTAAGGGGTGAGAGAATGGCCCTGGGCTTCACACCCTCCCGCAATTCCGAATATGGGGTCCGTTCCCGCTATCAGTTCTCCATAACCGGTATACCGGAATGCCTAGAGCAACATATTACTGGCAGTGAGGTTGGACATGCTGGGGTAATTACGCCTTTCACAAGTGATTAGTCGTGATAGAAACACTGGTTGGCGCATGAGATGTGGCAAAGAAAAAGTGACCATAGATATTTAAAGCAGAGAGTTTTAAAATCCCCTAGTTTAGCAAGGAGGTTGGCAACAGGACGAGAAAGCCGGAAAAGTTAAAAGCACGATTCAAAGTCGGCTAATCGAATGTTCTTATTAGAAGGAGAATAGCTCAGTCACAATCTAAACATCTTCAAGGCAGTTTACAAGTTGGGAACACCGAAATCTGGGTTTAACATCGGATTAGATGATGAATAATTATGGTGTCGTCATAATCACTTGCTAGAGATTCAGTTTACTGCCCCAGAAATTGCTCTAGCAGAGCTCTAACTAGTGGGATCCGGTGATGAGATTCAGTTAAAAAAAAGAGACGTGAGCAGTTTTGCACGAATTGGTTGAATTGCGCAGACATTCCTAGCCCTCCACGACTCAGTCTCCGTGGAACCTGTGTTTTTGAAAGCGAAAGATGATGGAAAATTTTTGTGCAGTTCTTTATAGCAAATAATGAATAATTTCAGAACAGTGCATTATGTGCGAAATTTATCTGATGAAATAATTAACACCACGTTCCGTCATCCATTTACAAACGATCTTATTTTTAGGAGCCAAGGAAATAACCAAGCCCTAGCCACATCCGCTCCCATCTATCACAGTTTTATTTCCCATTTGCTTGATGTTCATTTTGCCTGTGATCATGGGAGTGTCTAATGCTAATGCCAAGAAAAGGTAATATTCATTTAGAGCTGAAAGAAATGCTGTTAGTAAAAATACAGTTAAGGGGATGCTGATAAGAAATAAGTAGCATTCCTCCTCCATTTGGCATTCTTTCCATTAGCGTAGTATTCCGTGGTTTTCTTGGCTATCATTTTTGTGTGCAAATGATAGGTACACCTTTCATTGTCAAGTATAAGCATGCGTACTATAGGAAGTGAGCAATTCACAAAAGAAAGTTGTATCTTTGGTCCACCGAACACACACGCGTAGACATCCAAAGCATGCATAGTGGTGCGTACCCGAGAAGTGAGGATAACCAATAGCACGAACGTTCGCCTACCATTGCAATACAAAAGCTGTTAGTCAGTTAGTCAGCGAATCACCTCAAAGCCGAATATTTTTACATTTACGCAATAGTGTTACAAGCTTATCGTCGCCTGTTAACACCAATGGAACACATTTGCTAGGTAGCTTCCACGATCCTCGTCAAAGCGATGCAAGTGTTAGCCAATGCCTTCAAGTGCAGGCTTAAGTGTTACTGAAAGCTCCCGGCGCTTCATCAATGATTATACGCTCTGACATTATCAAGGACAGAGAGTCCTACTGAACGTTGGGTAACTTCTCACCAGGTTCAAACTATTCACTTGAATACTTCATCCACTCCAAATCCAAATAATATTTCGTGAGAATCTTGTTTGTGCAGCACTGAAGACCAGGTCAAACTCGGCTGGAGCAGCCGACGAGGTAATATCGGTCTCATTTTTATATGGTTTCGAATTAACAGAGGTATAGAAGAGAGCTCGCTAGGGTGTCGACCCGAGAGATTAGCACACGCTTGACTGTGCTTTATAATCCATGCACAAAAACAATCACAGCGAATTACAAGTTGCAACAAGTTGTTGCATTAAGATGTACTTAAAACCGCACAAACTCTTTGATCAGGTGATAACTTTGGTACTACCGTACCGTGTAGCCAAAGTCAAATTGAAATCCCAATCGAGGTGCAAACGATTTCCGAACTCTATCGAGACAAATGCATGGAAATGTACCACTTTGATTTTCGGTTCAGTGGCGCTAACGTGATCAATGCAATTTACTGTAGCCGCGACAACACATTGTTACACGAGAATGACTAAATCGTGGCTTGATTCGGAAATGCACGCTATCCTCCGCGGAGTTAGAAAGTTGAGTTGAGGAGTGAATGGACTGTTATTTATTTTACAGCATCGTCACGCGTCTCCAGGCCGGCCGGCAGTGAGGACATTAGGAACGGCCATAATGTGCATTTATCTTCGCTAACTATTACGGTGAAAATGAATTGAAAATAACGCGAAAAAAGCAAACTCAAGGCGGTTGCTTTCTTGGTCCACTAAAAGCACAGTTGAAGGAAAAGAACCACCAGACGAGCGGGGACTAATTACATTAATGCTCTAGCGACTAGAAGTAACTAGGCCTAAATCAAGCGAACCATAGCAACACCATAGTAATTTTCACACTATGCAGTGCATTTTTTGTTGCACTTTGATTTTCAGCTAGGCGAATACTGTAAGCACACCTAGCAGAAATGTTCGCGGAACATATTCGACTACCCATTTCAAATTTATCACAGTTGTTAAAGGATGAGGGCAACGCTGCTTTAGCTAAATCAAACAATTGGAAGGATGAACATTATTAATTTTTGGAAAATCTGTACTAATGCAAGCATAACATCATCCTCTACAATAGCACGTGAATTTTGGCTTATAAGAAGACTTAAGCAATTATTAGTTCCCTCCGTTTAGTGCCCATATTCGCTAGAGACTTGATTGCCAAATATTTTAACATATATTGACCTTTAATGCACCCACTCGAGAACAAAGCTTCAAGTTACAATCATGCTGTTTTGTTTGCTTTCCAAAATTTGAAAAGCAAGGGAGAGAAATGGTTTTAGACGAAAATTTTTCGCAATTGGAAGACACCTCCCCGGGTTCAGCAGCGCAATGTTCTCCTTAGTACATTGAGTTACAATTACCTACTTAAACCTTAGCACATTAAATCAGTGGTTTAAGCAATTCAGCTATTTAAGTGTGATTTTGTAGCTGCATTTCGTCTGTTTTAATGGAAAAGTAAATTATGCATTGCCATGATCTGTTACGCATGATTGATTAAACGCGATGGTACACAAGAGAGACCAATTTCAATAATTTTTTTCCCACCCTGTGAACGCCTCAATCCCTCTGTTAGTATTATGACTTACAGGCAATCCAGATTAAAATAAGTTTGTCGCATATTATTTTGTTACATTTAGTGATAGGAGGCGAATCCCTTGAGACTATTTTAAATATTAAAGCGTAACTGTTGAAGACGGAAATAACATAAATGAAACGGTGAATCTTGTTTTGGAAATCCCCTCCGAAATAAAATGTTATTCACAGCACCAGCTACTTTCATTTTTCTACCTTAGTGCATATATGTGTGCGAGTATGTGATTTCAAACATTGATTTCTTGGTCTAAGACGAGTCCTAGCTTGGCAGCACTTAACACATAAAATCTTTATTGTGACCTGTCATCGCATAAAACTTGTGCTAGTATTGTTGATTGCTCAACATTACCACCAGCCGGTTTATTACTTGCGTGTATAATGCCTAATGAGGCATCTTCTACCAGAAAAATATTTATCTGAAGGCGTTAAAGGTACCTAGATCCATCCTACTCCCTCTCCCTATCCCTTCTGAAGTAAAATCGTACAAAATCTCAAGCGGTTTTGACGCGTTGATGATTTGGCGAACACAGAGCAAAAGGAGCCATCAACATAGCGCCGTACAAGTCTGCTGGTTGGCCTTTCAACAACCCACAAAGAACCTGGATGAGCGTTCCAAAAGATTTTTTTCGCAACTATACCATCAAATTACTTTAATACACATGTAAAATGCAGTAAGTAGTGAGAAACTGCCTTAATCTGTTTGTTTGAACAAATACACAGAAGTTTTACTCGCGTGAGATGAAATTTTTATGTGAATGCTCATAACATTTGTTAGCGAACCTTTCGTTGACATTAATGATTGTAGAATGTCTGAGTACTTGCCAGTGTTGTATGACATCAACGGGAGTATGCACTTCCAGAAGCCCAAGTAAAAAGCGTCAGTTAACAAAAGTGCTTCAACGAAGTAACATGGTGGTAGCCATTCAGTCTAAACCGATTTGTGCAAGTTTTGCGATTTTGGGAGTGGGAGAGAGGCAGCGAAAGCGGTTTACTTTAAGCCGTAAGCTAGGAGTAACTGTTGGTCATTTAATCCTCCACCAACTTTAGGCGCATTCGGATTCAATTAAGCATCACTCATTAGCTTCAAGCGTAAGAAAAGAAGTACATAGAGTTTGGTTTATGCTGCATCCGTCCTTATAAATCATACAGACCCCAACTGCGCGGGCTTTCATCCAGAAGTACTGAAACTTACAACATACGCATAAGTTTATTGAGGGCCAAGTGTACTCCCCCCATAGGAGCGATAACAGATGTAAGGCCACTTGTAAAATATGGCCCTAACACCACCACCCCTGGGACTGCTGTTAAAACAAACTCGCGGAGTGGATTTTCTACATGAACCATTTTATCATCTAAATTACGTCGGTAACCTTTATAGTGAATGTTAATGCGATTACAGCAATTGAATGACTCGAATATGTTCATAATTTATTTTATTCCTTTGTTTACATGCGCACAGTCACTAGGACTTAAATTAATTTACTGGAAATAATTAAGCTGTAATTCGTGAAACATAAATCATCCCCGTAAGGTAGTGATGAATTAACCCAAATGTTAACAAAAATAATACCCCCCTTTTTGATTATGCACTTATGCCATTGATGTGCGGCAAGATGCAAAGTCTGATTATTTATTAAAAAAAGTTTATCTTATCTGTCGGCTTTTGTGTGTATCGTAGTTAAAACACAAACAGTGCGTATGAGTGCTATAATGCTTTAAATTGAGCGCGTTGCCGTAACGCTGAATACCAGGACAACATTTAAGGCTAGTGAAAATGATACGGAATAACAGCTAGGAAAATTCCCATTTATGCGCATAAACTGGAGGGCAACCTGGCCAAATCAAAAAATTAACAGGTTAAACCAACCTTTGTTGAATGCCTTTTAATCAAATTAAATCATGCTCCTTCACGTACCAATAAAGGAGAGCAAAATACGGCTTTGGAATGAAATATCCGTTAAACTTGACTATATTATTCAAAAACACACAAAAGCATTCCATGCAGAGACAGTTCTTTTACAGTCATCCCTACACATGTGTTTAAGAAACCCTGACGAGTGGAATTTATCGTAATTAATCGAAATGGAAGGAGCCATCTGCACAATTATCACCCATCGGTGTTGCATTGAAATGTATTCAATAATTAATTTGTGAATCATGTGGGTTATAAAACGTGTATATGTGCCCAAGTGGTGCCAAATTCTCGATATTCATGCAAATGAAAGACTAATTTTAAAAGCTGATTGAAATAAACCAAATTAATAGTCCAGTAGTAATGAGTCGGCCTGATTGACTTGTACGCAACATTCCACATGATAAACACTTCACGCGAAAATGTGGAAAAAGTTGTTTATGGGACAAAAATCTGGAACGTATCGGAACGCTTTAAGCCCATGCATTATGCGTGACTATCATCATTCCATACTATCCTTCCTACAACTATTTATCGTTCCGGAAGTTGAATTTGTCATTATGTTTTGCCCCTGCATTTAGGGCGATTAGGTAAAATGTTTAGGTTTGTGAATGCTACAGATTGCGTCATGGGAAATAGAGCCGGTCGATGAGACGATCCAATTTCCTGATTGCATAAAATACAGTCGTAAAAGATAGTCCCAAAAAGCCTTGACAACATTCCAACAGGAAATATGCTTGTGAAACCAATTAGCGAATGGTTGAAGTTTGCAAAAAACATTCTGAGCTGCCTTAATCGTTTACAGTCTCATTGCCCTACCATACCAACGGCGCCAGCATTGTGGCGCAGTATAAAAAAACCAATATTGAAATCAACGTAAGTAGCAATTATGTGTGTATTAAGCATAAACCTATTTGTTGCATAAACGCATGAAGATTTATCCATTTTTAGCATCAACCGGACTATATTCTAACCATGAACCCTATATAACACAAAAGGGGCGCATAGTTATTCTACTTGAATGGATTTCGTCGCTTTGTTTTGAAGTAATTTGATATTGGGTGTGTGGACAATTTGGTTTCTATAGCTTTCGCTTGTGTTCAGCTCCCAGCACTTCAGTGCATTGCTAACATATATTTCTTTACATTATTTTAGCATGTTACTGCCCTGACACTCGTAACGTACCAGCATTTAAGTAAGAACTTCGAGAAAGATACGCCAGAGTCTTGTCCATAGCACTTCATTGTTTTTAATTCAAAATTTTAAGGGGAATTCAAAGATGCCATTGCTGGCGTTATTTAACTTAACTAATTGATGGGAAACATTTTGTGATCTGTAGAGTCAGCTCTATACACAACTACGTAACATTGGTACAATTGCATAACTGCATTTCATTAGTGCTGATTAGATGCAATAAAGCACTTCCATTAATTTCCTTCTAGGCGGATACTGGTCCAAGTCCTGGAAATTTACAAAATGATAGCGCGCTTCAAACACGTTATTAGTCAAGTCTAAGTTAAATAAATGAACTCGTGGCTATGACACTAACGTGCAAAAATCGTTATTTTTAGAAAATTATGAGATTTTACTTGAAATTGTCAAGTTACCTCATCTTTCATTTACTTAATCATAACATCGAGCAACAAACCTGCCTGTTCATTTGGCAGAGATTAGCCTGCATGCAATGAGTGAAGACGAGGACAACTTTGTGACATATGGGGAACCCTTCGATGAAGATGATGCAGGTACCCAAAATAGTGTAGTATTTCAATTCAAGAAAATTCCAACCTTCTTTATCCCAAACCCAGGCCCCAAGCCTATGAGCAGCGTGTCCTGAATGAGCGTGGTCGGCCCATGAGATTTCATGGTGCATTTACTGGTGGCTTTTCCGCTGGATACTTCAATACCGTTGGTTCTAAAGAAGGCAAGCACTTTGTATTCTGCATGTTTTAATATTAAGTGCGGATTCAGAGTCCTTAATAATTATACCGAGAGCATCATTTAGGTTTTTTTTAATCATGCTAGTTTGCTGAGGTTCGAGGACATATTTACTTCTCTTTACAGTCATAAGCTCGATATTCATCAGCAATTTTTGTGCCTTAAAAGGCTTTAGACCTCAGTCATTCACTTCGTCTCGGCGAAACCGCAGTCAAAATGCTGGCCAGCAAGTGCTCTCTAAACCGGAAGATTTTATGGATGAAGAGGTTAGCTTGGCCTGTCATGTGTTTTGGGCACATTTAATCCTGGGCTATACTTAATTCAGACTCTGTAATTTAGGATCTCGGTGAGTTTGGCATTGCTCCCCGTCACTACCGAACGCGTCGCGAATTTGACGATCACCACATTTTCGATACCCTCTCTGAATCGCTCGGGGGCAAATCCGTCATTCCCGATGCCAGCGATATACTCAAACGAATGCTCATTCCCAGCGGGTCTGAACTTAATGTTTCTAGAAGCTACTCTATTTATTTTTGGGAAATTCCTTTGTTTTGTTTTCACCAATTAAATGTTATTGAAGTGTTGCAGGTTCATTCAAACAAGCATTCGCATTCTTCATCTCATGCTCGTCCATGTGATTTTAGGACAAGTTTGGCCGACAGACTCCTTCGACGTATGGGATGGAGGTCAGATGAGGTTGCAGCAGCACTGACTGAGGAAGAAGCTGATGAAACAGGCAATGTTGCTCCGAGTAAAGGTAAACTTTAATGTATTGTTCTCCATTCCCACTTTACTGTTGCTGTTCTTGTCTCATTTATAAACTTCTTTTGTTAGCTGGACCTGTCTGTAGCCTTAGACTGTAAGCAAATTGTTAGGCTTATTTGCGACTTTCTTTATTAGTACTAGTGGTGAAGCAGATAAGGAAAAGGTAGGAGGTTTCTGAAATTAAACCGCTTTAATTTGTGATCAAAGTGCTGCGCGGAGGTTTTTTCACCCACTGATAAAAGCTATATAGATTTCAATTTCACCTATCGTTTAACGGTCCAAGAATTGGTTTAAAAATGAGCGGCTTCTGAGAGTAGTGTAGCGGTCAAAGACAATCCTCTTTTAGTGATTTTAAAATGCCCAGCATAAATCCGACAAATTCAGTGAAATCTGAATTTTTACAGCCTGCCTTAATTGACATTCATATGGCGCTTTTAGCTTAGTCTTAATGATGTTCCTGAAGCCTTTTTAAAATTTTATGCGGACTTCAGTCCTGAATTCACAATTACTTTGACGGATTAGGGCCGGAGAGTAACGTATCATTAGGCTAAGGATCAGATGTTTTTCCTCCTTTTTTAAAATTTTTAAAGATGATTTAGAATTGAAATATTGGAGTAAAAGTCCGGCTAGTCCATATTTTATGATTGGTCAGGTCATCTAACAAGGCATTATTTCAATGGCTGCTATCTCTTGCACGAATAGGTAGAAAAGCTTCATGTTCCAATGCGACAGTGTTACTTCACTCACATTGGTGAGAGGAAGTTGTAAAATAACTCCATGGAAAGTTTTTTGGTTCTAGGAACAAAAGTTTGAAAAAACAAACTTATTAAGTCTGTGCTTGGGCCGAAATCCATCAAATGGCGGTAAAAATGTAACAATGGAACTGCGCTGTAGTGCATGAGTTATCGGCATTTTTGCATTATAAATGAATGGGGAGTATAATACATATACTCCCTTACTAATTTGAGGAGCAACCTTTGCGTCACGTACAACCGCCAGCGATCACGGTGAGTAGCTACGCAGTTAGTATTGATGGCTTCGGCCTGTACCAATTGCACCTCATTACACTTCCTAATTGGTTTTTCTCTTTGCGTACGTCCACTACTTCTGGCTGCATTGTAGAACGGGACTACGCAGTTATCAGTTTCGCTCCGAAGACCAACACCTTTGGTCTGGGCTACTCGGGTCTCGATCCTGAGATTGCGTGGGGCCGACGCGCACCCACCTCCCGCCAGGACCCCCGATCTGAGTCAGTAAGTAGTCTGCAGCGACGCGAGCAAGAAAGCCATCCCGGATTTAATCCTTCTACTGGCCCCGTGCGACAGGGCATTCGTGGTATGTGGCTCTTGCATTATTGGCAAGGGCGTTCACTTTGCTGGGTACTAAGCTAGATAGTGTTTTGACTGGGCGACAGGGGAGTTTGTTCTGATTGGTTAATCAAGAATATATTGGTTTATTGATGGTCAAAAATACAAAAATCGATGGGGACTTCTGCGTTTCATTCCTGTTGCTTCAATTTTAAAGTAAGGAAGTTATTTCTACCTTTTACCATGTTGTTACATTCTGTTAAACTTTTCACTTCGGCTGTCTCGAGAAGATACTAGGTTTGGTAGGCATAGCGTGCCTTGGCAATGTCACCTCCTCAAGAAAATTCATTTAACTCCAAGATTGGCACCGAAATAAACAAGACGAAAGACTTCCATTTTAGCATATTATGTTAAATGTTGGAATGAAATCTCTGAAAGTCTAATAGCAGGACTTCAGGACATTGGCGTGAGGCTAAATTACAGTGGGCCAGTAAGTTTTGTGAGTAGAACAGAGATCACCTTATTCCAGTAAGATAACGTTATCTACTCCTCATTATAAATGTTATTCATTCAATTATCCCTTTTTCTATCCTATCCACGGCATTGACCCCCTAATAGATAGTCTGCGTTCAGGACTTTCATCTAAGTGAATGTTTCTTTTAAAGGACAAGCATTTGGTGTGGGAGCGCTGCATTCAGAAGATGCCGACATCTATGCTCAAGATAGCCTTGCCTCCTACGACTTCAGTATCGGGGCAGGGGATGAACACGACAAGGATGACGACGAAGATGATGAAATGGCCGAACTCGAGGCCGCTCGCCACGGTCGATTCTCCGACCTGAAGAAGCGAGTTAAGAACAAATCCACTATTGATGGGTGGACACCACCAACTCGTAAGCTTCTATTTTCCCTCTTCACACACATATTTGCCCAATCGACTGGCCCAACACTTTCTTTTTCAGTTCCAAAAATCCTGCTCTCCGGAGTGGAGGAGGAGCCTCAGACTGACGTTCTCGAGGGTTTTATGAAACCAGTCGAATCTGAGGCCTGTCTTGTGCTTGCAAATGCCGAATTCTTTGTCATTCCGAAGCCGGTTGTTCTTCCACCGGGCTACAACCCTGTGTTCCACCCAGAATGTCTTGGAGGGAACATGGAATCGTCTTTGGAGAAAGTCCTGGAACCTTCAGCAAACTCAACGGCGATTCCTTCTTCTCCGCTTTTGAAGCCGTTTGTCAGTGATTCTGCCAAACAGGCTCGGTTTGAGGCATACCAGCTTCTTCTTAGGCGGGGATTTTCTCGTAAGCCGATTAATACTTTGATCCTAATACTCAATCCCTGGATTTAATGCGTCGACGTTTGATACTGTTTCACCCCTTGACGTTTTTACGGCAGCAGGGAAACGGCCTATGAACGGATTTTTTAAACCTTGGTTAACGATGCAAGTTTAGATCTTAACACCGTTAATCACGAATTCAACAAACAATGACGCGCAACCGTCTCTTAACCAAGAATAGATGGTCTTCCTGAATGTGATTTATCTACCTTGGAGTTATTTACAACCAAACTCTGCCACACCTCCAAGTACTATGGAACACTTTTGACGATAGGCTAGTCTGTTCGGTTTTGCATCCAGGTTAAAATCGGCGTTTGAAGCATACAAGCTGGTATTGTATCAGTTTCAATCGCAAGCATTCTAAAGTTCCCAAGGAGGTTCTAGCAGCTGACTCCACCGAGCTATACTTGACCTTAACTCTTATCTGTAGACGAGGAGGCCTATCGGCAGTGCTCAAGTAGGGCCTCCGAGCTGACCACAGAAACTCGAGGCTTCGAGGCCAACGTGTTTGCTACGCTAGTAAGGAACCTTGCCCCCGCTCCTGCCCCTATTCCTCCTTCTCATGCCACCGCTCCTTCGGAGACGCCAGTTGCTGACGCATCTAAAACACGAGAACAGCAAAGGGACAAAAGACCTTTAACAGCAGGCATCTTAGACGCAGAGAAACAGAGACTTGTAGCTAATCTGCTCAAGTCCCGCTTCCGCTCTGCTGGCGAAATGGATATCGGTAAAGAGCTGACTGAGGCGCAAGAGGAGGAACGAAGAAAGGATATTGGGGTAAGATTCGTTGCACTCCTAATTATTCTGATCATAGGTGTCCTTAGTATCCCCTTTATCAGTCATTTTCTTTCAATCTCTGCCTCAATGTCAAACATCCTTTGTTTGAGTGCTTTAAAGTAGAGGTTCATTTTTTAACACGATGAGTGGGCAGTAATGGCCTCTCTAACACTACTTACATCGGCATCTTTCTTTTCCAGGCTCTTGATATGACCGATCCTAGGGATAGTGCCGCGGCAAACGAGTCCTATGGTGTTCTCACTCGTCGTACGCTAATTTGGCATCCGGCACCACTTCTCTGCAAGCGGGTTAACGTCCCTAACCCCTATCCAGAGTGAGTTTCCTTTTTTTCATCTTCGATGGTGGCAGCTAGTTACTCCGCACCCTCTCGTTAGCATAACTTACTTGATCTTCATCAGTCGGGTTGAGAATTAGGCGTTGTGCATGTGAACGTGGCTTGGGATTTGGAGCTTGTTTGTTTGCCTAACAAACTCGGAGTACTTGGCAGTACTGACGCTGTTTATAGGGGGCAGAACTTGACCGATTGACAGACACTATGTTGGCACTAGGAAGGGAAATTTCTTTTTAGCTTCGGTGTATCGATGCTACCTGTGTTCGGTTGGCCGGGTCGTTTGTATTGGCACATTCCTAGACTTTGGAACTACTCCGATCCTGGGATCTTATTGTAGGTTAGTCAAACCTCCGTACTCATCAGCGACTGTAATGCGCATGACTTTCTGATCCTGTTCGGACTGATCTGCAAGTTCAGATGAATGAAACCGTAGATAAAAATGAGTGACCTTGAAGCACTGACACCCGTAGTTCACGATTCTAATGTGCCAAGAATTCGCACGTTTCATGAATTTTCAAACCTGAGGCCGGCAATGGGTTGTCAAACTCCGCTCATTTTGACCGGCTGCGAAAGTAAACGAAAAACACTGAGGTTATAAGTGCAGTTCGGTTGTGACTTCTCTGCATCCTTCCCCTCAGTTCCACATTCGTGGGGTGTCCAGAGGATCGTCGATTTCGACGGCCGCCTAAACGAAGCAAACGACGTCGCGATGACATCACTTCCAGCGAGTTCACTCTTTTCCAACTTCTTGACATGAACGTAGGTGCCGAAGATGATGGTGATGTGGAAGATGAGGAAGAAGAGGAAATGGAGGAAGGTGAGGAGGCGGAACAGGGGAAAGAAGATACTTCACCCATCAATACCGTTGTCGCCTCAACGAAGCTTCCCAATGTTCCTCCACCATCC
Source organism: Taenia multiceps (assembly GCA_001923025.3). Classification (NCBI taxonomy): domain Eukaryota; kingdom Metazoa; phylum Platyhelminthes; class Cestoda; order Cyclophyllidea; family Taeniidae; genus Taenia; species Taenia multiceps. The sequence continues at coordinate 72,403,077 of CM010311.1, read as the reverse complement.
ATTTTTGATGCTCTTTTTGCTGAATCAGAGAAAGCTCAACAAAGAGTGGCAGTTACCGAGGGAAGTGTACCTGCTCCTCCTTACAATGTAAGTGTCTTGCCTTCAATGCAACTTTCGTCCGTTTGCTACGTGTTTTTTTCCACTGAAGTTCCACTATGGTGTCCCTTTCTCTGTCGTATTAAAAGTTACTGGGTCTAGTAAAGTACATTCGTCAAGGGCTTTTGTGTCGAAATTTGTGAAATTCACCCAACTCTCCTCGTCATTATGTTGGGTCTACATTGCCGTACAAGTCTGAAAGCGACTTCCAGACAGGAGAGCAGAGAGCTTAGTAACTGGGGTAGTTTGAGCACGGCTCTCTACTAATGCCGTGAAACTCACAAAGCTTGATTAGTACTCTGCGTAGTTGCAACAGTACAGGTGTTACTGCGTGATTCCATTTTGATTTGAGCACTGGTTTTGGTGGTTTCGGTGGGCATCTTTCCGCTTTGGTCATATCAATGGTAGCCGATGGGAACGCAGCCCAACACGAAAATGAATCATGGGGTGACAATTGTCTTACAATACTTCTTTATTGGTCTAGGCGACCCCACAAGTAATCGGTCCAACGGCACCTCCTCCTCCTACCAACACCTCAACAGCTAATGACTCAGGTGGTCCCTCGATGGATCTCTTCAAATCCATCTTTGCCTCCGATGAGGAGCTAGAGGATGAAGATGATGTGGAGGAGGTTGAAAGGGAGGCAATACCGTCGCCACCTTCGTCTCTCGAAGCTCGACCTTCGGAGATGCCCTTACCCCGTGATCAAGACGACGACAAAGACAACATTCGCAAAGAAGATGCCGTCAGGGATGTCTCTACTCCTCCGCCTCATCCCGAACCAGCTCTTCATGACCTGTCTGTGCATAAACTATTCAAGCATCTGTTCAATCCGGAACTTGATAGTGGTAGGTGGTAGCTACTTTACTTATCTGTCCTGTGATTTTAAGTTTCAACTACAGTCCTCAACTTACTCCCGTAGATGTGACACACTTAGGCTATTGGAAGATTAGAAATGTAACTCATGTCTTCACAACAGCAAATTAATGAAACTGAAGGCAATGCACCTCGATTTTCATCCGTCCAACGTACTGTAACACCCAGATGTTGCGATTTGTCGATGATCGCATTAAAATGCTGTTTAGAACTGACTCACAGAATCAGATATCTCTGAGTAGCCATCTTTCGATGTACTATCCTTATGCGACGACAACATAAGTCTTTTGGGCTACGTTGCTTTAAGGATTAATTTGGTCAAATACCTCTGAAGGTAATTTCTTGCTTTCTCTTCCCCTTTCGTTTCAATGGCCAGACTCGGCGCTCCCAGTAACTGTCTATTCACTTTTACCACCGCAGCAGTGACCAGGAGGCCTGAACCTAACCACCATTTAGGTACATCTTACAGGATTTCCTAGGGACTTCATTGCGTTTCTTTTGTGTAGTATTCTACATATTCAATCAGACGTAATCCTCCGTTAAAAGCTTCAAGGCATCTCATGACATTATTGGACGACTGAAAAGTGCCTGGTGGGTTTTGGTGCAGTCCGATGCAATGTTTTGTTGTAATGACTAGGTACTTTGAAAATGAATGTGATTGTTGACACGCCTGCATTTGAAAGAAATGAGAGGTGGGAAACAGTTTGTCGGTACGATAGGCCCTAGTGTGTTTACTTTTATTTTCCTACTACTTAGAATCCTAATGCATGAGACAGCGATTGGACCTTGTAGATGCTATTCAAGCCCGTTTCTTTTACGGAAAGGGCCCCATTTGGTCAATATACTGCGCAGCATAGCTTCTCAGTCGTTAACCTCATTGTGTGCAGACGCTGAACGACATTACCAAAGCTCGAAATGTCAGAAACAACTTCCAGTTGTTTTTTTCAGTCGGCTGATTGATGAAATGATTGTTTTGTCCCTACACCAACTGAGAAGGAAAAGGCGTGCTGTGACTGGATGGATGAGTGCCATATTACCGCACATTTACAAACGACAGGCAGTATGCTTCAAGAACTGTCCATTTCACTTCACAGTTCTTCACTTCGTTTACGTGGCCTCTGAGAAGGCACTGTTGTTGGGTTGTTTTCTGCCTGGCTTGTGTTGAGAGAGCGCTTCCAAACATAGCTCGAACGAAAATATGTCACAGGTCATGGCCAAGTGGTCCATTCCTTCCCCCAACTACAATTCAAAGGTGTGCGCCATCCCATTTCCAACAACTGTGCTTGGTTTGGGAGGTGGATTGCAAATGCGTTTGTTTACTTTCTCAATGTCCAACAGTTAAGCTTGGGATCTATCTACTTAGTTGGACATAACTCGAATGTTCTAAGGAAACGTTCCTTCTCTGTCTTCAGCAGTAGGGATCACAGCCATCTTGTGACTCTGGAAAGGGTGGTGGATTGTGAGATGCATGTCAATAAACAAATTCTCTCCCCGAGCAAGCTTAATATTGTCTGTTATAAAAACGAAACCAGCTTGTTTGATCTGTGTCATATCATCGGGTTGCTTAGCGGCGCCTTCTTTAGAGATTTTCCCTTGGCCATTTCGGTGATTTCTTTTCTGTGTCCGTATTTATGGCTGTGTTTGAGTTTACTTTGGGCCATGAAGTAGGATTATGAGGTATACTTTACCCACAGCACCTCTGGGATTTCGATAACGCCCATTCCTCGCACTCTTCGCTAACGGGCTAAATCATGAGGCCGATGGAAGACCTCAAGGGATTAATTCAACAAACCGTTTCATTGTTTGTTAAAATCCCTCAAATCGACTTGTCGTGTTGTGCAAAAATGAGTTTCCTCTTCCTCAGAGAGTTTTCCGCATGCCTTTATTGGCATTCAAGAGGTTTACCCACCGTTCGCTGATAGTTTCACACACGGTCTTCGCCTACTTTAGTGTGCATCCTGCTCTGCTACTAGGCTTGTTGTTGCAGCATTGACTCGCCTCTTACGTGCCCCTGTGGATTTAGCCAATCACAGTAGACGAGGCTATTTTTTCGTGTAAAAACCAACCCCTCCATCTGCGTAAGCCTGCTCTGGATGGTCAATGTTTTGTTTGCCTTAGCCTCCCCCTACTGTAAGTGTAGAGAAGGGTTGGAGGATCAGATGTAGATATTCATGACACTGGTCAGAAAGTCGAACTGTTAAGGATCGAAAAGGTTTGTGCACTATTAAATGCTGATATTTCGGTTGTTTCAGAAGCCCCACTATTCGCCGTGTCGAGGGTGACTCACCAAAGGAAGGAGGAGAAGTCCATGGAAGATGCGAAAAAGGCGGTGACGAAGCCAAGTGCAGAAGAAGACTTCTACGGACCCTCTCTGCCACCTGATTTCGGTGAGCTGTGGTAACTGTAACAATAATGGCCATATCTTGTCGAAACAAGTCATTTGAACTGGTTATTTGGTTAGATTTTGGCTGAACTAGTTTCCTCCCATCATGTCGATCTGGCTGTTAATTGATAATTCTTGCACAAAACGCAGCACATTTTCTTTTTGTCTTGAAATTTGACATTGGCTAAAGAAGCATTAGACAAGGTTTCCCTGTACCTGCTAAATTGTCGCAGATTTCTCAACCTTTTATCTTCATTATTGCTCAAATGCAACTTCTTCGGTGCATACTAACCTTTGGTTAAGTTGTGTGATTTAACTGCACCTCACCCAAATACGGTCACCAAATAAATTCTTGTGGTATTTTGTGTTTGGAAGGCTGCGTAACTACAATTTGTCATCCTTTCCTGGGAGGGCAGAATTTATCTGTCATTTCTGCTTTTTGAAGGATTTTTTGTGCTTAGGATCTAAGATACAGTCTAGCACTGCTGCTGAATCACATTATTTTGCTTCTCAACTATACGGTGTCTGATTTATGTGAGGATTCACTGCCAGTGTCAAGAAACTGTGATATCTGTCACCTTGGTGCTTGGAGGAGCGGAGAATCGTCAGGAATTTTGGAGGCTGAAGATAAGGCATTGTCTCCTTCTATTCCACCCAACTGATCCTAAAATACGAATATCCTCTTGGCCAAACTCTTTGGTACCATGAAGTAGGGGTTTTCGTTTCTCTCATTGCCTGCATCTGACTTCTGCGCCAGCTCAGTCTTCACAAAAATTGGCAATATGCCTTGGTTAAGTTGTGCTGGGACGGAAAACACAAGCCGTTTCTCCTCACAAGTCAGACAGCAAGCAGCCTAACTGCAGTGCCATCTCATGGGCTACGTGAAGGGAGGGATGAACATCAAAGTGAGATGGATAGACAGTCATTGAGATTTACTGTCTTTCATCGGTTAATGCGACTTTTTTTCCTGCTTGATGCAGGTGCAAACCAATCGCTTCATTACTCAGTCATGTCCAGAACATTTTCCTTCAGTAAATTATGGCCTCTATTTCCTTGTGATGAAGAACAGGAAGTCTACCTTTATGTGATGTGAATGTTTGAACATCATAGTTGCGTTTCAGACCACTTGGGGGTGGTAATTGCTGCTATTGCGCCTTTTTCGAGTGCCACATTGAGGCATTAACGATCGAGAAGCCACCTCGTGTAGATTTGCCACCACATTAAACTAGATTTGTAAAAGATTCAGGTTTGAATCACAAGTTTAACTGACATGAGCCTGGTTGTGATTCCTCACAAGTTACAGCAAAATATGATTATTGTTGCTGACACTCGACCCATTTTTTGCAGTCTTTATCAACACTCCTCGAATTTGCTCCCTCTAGGCTCTGCTACAGAGTCTAATCTTCCCGTCTCTGTTCCGAACGACTCCTCGGATTTGGCCTCCGACTCAGTAGACTTCGTCGAACGGAAGGTAAGTTCATCCACCTAGCCTAAGAAGGTCATATTCCAAGGAGACGGGCTTTTACTTTCTAGTAAAGTGTGTTTAGCCAAAAGGCAAACATTTTATCACATTTTAATACGGTCTTTTTAAGTACTCTACTCCTCATTTGCTGACAAGATTATCAAATCCAGGACTACCATCTTGACAGCTTTAAGCAATAGCCGAGTTGTCTGGCTACCTCCATCAGTTGAGTGACAATGATATGTGAAGTGTGGTTAAGTTGCTCCACCGTAAGGCATCTCTCTTGCCGTTGGAACGCCTCATTTTTATCCCACGTCCGTGGTTCCCGAAAAGGCGATATCCTGTCTCTTACATGGCTGTATCCTCGTTGAAGTAGTCCACTCTCAAGTTTATGCCCTAAACCTTGGCTTTGTCAACCGCTCTAAATGTCGTCTCACTGGCAATGGTTCTCTAGAGGGGAAAAGCTGACTCAAAGGCTTGCTTGATTGGAGACCAGGTAGATATCTTTTAAATGAACCTTCACTCAAGTAGGCACAAATGTTACACGGAAAATTGCCCGATTTCCGTACCATTTCCTCCCTGACGGAAAAGGATATCAATCTGTTTTCTTGTTCCTCACCTAAGTCTACCTACTAGACTATTCTCCGGTTGGTGTTTTTTTACCTTTTCTTTTAGAAGCGTTACAAAGAGGACCCCAAGAAGGCGGAGCGTCGTTCGCGTCAACACAGTCACAAGCACCATCATCACCACCACCACCATCAAAAGAACAAGCACAACAGCAGACATAATGAAGGTTGAGGCGCCAAAATTGGGACACCTCTTTGTGTACATATTTCAGTATTTATTTTTATACATGGCTATAAAGTCGTTGACCAAGTGAATCCCTTCCTGGTGGAACAAAAAGAAGGTTCGAGTAACTGAAAACTTGTTGAGTAGGTCTATTCATTTCCACATCAAAGTAGACCTTCCGCTTTCAGTTTATGGGTGGATTGTCTGTTGTCTTTGTTGTGCTTCCTGTTGTGTTCCGAGTCTTTTTAAACTTGTGTGATTCCAGCGCTTGTCTTCTTTACTACAAGCCGTGGCTAACTCGACTCCAAAGCTCCGCAAGCTAGCTTCCCGTCAGGCTCATTGAATAGCATATGGCGGCGCTGCGGAGGCAGATCATGTCATCCAGGTGGTGGACCACTCAAAGGTAGGTGTGGTGCTTCAGGAAGGATTCTCTATTCCCTATCATGTGTTGTTAGTTGGAGACCATCATGTCATAAACAACTTTTGGGTCATGTTTGTTGACTCTCTTGTGATGAGACATAGCCCTGACCCTCTATTCCTCAAACCGTCCGTTGTCACTTCATTCCTGAAATGCTGATCTCCAGTAGCGTGGTTGACTGCAGACGCGCTGGGATAGGAAACAGCCCGGTACCGTACCAGTCAACCGGAGCTAAGAGGACCTATTCTTCTTACACGACAATGCAAGATCTCTTTTCACCACAAAACTGACCCCTTATGGAATGTGGACTTGATCCGCGGTAGAAAGAATAGATCCACTGCCTTGCCTCATTCTCACCTCCAAAATTTTGGTTTGCTCGTATGCACAATAGGAAGAAAACAAGAAGCCCAAAGGCGTGTTTGACTTCTTCATTTGTAAATACAACAGAGCTATTCTTGGCCACCACTTTACTCCAATTCCATGTTTCTATGCAAAAATGTCGATTTATGTCAACCACCTTCCTCCATCGTTGGTGACATTCCTGCTGTGATGTGCTTAACCTACTCAGCAGTAGACTCCTGCTTCGGTCCTGAAGCCTCAAAACCGAGCCAAATTAGTGACAGTAATTTGGTCAGATCTCAGGAAGGTACTGCTGATTATTTCTGCTTGAGTCGAGGATTCGTCGTTTGCTTCCCATCAGCATCGCGTTGGACTAGCGATTATACCTTTCGATTGCCTCCTTTTCCCTGTTTATTTAGGAAGGATCCTTAATTTGTCGAATTACACCGATGGAAAGAGTCCATTCATCTCCCGCATGCATCGTATAGGAGCTTCCTTGAAGGCTTTAACGAGCGCCTGATTTGGTGAGAGTGGTCAAATGGCATTCGGTATCCATGGTATCTCGAGACTGTGGCGAAGTCGTGATGATTCGCGCCAGTATTAACATGTTAGAGTGCGAGACCACCAGTCCGGCTGGCTTCCAGACCATGCCGTCAAAATTAAAGCTCAAACTCTAGAGACCGAAGGGCTGGAGTAGTCGAAACAAGCCGGGCTTAATCCTTCCTGAATGGATAGTTCGATGAAGGGTGTGTCCTCATGCTAACGTATTGAAATGCCTTGATGGTTTGACTTCGTGTTTCGGTTACGCGAGCAATTGAGTCTCCACAGGTGGTAATTCCACTCGACGGCCTGGTCTTCGAGTCCAACCGATAGTCTCAGCCCTCCTGTACGTTAGTAATGTCTTATACCCTAATACAACGACTTTTTACGGCTTCAGGAAAGACTTGAAGCACTACCAAACATTATGTCACATCACCGTCTCTGTAGTTGGTATGGTTTAATCACTAGTCTTTGTTTCGTTGCATAAAGCAATCAAAGCTTGGTTAGAACAAAGATACTGTTTATTTTTCCTTTTTAAAAAGAACAAAACAGTAGATCAGATGAAATGTACCTCCATCACTTTGGATAGGGACTTCTGGAAGGAATAAACTGCAACATTTTAGCAATCTTCAATTCCTTTTCTTTGTAAGTAACACCTAAGTTTAGAGTTGAAGTCCCCGTTTCCAATTGTTGATTGATTTAGAGATCACCATTCCGGTTGAACAGCCTCCGCAAATTGTCGGAGGGCTCTTCTCTACGCTTACGTATCGGTATGCCTTGCTACGACTGCAGGGAGGACTCTAATCAACGCTTTGGTGACAGTTGTAAGCAAGTCTGATCAGCGGGAAGAACAACTGCGATCTGGTTGATCACTTGGATCCGCTGTTGACGGTTTCGGTAACTTGACGATTCCGAGCGAAATAAGGTTTTATCGAAACTTATACTTGAAGGAGTTGGCAGTCTCCATTCTAATATTATTTTTAGACAAATGTAGAATGCGTTCACTGTCTTCAAGGCTCTCCTTGAATGGAGGATGACTGCCTAGTGCTCTTAGTCCTATAGGCAATGTGATGCCCAGAAACGCCCAGTAGGGCCACACCGAGTGCTACAACTACTGGATGACATTCACGCCCTGATACAAACCCATTCTATCACTCCTCGATCCCTTCTTGGGATCGGCTGCATCTCACGTGGGAACTCATTGCCTTCAAAACTGTATTTCCAACCCAGCAGGTGCCTCAGTTTCCCTAGAATCATACTTTCGCCATGCCGATAGCTAACTGGATTTGCCGTAAGCGTACCCTATTGGACCTGGGGACGCCACAAAGTCAATGGGATGTGAATCTACAAGTAACAGAATTCACCTTCAAAGGTTAATTGGAGTCCTTTCCTTACTCCGAAGCCTTTCTTGTTTCTTCTTCTTCTTCTATAAAAATAAGAAAACACAATAAGCAATATTTCCTACTAATCCTTGTTCAACATCACTTCCGCTTTATTGCTTTCAACTTTTCTACTTTTGATGGTTGAGGAATCTACGACTGGCGTTTTCAACCATCCACTACCGTGACCGCCTACCTTCTCCATTTTAAACCTACTGTCTACCATCCTTTTCCAGCAGGAGGACGGCATAAGGTTGCAGCAAATCCCACTATGCGCCCCCCCATTACAGGAAGACTTGAAGAGATGTTATTAAAAGAATCCCGGAGGGCAAATTTTCGCATTGTCGATTGTGTCCCTCTTTCTACGGACTAACTACGATAAATTTGGCTTAAATATCTTTGCACTGTGCTTCATCAAGTAGATGCAGCTCAGTTGTACGTATCTAACGCCGCAGCCCATCAAGTAAGCACAGTCTTGTGGAAATGAAGTAGCCCAAGCCATAGAAATGTGGGACAAGAAGTGATTGATTGGTTATTTTCAAGCCCATCCACCAGGATTAATTGGCGCCTTAGGGTAGAAAATGGTAAAAAGCAAAAAGGAATCCCATTTCACCAGTCCCTCTCACAAGCTGGCGGGAACCCCACCTTCTTGGCACACAAACTGCTAGAATTGTTCTCCTTCCTGGAACTAAGATCTTGTTCAGCTGTGTGTTGAACTACGCGGGCACTCCAGTCTCCACGGCTTGTTCCTCTGCTCTGCACCGTGGCCTTTGGACTAAGCTAGTGGCCTCCGCCACACCGCTCCAAATCAGTCTGACTTTCAAGGACGAGGCGAGGCACTGCACTAAGGCAATATTTATTAGTCCATCCAATTTTTTCCCTTTGGGATATGTTTACCATCTTTTTTCCCCGTCTAACACCAGGGTTTGAATGAGAGGTATCCACTCAGTTGCAACGAATGGCTTACCAGAACAGATTGCACGCCTCGGGCCCTAATCCTAACTTAGGAGAAAAAAAAAAACCAAGTTACTCAGTTGAGCGTTGTCCTCGGGACGGTTTTGAGGATGCTGATACGGTTCCAGGAGAGCGGCATGTGCACGTAGGAATGGATGATCGTTGGCGGTGATGGGAGCGTCCAACTCGGCCTCGGTCTGATTTCCACCCACTCCACTGGCATCCATCCGCACCATACCGGGTAAGAGGGAGCTGAAACCTGTTAGTCCACCCATGGCCTGAAACACACATGGCTGCCCGATTGGATGACCGCGTGCCTTCCGCTCCTCGGCTGTCTCGGACTGTTTGGCAAGGAGAAGAGGTTTTTCGATTTGCACTTGTCTGATAAAAGTGGTTAGCTATAAGTAGATTCACCTATGACGCTCTTATTTTATCAAAAGGATGGTTTACAAATTTGGGGTGGGTCTTTAACTTGGATGTATTCAAGCCATGGGTTCTGCTATCGCAACTTCCCGAATTTGAGGAGGAGCTCATGCGGCCGGAGCTTGTAAAGCAGGCATCGTGGGTCCACATCCATTAGGATCAGCCGAGGAAAACAATCGAGGACTCTACCACAATTATCGTACCGAGAGACTAACTCCCCCTCAGGTCACTGTAAAAACTTCTTCATCAAAGAAGAGTATTCACTGACCGAAATTGCGTCAATTCGTTCTTGTCAAGACCAAATTGAGCGAGTTGAAGCATCCGCCGACTCCAATCTAAACAACTTTCTTTCCGGGAGCCTTCCTTCTGATTGGCACAAATGTGACTCATCTCCTAATTTGTGGAGTCTATTTTGAAAATATTTGGCACTTTGACGACTTCTGAAGGTTTGGATAAATTATTAGTGTTTACTGACATTTCTCTCGACTCACCACATCAGTATGTTCATAGGCTGGATATCCACAATCACAGGTGACACTTGTCTTGAACCCAGTACACTTGCAATTTGGACGAGAACACGGATAGGGCGCCATCTAAGATTGGGAAAAATATTAACATTTTATTATTCGTCATACTTAATTTAATGCTCGCAATTTCGCTACCATGGATCCTATTATCTCGCCTTTCAATTTTTAAGTCGCAATGGGAAGAAGTGGTCTCTAGTGCACAGTTAATTTACACCAAAAAAGTCCGTAGATTTTAAGGTGTGGAGATCAATTCTTAAGTGTTTCTGCTGTTCCAATGGTAAATATGATATAATCCTGATGATTCCATTGGAGTCGTCCTTCATCACTTGGCATTTGGCATGGTTAAAGAATGGCGTGCTACTTTTCATGTAATTAGTAGTATGTCAGTGTGCTCTCAACAGGAGTGGTATGCCCAGGTCTATTGACTCACCACATTGTGGTCAGTTGCCTCATGTTTGCAGTGACAGCGAGGAGCACCGCCCACACACTTTGGCATCATGTGATAGGACTTGCATTTGCATTTGGAGCAGGGTTGTGGAATGGGCCTCTCAGGGGGAATCGTAGCAAAATCGGTTTGGTGTTGTCTGTAACGGTGCGTACAGAAGCATTGGGTCTCCGGACCAATTAGAAAACAGTCCACACCCTTAGGATTAACCCAGGACATGTAGATTCTGTTATTTAGTCTCTAAAGGACGCTTTTGATTGTTTTAACTGTAGCTACCATGGGGAACACGCGTTTCTTGTAGGCTTCGTATTGGGCAGGGGTGAAGGTATGGCCATTGTCATCATCGCCTACGATTCTGCAGCAAACTTGTTAAGTATCCACCTTAGTGATCCTACCTGCGGTAGAGAATGTACGCATCAATTGCTTCAGCTTCGTCTGCACCAACACTAATCGTGCTTTCCATAAGCTTGAAATTGACAGAAGAATGGAAACAGCATAACCTAGTTTACAACAGAGTAAGCAACTGCAAAAAAATAATTGACGGAACGTTGGCTCTCTCTTTGCTTCGACTGGCCGCCAATAGATTGGCATTCATCCAAAGGTCTTATAAAGCTTACTTTTGGGTCTATTCAAGAAGAATTTCACATTTTAAATGTCCCCTATATCAAGTGGACTCAGTGGCTCGTTGACAAGGAGTTAGGAGAGATTCGTAGTTAAGTATTTCATGCCTAAGTGCATCAAAATAACATCCAATGCTGGATAGTAACCCTTATTTACAGTCATAAACAAACTGAGTTAAAAGGTTTGGCAGGCGTAACTATCCTGGCCAAAACAACGGGACAAATATTAACATACCAAAACATTTATTAACTGTAAAATCCATACTTAAATGCAACATGGCACGATGTCCAAAAAGAGATATGCAAAACTGAGAGGAGTAAGACCTAATCCTAACAACGTTCGATTTGTACAGGAACAAAGACGAATTTGGCACTTGGAAGGTGCATTTAACTAGAACTAAGAAAGCCAAACAATTAAAAATTAGTATAAGTGCCAAAAAATGGCCAACTTAAAGTTTTTTAGTAAATCAGAGCAACAAACACCCGAATGGTCAAGTGTGGTATAGGCACAAGCTATGAATCGATAATGGACGTTGGTACCATTAAAGACAAAATCACCAGAACATTACATTTGGATCATTCGACTTCCATGACTATTATTTTGGAACTTTGCTTTAAAAGCACAGATACGTAGATGTGTAGGTCAATGAATCAAAACGTCCCAGCTCTAATTTTGGAGATAGGAGGAAATATTAAAATCGTAATTTTAGAATAGCGACCGTGACTTTTAAAAAGTTAACAAACACTCCAACAATACAAACAAACATGGGTGTTTTTGAAAAAATAATGTAGTGTAAGCAAAGAGTAAATCCATTTAGGCGTGAAAATTATTTTCTGCTATTATACTGTAGTTTAAAAGTTTATTTGTTCAAATGTTTTGGTTGGTTTGCCGAGAAATTATATAAAGTCACCCATCATTAATCTTTTTTATACTTGCTCCCGTATTCTCACTTTTAAAAACAAATTGCAAGCAATTAACAAATATAAGTTGTTCTTTTGCATATTCTTGCCCAAAGATGTTAGTTTAAGTGCAGAAACTTGTTTCAAATTCATTCACTGTTTAACATATGCTCGATTTTGTTTCCTCAGATAATGTGTTAAAAATACGCCAAGATCCAGAATTCATGGCGAGCTGAACTTTCGGCCCCTTTATCTCCCTTTTAAATTAATCGCTTTCATAAATCATTGCGCCTAACTCTGGTGTTCTACTACATTTTGCACGCGTAAAACAACCTGCTCACACTTTTTTCCTCCGTGTCCTGTGAATGTTCGTCCGTGTGTGTGTGCGCACACGGGAATTGTATGAGTCACCACCTGCGCCTCGGCCACATTTAACATCGCGTGACTAATGCCAGCAAGGTCACCTCGTCGAATTACTCCCAAATCAGGTCGATTACCCAACCCGAGTAGGCCTAGTCCGGTAGATGGTATCTTTATCTAATTATTCCCCTTTGGGCGATACCCAAGTGTAGTTCCAAACTGCATTACTCGACTAATGCTGACATCCAAGCCTCCTAATTGCAACTCAACGATCACAGCTCGAAATTCTGTTCATAATTATGCTTTACCAGCTAATTAATAGTCAAGCTGGATACCTACGCACATAAAACAAGTGTTCACACATTTCGCCAGCTTTTACGCTTTTTTCGTGTGTCCAAAAATATTTTTAGCATCCAATCAATCCAATTACGCTCGAAGAGTCTTGGTCCTGACACCACAAAAACAGCAATCAACTGTTGTTGCCTTGATGAGGTTTCGCCAAGCCGCCTTAATTACCTCCCTATCGATTCAGACGTTGACCTGGCCCCATCCAAGGGGAGTCAACATCAATTGGCCCACTTTCCGACGGAGATGGCGACCTCCGAATTTATTCTATAACTGTGTTGAGGCAAAACAATAATAGGACCGAAGTTAAGGTTAATTTGACATTTGGGTGATTGAACTACCTTCTGAACTGAACTGGTAAAGTGCACCTACATAATTAACAATGACCAGCGCAAAGGATTGGATTTTAGCTCCAAAGTAACTTCATTTTTGCAGTGATTAACTTCAGGCTTGCAGAAATTTTAATAGCCAAAAATTCCTAATGGTTATTTTTTTTCCAAAGTCACGCAAACGAAATTTTGTTTTTTTTTAATGTTAGCAGAAAAATAGTGTGATTTGTCCGCGCAATTTCAATTGCGTTTGTTGAAATACGAACGCGTTGAGACCTCACCGTCAGTGGATCGTAGATATTTAACTCGACCGTAAACGGGTAAGCTCCCGCACTCCCTTTTTGTAGTACACCCTTGGACCTGCATCGTTAACATATAAGTCAGGCCCTTAGACGTAAGTACCCCTAGCTAATGAGCATGAACCAAGTGGAATGTATCCGTATAATTAATGAGAGACTAAGGTGATCTCTTGTGGGCATATAGTACCCACAGGCGGTTTCACAAATCTCCCATCGCCTTTGTTCCTCGGGCCTAGCCAGTCACCTCTCTCTCTCTCTCTCTCATCTGCCTGGCCATGGCTGTAAGCGCAAATACGCACGTCGAAGGCTGACGACTTGGATGCGTCACGCGTGCGTGCATGTGCGCACGTGTGTGTGTGCGTCTGTCCGTCCGCCCTCACATCCACCTTTCCATACAAGCGTAGAGATGACTCATCCAGCCGCATTAGCTGTGGAGGGCACATCCCACCTGGCACGCTTACAATCTCTGCGACACGTGAACATCCATCGGGTCGACTCCAAATTCCCCATTGGCCGGAGTGGACACACTCACGCACCCATGGTCCGTGTCGAAATCGTCGGAGCTTAGAGACCGACTCAACTAGTCTGCCCCATCTGCTATCGAACCCTGTGATACCCCTTGTCGATGCATGACCGAGGCGAGAGGGGGAAGGGCGCCGAGTAGGTACTAAGCCAGTCTATTCAGAAGTGGATAAAAACTCGACCGACTATCCAGTTCAACAACAAGTGAATCTAGGCTATGAATCACGTCCAGTATAACCATATGATTGCTTATTCTCTGACCTAATTTATTATGCATTTTTGAGGGCATCGGTGAGTCACCCTACACAATGAAATTGTGAGTCCGCACCCAATAAGACCTGTCAAGCCATCAAAATCGATTTTTTTAGACGGCGAGGTAAATCAATTCACATTGATCCATAGACGTCAAGAGGCGATGACACTGCTAAAGCCCACGACGTCAAGGCATTCCTGACACGTAAAGTGAGCTTAGCTGATGCTTTTCTTTGTTAGTTAAAGTTGCGAGACCGAAAAACACGCAAAATTTCCATTGACTGCCATAGGACGTCTAAATGATGCATTAAAGCCATTTAAATTGCCCAAATTGGCGTGCTTACAAAGTCCGATCTTAACCAATGTCACATAGCTGAGTGGCTTTTTAAGCAACAATTAAAGTAAGGCATGTTAGTAGTTTCAAAGTCCAACTTGAGATGGTGTATCTGGGGCCTACGACAACGCGACGACACGACACATTGAAGCCTGTTTGAGGGAATAAACTACTCACACTGCTCTTGCTGATTGAAAATCTCCTGATAATAGTTGTTGAACTTACTAAATTTTCATTTTTAAGTGAGAATGATAAAATCAAAATCCAACCTAAAAAGTCAATGAGCCCTCAAGGGCTCGAAAAATCACCAGGGCAGTGTGGAATGTTATTAATGCATCCAGCTAATGACATAAATATTTTGCATTGAAAGAACCCATCTCCGTTTTGACATTTACTAATTGCACGAAAACAGATTGCTTCACAGCCCCTGCCATTACTAATATGCAATCCACTTTCCGACATTTTCAATCGGCGAATCCTGGAGAAGGTGCTTTCAAATAGACGGAATCGCATCGTTAACAATGGAGGCCATTTAGTGAGTTATTGAAGCTGCCTCGGCCTGAAAGTAGCCCGTTCTCATAATTCAACTATTTCCTCGATTTCTAGAGAATTTCTTCACTAGAAAGTGCAACATTTGCATTCTACAGACTTAGTATTCACCTTTTCTGACTTAAATTTTCACCGCATTTGGTTCATTTCACTTGACATGCCGAGGGTAGAGAGATCGCTTTGGCGACAGCAACATTGGTGACACCGACAGTGATGCTACTGGTGTCGTGGGTATAAGGAGGGAGAAGGAGGGTGATGATGAATTGGACCACTAGGGATCGGGTCTAGGTAAGGTACGGGGTTGGAGCGGGGGATAGTTGATGGGTGGACTAAGCCCACTAAGGCGTGGTGGGGGCGACTTGGCCTTAAATTTCACGTCTCCGTCGCTGGCTTGACTTCCCACAGGCCAGCATTTGTCTGTGTGTGTGTGGCTGTGGGGCTCATTTGACGTCACACGCACACCCATTCATAGTTATGGCTAGAGGGAGCAAGACCACCTCAATTGTGAAACTTTACGCTTTATATTTCCAAAAGTGGATGCCAGAATCATAGATACTACTTAAATACTACTACTAAATTATCGACTTGAAGGGAAGTCGTATACTCCACCCCGCGCGCCTACGCGACCAGTGAAATAGACAGAGGTACCGGCGAAATAGTAAAAAAAAAACCACCAGAAATGAATCATTTAGACGCCACGAGTGCCTCACTTTGTTGCTGCCATATTCCCACTGGCCTGCATTCCATTTAGAAAAAAACAACATCCTTCTTTGTGGTGAGTTAAATTTCACCCTTAACTTCAGGCGCTCCAACATCGCGGTAAACAGACAGATCATAGAGAATGTCTTGACTACATAGTATGTTCAAAATAACTAAGTCATGCAATATGCTAATTACTAATTTGTATGGCCACATAGTGTGCGATCTCTCGCTCGGCATATCAGCACATTTGCGTGCGTGATTTGCGGGGTTGCATGCATGAAGATTTAGCTCGGGTCAATGGGGTGCCACCACCGGCCAGCGAAATGTGACTTCACTTTCACGCGGAGCGCAATAAAATCACATCTGTTTCCACAACCACCTGGAGGTCTATGTCATGGCGAACATTTACCCTCAGTGTCAGATAATACAGAAACTAGGCTGAAATAAACAAGTAAGCATCCCTTTTACCTACCTTAGTGATGCATCGGTGATGTCTACTCATTACGTCAACCAAAATAGCTTGATTTATTCATAATTGATGATGGACTGTCAAATCTGTCATTGGGTGTACGAAATGAGGGGACTTGGTAGAAGCTGTCCCCTTAGAAGTGGGAGGCATCCTGTTTATTGGCCATCCTAAAGGTGAAAACATGTCGTTTCTTGTGAAAATAACACGATTTTGAAGGGTCTTTTGACTCAAGCGAGGTGATAGCCACATTAACGGAGCCAGAGCTCCAAGACGAGCACACATTCAACTCAGTGGTAGGTTTTGTAGAGCTACGTGGAGAAACGCCTGTGGAGCTGGTAAAAGTACACCTTACATGGCTCTTTATAGCCTCATAATTCAATCACTGAGCCAAAAAAAAAGCTGTAATTAATGTAATGTCCAAAAATTACATCTTAAATTCATACCCAGAAAAGTTAGTTTTGACTATTTGTGAGGGTTCAAGCTACCCATTTCGTGGTCCGCACTAATGCATGGAATTTCCTACCCGATGTACTTTCTGTACCAGAGTTAAAAAATGCGTTTCTTTTACTGTAAGCCATAAAACAAAATATACCTAAATGTACTCTGAGCGAGTGAACAGTTCTGCATAGCGCCTATATGAACGATTAAACTTTAGTTTGAGGGTCATGGGGTCACGTCCCGCATTTGTTTGAGCTCCATGGCCGGTATGTGGTACACGCTGTGACATTGCTATCTATCTTACCTTATCAAGCTCAAAGAGCCAACAAAAACCAAATTAAAAATTGTCAGTTTGAAGCAGTTGCCTACCATCCCTTCCTCTAAGCGAGCGTATAAGGTACTCCAGGATAACTTAGTGCGGTTTGATGTGGAAATTTTCTTCAATTACAAAATTCCTTTTCCTGATTGGGTGAAAATAGATGCAATTTTCGTTCCAATGAACTGCCTGCCCTCTAAAATGCCCAGACAAAAAAGCTGCTCTTCGTTATTTTCCAACTGCCTACTACCGAATTCCAGTGCTAAGAAAGGGCGCTAATCATCACTTTGACCGTGAAGATATGCGCTAGCTTTAGGGAAATATGAGGACCTCTTCTGCCAGCTAAAGTGCTTATCCTCTCACGAGTCACGAATACGAAAGGTACGAATAGGAGTGGGGAAGGCGTCCTCCCTCTAATTCTCTCTTCTCTCATCACATCCTAAAGTACGGATCTCGAGAGTTAATTTGAGAAGTGAAGTCTTGAGTTTTCCCACCCCCTCACTAATTGGCCGGACCTCTCTATCCCCAAGGAAAGTATTTTTGGGCACGCCCTTGTGCTATCTCCAGTGGTGTCCTCTCCAGTTGCTAGTAATGGGGAGTAGAGCGTTGGAATAGATTGGGAATGGCATACAAAATCTGAGGGATTTAATAAACTAACAATTCCGTTTCTTAAGGATGCATTGAAAGGGCGTAAGGAAGAAAAGTATAAGTCCCAAAGCCTACCGTCATCTGTTCATGCATAGCATTTGGGCGGCACCCATTTGCTTAATAGCTTGCACGATTTGGTTGGCTGATTTGTGCCTAGAGGAAGTGTTCCATCACTCACCAAATTAACTTTGACTGAAAGCGTCCAATTTACGCATTAATTCCAGTTTTGTTCACTTCTAATCAAGGCGATAGCTTTCTCATAACTGTATCAGTCATCTTTAGACAATTTGCTGGAAGGTAAGTTCCTAAGCCAAAACTAACTTGACTAGGAGTTAGCCCACGATCCTAAATCACATCAAGAAGGTTCATCCACCGTTGTAACCTGTAGGTGTGTGCTGGAAAGAGCAGAGGGCTAGTGAGCACAACAAAGAGTGGCAAACTGGTAGGCTGACACATTTTTACCCATGCTTTATAATGCATACTCATAAACAATCACACGCACTTTACACGTTTCAACAAGTAATTGTGAAGAGCTCTTCCAGAAATAGTGCGAATTCTTTGGTCCTCCGATGTAGTGGTGAAAGACTGTGTCAAGACTCTCCCAGGAACTCGAATCATCTACAAATATCCAACAGATGAAGAAACAGTGAGTGAAGTGGACGACCGCTAAACTGTTGGCTCTCCAAAAACGGAACGACACCAGATCACCGCTGAAGTAGTTGATTAACCTCCCCTCGTAAAAGAGCAGTGTCAATCTGACCTGGGCAATAAATGTAAGGTCGGCTCTTTGCAACCAAAGGAAAATTACAGGAAATTGGTGAATTGCCCATCCAGTTGGTTGTCCACTGCCACTTTTCCTACCCTCAGAGAGGTCAAATAAACCACAGAAGGAGGAGAACTTGGGTTTGTTTTACCAGGAGACAAAATTAGCCTTTGGAGACCTAAGAACTCGTGTTGGGTGAATGAAGGGCAAGTTTAGGCTTCTACCTCACTTAACCAGTAAAGAGTACAGGGCAAATTTAAGTCTATTAGGTCAAAAGTCATATTCCATCTCCTTTATCCCCAAATTTGGCAACCGTTCATGCATTCAACTTGTTTGTAAATTTCGGACAAGAGTGGAGAGACGGTTTCTCAGCGAGTTCCTTTTATGCGAGTAATGAAACCCTTCCAATTCCTGTTTCCGAAAATTCTCACAGAACTCACAAGCATTTGTTTCTGTAAATGGGTCTGCACATTGGTGATGTTACTTGATGTTTACATCTCCAAATTATACCAAGTGCGCACATTGGTACCCCGTTCCCTCCTTCCATTCCGCAGCGCCGATGGGCAATTGGAGTGCAAAACTGCCTACATCAACTGACATATTAAACGTCCATTGACCTTTATGAAATGATATTATCAAAAATAAAGTTTGAATAAACAATTTTTATCTCCGATTGAACTGTAAGAGGGAGGTGAGGTGTAGTGCGAGTCAGTGACAAATGCACATGTAGTAAGGGGAATAGGTGTAATAGCTTTTCTCTCTTCCCTACTTGACTTTCGGTTCTACAAGGCTGGGTGGTTTCCTCCATGACTCACGACCAGCATTTCCACAAAGACGAGGCTAATGAAAGGCCGAGAGATTACTTTTTTTTTATAAATTAGAAGAGAGAGTGGGAAAAAAACCGTGAATTGCATACAGAATTCACATCCGCAGAGGCAGTCGTCTTTGGGTCTGACAATAATAAAGTTTACGAGGAACGTTGTAAACAAAGTCTCCGCTAAATAAGGAGATTGTAACAACTTCTTCCACCTTTTAGTCCAGATGAACGAAATTAATCTAGCTGTGAGAAAAAATATGGCATGTAAATGAATGGATGAATAAAGGAAGGAAGTCACGCACATGAACGCCTGTTTAAGCAGTGGAAGGATTTGGGGCGGCCGACATGGGAACGACATTTTGGGTATTAAGTTGTGTCTGCATGTGTAAGTTTCAAGGCATTCTTAGGAGAAAAATTTTCCGAACCTTTCCAGATTGCTTCTATAATGGCATCAATCTGTGGCGTTGTAACACCGAGTCAAAATAAGAACTTTTAAGGACAAAAAATTGGTGTGCGTTCGATGTAGGATGGAGACCCTGTAGGCTTCAGAAACAAAGAAAGTTCTCATTCTTCAAAGTGCATTGCCGAAATTTCCCAGGGAGACGGAAATTGCATTTCTTCCCCGTTTATGCATGAATGCGTGTGTGTGTGTTCCCATTTGCCCTAGTTTATCAGGGAAACGATAAATAACCGCCACAAATATGTGCATTTCTTGTCTGCGGCTGAGGGACCCATTAGTATTTCCGTAGGTAAAAGAGATTCCAACGTAAATACACTTACACTGTCACCCTACTAAGTAGACAATTACAGAGCATGGAACTACAGTCAATGGCCGCCCACTCTGACTTGGCATCCAATTTGTTTTATGACGTTCGGCGAAGGAATTAACAGCTTATTCTGGCTTGTCCAATCGTTTTGTTCGTCTCCCTTTCCACTTAAGTTGTCAAAATGATACTCTCCTGTCTATTTTACATAAAATGAAAGCACGAAGACGCCGGAGTAATGGACGATTAATTGTCTCCATCATTTACGCTGCTGCTTTATGCATCAGGGGACGAGAACTCCATACCACCAGATTTGGCCAGGCCTTACTGATATCCAAACGCTCATCTGTGAGCTCCAGTTCCTTGAGGACCGGCAAACGCCCCAGTTTGGTGACTTCTTGTACCGAGACCACACCGGAAAGTACCACCCGATGAACTATCACATATCACAATTTCTGGGTCGTTAAAATAACACGCAAACACAGCCTACACATGTAGATTGAAATGGAACCCAAAAGTAAACAGTAGAGGTTAAATCGGGTCATTGACATGACCATGGGTCACAAATCTGTTGGAGAGGCGTACTCCACACCTTTCACCCAATGTTGAAATCAAATACAACCACCTAGACGACAAAAACGCACAATCCAACCACATACACTTAGGTGTGCGGCATTCCATACCAAACGCTGTACTCACAGAGAACCCACATAGTGGATTCGAAATTTGAGAATAAACAGAACGACAGATTCGGAGGCGAGAGTAGAGATACCACAAAACCAGCGCCCAAATGAGCCCACAATTTGGCGCAGTAGTGATGCCGTGAAAATGGAACAGTTACAAATCCACACCACCACCTTACAAATAGGAGAACCAAGGGGGTTTGCTCGAGAGTGAGCCGACACTGCAAATTGAAGCCCCAGAATTGGGGCTCCAGAGACGTCTCAGCCTCTTACATTTTTACAAGTCCCAAACTGCTGCAGTTAAGACCAACGGTGCTTTCAAGGCAAGCCATGGCTCAAACTCATGCCCCACCAGGGTCACGTAACCGCGCGGTTCTCCCACGATGTGCGACTTATCGATCAGTTGAACCGCCGCCCAATTCTCACGCTTCCGCCGCGACGACCTTGAGCTACTTTATAGACAGTAGCCAACACTTCTCCGATGAAGTCTTCACATAGAACACACCCATATCCTTCCTCCTCCAGCTTTACCCCCAGACAAGGTTTACCAATACAGCGCCATCAAAGAGTGTCAAAAGCGGTTTATTTTGCTTAACTCACTGTTACATGCGTCCAGCCGCTTACGTTGTGAGTTTATTAATTCGGTTAAATTACTTAGCATAGCCAAAATACAAATGATATCTCATATAAAATTGAGCATTGATCAGTATGGTCGAGAAGTACCTAAAATGAACAAAAAACCCAAATTATAAGGGACAGGCAATGGCGCCACGCAACATATATCTATGACGAAATAGTCATGCAAAATAGTGCGGATAGGATTAGAAAAGAGGAACAAGGAAAAAGCACACACAAACACACACAGACACACGTATTGATATCCGAGAGGGCAAATGAGGCCGTTGAAGTGAGTTGCATCTCATCGGTAGGAGTAATCTCCACAACGGAAGGGAGGAGCCACACACACACACACACACACGCATACACGCACGAGGGTGGAGAGCAAGCAAATGAGCAAAATCTTATGTAAATCACAAACAAAGAAACAGTAGCCGTGCAACACAATAGACGATCGGAGGAGGATAAAAATGTTAACGTCGACATAGGCAGGAAGCCACACAAACACACACACACACACACACACAGAAATGACATTGAGAACGAGAGCCTATGGATGGTAACAGATCACTCACTCATGGACTTATAAAATCATTGTCATTACGAGGTAGTTATGTCTCCACTTTTAATAGAAATAGTTGTTTCGGTAAAAAAAGTTGCGGTAATAAATTGGTATAAATCAGATGGAGTTGGCATTATTGTTGATCTGGGGCTAGACAAAACGAAAGAGGAAAGTTTGTTTAAACAATTGACACTCCGAGCAACCATAATGTTAAAGAAAATTAGCTCAAAGAATTCTAACTGAATTGGCTCAAGACCAAACTCACCTCTAGGACGTTTCAACTGAACCTTGAGTCGCTTTGGACCCACTGAATAACCATTCATCTCAGCGATTGCTCGCTGGGCACTGTTCGGATTGTCATAGCTGACAAAGCCTGGAAAAAAAATACGCATTACAATCAACAGTCAATGGTGAAGTAAGAAGTCATCAAGCGCCAAGTATGACACAGGTACGTACCAAAGCACTTGCTTTGATTTGTTGCCCTATCAACAAATACTTTCGCACTAATCACTTGTCCAAAGGCCGAAAAAAGGTTCACCAGGTCCATGTCTCCGTACTCCTGCGGAAGGTGATAGATGAATAGGTTTGATCCTTCGGGACCCGTTATCATTGGTTCACGACCGGCAGGTCGTTGGTGAATGGGAGTGTTTAACACTTGGGCAAGATTTTGAATACCCGCTGTAGGTGAGGGTAAAGGAGACAAAATATTAGGAACTTACGTCAAAGGGGACAAATAAAAGGGAAAAAGAGCATAAACTCACCCAACCCGAATTGAGGATAGCTGAGCGTTGATGGCTGAGCAACTAAAATCAAAGCACGACGGTGGATTACCAAAAGAGGCAAAAATTTCCACAGCAACGAATGGTAGATGACTGCCTACCTGCACCGTTAGGGGTAAGACCCGGTATTGTAGGCAGCATTACACCATTTGGATGAGATTGTGAATTCTGAAGTTGGTTAACAAAGAATTGTTGTTGCTGCTGCTGCTGCTGCAACAAGAGTTGCTGCGAATTGTGCTGAGCTATCATGAAGGCCAACGCTTGCGCGGCCGAATCCAATTGGAAGGTTCCGGGAGATGGTGCCGGTTGTGGGAATGGAGCGGGTTGTACCATCATGGGGTGATTTCTCACAGCCTCGTAAAAGGCCCCTAACGCAGCGACCGGGTTGCTGGTGGGCGTCCCTGGATTACCGTTTATGGCAGCCGCGGCAGCAGCAGCGGGATTCTGCCAAACTGAGGGCAGAATTACAGCACCCGGTGATGGGGTCGTAATAGAAGAGGTTTCTGATGGCACAGTTAGCATTGATGGACAAGCACTCTCAACCTGTTGTTGAACAGGCTGGACCTGGCCAACTGTTGTAGGATTCTACAATGGTAGAAAAGACGGGTGCCTGATCGCCACCGCTTCTGTACACACATAAAAGATGCATTTTGGTCAGCAATGACTCATTAGTGCTTGGTGCGCAATTAATCCCAGAATGAATGTCGCCAATGGACGTGCTTACGGAGTATAGTGACGGAAGATATTGGCCGTGGCCATTACTGGTAGATGGTGTTGCAACTGTAGAGGAGTTCATCAGAAGATTCGTCAGTGTTACGGGGTCCATCATTTGCTGATAAAGGGTAGTAAGCTGTGCGACATCCAGTCCTCCAAGGGAGACCACGGCGGGGCTTTGACTCGGGAATGATGGTGGCATTTGGCCGTTGGGTCGCGACATCAATCCACCTGCATCAGGGTTCCTTCCAGAAAATCCACCGGCAGCCGCCAAAGGCAGTAAATTATCTGGTCTCTGTTCAAAATAATAACCATTGTCAACTATAACTCATGGGCAGTGTCACAACTTCATTACAGCACAATTCCAACTACTTACAGTTGCTGAGAAATTCCCATTTAAAAGAGTTGAATGGTCACTTTCTCTTGGGTCGGAAATGCTGCTCACGGCACCACCTTTGTTTCAAAGGTATTATTAAGGCAATTTCAGAAAAATTAATCAGTGTAGATGAAAAAATACATTGCAAAATATATGTTCCCAAACTTCGTGATCCATCAATCTAACTACCCTTTACAAGTCCAATCGACACCAAATGCTCTACCTTAGTAGATGGTGAAAAGAAAACGTCCAGGACTTTAACACACCGGAAATTAGCTACAACCTTAAGATTAGCTTTAAGTGGATCAGCCTAGAGGCGCACATTTAAATAACTGAGTAGGTATTATTTCCCAAGTGAGTCACACCGACAGCTGTGTACTACCCACGAATTAGTGTGCATGAACAGCAAATAGGACACATTCGGTCCCTGCTGGCTCTTTTATGAATGTCAGTAAAACATCAGCAAGTTGGATAGATCGCAGAGCAAATTTCACATAGAGGAACAGCAGGCTTTGGTATTTTTGCCCTTTCCAGATACAGAAAGACACAGAAAGACTGCTAAGTCAGCCGTTACGCAAGCAATTTGTTTACAAACGCTTGTTCTTTACCGCCTTTTGATTAAATTACAAAAGTGCTGGGAGAACTTGCTGTTTGCTTTTAGAATAACACCACTATTTAATCAGCGAATGTGGTAAAAAAAAAACGCGGGACATTAATGCCGACGAGAATACCCCGCATCGTTAGTTAAAGACAGAACTAAAAAACAAAAAAAACTCACTTGAATCTCCGTTTTCCTGAACCCGTGGTACAATGGTGCTATCCGAGTTCGATTCTGCTGTAGAATCCATGCGTGGGGGCGAGGCAGGGGATTGGTGGTGATCCATAATACTTTATATCAATGGGGAATGTAATAAGAAAATAAAATAATCCGAGGCGACGGCTCGCCTTCGTCCGAAATCCAAACCTAAAGAGAGCTGGGATTGCGCGCGTGGCTTAGGCTTTTATGCACTTTCTTGGTGTGTCCACTGTCCATATTCTGATTGCTGATTGGCTGATGGATTAATTACTACACCCCCTCTGATGGATAATTGGTCGGAAGTGACCAATGAAAGAATTAGGCAGCTGATTGGACAAACCGGTGAGTCTATGCAACTTTTGGACTAGCGCATTAAGCCTTAAGCTATGGGCGGAAAAGTTAACTCCTCATGTAACTACGTCTTATTTGGTTTTATGAAAAATGGTTTTTGTTTACCTCCGCCATATGCAAATAGGTCCACTGATGTTATAACCCCTTTTTTCTGTGATATTACCTGAAATATGAGGACTTGAATGTCCTTCCTATGGCTCATCGGCATAGGGCGTCGTTTGCAATCGCTGAGACTCTGTGATTACCGTCTGGACTCATTAATGCCTCACAAAAACAAGATGAGTAAAGTAACATAAGAGGCAGGCCAGTTATTTTAGTCTTCACACCTAAATGGGGGCTATCTGGGAATAGGTAGGGTAGTAAGGCGCGGTTCGGACATTAACGGGAGTTAAAATTCGCTCTTGAGTGGTGAAGTCCAAATGCCCTTGGGCTTGCTGATTTGATTGAATTTAGTGAAATTTAAAGAGGTCCTGGGAAAGCAAGTAGGTTCAAATGTCCGAATCAGACGTCAACGCCGTATTTTCGCAAAGGACGTTTTGTACACTTTACATGAGCACATTCTTAGAGGTTTAATCATCCAGCGAATTCGCCGTACCCAGTTGACCTGGAAACCCATGCGCAAGATTCATCACCTATGTAGTTCCGTAGTTCGTTTGAAAAAGGAGTGAAAGCACATACGAAGAGGTCTTGAGATCAAATTGGGATAACTTTCTCAACACGGTGGTATGCTATTTTTACACGCTCCTCCCATCGTTTGACCTAGGTCAGGGAACGTTCAACATAGATAGACTTGGCATTGCGGCACCTCCATGTCCAGTTTGGAACGTCCGAAATAACTTCGTAATCAACACAAAAGTGCTACTTTCGAGCTGGGATCGATGTATAGCGTCTCGGAGCTAGTTACAGGCGGCAGAAACTATGCGATGACGTCTTCCAGTCAAGTTGCTTTAACACACAAGTTATTCAATGCACAGTATCAGTTTGTGTATGTTGCTAAAGTAACAAGATGGCAGCAAAGGTCAAGTCTGGCATTTTGCCGCTCTAACGCAAGCACGTCCGAATTCCCTTTTTAACGAGAAAACAAGTATTTATTCGTAATTTGGAGAAATTTAAAGCCCAAGTTGGTTCTGCCCATTAAAAATCTCTCAGGCGCTGATTCATCACAAGCAACGCACTTGGGAGACACAAATAGGTTTCCGGTAGGCAATGAAATTGAATGGAATTAAATGTAGTTTGCCATTAACAAAACATGGACACAAAGCCAAGGTACTACAATTAACACATTAAATGACTTTAGTGAGCTATAAGAAAGTTATTTAGACTTCGTCCTCATCTAGGCAGTATTTTGAGTGCTGGCTGACACTTTCCCGACTGTCCTTTCAATGATTCGCCTGGATAGTCACAACACTTGGGGATATTTTACTTTAGAATTCTTGTTATTATATCTACTTCACTTTCTAACAAATCCATACGTGCTCAGTGAGGAAAGATTTCCCTGCATTATTGAGATGAACTTGGTAGCTGCAATGAATTTAATGGAGAATGGACACTTAACTTGGCGAGTTTAACCGCCATTGAATGCACACCATGGATAGCCAGTTGGTGTGACTAGTCAACATCAGCTGCTGACTGATTTGATGGAATTTTGCTTCACTCTACCGGCAAAATGCTGCTATGTGTAATTGCTAGTCGCTCTGGTAACTGCACGATTGTTGATCCCATTTGTACGTTCAGCTACACAGATGGTCTAATCACCGCGTGGTGACCACTATATTATTTGTGGCTGTAGGAAGTTGGATAAATAAATAACTCCTCCTCCTCCTCCTCAGTACAATGCAACCAAATTAAATTACGTATTTATTGGAAGGATCTTACAGAAGGTGAGTCTTCCTCCGAGTTGGACTCATCGTGGAAAGCCATCCAGTGCTAAACAATGCACCACCCTAATGTAGCTTACAAAACGAGCGAAACTGTGATCTCATTCAAGCAGACAAGAGCCACCCCTGGCATTGGTATAGAATGGCCCAATGCTCTGAAGAGGACTCAGTGTGTCACTTTCTCTGTCCCTCCACAATAAGGTGATGCAGTCGATGTAAAGAGTTGTGTTTGCCTTAATTGTGCAATCAATGATAGCGACACTTCGGTCTTTTGGAGAACTGTCCATGCCCCTTAGAAAATTTGGGCTGGAAGCTCAGCTTGGTTTCATTAAGAAATTTATTAGCTTAATGAGCGTCTGTGCTACGGATGTCGCTTCTCTCAGTGGACGCAGCAATACTTAAATAACAGAATTTTAGCTGGATATGAATAAATGGGAATTTCTCGAGTAAATAAAGTTAGTGAGATGATAAAATGCCCAATTGTAGGCGCGTGATAACAAACCAGGCTCTCATGACCACTTGCTTGTATTTCTTCCCTAATCAGCGCTTCCATGGTGACTCACAATTTGTTCCAGAACACTTGTACAACAACAGTGCGAGTAGGTAAACATCTGGGTAAATAGTCACCACAACCTGTCAACTAAGAGACATTGTATTTGATTATTAGGTAGCAGCTTTTGATTTTGGTTAGACGCCTTAACCAAAGGTGATAGACACACGGCGCATGCTCACTGTCAAAAATTGTCCAGCTTGTAGTGTTTCCTCACTAAATGGATCCATCTCTAGGCGTGCCAAGGTTGTGTGAGGGATCAAGACACTCACGTAGTCCCAAAAAGATGATTTTTTGGAAATTTGACCTAGTGTGATATCCATTTGCTTGAAATTCCAGCATTGCATGCCTACGGATATAAAGCTTTAGTTGGAAGTCCGTCAACATGGAACTAAATGTCGCATGTCCCCTGCCAAACGTCAAATACCAACACGGGGTGGTTACACAGTTGTGTCGTGACCTCTTAAGGCGTGCTAATTATTGCATTTGGGAACGACTACGACATGGTTTGAAAAAACTAGTTTCTCTCACAACATCAGTCAGCTTAAAGATTTGCCATTATTGACAGGAAGCAGAGTTGACAATGTCTGAGTTCACACTTTAATCAATCGAATGTCAAAGTGCATTGTTGCTCCGCGCCAAGGCAATAAATCAATGAAGCAGTTGATGGGTAAACTAGTTAATTGCCAAGGTGGACCTAGGACGGGATTGTCAAGGAGATACAATAATCGATTACACTACCACTTGTTAAGCTTTTTCTCGGTTAACACTGTGATTTTGATAACTCTCTCGTTGCTGGCACATCCACCCGTGGGTGTTGGAGAACTTCCATCATGACCTCTTCTGGGGGTGGGGGGGGGTGGAGATCCAAGTGGTGCAGTAGTAGTAATAATGAGGAAATACATGAACAATGATGGGTTCAAGTAAACGGAAATATCCAATTTGAAAGCTGGATAGTAAACTAGAAAGCCACAACAAAGACTTGTCACAAATGAATAAGTGTGTGACGAGTTGTCAAAGTCCCAACAACTTTTGATGGCTTCTAAATCAAAAATATACTCAATGGAATTCCTTCATTAGATGTTCCAGCAAATAACACTTTCTATAGTTCCAATAGCAACAGTGAAGAATGGACGCTGATGACTTGCCATTCCAACCATACGGCTTGCACTCGTCGTAAAAAGTTGTCCAGACCTAAGCAGTACAAAGGCGGCAAGTTTTTTTTTTATAACCTTTCTACAGAGCGGACGAAACAGTGAGTCCATTAACAAAAAGATTCATGCCTAAAACTGGCATCCAAAGTCTTCTCGTTTTGACGAGGAACCATCACATGATGGTCGGTTGTGATTATGGCCAATGAAGCAAAATGGAAGAGCGATTATTTAACTATACGTTTGACCCAGGCACTGCTCGTTCTCCAGAAGCTTGAGAGCCTTTCTAGCATCTCCATTTATGCAGCTCTTATTTACCTAAATTAGTCATTCAAAATGGGATGATAAGCATCTGTACTGTGGCTGCTCTTGGTCCGAAGAGTCATCACAAGGGTCCATGTGACATTCACACTTAATGTAACAGTTTATTTAGGATATATGGTATCTTTCCTGACTGGGTGGAAATCTATTTGACCAAGCAAACCCCTTTCCAATGCGATATGTCTTGCATCTTAAACAAAATTCCATCATTTACTCCGCTAATGAAGTTTAAGCCCGTCATTTCATTGATCACAACAGAACCGATCCTGAAACGAGAGACATTAAATGTCTATAGATGTAAAAATTGAGCTGGAGACATTTGATGTTCTATGACAAGCATACCGTGGTAACATCAGTAGGTCGGATTTGAGCCCTGATTAACATCTGTGATTTTTTAGGGGAACAAGGCGCTACTATATCACGTTGATTAGCCATCGTGGTAACTTAGTCGTGCTTGTCCGAGGTCAGGGGAGGAGTAAAGGTGAGTCAGCTTAACAAACTCTATGATTACGCCTCATGACCTATGCAGCTGAGTCCGAATACGTGGTCTTGGGTTAAATGAGTCCAGGATACCGTCATCCGTGCCTTTGCAAAGGCCCGATTTATTGTACATTCATTCCCTGCCTATGTCACGTAGAAAAAAACACAAATTAATGCCCCTTAGATAAGCTGGACAATCACCAGATTAAGTCAGGCTCTAAGCTCAACATCTCTACCATGACTTGTTAGCAAATAATGACAGAGAAGGTAGGAGGACCGGTTTTGGAGCAGTTTTGGAGTTTCCACTGCATTTAAGAAAGGACCTATGTCTGTCTTAAATGTTACATTACAGATGCCCTTTTCGTCCGTGGTGAAAACGCATAAAGTTTAGCTCAAAGACTTTTGGTTGTGTCTTCAAAGAGCCGTATGGCTTTGCTGCATGCGGTCCGTGGAGAAACATTCAAAGCCGTGACTTGGTGTGCAAATAAAATTCACAACTGAAAATTGATGTAACCGAAATGCTGACTGCAGAAGAACACACGGAGGAGAGGTGTGATATTTAATGTGGGCACATACATCCATGCATCGCCTGAAGTACGGATGATTTCCATTCTAGGTGCATTTAGCGAATGTGAGAGTTTCAGAAAAACATTTAGCCGATGGGTTACATCTCACTGCGAAGTGAAGTTGACCTGGAAAGTAACATGGGGAGGGGGGGGGGGAGAAATTTAGTGACGGTACTCCTTAGTGGAGAGAAAAAAAATGACACCATCTGTGCTGAGGGGTGGCTAGGCCGCTCGTCAGTATTCGAGGGGTCACGCAGATGTGTGACATTCTAAATCGTATCTATTCCAACTTCAGCATTGCCTTAATGGACTTCATTTGCGAAACTATTTCGTAAAGCTAAAATTGTAAAATTGGGTTGGGAGGAGAAGTGACTTCTACCGGAAGTAAGTCAGGTGAGCTTCAAGGAAGGAGATAAGAGTGAGGTCGCAAAATATCTCATAAGGCGGCAACTTTCCGAAACCAATGCACTGAAACCCGTCTTGTTCCTCGTTTGCCTAGTATTGGTGGAAAACATTTACAGAACTGTAATGTTAAAGTGAAATACATAGAAGCTGCTGAACCTCAGCATTGTGATACCTTCCCCCGTCAAACTAATCAACTCACCGACAACTCCATCATTTTCGAAATCGAAGCCTATAGAGCTTAATTAAGAATTTATCTTCGACTTAAAACGTCACAATTTGTAACATATTTTTTTTCATCGGCTAACCCGGCAACAAAAACATGATAAAATTAGCTCTAAGTTGAATTTATAATTGATAGTTAAAATAGGCGCAGGCGATTACGTAAAAACTCGTACAAACAGCAGGTAATGTTAAGCTATCAAAGCCACAAGTTTCGTCATTACTTTAGCTCCCGCAGTTGCCTGCATCACCTTTGTCAGCGTGTGAGAGTAGTGCCATTTCGGAGGGCAGGGAACAAATTTACTCAAACCTCTACTCCATAGGGGTAGCATAGCCACTACGCTGCAAGGACACTTGACATTAGGAATGAATTGTGGTTCATTTCAAGCCTAGATATAACCTACTGAAAAAAGTGCATACAATAACTGAACTTGTGTGACCTTTATGAATGCCCTTTATCAACTTCCATCACAATTTGAAACCAACTTTCCTTTTCGCAAAACAAACTGCTACTAGCATCAATGAGTAGGAAGTGTTGTTCATGAGGAGTAAATAATGCGTTTCAATCGGTTACCTCGATTGCTGATATTTTAAACATAAGCGAACGTCGGAAATCGCAATTCCACCTAAATAATTATGGGACAGTCTGCTGCAGATTGCTAAAACGCTGGTGATGAAGAGTATTTTTAAAGTCAGGCGCACATGATCAGGCTGATAGGAGTGCCTTATTTGTACCCTCCAAATCACCTTTCTGTTTTCCATTGCGCACTTGTACATTCCCCAAAGCAGTACTTTTTACAAGATCCTATATAAAGCGCGCATTTTAACTTGCGAGGTAACTCATGATATGGAAAGAAGTTGCAACCTGTCAATCCCTCTAATGGTTGAAGATTGCAAATGGTTGGGAGAAGTAGGCAAACAACTGCACGAGATTTTCAAAACAACAGTTTATTACTTATGGATGGTTGTCTAGCATTATTTTTACCGCAAAAATAATTACCAGAATCATTAATCATCCTTCTAAACCAGACATAAGGTGGTGCGAAATCCACGCTTACAAAGGCACTTGTCTCCAGGATCCACAATCTAGCCCTAGCCACTTCCCTTTCTAGCTCCATGTTTACTGACATTTGCACATGTGGTCATGCGGATGTCGAAAACTGGTACCGAGAATTGGTGAAGGTCATTACTTGAAGCTTGCAGAAGGTGTAAGCGTAGATCCATTCTTCATCGTTCAGGGTAAACATTCTAGACACATTAATGTAAAACAAGCATCCAAAATCAGTAGCTGCAAGGCAAAAAATCTGCTATCCTGATCAAC
Source organism: Taenia multiceps (assembly GCA_001923025.3). Taxonomy (NCBI): domain Eukaryota; kingdom Metazoa; phylum Platyhelminthes; class Cestoda; order Cyclophyllidea; family Taeniidae; genus Taenia; species Taenia multiceps. The sequence continues at coordinate 72,371,250 of CM010311.1, read as the reverse complement.
AACACAGGGCCTTTATAAATGTGAAGCAGTTATGTTACATGGTAAACTATAGCAGCCGAATTTCATAAACTTCTTCTAAATGGATTAACAAAATGCGGTACGATAGAGTTAACGATAAGCTAACAGAGTCTCCAAATCCAGCTGAAGCCGGTTCGTTGATCATAAAAACTCGAATCACACCAACTGCTTTCATCTGCCTAGTCCTATGCTCAGCAGTACAAGAAGTCCAACTGGAGCATATAAAATGTGGGTTAGAAGCGACTACAGGACAAATGCACTGAATACCAACTGATGGCTAGACGTTCATCAGAAGGATGAGATTAGGCGAACTCAACAGAAAATACGGAGCAGGCGTTGTGAGTCTGGTGGACAAATGAGCAGACTCCAACCATTTCGTTTGAATAAAGGTATTTTTAGCTTATTTAAATACCAATGGATAAGTTTTGAATGCCTATTCTATAAAATGAGTGCTACTGACTTTCAATTATGTGTAGAAGTAGTTGCAGGTTGACCTTACGCACAATGACTCACGTCTCAACTTCAGTAAGTGTACACGTCTTCACATATGAGGATCAGAGTAGGCCATTAAGAATGCAACAAATAATGACTTCTAAAAGGATACAATCAGGTAATCTCTTAACTGACAAGACTACGAATATTTAATACCCATTCCATTCTCCTTCGCTTTACTTTCACCGCTTTTGCTTGAATGCATGAGGCAGTCAAGTAAACCCACGTTTGCAGGTACTGGGCGCTCTCAAGTTGTTTAGCAGAGTCTCATCCTGTGCATTTTTTATAATAAGAGTCTGTAAAGAAGTAAAGTATAAGAAGCTCTTTTACCCCTTCCACACATTCACTGTCAAGGCACTCCTCGATTATTCCAAACTTAGCGGTAAATACTTTGGTGAGTCACTTCTGCGTGATGTTCAATAACGAATTGGCAATTTGCGTGCACAGCGAGGGATCAAAGGGATAATTGGACACCGCTTAAGCAATAAAAAGACAAGATTGAGACTGACAAGGACCAACAGCTAGGTTATGAAACTCTATTGCCCTTCTTAAATCTTTCCGCGGCTCTCTTTCGATCAGAGTAGCAGAATGAAGAGATGGGATATTCATTGAGTCATGTCGTGTAGAAGTACAATCAGTGATGAGTTACAGCGAAAATCGGTATTTGATTGTCTCGTGTCTACCAAATAATAGGAAAGAACTGAATCTTCCCGTCATGTTCATGTTCATGTTCTGCAGCTTTGTAGAGCTATCGAGTTCGCATCTGTGAAACAGACTCGCTCAATTTACATCTTTGAGGTTAGTACAGCCGACGTCTCGTGTACGGGTATTCAAAACACATAGAGAAATTTAAAAAATGCTCTAAAAGGCATGCACACAACCAATAGTATGCATCTTACGGGGCCCTACAAGTTATAATATGATGACGTACACTGCACCACCTTATGTTGACCTTAAATATGTGTAGCAACTTGCATAACCATGACATCTGCCATCAAGCGTCAAGCTATCATATCGATCAGTAAAGCAAATGCAATCTGACCGCCGTTGAGTCGTTAATTCAGTATCAATTATTTCTAACACTGCATTCATTTTGACTTCCCTTGACTTTATTTTAAAGCTGGTCATTTGGAGGAATTTCGCTTTCTCACGCCTACTGCAGCCTCATTCCCTCAGGACGACTTAAACTTTCCCATATTTGTTACCATAAACTATTAAATGGCAGGAGCTTCATTGCGCAGTAACAAACCGTTGGTAATTAGCATTCGCCACAGACCTATAGAGCATCTATTTATTTAACATACCGTAATGGATGTAATATGCTCGTGATTTTGCATGGACTCTTCATCACATCCCAACCACCTTATCTACCGTGTAGTAGGCCTACGCAGGCGTCTCAATGCAAAAGCTACACATCATGGTAGTTAAATAGACTAACCCGTGATTTACGGCTGGCACTTTGTGAATAGGTGCAGTTTGTCTTGTACAATTGATGCTTATCAAAGATGCCAATTTTTTGTTTCTTGAGACATGGCTTCAGAAGTCTAAGGAAATATCCTAGACGATTTTTGCAGATGTTTGAGGATTTGTCAAGTGATTTACGCCAGTTGATGGTAGTCTTTATTGACTTCTCCCGAGGCTTGATGGATGGGTGATGTGTTACTTCTCGCAGTGACTTCTCAGTACCCAGCTGCAACATTCTGTCCCCATAAACTGAAGATCCAAACACAGAATACTGTCCCAACCTTCATCCACGATAGTGATATAAGATGGCGTAGTGATCGACCACTCATCGTCAGCTAGGATACAAGTAGAATTACCATTACTGGTATTATTTGAATGGATCAGTAAAATAAAGGTGAACCTATCTGTGGGGTATAAGAACTTCTCGCATTTTCGAAGTGTACCAGAGGACACTCTCAGTTTCTACCGATTTTTATCTAATTGATGCAATTGAAGTTGCTCCCGAATTCACGAACAAGTGACACGAAGCAAGGTACCTGTGGAGGGGCTAAATCTTTCTCCCCTGAAATCAACTTCCTCTCTATGCGTAATTGCAGTGCAGATCAGCAAAGTGTGCAGGCCGGTCGGTGACAGCTTCTAGCGATTAACTTTTACTCGATCGTGTGACCACCTTAGTGGATGTACTTCTCCTCAGCAGAAGCTGAAGGAAGTGATTAGTTATTTAATATGATTTAAAAACTAAGGATGCCATGGTCTCTTATGCATCATGTTCTCCTACAGGGCAAAATTGCCATTTTTTATCATATTCCCACCCTTGTTTGTAAAAGGGAGATTTTTCACTGTTAACAGTAGTGTCCACTAACACCTTGACATGATCATGATGCACCACAGTGACATGCTGCCGCGTGTACACCCACGGACGAAATGATCAGGTGACTGCATGCTCTTTATTTGTACAAAGCCATCTGGCATGGATCCTATGCAACAAATGGACTTCTAGTCAAGATTGGCACACATTTCAAGACAGGTAAATGGACTTACAGGAGAACCTTTGCGTGGACTCAATAATTTTCTAGTGAAAAGGTCGATAAATATGCAAGAGGTAAGCATGGAAGTGGATAAAATACGTTTAAAGGTAATTAGCCGTCTTTATTCCTTCCCTTTGCTGTGAGAAGCTGGCTAAAAGCGACAAACTTGGGAATGAAATCAGCGACTAATTAAGAAACTAGAAAAATGAGTAGCTTGATAGAAGGAAAATGAGACTGAGTGGACTTACGCTTAATAGGGGAAAAGTTCACTGAAAGCTGTTTGTTTGTGGCGATTAATGAGCCATTTACCGTATCCATAGCTTCTCGTAGCATATGAACCCCTTCAAAGCCTAACCCTTGGGTGGAGCCCCTTAGCCGACTGATGGAAAATCTAGTCAAACGGGGCATCTCAGCTTTGGAAATGGTCGACTCCAACACCATCAGCGTTCACAACTGTTATCATCATCACCATCATCATTCACAAACGGTACGTTCAATACATCATTGTACTTCCAAAGGACCAATTTTGTCTTATAGACAAACGGTAATCACAGCTGAGAGCCAACCAACTCAAGGGTGTGCCAGAACAGCATCTTTGCTTCAAAAAGCCGGAACTAATAAAATACCACAGGGCAAGTTCTATTCGTACACTTCGCCACAAAACCAAGCCGCGAAATACACACTTGAGGGTAGGGTAAGAGTGGTGAAGGCATTGGCGCCTCATCTTCATCGTCCACAATTGCTCAACCATATCTCTAGGACCTAAAAGTGATGCTTAACACATTGTCTTAGAGTTGGCATTCAACATCTACATAATCACATGAGAACTGCAGGTGAAGTTGGAATGAATGTGAGCATGCCAAATCTGCTTTTTCATTGACTTACACAAGCCAGGCTTCCTGCAAATGGGAACTCGTATGCTCGTGCCACGGTGATAGAGAAGAGAATTACCACTGCTCCCACAAACTTTAACCCTTCATCACTAACATGCGTAAAGTGATCCTAAAGGTTTAGCTTAACTCTCTTGCATCTGTCTTGGAAGAATGATGAAGCGATATCTTCCCACCTGCTGAGGACGCTTGAACAGTAAATGACCCCAAAATAATCAGGAATTCGTGTCAAATATCATATACGATTTTATAGAAAGTTTAATCGAAAAAGATGTCAGATATTCGGCTGTGCTTGTGATTGATAATAGGGCAGGGATTGTTCAGAACCTACTCCAATGGATGATCAACTGTTCTCCAGGCTACGATCCTGAGCGAAGAAGACAAGAATTTTCAATTGCTGCTTCATATTAGTGCCGTATAGACCAGTTTTCTATTTAGATAACTGCCAAAAGGCTTATCCCCCATTATTTTTCACAACATCACAACTATCTGATGACTTTTAAATAAAAGGCGTGGATTTGCTTAAATTATCGACTTATAAAGCCTTACGCCACAGGTCACTTAGCACAGAAGTTGGAAAATACATTTGCTGCTCATCGTTTCCAACAGATTAACCCAGAATGAAATTGCACTGCCTATTTGACCTTTGTTAATGGATGTGCTTAAGACTTTAAACGCCTAACGGAGCATATATTTTCTCCTTATCACCTTTTGTTTCACATCAGTTTGTGGGTTAGTTGCATTTTAGTTTTGAAAAATAGGATGCAAATATTTGGTGTTTAAAATAAAGGTGCTGCACATGGCAAAGGTCAGCCATGATGTGAAGTGGAGTCCTTCAAAAGTCCCAGAATTATGTGGTGCGTCCTTAACCTCACACACAAATTTATTGCAGAAGGTGAGCCTTCAGTGCCTAAAAAAAATCACTTACTTGGATTGGTTAAACACGCTAGTTTGCATTCCCAATTCACAACAATTTCAGAAATGGAGGTGGATCCCCACCGAGCGCTGTGTGCATACTTAAGTCGTCAATATGTCGACTAGTCTGGCAGAGCGCCAACCAAGTTCATCAAATACTCCTCAATCAAATGGGTAGGTGATGCTTTAATAACTTGCTGGAGTTTCTTATTCATCATCCATATTGACCTGTGACACAGAATGACAAGTTGATAGGGCAGATCGGTTAATATGCTGGTAGGGTTTAACTAATCGGGTGATTAAAGCCGGTCCACCTTTCGCGAGCACATAAACTGCACACCGAAGAATCAATCACTGCTCAAAAGTCCTCTTTTCCTCATCCGTGTTATAGAGTCTCCTCGATTGGAAGTTTTCAATCTTGCATAAACAGCCCACTCTCTTTTCACCACTTCTATTGGAAACTTTAAACTGGCTTATTTAAAAGTCCATATCAATCTCATAAGATCTCTTCAAGTGACTTCATCTGTCCTTAAGCGAATATGCACGGAAATGATTGACGGTCACCCGTTCAAAATGACTACTTTAAACGTCAGGACCATATGTGCTGGTATTGAAGTGAATTTCTCTTCCATTTATGACTGCATGAATAAGTCCCATTGCTGCTACCATTATTTGGACCTCAAGTCTTCAATTCACTAAGCAAAGCTTAAGATTTATGCATAAATAGTTGAGCTATATCTCAAAGCGTCAACACAATGGAGTGTTGGTAATGAGCTTTTTCAGCACGAAGAACACTTTACTGCTTCTTATTTAAGATATTGCACTGGAAAAAAACCGCGGAAAATTATTTGACCTTGTATGTTAGCAATGCCTATTTTTTTCTTTGTTTTTATTTCTGACAAGTAAATCTTAATCCCTGACAAGTCCCAGGCCCAAAAATACTTTGGTTGCATGGATTTACCACACAGATATGACCTATAAAAAATCCAAGCAGCAGACGAATCTGAGTCCCACATCGTATGATGGATTGTTGGACTGTTGTTGTGCTTGGAAAATTCTGAATATTGGTTGCACATGATAGTGTGTTTGCTTCTCAAACTTTTGGAGTATCATATCTTAAAAAATTGTGCTTACCCGTCTTATGTGAAATGTGAAATGTGAAATGCAGGAGAGGGGATGAGTGGAGCCGGTTTGGTTTCGTGTGCCTACTCTGAGTACAAACGTTAGAATTGCGTGGACACATTGGATTGTCCAATCACACTCGATACACTCTCAAGTTTTGGTTTTATCCTACCAACTGTCACTGTGTGTGTGTGTGTGTGTAGAGATCCACCGACCAGCCAATCACCAAGCAGAGCGCATTGTTGACCACTCCGATCAAAGGACCCTAAGCACCAATACAGCCTAACTACTCCATCATTTGTCATTCTGCAAGTCACCTACCTGCGGAGCTGATGCCATCCAGAGCCTTTTTCGTATTCTTGTTTGTTTATATACATTTTCTTGCTATATTATGAGTGGAATTACGGCAAAGACTCCAAGCTCAGACCAGTCTCCTCCTCTACCCGAAAATGTTGGTGTGACAACGGGCCCAAGCATCTGTGATGAGACAGTCGATCTTCAAGTTCCTGAGGATTCGTATCTCAGTGAATGCTTCTCATTTCTTTTCTATGTTTATAACGACATGTATTAAATATCTGACTGACTACTTGTTTAATAAATCACTTTTTACTTAACAAGCTTACATTAATGTTGATCCACTTTGCAGAGGTTTTTCATGTAGCTCAGATTAGGAGAGTTGCTAGTACAGGAATCGCAGGTGGTGGCATTTACACTTTCGTCGTCTAGTGAGGGAAAAGCTAAGATTTCTGCTATTTGGAAGGGACGCGAGCGTGTTACAAGTGTTTCGTAGTACTTAAAAACTCTTCAATTCATCATCGTATGCAGGCACACATCCGCATATATCCACACTTATGTCCACATACTGGCATATTCACAACTGTCAACAGTTGATTAGCAGCTAGTGCTATTCTTCAACTCACCTTGTGCATTTCTTAAAATGTTATTGTTAGCTGTTGTTGCTTGTTAACTCAGTTCTCAATATCTGCTCCAGCATCCCCAATTTTATCTCCAAAAGAAATTTGGTGGTTGAATAACAAATGCTACCGACCCAAAACCACGTGAACTTTGATCAGTCAAGTGTCCAAATCCCTCTGCAGGCATATGACAGTGTAATCAGCACAGCCTTTTGTCAACAATCTACCTACCAACAGGACAGGACGGAACACCTGCAAGATCTTGATGAGTTCCCATTGTTGTTACTAACTCACTTATGTAATGGATATCCGCAAATTTCTAAGGCAATCAAACAGGATCGTGAAAAACCGGTTGCTCACTCCTTCCATAATTACATACATGAACCAAGCTAAGCGTTCAGACGACCGGAGAGCAGGAGAGTCATTCAATTGGAAATAATGAACCATTTAACTAAACGCCAACCCAGCAATGCGATGGAAGCACAAAAGGCCTTCCCTAAGGAAGTGTGAGCCAACCCTTGTGGTGCAGTTCACTCCCATCTTATGGTTTATGCCATAACCCAGCGCTGTTCAAGATGATTCCAATGCAAGAGCTTTGGCTGCCTCTTTGAGCTGGCATATTTTCTTGCGTCACATGCTTCTAACTTCCGCTCCCAACTCTCTACACTTGATCATTTCTTATTACTTTTGATACAACCTCATTTAATCTTCCTGTCTTTTGAACAAGTATCAATGGATGTGAAGAACGTATCGACTTTAATCAGTTGGAGTTGTAACACTCTATTTGGTGAAATTCACCTCATCCCCAAAGGCTTGGTAACAGCTTCCAATGGAGTAGTGCCTTATTCTTGTAAGTTACATAGAGTTAATTTGGTCAACGCAATACCTATTTACTAAAAACGGCACTGATTACTAATTAACAGCTCACAGTCACTCAAGCTCAACCAATCGTGTTGCACTTTGTGCTACTACAGCTACAAAGTGAGGCGTGTCTGAGTAACATCAATCAGGCATAGCCTGTCAGTTTAGTCATGCGTCACATTCAGAAATAGACCCCGTCCCGTGGTAAGAGTGTTCTTTGTACATCAAATACTCCCACGTAAGCACTCAAAAGGGGTATTTGTAGAGCATGCATTAACGATTTTTTCCCATCAGCAGAACAGATCTCGCAATTAGTGGTCGTGAAGGTGTGTTGTAAACACGTGCACGTAGGCACCAAGTATGGCCACTTCTGCCACTTAACTGCCCACTCTACTGATGACTATCATGCTGCAATTGTACTATGTGCCATTCGCAATTTCCATTCATTGTGTCAAATGATATCTTGAAGTCTGATCGACTTCTTGCATGGCCCATTACCCTCTTGTCAGCTCTCTTAAACGCAAATTTAGCACTCACATTTACTTCACTTTCCATGATACGCACGACCCCAGAAAGTATTTCAACTCACGGCACAAACCAAAGAGAATAAAAAATACTGCTTAGATTATTTGTATTTGACCGCAAATAACTTTGTGTGACTGGGTTAGGTCAATGCAAAAGTTGAGGTGTGGAACCTCGTGATGATGGTTTTGTTTCATGGGTTGGTTACTTTGGGAAGAGAGTTCAAAAGTGGATCGTGATCCTTGAACGAGCGTGTACAATCTTGGCCCTTCGTGTTAACCAACCCTATGCACATGATCTTTTTACAATCGCAGGGACTTAGCCAACTTGACTCTTGATTCTACACTTTTTGAATGCATGCTTTTGGATATGATTGACCAACAATTTCTTCCCCATTCACCCTGTGGGGAATTGTGGGAGGGTACTATAGACAAAAAAAGCCACTGTAATTACCAGTGTTAGAAACCTTTTTCTCCAAAAACCTGCTCTTTGAAAAGATCAGAAGGGGTGTTGAAGTTGGACTTCCTTAAAGCACTTAACCATGCTGCATCTGGTGTAAAAGTACAGTGGAAGTCATTTTAAGACCACATTTTCTGCAAACCAAGTCAAGGAAAAAAATAATTTCTGTGTTCACCAGAAAGCGCCAATTGTCGAAGCCCTAATGCTACACATGGCGACTGACCATATTATTTGCTTTCTTTGGCGGAAATTTTCTAAACTGAGGCCATGTTAACTCATAAGCAGCCAAATTGCACAATACAAGGAAGTGAGGTATGATCAGGACCTACATTGAGCCATGGTGACAATAAATGACATCGGAAGTCAAATCTAGGCACACACTTGTCGCGACACCACTTCTTCGTGAAATTTTGTCATTCAAAACAAAAAAAGGTGTTAAGAGCTTCTGCCCACCTAAACATCGTCTTATTTACTAATTATTTTAGGCCAAATATTAAGCATTACTGAGGCCAGTAGTCATATATCCACATCCGCCTTACCACCGTAAAGACTCCTGTTGGTAGCAGGACCTGCACTGCCTCATTTTCTTAACCTGTTTTCTTGTACGTTTCTGCTCCTCTGTTTCATCATCACCAGTTTAGCCCTGTTAGGAATAAATTGCCTTTGGCAGTGTAAACAATAGATTGCACCATTATTTACCACTCGTTTCCACATTCAAGGTTATGTAATGGGTCTGCATAGGTAAGTCAATAAGCGAGAGGACAGATTCCAATTAAGTCAACATTTCTGGTTCAAAAAACACGAGCTTTATTTGATTAGGAGTAGCAGCTGGTATGCATAAACCTTCCATTAACGGCTCCTCCATCATTACACTCCTCCCAATATAAATGATCTCTATCATTGCTAACGTTGAAAACAATGCATTTATGCTATCCTCCTTAACTAGTACCGTTTGTAAAATCCACGCCCAAATGCGCGGCGACCCTTCAGGGTAAAAGTTGACTGAGTTGGATAAATGATTCAAGTTCTCTGCGTTTTTATCCTACAGTTTATAAGTTGCATCACTACTTTGATCCCTTCTTGCCATTTGAGACAGTACATTATCAAATGGAAGTGGGTGTAGTTAAAGAATTCCCGTTCGGCGACAAGACTGTCTTACTCTCTGTCCTTTTGCATACTGTTAGCGTCTGACCAGCCTTCATTTAGCACACACTCTCGAAGACAAAATAAGTTGCGAGAACTACCGCATCATTCGGGACATGGTACGTTAGATCCACTACCATGATAGGCATTGCCTCACATCTCTGTAATTATGACAAAATTAAGAAACAAAGGAAAAGTTACACCTGAATATGCTTTTGTGTAGCTAATGATCACCACTCGTAATGCATGGGCATTCATTCAGGATGCCTTTTTGAAAGTGTGAAGGAAGGGAATAAGCAAGGTGGCTGGCTTACCAGAGCATAATGCAAAGAGGCACGCGAAAGACACATTCGAGACTCATTTAAGGTGAAGCAAGTAGGAATGAAAAGTGGCAAAATAATAGGCTTTGATTAGGATTTCCCGATTATGTTAGCCTTAATGCAGTGAGGATAAGGAATGGTGGATTTTCTTTTGGAGAGGAGATAAAGGCCATTACTGAGACAGTGATTGAGTTGACGTGAGCAGTTACCTTAATGATTGCATCAACACAAAACTCACGCTCAAAAATGCATCAAACGACTCCTCCCAGATCACGTTGAAGCATTTTACCTCACAATAGCTGTCACAAAATCCCACCTTTCAAGTCAACAATCGCGATTGCTTTTGATTTCAACAGCTCAAGCATTAAAGAGCCAGCTAAATAAAGCGATGCGAAGGATAAGAGCGTATTTTAATGCCACTGCATATTTTTTTCTCAAATAACCACCAATGCCATCGTTTATTCATTCATTCATTCATTCATTCATTCATTCATTCATTCATTCATTCATTCATTCATTCATTCATTCATTCATTCATTCATTCATTCATTCATTCATTCATTCATTCATTCATTCATTCATTCATTCATTCATTCATCCATCCATCCGCCGCATGATCGAACAAGGTCAGTGTTGTCAACAGTTTACATTTTACGCCCTCGTCTAAAGACTCCTTCTAGATATCGACACCCATGTGTAAACAGAAATGTATGTTACTCATCAAGCAAAGTGGACAATAAATTGATAAGCACAGGAGACGAGTTTCCCAACCACGCCTCGGTCAAAAGTAGTGCATTTAGAATTCGTCGTGTAAATTGGCCATAGCACATAATACGAAATGCTGATTTAAGCATCCGTCATTAATCGTTGTGTTTCGATGCAATTTACCAGTTATGACAATCTAACCATGAAAGCGTTTGAATATGATCACACTGTCAACGAGGTGAGCAACTCAAAGCCTACCAGTTGCAGAGTGAATTGCGTTGGTGTCCACAAGCATAACGTCTGGTTCTTCCGTGTTCGATGAAAGCTTATTTCAAACGACTTCTAATGGAATTCTAAACACACAGAATTCAATGTTCTGCAAACCTAACAACAAAGCAAATGATTTCTTAGCTTCCACCACGAAGAAGTACTTTGAATTATAAAAAGCCAATTTATTCCTAGAGTGTCCCTTAAGAATGTGGGTCGACGTGTGTAAGGGAGGGAGCATGACCTGGTTTATTAAGGTATTCAGAGATGTTCTGTAGCTGTTCTGTCATAAAGCTAACGCCTGATACCTTAGCGTTGATGAGTTCAGGGTTCATTCACCTACAACTGTTGAGATGATGCATGTCTCAGCATTCTACTGCATTTGTTTGCTTCATTAAATACAAGAGGTTTAGGAATGGGCAGGTAGTGCTTTCCATCGTCCATGGTTATATGCCATATTCGATGCAAATTAAACCTCTTTCAACCGCTTGAAAGGATTTGGTCAAATTAGTTGGTCTATTGTAAGGAGCAATTTCACCACTAAAGGACTATAAGATGTGCTTGATTATTTAAAAAGTTCCCAGTCTTGAAGCATAAAATGAGTTCATAAAATTACCTCAAATCCTATTAGCCTCACTTCAGGAGCCACGTTGCCTACACGACAGATGTTCACCATTTGCATCGGTCACTTGCCTTGTTCTCCACGACCAATTTGCGCTGACATTACCCACGCTTTTTCCAGCAAACACAGCAGTCAAACGTCTTCCGAAGCAATGCTTACCAAAGTTACCCGTAGCGATAACAATGCGATGGTTCCTGACGCACGCCTGCGCAGTCAACAAAACTTGTGTTCCTCCCTTTTTCAGTACGTAAGCCCATATCAGCAGCATTCGATGGAATCGCTTGTGTGGATATCCAAACACACTAGTAGCATCGCCATGCTTACCCCTTGTCTTGTGTCAACCTCTTGTTCACCACTTTCCGCTTTGTGGCAGCTATTCAACACATCACACGCCCGCATCACCTACAAACACTTGAGCCAGGTACCCAGAGGTTGCCGAAATCGAATGTCTCTCTATTCGACCCACGCGTCAGGAAAGGTAAATACCTAGGAGAAAAGTGGGTAATGTTGATGATTATTCTCAAAAATTGCAAACAGGCAGATAATTAGATTTGATTGGAAGCAAACTATTTATATTAGTGGGAAAATATGAATATGATACACAAATAAACACTGCTATTGCTTGGAGCGGAAAGTGCCCAACTAGGTCCAGCCACGTTTCTTTTTAAAAATAAAACTTAGCTGCCTGAGAAGGAGTTAAAGTGAACCGTATTTCATGAAAGTCAATCAATTATTTGCAGCATCTAAAATGGCTAGAAATGTCTTTTAGAAAAGAAGGAAATGTGTCATGAAATGCAGAGTGTACCTGATGAAGCCTTTTGTTAAGACCATTTAATACTTGTGCAATTTTAATGCACACTTACTATTTTCAAAAGAAAATGCCTTGCTTAGTTATTTAAGTAGCAACCGAATCCCACTTCATTGTCGAGACCCAATAACGACTAGTAAAAGCGGCAGATTTGTCATTGTAATGCAACGTTTGCTTGACCGCCGGTTTCGGTTGCGGTGACTTGAATGGTGAGATTGTCCCAATCGGTTGGGCTAGTCTCTGGGCCATGACAGCAGCTCCAATCCCTCTGCTTGCTAAATCTATATTCTGCCCTAGTATTATGCCCTCAATTGCCCTCAAGAACGCTTCGAGACGCTATACTAATTAATTTATTCACTTTTGAGCGAATCGCCATCCCGACTCCTCCAGATAAATCCTTTATGCAGCCATGCACATGCTATTAGTTCCAGCCATATAATATTTAATTTATTTGATGAGCCCTGACATAGAAATGTAAAGAGCATTCGATTCCAATGGCAAGCGCTTGCAGCCGATCGGTTTACCAACGTCATGAATTTAGTTATTTCCCACCCTGAACCAAGTATCGAGGCGTTGCTGCTGAAGGAATGCCCACTAGTGTCTTGTATGCCTAAAGGCAACTCCCAATGTCATTTTGATGTCACTCAACTAACTGGAAAACAACTTGGTTTAGAAGTGATAACTCTACATTAAGTTTGCATAAGTGCTAGAGCACTCTTATAATATTCGTGTTGAATTAGTACGTAGTAAAATAAGGGGCAAATTTCCCATTTTCACTGCGTCTTTTATTTCAGTGATTTTAAAAACTTACGAAAATTGATAACATTGTAACAAATTGTTTGCCTTACTTCATCCAAAGCACCCGAATTTCTTCGTTAAATGGAATTTATTACTACAAATTGATTTAGATACAAATGAGATGAGATGCATGTTAATCGTGTTAAATAAATAGATTTTGACCGTAACCGAAGCCAAATATTTACTCGGATTTAGATTTTGTCTAAGTGGTCACACCCATTACCAATTCTTGCCTCAGTTATTTACCTTTATTCAGCGTCCAAGTTGAAAGAGGAGACATTCAAAATGGGCGACCTCAAGGCATCTGGCTCAGCCCTGTCTTTTTTAGAGACTGCGCAATGAAAGGTGCCAACTGTCACTGGTAACGAACTTATTTTACGAAAAGGTTGACAAATGGCCCTCCTTTTGTTGGTGCTGATTGGGAAGTGTTGGTTTCAACCATACATTTCATTGTACTCGATGCGGGAAGCACTCATTAGTGGGTGGGAAAGGAAGGCACACAGGCTCTGGGTGCGAGGCACTACACGTGCGCAGGCATTTTTCAAGGTGATTGAAATGACTGTGACCTATGGGGTTGTATTTGAGAGCAAACTTGTTAATTTTAAGTGGCAACAATGAGATTGCTCTGTAAGATTTATACCTGTGTTGGTCTGATCAAGCTATTATGTTATCCTGTGTTTCGGTTAAGTACAATAAAAGGGTTGACCAAGTGACATGCATTAATTCTATTAGGAAGCGGACCATCCACTTTACCTAACACTTGTAAAGACCTGCTTCTTAAAATTTTAGGGAGTTAAAACCATTTTCCTTGGGCTTTATAGAAAGTCCTTGACTTGGGGAAACGTCCATGGTTTGTTTGTGAGGTTTGACAAAGGCTTTTAGCATCCTCGTCTTCCTGGTCATTTTCTTGCTCGCTCTGTCCATCTTAATCTCTCTGTTTACCTCCTTGCCTGCATGCACACAAAGAACAAAATGAGGAAATCGGCTTACCACTCACGAAAACGCTTGCTGAAGATCCTGGTATTGACAGTACCTTCACCGAGCTCCACGTTCGCAAACATTCACAAAAGCATAGCCACTAGGGTAAAGCTTAGAAGGAACTCGCGGTGCTAAGACAGCTGCATAGGAATAGTGTAGCACCAATTTACTTAAGTACGCCTTTATATTTGACTGCCTTGATATTGTTTCGCCCCAGGGTGAATACAAATCTCACTTCCATTTAAGATGCACCAAATGCATTTCGTATAAGAATTACTGATTAAGGGCATCGGAACTGGCAGCTACTGTAAGAGGCGATGACAATTTTGCCCAATGTTACTGAGTTATACCGAAGTGTATTAGCGGTTACAGTTGGTAACCTGTGGTTTAGTTAGTGGTGTTTGCATCTCGACCTTTTTAGAAGGTTGCAAACGACACATGCGCAAGAAATCAGCTTTCGTTGATTTCGGTGAGGTTGGCTGACGACGCGTCAGGTTACTAATCGCTGCGCTTATTTGCAAAGAGTGTTTAATATACTTGGTATTTACACTCCTCTTGTTGGGTCTATCACCGCTCATTTTTTGCACGGATGGGTTGAATTTATTCTTTTCCAATATTTTTGGGGTAATGTGCGCAGTGACATTAAGTTGTCCTATTCATAGATGATGTAGGAGCGTGATTGATGTGGCTGGTGCCGATGCGTCTGGACTAGTTCAACTTGTCCATTCATTACCCACCATCAGATGTCTTGGTGAAAGAATCGCATGCTCTCTTTCACGGCTAAGGAGGCGCCATTGGTATCCTAGTGGCCTACGACTTTGCCACAACTCGTAGCAAAGGAAATAGGTGATAGTGATTCCGTGTTTATTATTTACCAAGACGGAGTGTCATAACAGATTGTGTTTTGCTGAAGCTTTGTGCGGTGTTCACGAAGTGTGGTCGATGCGGTGAATGACTTCCACAAAGCAAGTAAGTGGCGAAAATGAGGTCAACAGGGAGAGGAGGTAGGTGCAGTGATGCTGTCAGTGGGCTACGATATTCATACAAGCTTCCCATCATTTGCTGCCCTATGACAGAGAGGAACAGAAGTTCTGTTGACTGTGCAGACGTGCGTCAGGGGTTGCAGCATCATTATTGCCATTAAGAGTGGCATTTTTAAGCATTGCGTTGGAAGATGTTTGACGGTCATCTCTGCCTTCTTAGAGCAAGTTGTTTTTTAATGAGGAAATGCATGCGTTTAGCCAATTCAAAGCGTTTCTGAGGAGCAGTGAACAGGGCCCTTTGGCAACATGATACTTGAAGCGAGATTAATGAGATGCAAGGAAACCTCGTAAGTTTGCTTTGTGTTATGAAACTAGGAACTCTTAAATGCTTAAGCACTTCCTACAGTCCTTCGGTACTACCAATGATGGTAGTTGTGTGTAAAGGGATTCAGAATTCATGCACATCAAAATATCATCTGTTAGCCTAGCGAACAGGGTGGATGCAATTTTCTACGGGTTTGCTTAAAAACAAAGCTATGCTCCTTCTTGTAAGTGCTTTAATTAATTGCCAGGAAAGTGGTAGTAGATGAAGCCAATGCTTTTGTCGACAATGGGGAAATTACAAAACTAAAATAGCTAGCCTTTGTTTGGAGTCGGAAGTACTTGGCCGTAGTAGAAGCTAACAAATTAACGGTTTGATTGGCAGATCTGCCGAAAATGAGGTTCCGTTTATTTGAACATGGGATCTGCTCCATCAATGGCCTCGAATTATTGCAATATTGTTGAAACACCAATGTAAGTTGTTCCACAACTGATGGGCTTAGATTGCTCGCCCTGCTGACAACATGATCAAATTCAAGCGGTTTTATGCACAGATTGTCATGGTTGGTGGAATACGTAATTAAACACGATGTTAAATGACGCACGCTCAAATCAGCATTTCATATTATTTGACACAATTTAGCGAATATACTTTACGGACTCCCTCACTGTGTTGGTGAATGACTCAATTTCTAAGTTTGATGCATGACGAAATGTAGTAGCACACATGCCTTGACCACTAAAAGCGACCAGACTGACAGGCCATATTCGGTGGATGGTTGATGTTTTACAGACACGCTTCATTTTATGACAGTTTATTTTCCCGTAACGGGGTGTATCAGCACAAATCCAACATGATTCTGCAAGGCTCAGTGCTCTTGAGTTGTCAATTAGTGTTTAGCATTGTAGAAGACCAAATTCACTTGGTAGAGATGGCAAGATGAAAGCATGACTGTAGTGACAGCTGTATTTGAGCGTTCAGGAATGACGCGTAAGTTCACTGAATTAGGTGTCGCGCCTCCAAGTAAACCAACTTAACAAATTGTGCACATTCCTGTACACTTGTGGAAATGCACAAGATCTTCAACAGTAAGAAAGACAATTGATCCGTGCTAACAAATGCAATTGTCACCGTTTCCGTCCTGCGAAATGCTTCTCTGTAACCTATTATGATGAAAAGTGTTGCCTATTCCGTAAGCATTTCATCCACAGTCAATATGATTCTAGTGCAATAAAGCCTCATACCAGGACACGTGAGAGTGCCAAACAGGATTGCGGCTTCAAGCAATCATCACACCGACATCAAAGGAGTGAACATCAAAGGAGTTTGATAAGATGGCAAATAATGCTTGAGTTTTGAGGGGTTAGTTGATTGATAGATGGGTGTAGTCCTATTTGACACATTCGCTGCGTGTAATCCTGCTGCTCTTACATCAAGAGGAATTGTGTGAATGCGAATAGTGAAGTAAAACGATATATCGGTGCAGTTCTGTGGTGGATGAGACGCTTCCTGATATTTTGAGTAGTATTTTATAGTACTAAATACTTTAACAGAAAAAAATATTGAGATCTGTTTAGTGTGTCTCATTGTCTTTAACTCGACTTCACTAAGCATGGGTACCTACTGACTAATAAAGCAGGCCACAAATTTCGAGCCCTTATTGTACTGTCATACTGCAACAGTGATGTTCTCCTCTATTGAATAAGTTGTCGTTCTGGAAATCACGTAATCATAGGCTGCCCTTATGGTAAAAATTTCTGATACGAATACATTTGAAGTGAGCGCAGCCTCGATTTTATCTTCATTGGCATTTTGATCGCTCTGTAAATGCGGAAAACGTGGGTGAATTGCGCTAGTGAAAGAAGCACTCCAGTTACTCACTATGCAGAACGTCTTCACTTCTAAGCACCTATCGCCGTTTATGACAACCAAAGTGATTTGACATGTTGATGGTGTTTTAAACTATGCAATCCACTCAGTATCTGCAGATTATGTTCCTGCACCTCTCACTTTCCTAGGGGTGTCAAGTTGGCTTTCCACTTCTTGCAGCGTGTTTCGGCGTTGAGGGTGTGGACGGAACGTAGGCTGCTAAGGTACGTAGAGCGCGGAGGAGAACAGAAAGTAGCACAAATTTGTAACTGAAAATAAACCCATTAACTGTACTCACTTTCATTTAATAATGTACTATCTCAAATGGCAGGGAAGGATCGAAATAGTGATGCAGTTCAGAACTGTGGATTAGAAATGCGAAGCTCACGAATCGTTAAGCCAACATCACCAAATTGTGCTCCGAAGAATTGGTTCTACCCTGTAGTCAAATCCGAGTGTCAAACAGGCGGACAACCATGCGCATGTACAGGGCGCATTTGGACGTTGATAATACAAACTGTCCAAGTCAAGGGAACATGGCACGTTTCCGTTGCGTGGCACCTCAGCGATGATGATGATTGCTTGCTTGAAAACAGGGTGTAGTGATTATACTTTGTAAGACATTCCAAGTTGAATGAGGGGTGGCTAATGGGAAAGACTACGCATACCAAGAGAGGTAAGTAGGAAACCAGATTCCATCGAATTGAAGGTTCATTGTAAAAGTGCAAGGATGCAAGAATACTGATTTCATACATACAGGCCTGATGACGAATTCACCGCAATTCCTAATATTTAAGCCAGAATTACGCATGCACACATTGGTAGGGTGATTTGGCATTAGTGAAGGCAATCCAAGGAGAACCAGCTATCACTCTTAGTCAAATGAAGCTTGTGTGTTTGTGGCCATAACTAATGAAACAATTGGAATCAGCCGCCTTGCCTACTGATCCACTTGTACGAATCCAGTGAATGTTCTTAGATGTGAGGGTGAATAGCCAACAAACAAGTGTACAATCTGTTGTTAACAACTCAAAATGCAATTTGTTCTTAACAAAGCCAAGTAAGTGCGGATGTAAATGCCTGGCAAAATGAGAATGGAAACAGGTTTCCACTTTTGATTAGGTGGATACACTGTTGCATTGAAGGTGTGGATAATGTCTACCAGCCTCAGTAATGGTTAAAATCCGACGAGGCGTAATTAGTAAATAAGGCGGCAATCAAGTAGACCAACTCCTTTAGCATTCTTAGAATTTAGAATGGGGGGAAACTGCAACAATTATTTACCACTGGATGTCTTGATTTCGCATCATCACTGCCCAGTGCAGGCCTTGATTACATTACGTCCACTAGCAGAGAGGAACTTGGTCAAGAGATGCCCATGTGCTGTGCTTTCTTAGCAAAAGGGCTGACATAGCCCCAACCTAGAAGACCCGCCAAGTAGAGCAAATCAGATCAAATTGCTTGCAGTCACAATATTTCTTTGTACTCCACTTAGGAAGACCAGGCCTAACCTCGGACAAGTAATTTTGTTAAGCAGATGTTGGAGAACAAAAGGCCACATAGATAAATGCGTAACTAATGTCAGTTTGAACAAAGTCTCCTATTAATCGAGGACACATTTGTAGAATAGTTCCCCAATAACCTAGATTTAAGGTTTATGCTTACCGAGTGACCGGAGAGGACAGTGCTATCCTCTTTGCTGTGCTAAGTGATACGAATTGTCCAGCGCTATTGGTCGATCAACCCAACAGCCATCTAATCAAATATCTAGAGTAAAGAGCCAAATTGAATGGGTCAATAAGATATCAGGACGGTGGTGTATGCAAAGTTGGCTAGTATGAAGGAATAGGGAAGTGCATGTCTGCTTAAGGACAAAGCATTACTTTTAAATTCGTCGCTCAAGGCAACCAACCAATGGCCAAAACCCATTTACCCAGTTCTCCTCTTCAACTTTTGCATTGACACAGGCAAACTGCACAACTTTATCTGAGATTAAATGTGAATAGCTAATGTGGAACTTTGGATTCTCTGTAACATGCACTGTTACGCGGATGGTGAAGTAAAGGAGTATGCGAAAGGGCATTTAAGAGACCTAACAAGAAGAAAGTGGGCTTTAACAGGCTCAATCTGACCTCAAGAGGTCGCATTGACGCAATGAATGGAAAAGCGCATATAATGAGTAGAAAGTGAGTGGGTAGGGTGTATGTGGAAGAATTGGTCACTCTCGATGCATTGTTTTACAATCACATAGCAATCGGGTGATCTTTACGACCACCGCTTGCCAGATTTGCTATGGGAACTGTCAAGTCACGACGATGAATGCACTAAGAACATCCTTCCCTGGTGCTCATGCGAGAGCGACCAAGGTGCAAAGATCACCTTTGTTATTGTGATGTTAAAATGACTGAAATTCTGATTCCGTCGCATGCTAAAGTGAAGTACATCGCATACTTGAGCCACCAAAAATGACAGGTCATGTTTAATGGGTGGTCGTTGTTCAACAGGCATGCCTCATTTTGTAGCAATGTGGTTTTCTGCGATGGGGTGTATTGGCTCAAACAAAACATTGTTCGGTCAAGATTCATTGGTTTCGAGCTGTGACCCACTGCGTAGTTAAAATAAGACGCTGGTTCTACTTAAATGGTCTTGTCGAAGACCAAATTCACCTTGTGGAAATTGCAGGAATAAAGCGCTACTTTAAAAACAGCTTTATTCAAGCCTTTAGGAATGATGCCAAAATTCACTGGATGGGATGTCGCATCTCCAATTAACCGGGCCTAACATATTTTTTCACATTTCTGAACAATTGTGCAAATGCGTAAGACCTTCAGCAATATGCGAGGGACTTATCCGTGCTATTAGATGCAACCAGTGATGTTTTGTCCTACATACTATTTCATTTTAGTGAATGTGATAAAAATTGCAATCAGATGTTTAGTCTCTTGCCAAACGTCCTGATTGTGTTTCAATGTTGAGGAGAGTGTTGCCCCTGCTACACTTTTCTTTGTATCCACAAGCAATACGATTCTGGTGCAAAAGTTCGTCTCACAGCTAGAATTGAGATTTCATTTCAGGGCGCGTGCGAGCGAACAAAAGGATCAAAGCTCCGAGCAATCATCACACCGACATCAAAGAATAGGTATCAAAAGTTTTGAATAAGGAGGCACACCCTGCTTTAGTTTAACAGGATTAGTTGACTGATGGATGGGTATTAGTCCAGTTGACACATTCGCTGCGTATAATCCTGCCACCATTTACCGATGTAGTTTCATGGGGTGTAAAATGCTTAATGATGCCTCGAATCGCCTTTTCTTGCTTGTACACGCCTTAGTAAAATATTTACAGAGATTTGTCTGGAGTGCTTCGTTATGTTTAACTCGACTTCACCAAATATAGGCATCAACTGGCCAACAAAGTAAGCCACACACTCCGTGCCCTTATTGTATCGCCATGCTATAATATTGATAAATTCCTCAATTGGATACATTGTCGTTGTGAGAATCACGTAGGCATAGGCTGCACTTTTGGTCAAGTTTCCCGATATGGTCATATTTGAAATGTGCGCAGACTCGATTTTTCATGTTCGTATCCGGCTTGCTGGTTGAGTCCAAATCGGTGCATCGTAAGAATAGTCTATTTGTGTGGCTTGCTCTATAAATACCGAAAATCTAGGAGAAATTGCCTTTAGAACAGATCTATTTACTTACCCACTATGCAAAATGTCATCACTTCTAGGCGCCCACAGCCGTTGATGAAGACCAAAGTGAATTGTAGCAACTTGACTTGATGCTAGTGTTTTTAACCATGCTATCAAGTTCGGGTTCGTGGGCTATATTCTTGCATTTATCACTTTTCTAGGGGTGAAGTGCTAGTTTCCCAACACTTTTGTTAAATCGCACCGTATGTGCACCTTAATTATTGTGACTTTAAAAATTCGAAGGATCATTTGCGATCCCGAGAGGATGCGAAATACATGGTGCTCTAATATTTTATCGTGCGAGGAATGTACAACCTAACGTCACCCTTGTTACAAAAAATGCAAAGATTGTGGTACATATGACTCCCGTTGAGAGAGCACAAACCCGGTGAATAAATTTTCAAGTACCCAAGTTGTGGTACTCAAATAGTAATTCGATGCGTTCAAATTGTTTAACGCACAACGCTTCCTTTTGTCATTTTTTCGCCATTTGCACTTGCGGCTGTTATAGCAGTGCAGATAGATGGCTAGGACTTCTCCAAGTTAGTTTAGGGTTTTCCGCGCCAAAATAAGACTGAGATCATTTTGTGGGTTGTTAGCATTAATAAAAATAAGGAGGAAGGAGAAAAGTGATGAGTAAAGAAATTGCTGAGGAATGTGGGCTAAAAGATATGGCGCATGTTGTCTTTATGAGTGACACGTACTTGTAGTGATCGTAGAGAGAGAGGAGTTATTTATGCTATCAATTTGGTAATTTTTGGCGCTGATTATATCAGCTTTTCGTTTGTGATGGAGTGGTCAGAACCCACTTTTACGACTTTATGCAGGTTGTGCAGCTGGCACTTCTTAGGTGCAAATGGACTAGCCACTCGATGAACTTGCTCACATTTATCGCTACTTGATATTTCCTCTGTTTCAATCATTGCTGACAATGCGGTTGCCTCAGTCCTAGGTTTCAACCTATCGCTCAGCCTTTGCGTTAGTTTAGGTGAATTGATCTTGGATATGGAATTGCTTAGGTCACACTCTGCTGATTTCCCGTTCTCTGATGTATTCGATGCAGTAGGTGGAGATTAGCCGCCATTTTATGATGCCTTACTGGTGCTGTCACCTAATATAGTAGCACTAAAGATCAAAAGTTTAGTTACAATAATCTTCACAACGGTCACTTCACTGACATTCTCCTAGAGCTCACAATGAATGTCATTGAACGAATGTTGTCCTCGTTGGTAGTGTTTAAGGATTATACTGATATATCATGACAGATTTCTCATGTTTACACAATAAGCTAAAGCGCTGCATTTTGACAACTTTCACTTCCCTATGCCTAAAGCCGGTTTCTTATCTCTTCGTTCTGCCAATTGAGTGATATTCAAATGCCTTCCTAACACACTGGATAGGATTGCAGTGAATGGGGTACATGCAACTGTTTTGGTAGTTTGTATTGCTATTCACTTGACTCTTAGTAGATTTTTCTTCTACCCAACCGCGTGGTCGATGGGCCACTCCAGTAGCTTTTTTGTTTATCTGTGCGTTTGAAACACAATTCCTGTCGTCATATTCCGACAGTGTACCACTTCAGGTACGACTGGGAATACGGACGCACTTGGATGGCAGAACGATGGAAGAATATTCCTAGATGTACTGGTTGACAGGTCGACGCGGTGAAAAGATTTGACTGACTTGCTTGTTAAAATTCCTCTGACACTAACCACGTCATTGACATCAACTTGCAAATGTAGCATTTTTAATCTAAAACTGTCAACTCACCCATTGTGCGTACTCACGCATGCAACACTGGTAAAGAGGTTCTTTTGCTTTTCCTTAATGAGGGAAGAGAACGATTTAAAGCCTATGATGCAATTTTATCAGAATTACACCATGTGCCAAATGGTTTATGAGGCAGATTGTATTAAGAAGCTTGTAATGGTTGCAGGTAGAGATGCTGATTTTAATGCAAGAAGACTTGTCTAGGCGACATTCGGTAAGATCATCTGATGGTCGACGATATCACCACAGTTTACATTGCTTCCCGCATTAGCTAGACATGGAGGTGCAAACTCTTTTTAATGCAAAGACAAGTCTCTAAACAAACAAACATACTCGATTAAGGGTGGACAATGAAAACCCCTCGCATTGTGTCACATTGGGATTTATGCTCTGCAAAATTAGCCTTTCAAATAACGTTCTAAACGTTGTACGACAATATCCAGTGTGTAAATTTGGCATTCGAAAGATGTAAGGCAAGTCCCATATTGATGAATTTGACGGGTATTCTCGCCGCAGGTTTGCTTGCAACAGCTACCGAACTCAATTTTGACATTGAAGGGAACAAATGACTACACAATATGCATTTCATAATTCACATCATCGATATCAGCTGCGCTCAATTGCTTACAGTTACATTACAGTTCATGCTATCGTAAAAGTCTATCAGCAAGGAATTAATATGTGTTCGCTGAAACTTAGTCTTTCTGCTAATGTGATTGCTTTAAAAACTACAGAACAAAAAGCTGCCATGATAACTGCTACTGAGGCAAATTTCTGCGATCCCAACTGCACACTAGGTTAATGCCTCTTTGAACAATGGTTCATAGACTGGTCAAAATTTAATGCTCCTACTTGTAAATAGCTTCCTTGCGACTGGTTATGTGAACCACTATTCTATAGGTATCAACTGTCTGCCATGCAGTCTACCTGCGCTTACTCAAATATGAAAGTGCTACCCGTTTGAATGGCAATTCCTTTCCAACAGATGTGATGTTGATGCAAGAATTATGTCTCATGGACTCAGAGTTTAGGTGGAATAATCGAGAGATACTTGAAACAAGGACAGGGTCAAAGCTTAACCAATGGTCCTGCCGACATCTACAGAATGAGAGAGCATGTGGCACTTCAGTGTTGTAGGATTAGTTGGTTGATTGATGAAGGTAATCTCATTTGTTACCTTTGCTTCACGCAGTCGCACCACTCACATAGCATGATGAAGTGTGTGAATGCGAATGTGAATGCAGACATGGAGTGATTATACGACAAGGTGTTGCAGTAGATAAACGCCTCCTTACACTTTAAAGCGCGTAATTTCGCAAATTCATGTTCTATCATGATGTTCATTAAGGAAAGCTTCCAACATTTCACCACGCTTGACTAGCACCAACTAGATGTGAGCATCGATGAGCTACTCAGAGGGCCACAAATCTGAAGCTCTGTCCGTTTTCTTCTCTGCTGTTCACGTTGTTACTCAAGGCTGTATTTGACTTGCGCATAGCCTCTTTATTAATATTATGTTACAGTTTTGTCTAGTGCGAACAGGTTTGTGGATTACAAAAATTTGCCAACTACTGTGATCTTTGCTATTGGCTCTGTATTTGCCAATGCATTTCACCGTACCGCCTTTTGGAAAAAGAATGCCTTACTCACTTTACACCGTATTCACTCTCCTAAGTGTTGTCACCAAAGTGGCTACCAGAGTGAGCCATTTGCTGCGATCCCAAATTTTACTTGTGATCCATTCCTCACTCTCAATTCAGTCTCTGCGAGTCATGATTTCGCCACTCATCACGATCTTTAGAATACACTTACAGGTATAATAGTATGACTTGTGACAAATTCGGTCAGGGTCGGTGGAGTTATAAGAAAGGGAGGGGAAAACACATAACAGGCAATCGACAACCTGAACTAAGTTTGCACTTAAACTTAGGATTTGTTTGAAGAACCTTGGCATGGATCTGTTTTGCTATGTACAACAGGTGATAGTAATAAATGTTGCACAACTCCTGCCGAAAGTTATTCACTAATTGGTGTACATGCTTCTATCAAAGCTACTTGCTGAGTGATGTAACTCGTACTTAAAATTGCTCCGTTCCAACATAGCTGAGAACACTGGGTGTCCTGTGACACACAACGAGGAAGAAGTGAGCGCATTTGAAATACGAAGTAATGGTTGGAAAGGACCAGCGAGATTGCTCTCACGCAGCGATATCTGAGCTACCCCACAGTGCCTCCCACGAACTCAAACTGGTCGGCGTTTTATGACGCAAACGATCTGGTTAGAGGATTAAAGGAACAATATTTGTGAGCGTTGATAAATGAGATTCACAGGAATCAGAGTAAGTTTAACACAAAATTCGCATAAATACCGAAATGGGTGTTGCGCTTGCAAGAAAATATTCCTTAAGAGAATTGGTGTGCGTAAGTCTTGTGAAAGTACAAGTGGGTAGAAGAGGCGTTGACGAAAGAAACTCACAGATCTGACACCCACGCATTGGTAGATACTATATAAGTTAGCAGAAATCTGAAAGCAGAGCTCATGAGCAAACACAGCATGAAGGTTTACGGAGCACTACTTATATTCCTACTCACATCTTGTGCATTTGGTGGACAAGATGGAAAACCAACAGCGCAGGATTTCAATGCACTGACAAGGGGCACAGACACAAGTGGAGACGAAACAAACGCGGTAAATGGAGCAGAAGCGAAGCAAGTAAAAGCAGCGAACAAGGAAACAGTTCCATTAAAAGGAAGAGAAGGGCTACAAAACTCAAAGATGCTTTCAATAGTAACAAAAGAAAATGTAACTTCAACGTCAGAGACACAGACGGACTCACAGACACCAACATCATCTCCTGCTGCATCAAGTAGTGGCGCAACAGCCACCACCTCACCATCGCCATCGCAGACTTCGGCACCAACATCAACAGAATCAAGCAACACATCGGGAAGCCCAGCCACTTCAACTGACACTGCTTCACCAACAACAGCGTCATCGTCAGAGACACAGTCGAACTCACAGACACCAACCTCGTCTGCTGCATCAAGTAGTGGCACAACGGCCACCACCTCACCATCGCCATCGCAGACTTCGGCACCAACAACAGCAGGATCAAGCAACACATCGGAAAGCCCAGCCACTTCAACTGACACTGCCTCGCCACCAACAGCGTCATCGTCAGAGACACAGTCAAACTCACAGACAACAACATCGCCTGCTGGACCGGACATACCCTCCTCATCTGCATCTTCTCCATTTGATCTTGGTATTCCACCAACGGTCTCTAATCTGCCGCTCTTCTCCCATGCGCTGGCTCTCCTCTTGTTAGGCATTGCCTTCCTAATCACACACTGATTTAATCTGCGTTTTGAATTGCTTTCCTCCTTCCTTGACTTAACTTTTCTGTGGATTAAGTTTTCGTCGCGTCTCTTCAATTTTTACTTTCTTCCCATAAACACGTAGCGTATCTACTGTTAGCTAACTACCTTATTCAACCGCTGTAACCTCAACTAATTCTTCGCGTTAATAAACAAGGATCTTCTGTCAATTTTTGCTTTTATCAGCGTGATTTTTGTTGGTATATCACTTTATAACTACTCTTATGCTCAACTTTTGGAAACTCCTTTACTGCTTTTCACACCTCTGTGTTTCTATCGTCGAATTCATTTCCATTTTCTGTGCTTGGATAGAAACCCTTAGATTTGGAATGCACTGAAGGCTGTAGCACACTACGTGCTCCATATCCAATGTCCTTTAGTATGTTTGTGAGATTTAGTCTATCTTAGCTGTGCTCCGCACTTTAAACACAGGACGATGACATGAGATGCTTTCAGTTCTACACATCACCAATTTCACCTTCACCATCCTGAATAGATGTGGTGGACGTTCCGGTTGGACTGAGTGGTGTAGATATTTCTTGCCTAAGGTTTACTTGCGCAGCCTACAATGCGTCTGCTAGCAGGAGGACAAACGTTTCATCAACAATCCTAGCAACGCCATATAGTCACGAAAACACAGCTTCCATCGACGATCTTTACAGCACATGTACCAACATCGACGTGTATATCACCTGTTTCCACAGCATCCACATAAACCTTTTACGCAGACAAGGCTTACCATTGTGCTCATCATTGTCTTGCACGCATTTTAAAAGCTCAGGCTCATCTCATGACCTGTTCATTTATTTTAATGTCTCATTTGTTCGACTGGAATACATGCAGCATTCTAGGTCGCAAGCAGTTTTCGCCGAAATCGTGGTACGTGTTCACACATTTTGTCTGACGTTAATCATACCAACATTCTGCATCAGTGCATTCATTTAAAAGATGTTGAAGAATATAGAGTAGAATTCTTTGAAGGCTCCCCATATTTTAACTAAATATCTCCAAGGTTTACATTTCCTTTTGAATGCACAAACCTACTTTTCTTGGCCTATTTGCAACAGAATAGAAGTTGGCGTTTGTGCCGGTCCTGTCGCCAAATGCATAACTGCACTATGTTAATGCAAACAGGTTGTGCTCGCTAGCTACAGATTGTATTAAGCAAGACAATAATCTTTGTCAACGATTTTCTCGTATACTGCTACCATTCAAGCATACATTCTTGCGTTGTCTATCAAAACACCTAGTCTTAGAAGACCACCATATGGTATGCATCAATTCGAGGCACAAGTAAAGATGCCGAGTTTTGAGAGCCTACCTAGAGTAGCCGATTTGGCAACTGGTTTATTTTTTGGTAAGAGCGATGCATTTTAAGGTTTGGTGGAGGATGATGCAGCAGAGCGAGGTTCTGGTTGATTTAATGGTAAAGAAATGTTGTTTGACGGCGTGATGGAGGGAAGATGCTGTACCGGACGTCCCAGTTTCTGTCATGGAATTAGTAAAATCTCTTGGCGTCGATAGTAATCATGCCAAAGTTCCACACCGCTCTTGCCGCTACTCCTGATTTAGGTGTCAAAGTTAAAGCGACTTCATTAATTTCCAACTTGGATGCCGTACCGAATGGCGTTAACAGGGTTGATTCCGCCTTTTCAGAGCATGTTTTCGCGAAATGCACAAAAGCATAGTGTCAGCTATCAACTTTGTTCTCCTACCAGGATGTCCATTTCGCTTTTGCATCTATTCCATTATGTAGACATTGACGCTTTCCCATAGCCATGCGAATTTCACCAACTTCAATGCGGCTGACATTGTCGCACACACTTAGCCCTCACCACGGATGACTTAACTGCATTTCTGACAAATGGAGTTAGCCGATTTTCCCTGGACTTAACGTAGTCAGCCGAGTTTGCGATGTGGAAGATTATTCCAACCCACGTTAATGGAGTGCTAGTACAAGGGAGAGAGGAAGTCAGTAGCATAATATATTCAGGATGGAGATGAACAAAATAAGTCATTTGCCTTAGCACAGGGGAGGAGAGGGGGACCACTGTACGGTAGATTGAATTGTCTGTCTGTAATACAGGATGCGAAGTGCCAATCGACTTGCCAAACCAGGTGCGTTAGTCTCTCACTGGTCACCTTCACCCAAGTATTCCATCGCGACATGAATAGATCCATTCATTGTCCAAAAAGCAAGCAGAACATGCACCACGGATTTATAGTAGGAGAACAAAACTCTCCAGACAAATTAGATTGTTTTTTAACCTTATGACTACTTTGGTTGTTGGATTTTTTATCAAGGTGAATGATTTGACATCCAATGGCTTTTGGCCAATTTATGACTGCTATACAATGCATGACAACTAGTCAGACCAGGACATGGACTTTTCTGCACACACAGATACTCCTTTCTACAACCAAATGCACATCTTATTACCTCAGAAGCTATCTCGCCATCCCAATTTAGCCTATTTTATAACCGAAGTGGTGGTGACGGATCAGCAACAGCGGTCCACGTCCTTCTTAACTTTAATTTTCCAAAGTTGTCCAATTTTTGCAGCTATGACAAATTGCGACTAACGATCCAATACTATGTCGTGGAAGAAAAAGTATTAATTGTTAAGCAGATTAGCTAACTTTAACCTTGCGCTTCCCGCAAACTAGCCATTCATTGCACGGATTGCGTTCTGTGTGCTGACTGGGCTGTTGTAGCTCATGGAACCTGTGAGTAGGTTCACCGTGATCAACTGAGGGAATAGGACCTTTGACAGCTCAGTAGAAGTGCCGCAATGGTAGGCATTTTAAAAGTTTCATTCTCTAGTAAAATGTCACAATTGCTGCTGATGCACAATTTGAATTATTTTAGCTCGCATTGGATACAAATCAATGTTAATGCTTCTCCCCTCAAAACGTCCGCTGGCATAATGTTGGCTGATGTTGCTCTTCTATTACTTTCGTCCATGTCAATCACGAAAGCGAATTTTATGCTCAAATGCACGCAAACCACTGGCCCATAAATCCCTTCCGATTCTGACTTCCATTTAAAAAGAGGTAATAAGCACAAGGCATTCTCTATCGGCAGTTTCCTAGATGTCAGACGTCTGGCCAACGTTCCCCTTCTTCTGGCTATTACGTGAAAGTTGAGTTATGCGATCTACGGATGGTTTCACTCATTTATCTCTCTTATTTGTACGTTACATGGCAAACCCACATTAAAGGTTGTAATTTGCATAGACCCATTCAATTCCTTTATGTATTATTTCGCTAAACATCATTGTCTCGTCCAGATCCCACCTTCACGTGTGTATCCCTCTCCCACCTCTCACTGCGTTATTGAGCGATTCCCTTTTGCACTGGGTGCTCTTTGCGTACCACTACTTTTGCCTAATTCCGCTTTTATAGCTTTGTTTTGGATGACTAACTTCGTAGAAACCTCTGCCATATCCATCGTCAGTCCAGACCAAATATTTAGAAGATTTTTCTCCACCATACTTATGTCTGATTAGTAAAATTGGTAAATTTTGCTCGAATTAGGCTGTAAGGGTTTCTTTGCCAAAATATTAGCCAATATTCGTGGCATAGTTCAAGGCAATGGCCAAGTCAGAAGGCTTGCATTAGACGGTGATGCTGAATCGGCCAGAATCAAGCCGAGCCAATATCTTAGTTATCCGTTAGTCGCTTAGTAGTAAAACGAGTTGAGGTAAGTTCAGTGGTGATAGGCAGCCTTACTGGCCGTCCACTTGATGTTTCCCCGACGAAGCCTTGACATGCATGCTGTAAAGTGTGTTGATTTCACCGGCTAAAGGAGACACGTCATGAGGTCTAAATTAGTGCCTCAAAGGTGCGCGATAGATTGTGATCAGGTTGTTCCACAAAAGGTTTCTTCTGCACGAGGTTTGAGAAGCGTAACATCACTTCTTGCAGAATGCCATTCAACTCAAAAATAACAGCGCGTTTGCATACAGTACCGTAAGAAGGCTAAGAATAAATATCTAGCCATTGTAGCTCACATCGAGCGACTCACTTGGTATGCACCATCCGTGCAAGTACTATTTGAAATTTGGTAGCACTTTGTGGATTAGCCCCAAATAACTTCGAGAGGTGATAGTACAAAAGTCTCTGGAGCAAAGGATGCAGGAGTGTTGCGGATGCGATACGCGCATTTATAGAGCACCCTGCGTTCCTGCTTGCATTGTCTCACAGACACCATGTCACTGATTCTGCGCATCCATTGCCCACTTAGTCCCCATTAGAAAACGGGTGGTCTCCAAATCATCACTGAGTTCCAACCAACATAATAGCATAGCGGAAAAGTGTGCCTTTAGAAGTCCACTGAGGATGTGCGCAAAAAGTTGTGTGGTGTTTAAGAAATCTATTTGATAACTACACTTAGCTGCTCTTGAGACTTGGGCATCTCGGGGCAAGTGCTCAATAGCTGCATGATCGCGCTGGCTGCAATTACGCGGTGTGGGTTGAGCACGAGATTGCTACATCCTGTGAATGCGCCAGCGACCTCAGTCAGCACAATGGGAATTAATAAAGACTAGGACGTGTGAAAGGTGCTGATGATGTTAGTGATGATGTGACTGGGATGGATAATGTGTCGATTACGGGTAGCCACTAGAGGGTGAGAAGAAAGGCGGTGTTATGAGAGCAGTAAGGACGGGGCTGACAACCCCGGTACCGAGTGCCTTGGTGGCGGTGGTGGTGGACTGGAAAATAGTGGTGGTCTTCAAGGAATTAACTACAATTAAAGTCCTAATTGGCAAAAGGATGTGGTTCTCCCAACATCAGGTAAGATTATAATCAATTTTCAAATCTTTGTGCCATAAAATTTGGCATTAACTTTAAGAATGACATTAGGAAATGTGTTAATTCCTAACTGCATCCACGACTACATTTGTGGTTCTTCAAATTTAACAACTCTACTCCGGATTAAAGCCCATACAAATAAAGCCTCTTTTATCCAGATTCAATGCGTATTCCCTCCCAGTGAGGTAGTGATTTCCTCCCGTCATGAAAGTAAAGTAGAGGAATCTCCCCAACAACGTTTTATGCGTACTCATGCACAATAATGCATTGTGATGTGCAATTTACTGTGAACAACGATACTCACCTTCTTCTGACGTAGGAGTCCTCAAACAAACCTGGAGAAATTATAGCCGCCTCTCCGTCACAGATCACGCTGCTTGCATCACTGAATAATTTGATCAACTCGAATTATCATTTGATTACCTAAACTCGGGTACCTGAACAAATCCATTCACTGGGCATTTCTCGTAATAGACCGGAGTCACATGCAGCGAGATTCCTCCGAATTTTTTCATGTAACAGGAGAAGCACTGAGCTTTGCATTCCTTGCAAGACGAATCATTAGAATGCAATGTATGTTGCATACTTTAAGACCAAAAACGAGCCTTCGAATTCTTAACAAGTCGCAGCAATGAAGGTGCACGTACATTACGAGTGCGGTAGCCCGTAGACAGTGATGAAATGCAGAAACGAAACCAAGAGGAGCTAAATTTACTGTCTAGTTTAAAACACTAGTAGCATGTCAAATTGCTACAAATTACTTTGCTCGCCACAAATAGCGGTGTTCGCTTAGAGTAGAGGCAATTTTCCATGGTGTGTAAATGGGGAGACTTTGTTCTATAGGCAATATTTCCTGTATTTTCAACATTTATGGAGCGGGCCACGCAAGTAGCACAAGTTAACAATTCTTTTGATGTACCGATTTGGACTCATCTAGGAAGAGCTGCAACGAAAGTGAGAAGTTGGGACTGTGCACATTTCAAGCGTGACCTTATTATGAACCCTTACTAGAAGGGCAGCTTATGTCTGCGTAATTCTCAGGAAGACATTTTATTTAGTGGTGAAACCTCTCACTGTGGCCAGGATGTTCAAAGACGAACGCTACTAGTGGTGCACGTTCTATTAATATGATTTTGTTTGAGACTGCGTTTGTAATGGGCCTATTTCCCTAAATTTTTTAATGACTTTCAAAAGCGGGTTACAGTATGCTTTTGTTGATGAGTGAGCTGTACGCATATTTCCATGTTGATATGCTCACATTCTTCTCAAATAATCAACGCATCATGAGATGAACTAGGAGCACTGAAGCTCGTACATCAGTGTTAGCAAAAAGGCAGCACTGTTGGAATTCACTTTGACATTGCCCACGCAGACACAACCAATACGGGCAATTCTTCGACCCATGCCATGCATTTCCTTTGTTGAAAAGGTAAAGGAATGGGACGATATTGTTTATGAGAAGGCATTAAGACCATACTCAAAGTTTTTGTTTGTATGGGAGTGAAGCCTGTAATCATTCCGCAACAGACTCTCCCTACATTTATACGCCATTTATAGTATGGAAGGAGTTTGCACTCAATATCGCCTTATGCAGCCTGCGGCAGATGGCATAACTCTGGAGTCAACATTAAAATACCACCTCCTGATCGAGATCTGGATGTGACGAAAATTCTTTTTAGAGGAGCCACAAGTGGAAGGAATTATGGATTAATTTCCTTAGCCAAGATAGTTTGATTTGCGAGCCACATGGTACTCTGTACGAGGATCAGCCTCTTCCTAAGGTAGCAAAAGCATTTCGCTACTCCAATGCGTGCACTTTTAGAATTATATTTAGCGGGAAAATTGGTGAGCATTTTGTAATTTCCGACACTTTATTTGCAAATATGACTTGTAAAGAAATGTCTCTGCAATGTATACTTGCTTATTTATAAATTTTAGGCAGCAGGCCTTCAATGAACTAGATTCTTGTGAATTGGTGGAGTCGAGCCAATTCAGCTATTTTGTTAAAAAATGGACAAATGCACTTTAACTTTGTTGCATCCACTTACTCAGCCGCCGCACATAAATTAATGAAGAGCTGCGACTAGGCTGCCGAATGACAATGTAAATTTATAGAACTAAAATTATTTTGACATGCATTCTGAATTACCTATGACTGATTCTTGATGTTTTAAAAAGTGCGTACTAAAATGCTATCAATATGCGTGTCTAGAAAGAACACTGAAAAGATGCATTGTAAAATTCCTTTTGCCACACATGGAAGAGGCAAATAGAGGCTTGTTCGTCAGTAAATGCTGATTTTACAATCACAGACTTCGTAGTCGAACACTAATTGAATAAAAATATCCATTTTACAATGCCGCGCTCCTACAGACTAGACTTTGACAAGGCTGATTGATGGACATTTCATTTGCTCTTGTGACAACTGATTGACTCAACGTGGTCGACTTTCTCTCCAAGATTCTGCTTTGTGCGGCATGACTTGAGGTTCTCTGTGGCGTGACCATGATGCTTATTCATTTCTAGGTGGAAGGCGTGACTTCTTCCACTCGTGCAATCAGATCTGCAGTCGACTCTGTGCTAAAACTTACTTTTTAGCTGAGATACATAGGCAAACCTCGGAATAATTGGTGGAGTCAAAACTTTCCGTAGCCTTCTAGTGTAAGCTCTTTATCAGGGGGCAATAAAGTAAGCTTGGAGAGTTCTTTTTTCCATCACCATAAAGCATTAATATTTTGATTGCTTCTGATTAATGACATATCTTTAAGCTTCACCGTTTACGAGGTTATATTCAGCAGAAGGAGGTGGTAATTGAGGAAGAGACGTTGATAAAGACCTGCTTAAAAAGAGGACCTGAACTTTGAAAGTCAACATATGTTTAATAATGACTTTGCGATTTTTCAAAGGTGGCTTTCTGTTTAAAACCAAAGTAATTTTGCAGAGAGTGCTTTGTTCTAAATTATCATGGCACCGAAGGCCACAAAGCATTGCTTGTTATCGCAGGAAGACACAGATGACATTTGCAACGTGCTTTCTCAAGACTGCAACTATACCTATTAAAAGTCCCTGTGAGCTCTACTCACGGCTTTGCATTTTAGTTAGTTGTCAACAATCAGAAGTCAATAGTAATATTCTGGAAATAATTAAAATTCGGTTATTGTTGTGGCCTCACCTGTTCTACAGTTCACCTGAACTTTAAAATTAACGAATGGTGTTTTGAAAAGCAGATCGCCATTCATCATCGCTAAACAGATCTAACATAATGTTTAGCTTGAAGTGACAACCATCGAAATGGATTGGGTCAATTGTTGTGCTGGATTGAAAATTATTTACAGTTCGGTAAGGAATACCAGCGAATTTGGAATGGTTGACATACAATGAGAATCATAGACTTGGAGGATTTCTTAATTTTTACAATTAAGAGCAATGCAAGCTGTACTGTTTCTGTTAGGATTATTGTTGCATATATGTGGATCTTTTGGCCACTTTAGGATAGACGCAGGCCGGTCGAGAAAAAAGCAGAGGAAGCAGGAAATGGGTAAGTGAGGTAGTACTATGTCACAGAGCACAAAATAGTTGTAATTTAACACTTATCGAGTGCCTAACAGGAGTAATCAAGCAGTAAAGACGCTTTAATGAAGCTTTTTCCCATGTCGGCTGACACGAGGAAACTGAAAGCATGACCACTGCGATGGATATGGAGTCATTGGTCAAATTAAAATCAGCCTATGTGTGCTACCTCCAAGATTGGAAGTCCATCGGAGATACCAAATCCGAAACGTCTAAAATAGTTAACAATTAGGGCACAAAAGTACTTCTAAAAAATCTAAAACGAATATAATAATCCTGTTGACCATTTTTCTAGCATTTCGTGGGGCTGAAGATATTAAAACAGCATTCTGATAAGACGCGGGAGTAGAATGCACAGTGCAGAAACACCTTTGAAATACCTGATTCTGACTAGTTCTCATCAGAATAAGTAAACATCAAGCACAGAAAGATCCTCTATTGTCATAGTAATGGTTAATGCTGCAATTTACGGGCTCCATCAACAGGAGACTAACGTATGTAAAATAACTTTCATTAATGCACATGCATTTGCAGTGATGATGGATCAGTTAGTCCAAATTCACGTCCACGTCAGTTTGCAGCTCATTTATTTTCCGGTCTAGGATGCAAGGATATATGGTTGAGGAAGGGTTGTTTAATCACAGATTGAAGACGTGCGGACTACAGACTAGTGCTGAGAAGTGGCTTTGCATTGCAGTATCCGCTAAGCAAAATGACAGAATAACCAAGCTTTGCACGATGTATTAATTACCCATTCCACAGTTTTAAGTAACGCATCACCTCATCCTCACAAAACTGTGATTTCTAGGGGATTCAGCAGTGTGTAGCAAAGTGGGGCTTAAATGAGTTTGGTTGATGCAATTCGAACCATCAAGACTGGTTGATTATACCCTTTTAGGCATCTCGAGACAATGTAAGTTCGCATGCCTTAACCAACGTGACTGACGCATGGGATATATATGGTCCCATTAACATTGCCAGCTTTCGTATTCCTGCGGTGGCATTTCTCTGAGAGACAAATGTCGCCCATTTTTGGTGCTACTTTTAGAGTCTTACTTGACCAAAAATAATGCAGCTGACAGATGCAACAAAACGGCAAGGTGGGTCTGCCCTAATCATCTAAGAAGGGCTCGATTTGCGGAGAAAAACAATTTATGCTAACTTTGCACACTTTTGGTGTACTCAATAGCATAGTTAAGCAGCTATCGTGACCTACTAAATTTAATACATTGTGCTATGCAGAACTTATTAGGAAAATACGGCATTTGAGCAGTAATTCAGGAGAATTTATAAATTCAAACTGTAGCCACGGAAAGTTTAACAGTTTGTAGAAGGAGAACACAAAACTATAAATGGTGAGAAAAACTGACGACATCTATAATACAACCCACTCATGGGCTTCGCCACTGCAAACCAGAAAACAATAAATGCATGACATTTTACTGCTTAAGGTGACGATTATTTGAGAAAATCAGGGCAGATGTGTTAGAGAATATATCACCAAAACATAATTCAAACTGTTATTTAGCCTTGTTATGCTCAGCTTAGTTTTGCCGACTTCGGTTTATCCTGAATTACGTATAAGATCAAAGCAATTTACAAGAGACGTTCAAAACATTTTCATTTTTACAAGCTGCTCATGGGAAAGCCCTTTACACCATTTGCCTACACACCCAAATTAAATAAATTGGGCTTATCACATCTGTCTCATCGGGTCTCTGCCATTAGCCTATACTCGACTTCGATGTTTTACTTCGTTCTCATTGGCATAAACAAAGATGCTTGGGATTCAAAACTGCACTGCACACAACTAGCAGAGTCCAATACTATCAACATTTATTCTGCTGCTTACAATTTTAGGTTTATTCCTTCCATTTATGCTGAGTACGTGGGAGTTATGGGTTTTTGAAGTGAGAGGGGAGTAATTTTATTGCCTACTGCCTTTACTTACCAGCCCCGGACGACTCCACTTTAAGGGCTTGATTAACATTACCGCCAAGAAGACAATAACGAGGTATAGGTTGCTCCACGACACCAGAAACGCAAGTCCCTGAAAATTAACAAAGCATCATTCCATTATTACTATATCGCTAGCCACATAGTTTGTAGGTTTCAATTAAAGGTAACACATTGAGCATTCGAAATGACCAGGATCTTAACATCATTTAAACTATCAGTGCGCAGCAACAGATTTTTAGTGATTCAACTGTCTTAAAACGAAATCAAATGCACAGTTTTATTCCAGGAAAGATTTTTAACAGCGTCGCACATTGTGACGCCAGTGGCACTACGACACCTGCGCATTCGTGCCCATCAATGGCTATAGTGGAGCCTTAAAGCTCAGCTTCATGACATCCTTCTTACTAAAAGCATTACTCAAGTGACGTCTATAACGCGTGGGTTAGAAATGGATTGTTACGGGCACGCATCAAACTAATTGCCATGCAGACGGATGCGTAGCCTTGGGGGCACCTCTGGTAGGTGCTTAATGGTGAGAGTTCCACAAACACTAAGAGAGTGGAGAGCCATCGTGGCGACAAAAGCCGCCATTACGGACTGGCAGTCCCATAGCCACCATGCAGGCGTCTTCTATCGTTCGCACTTAAAAGAGCAAAAACTGAAGTCAAGTGGTGCACAATTTGAGCACTTTTGACACGCCAGCTCCTGTATATTAGAATGGGAGGCAGACAGACAGAGCGGTAGACAATTTTGATACATTTGGTAAATAATAAGCCGCTAAAACGCATTCTGTCTTACCTAGCTAGTATTTCACTATCCCTATCAACCATTTTTCCCATAAACATAATTAAGGTAGCGCATTTGTTGTCTCAACTCCATTAGTACAATTTAAACAGACGAAAAAGTACAATTTCTTCTAACTTGGTGGTTCTGTGGCAATATAGGAAGCGATCACACTGTCATCTGCAGTTTTAGCCAGTGTGACGTGTTTCGAGACATTTCATCAAACTTTTGAGACCTATTTCATCCCATCAAAAGAAACAGAGTGTGGCACATTTTGGTCGCTAAACGCGAATAATCTACAACAGGAATTCCAAAGTTGAACCAAACACCCTACACAAAATTACACTCAAGAGTCTCCTGTCAAACCCACCCTGTGGACATCGCTGCAATTCCAAAGCGAGGTCTGCCTTTCATTTATAAATGCATCAAAACCCCAGAATTGTGCAGTCGTACATCGATTAAACATAGAAGCATGGGCAACCAACGGCCAAAACTCCCAATTAGAAAACTTTTAAGAGAAATTAAGAACAGCTCGATCTGATTGACAGGAGATCGAGTTGACAGGCGACTCACAGTGACAACATACGCCGAATGAGAAGATTATTCTTTCTCTCCTCTATTTTTAGTTCTTCCATTCGACCTTTTATCGGTTCTTCTAGCCCACTCGAGTAGTTCTCCATCATTTTTGAAACATATTTCCACGACATCCATTTTTTTACGAAACCAGAGAAAAGGGTTAGAAATTGTGTAAATCTACTTTCCTTGGCTATTTTTCGCAACTCTTAATTCAACTCCTCGAATGCTGGTCATAGATCAGGATTTTCCAACCATGCTAGTTCAAGAATGCCCATATAACCTAATGCAATGCCTGTTTTAAGACGCCAAATAAGGAGAGGAGTAAGATGCTGGGCGATTCGCTACAAAAATGGGATTGAGGCGAAACGGGATTGTGTGAGACTTTCCAGGCTAACGTAAACAGGCCTCCACGGTGTCGTCACTTGTTTTTCAACTCATTCGATAAATTAGTACCTCCTGGATGGACATAGATGGTATAGTAGCCAAATTTAAATGTTTGCTGCATAGATACTTTGGCCTTCATGCCTAGTTCTGCAGGGGCTGGAAAGAGATTTTACATGAAGACTGCTAAGTTATTCAATATGCCTGACTACTTCTTGTGTAGGCTATGATTAGCCCAATTAACCCTCCCTAAACAACATTGCCAAATCAACAGGAGAGCACTCTGCATGGGCGAAAAATTCTTACCTGTAGATGAAAGGGGAGATTTTCTTTACCCATGATGCGATCCAGGATTCTTTCCACTGAGAGATTTCGGGGTCCATATGGTTTCGTTCGGTAGAAGACTTAGAGCATTACTATAGCGAAGGCATAGCCATCACTCAGCTTAGTTCCAAACAAAGTTACTGCATTATCACGCAGTAGCTCAGACGAGGTTCGTAATTGGTATAGAGACCATAAGTTAATGGAAGAGATGCTGAATGGAACCAACCTTCAGTTTTGATTAAAGGACAACTGCCTGTTATGCTGTAGATTTTAGGGATTCCAAATTCGGTGATTTTTAAGGCCTATCAGTATCTAACAAAACAATTCGTGGATTTTATTCTTCCGTGAGCTTTTGGACTCGTGCCATAGAGGTATTTCATTTCCTTTGTGATACCCGATTAAATATAATCTCATACACAGATCAAAGGTTTGTTTAAATGACATGCTGTAGCAGATGCTTACCCGAGCTAAGTCAGTCATTAGGGAGAGCTTGAAATCCCAGGTAAATATAATGCTTTTTGAGGCTAAATCCTACACACGAGAATGCATTAACAAGTAGGTCAACCAAAAGCTGTTAAGTAATATGGTGAAAAGAAAACGAAATACAATTTTGCGTAGAGCATAGGAGAGATGTGTCATGAATCACTGAATTAGTGCCTGTCGAACGTCAATGAGATCTGTGATTGGAACCAGTATAATGTGTGAGCAAGGAGCAGCTCGGCTACAGGGTTACAAAAGTGTGATTCGTTACCTAGTCTGTTGTAAAGCAGTTGAGGAATATGTGAACATATTCCAACTCGACTTGAACAATTCAGCTTCTTTAATTTTTTCTGCAAAGAATAGAGCTGCACCGCGTTCGGTTGTATTTTGCCTCCCCGATGATAGGGCAAAGCATTTTGGGTTGGTATATGATGGCTGGCGAATACAGTGATAAGACCAGCCCATTTGATGGAGTATGAAGTAGACCTCTTTGTGAGAAACAGCCATGGTAATCGATTGTTGAACAGAAAGCCCTATTCTTATTCTCGAGCGATAAATTAAGAGGTTACTGCTTCATACCGCCTCTAGAAAAAATAACCTGTGTAAAGATGTGCCTTTGAGGGGGACGTAGGAGTCATGAGGACAAAGATACTTACTTGCTTAAATTACCACCCCATTTATTGCTTTAGATGACATTTTTCTAGCTGGCGAATGGCACAATCAGTGGAAGCAGATTTTGACAATCTCATGAAAACATGCGGCGCAGAATAAAAGCGCTTTAGCTGATCACAATTAAGCAACAGAGAAGACACGCGATAGGCTTGCGCGTCTTTTAAAAAAGATTGCATGTGGGCCTGTTAGTGAAATCTAGGAAAGTTCTTAATTCAAGCCTGTGAAATTACTTCCCTCGCGTGACATACATCCCACCACTTCTGCATAGACACTGACTGTGCTATCAACCTGCCACCATGAGATCAATGCTGAAACAAGTACTGCAAATGAAGCTTGTAATGATGTCCTCACACGTAGTGCCACAACCTACTCAAACTGATCAGCGAATCATGGATATTATCAGTGCCACTGAGAAACCAGAATAGGTGCAAGTAAATGCAGTGACGAAAATGAGTGCGTTTTATATAATCATGTGTTATCACCTGAAGGTAAACCCAATGGCAGTACTCGAAAACAAGATTGGAGAAGTCCGGAGTTAAACAGCGCCCCATGAAATTGTTAAAATTTTTATGTCAGATTCCTCACAGTCCAGCAAGGTACTCAATGAACTGTAAGAGCAGAAAACCTTTTTATGGATAGTCTATTTTTGTGCATTCATTTAAAACTTAAGACCGGTCGTTGGTAAAGTCATTAACATGGATTTCAGATTGTAGCCTCAAATTGGGCACATTCATGGAATGATTGCTTACCAAATAGCCCCTATTTAAACCAAAAATATGTTGTTGGCAAAGTGCCATGTTTTACCTCACTAAAATGCACTGAATCTCCACCGTATACTGTTCTTATGGGCAGTGCGATTAGAATGTTGAGTAAACAGTCAGCAGTAAATTTTGATCTGCTTTTCAACAGACGCCATATCCAGTCATGCAAAGTATCGTAAGTGAGCATATTCTCGGGATCCACCTGAATGAATGCTATCTTTCTATGTTTAATTATGGTCAAGTTCTAAAATGCTGACTACACAATCCATTGCCAGTGATGGTGTTGCCACTATCAATGCGGCTAAAAGGGAAGAGTCAGAAATTGAATGATTAACTCGATCCTCTCAAGGTACCAAACAGTGATTACCTACTGGCCATATTATCTTCCAACCGTTTTAAAAAG
This sequence comes from Taenia multiceps, assembly GCA_001923025.3. Lineage (NCBI taxonomy): Eukaryota > Metazoa > Platyhelminthes > Cestoda > Cyclophyllidea > Taeniidae > Taenia > Taenia multiceps. The sequence continues at coordinate 72,330,181 of CM010311.1, read as the reverse complement.
CCCGACAACTTTGTCGCTGATATAATACTCACAGTAGCCTCCAGCTCAAGGACACTTTGCCTTTATGGAGAAAGGTGGAGGTTTAATGAGACTGATCCCCACGACTCAGGAATGCCAACTTTGGTGGTCCAATAATCGCAGAACAGGACTATGCGTTTCCAGCCCTTGTTGAGGAGATAGACAATAATGCCTTGTATAATGGTCCTGCGTTCAGTAACCACAGAGACGGCATCAGTAAGCGGAGCGAATAAATTGTGACTGCTATTGGCAAGGTAAATGACAAAATCGGCGGAGACACCAAATATCCAACAGTAGTAGGCGATCTGGTAGATTTGACCCCGTTGCGGTTCCTTTAAATCTCCAATCTCGATCCATTCGTTTACCAAATTACAGTCACTGTCCAGTGAGTACTCCATTAACACGCCAAATCCAGCGGATTTAGAGTCAGTTTTCCAGATATTTCTTAAGACTTATTTGAAGAGGTTTACATTACACATTTTACTGACGGTATGTGAATTATTTCACTTCATTTATTCGCCTTTTCTGCAGTGATGCATGCATGTGCTACTGTAGCTAGAAAACTTGAACAGCTAGAAATTGTACAAGATGACCTTAACAAATGTAGCGAAAAATAAAGTATGCAAATTTGGGTTAATCTTGCAATAGCAGCAAAGCTACACAATTGCTTACATAAATGAGTTACATAACACGGAAACCTATATTAAGGCTGCATCAAATTTAACTGTGAGTTCTCATATCACAAGTCGACCGCTAAATAGGACAAGTGAGACCCTATTTTGAAAACTTTAAAGACTCATTCCCAACTCCGTTCCATAGCTAAGGCAAAAACGCTATTCCCATCAAGTCTGCTACATAACATTTTGAAGAATAGTGGCATTTAGGCCGAATCCTCGTTCCTGATGGGGTGAATTTTGTATCACTATTGACACATGGGTTAGATACCGGGAAAGGCAAACGTGTGTGGCATGCGAAGGACTATTCATGGGACTGCTTGCATCGAGTGATGGTGATGCGACCTGTCAACTATATGCAACCGCATTTATTTAGAATCTTATTTCAGTTTGTTGATCCACAAGGAGTTTGGTCACAGCCCATGTTAATTGCCACGTATGGTGCACTAACAATTAACGATCAAGGAGCCTAGACGACTATCTAATCAGTTAGAATCCTAGTAAAATGAGGTTAGTTTCCTCCTCGATCAGCAACTGGCTAACTAAATGAGCTACAGAAATGGGATAAGAAATGATCCTTGCTGTTGTAGCCTTTGTTTAGCAAAAGCAATTGGTATTGCTTAATCCCTAATGTGCATTTTAAAGATCAAAAACTTTTTATTTCCGAGTTCTACCCACTGAGGACAGTGTGCATAAAACATCACATCCTCTTTTGATAAAAAACACACATCCGGTAACTGGTTGACTAGAGGGGAGAAATTCCGAATCTCGGCAAAGCAAGACAGCACATGACACCATGTCTTACAGTATTCATGGAAAACCCACGCCAAAAATGACTGATTTTAGAGAAACAAAGGTTAAGTAAGGGGTTATACTGACCTTATCATATCTCCTGTCCTTAAGTGATGCATATTAACTTATAAATTTGCGTATGATGAAGAGAACGTGACTGACACCATGTAATTTATTTCCATGAATGAGCTTTTGTGAGTGCAAGTGAATTAACTCCTAGTATTGTACAATATTTTACGAGGCTCAACAGTGAGTGTCATTCTAATGCACTGCTATGTTGAATGCAGTGAAAAGGAAGTAATCATTGAATAAAATTCTGCCACCACTAAACTATACATTTTGTAGAATTTTGCATACTAGCCTCTCTCTCGAAGTCTCCCCTATCGAGCAACCAGGCGTTTATAGGTGCTTTGAAGGAGCAAGGGAGAACGTCGCAGCGTTCGCTGTCATTAGCAAGTTTGCGTGGTGCACGGCTGTAGCAATGCTGTGGGTGAAGTTGTAGAGCATCATTTTGGGCATACAGACGAGGTTAGAGGCGACCAGGAGCACCACTATTATGTAAACATTCTCCAAAAACGAAGGCATTGTAAAGCTTTGCGAAATTTATGGAGCATTTGGTGTCAACGTCCCTTTTAGATGCGCGAATTTGAATAGGTCAGGCATTAACAAATTCAGAAGTTGCGTGGTGGTGTCGCCTTAGGATCACTGAACAGTTTAAAAACTAAAAATCTTGTTACCATTAGGTTGAATGTTTTTAGAGGCGAAGCTGATTCCACTTTGATGCACTAAATGTATTTATCCTTCCATATGACTTAATTTTTTGTTCTTGTGATTGCCATGTGGCCACCATGGAAACTCGAACATAACTTAGCCTCAATTAATAATACAGATGAACTCTATATCCGCGATTGCAAGGCAATGCAGCCATCCTTCAAGTCCCATGTTGGACACGGCAGGTTTCTAGATGATTCAGTGTTCAACTCACACAAGAGTTGCATGTAAGATAGGTGGAGATTAAATAATAAACTCAATTGTCACCCCTTTATTAACACATGCAGAAACTCACAACGTTCAACACTTTTTCTTCAAGGACATGAATTGAATATATCATCGAGAAACGATCCAAATCCGTCTCTTGCGTGTGATTATTTCTAACGAAAAATCTATTGCCAAGAGCAGGGCCCTTAGACATACCGGAGTCGATGAGTTGCACTTATGTCACACATGCCTCTAAGATCCGCAATTCCTTCATCAAAAATTCCGTTTGTGTGCCCTAAACGATGCGCAATCCCTGTGTGTCTAAATTTATCATAACTCCATTAGCAAGCATTGATCTCATAAATAGGCAAAACTCGTGTGCATTTGAAGTAGTTTTAAGCGGAATCAGATTCAACAGCTGACGAATATTAAAAAGGTTGTTTGCATGTGCCTTTATTAGAAGAAACTTTAGATAAAGTATCGTTCTCTCAGCATTGCATAGAAAGACATTCACCAGCTTTAGTCGAGTCGTAGAAAATACGAACAATTTCCTTCTATTCCAATTTGGACTGTGTTCCATGCACAGGAGTTGATGCAACTAGTTGTAGTTATGTAGTAGACGAATAGCATGCGTGTACTCATTTTATCTCCCATACCACTATCACTAAGATGTTGCATTTTGTCATTACCACATCACAATGCCCCTTTAAAAGTTTAAAGAAGTAAGGAAGAGATTACCTAAATTGACTTAGATGTCAGCGCCACAATGGCTGCAATACAAGTGGTACAGCATGGGAGGATAAAGTGTTAAGTCATGGGTGTCTGGCGGGAAACTGAAAAATAAAAAGCGAAGTTGATAGAAACACATGCATCATTGGGCACAGAAAAAGAACGCGAGAAATTTTACGCAGCCATACAGAGAGGGGAAAGGGTTAGTAGGGAGAAATGGGTGTGATTGTGCCCACACTGCTCTTGACGAATAGACTGACATCAGCGAAGGCTGCTTTGATATAGCTAACAGATTTAGCAGCTATGGTTTGAGAGCGCAAGGCCGCCGGGGGAACACACATGTTCACGTTCACCATCGGTCTGACCAAGAGGATCTCTTGTGTAACACAAATCGGTGGAAGCCGAGGAAAGATTGATGAGGCCACCAAACACGTAGTTGTGATGGCAGAGACTGTCGACTTCGAAAAGTGGTAAAAAAGTGCATTTAATATCGCGACGGTATTTAAAGCCCCCTGTGAAGGTTAGTAAGCGTGCTGCATCTGATCGCAATGTTTGAAGTAGACTTTTCACTGTTAGGCGTTTGAGTGCTTCATAAAGAAGCAATGGAGCGCATCAGGATGATAAGGTACGCACTACTGAGTAGCTAAGAGTGCAAGTAAAAGATTTTTTACCAAAATGGCAATCTAGTTCGAATAATTAACTGCACTAATTTCGATTTCCAGACTTCGTTTTATTTGCCACATTGTTGTCCTCCAATCCAATTAACCATTCCATTCGGTCTTCACATAGTGGTCATTTCGGAGGGGAAGCATTGGTATGTGCTGCATAGTTGACCAAGGTTTTTTCAGGGACATAACCTTTGTAAGTTAGGCTGCAGCGGGTCGGAAGTGATCTGGACAGTGGTATCAGGAAGTTGACCTTGCTTTACAGTTGTGCAAAACCAAAATAAAGGTTGGAGTGTTATGTTCTTGCATCCTAGCCAAAATTAATTATTAGTTTGTCGACACAAAATTTGGGCCTAAGATGTTTGACGTTAAGGTTTGCAATATTCGCGCTGTTGGAAAAGCTGCCTCCCTCCGCAATATTTGGAGGTGACATGCAGCCAACGAGCTCATAACTATTGTTGACTGGAACTGGAGTGGCCTACAGCCGCTTCCAAATCAGTGCATTAAGATTAATTCATCCACGTATTTTGCCCGTGTGGTTGCCGTAGAAAACTGTGATGCGCAGATCAATGCTGTACGTGTGCTAGCGACTGTGATGCAGCAATCGTCGATTAAATGGCATAAAGTAGCTAAAATTATTGGTGGATCATTTGTCTCCGCAATAGCTGATGATATGTAAGCAATGCGAATAACAGGCAAGACATATCTGCTCATTTAGGGCGTGATATGGCGTAGTTCTGTTCATGCCGCTTAGAATGTCTTCTGCATCTAGGCATGAACTGGAAGATGAAACGTGCAATGTTTTGAGCTGGACGTAGATCCGATTATTAGCTCTTGCTTTTAAATGCGAATAACAGCTGAATCAGACTGCTGTGTTAGAAATATTAAAGTTAATCGTGAATGGTATAAGTTGTGCAGCACATCTTCGATTGCATTCCAACACTGGGTTTGAATCCATTGCAGCAGTAAAAATCCAAGACTAGTGCAAATTGTTTAAGGAATCAGTTCATTTCTGCTTCAAATAATAGGAGGATGAGCACACCGTTTCAACCTTTAAATAACTCATCAAAAAAGAAATTGGCTTAAAACCTAAAAGGTTCTACAATACAACATTTTGTATGAGAAATTTGACTTAAGAAAGACATTAGGTAACGAAAGGTGTGTCCTGTGTTTCCTTAGATAAAATACAAATAAAACAGATGAACAGAGGAGTTGCTGAAAATGGGAAAGTACGTTGCCGAGCAAGGAAATGCCTCTGAAAGCAAAAGAAAGTAGCGCTAGTGCATAAAAATGAGAGGAATGCTAGAAAATAAAAGCGTGACAGTTTGTAAGAATGGTAAGGGCTCATCTCTTCCAGCAGGCGGTGTTAGTGACCACAAATACGTCTGTGCCTGTGATTTCGGGGCAGAAGCTGAAACAATGCTTCCTGTAGTTGCTTTCAGTGCATTAGTTTCGGCTTCCGTTGTGAGTGATAATGGGCGTGTTGTGCAATCTTTTCCTGTGAATATATTCGTGGCATTATGCGTTACTGTATTTAATGTAGTTATCGCTTCTTTTACTAACGGAGTTTTGCTTAGAATTGTAATCGTGCTTTCAGTGGCTTAATTAGTGGCTTCGTTAATGGCTTTCTCCTTTGCCTTCCAACGCGAAATAATTAGGCAACAACGCCAGTAAAACCAAATATTCAGACCTCCCTTGGATGCTTCGATTCGATTTTCGTCAGCTTACATGTTGATAGATAGTATTTGAGTGCCATTTCTGTGAGTTCGGTCAACAGACCCTCCGCGTGATTAACACCCTTTTAGTTCTCTCAGGAACAATTCAAATCAAACGCTTTTTTAAATTAAACGCTCTAGCCACACCTCTTGCCATAAGAAGCACTTCACACTGGACTCGCTCGATTTCTATAAAGCTTCTTGTCAAATACCACGCATGTTTCTCTTTTTAACTTTAAGGCACATTATTTGTAGCCTAAAACGCTTATTTGCTTGGGTGTGTAAGGGGCATTGTTACGATGAAATATCCGGTACACTATTGGAAGGAAAGAATTTGAATGTCGGTCGTGTTGAAGAGTAAGGAGCTTTGATAGGAGCAAGCACGTTACCAACTTCACTAGCCAACGAGACAATTCAATAATTAGTGAATAAATTTTGGTACGTGATTGCCCATCATATGTAAACTTACTTGCTGCACGTAATAAATTAGTGCCTGTCAGATTTTCGCAGTAGTCGTAAAAATAAATTCGCTTTGCAAATTTTAGTCTAGACTGCTCATTTCTTATTTTGCATTTTGCATCTGACTTTCCCCATTCTTGCTATGCGACCACCACGAATTCGGTAGCTATACCGGTGTTATCGAGACTGAGCCCACGCCTATTGCATTCCCTACCAAATGCACGCTAATAATAGAGAATTTTTTCGTACCGGTTTATCGTACAGTATCTCAAGGGTACTCTGAGTCGCAACATCAAGTGAAATAAGCTTAAACACTCAAAGCCAATGTGTTAAAACTGGGTTTAGGCGTTAAAAATGTAAAGATCTCCCTAAGTGATAGGTCTCGCTCAACGTTTTAGCGTAGAACCTTTGATTTTATCCTTCTTGTGGAACTATGAGTAGATGGAAACAGAGCATTCAAACAAAAAAGCATAAGCATTCGAGATTTTACTAATCTTCTAGCAAGTACATCTTCGTTTTAAGTACTGCCGATGTGGCTTGGATGTCGCTATGCATGCCATGGCTTAATGATCAATGAAAACACTACTCCGATAATTTAGTAGAGAGTAACAACTTCTTCCCGACTTCATAAATGTTTCCCTACTTCTGCCATGTAAATAAATGAAATGGAGGCTTTTATTTAATGAAGATTGATGCTAAGCCAAAGTATGCAACTCAGCACGTGAGTTGCATTCCTGCAAGAGGAATTTGAAGGATGAAAAATAACAGTCGTCAAGATGTCAAAAATATTACAAAGTTGCACTTAGGAAAGTACCAGAGGAAGAATGGAAGGCGTTTAGAGAGTGTGTGCCTTACATCTAAATGGGACTTTCCCATTGATTTGACCATAGCGCGGAATGAAAATAAAATTTCAACCCCCTCTTTTATTATTCTGAGAAAACTGTAGACCCTCAGGCAAATAAACAGCAACCAACTCAAAATACGTCTATGTATAATGCATATCGAATCACAGCCAGCATTTGATGAAGGACAAGTAGTGGTAACTTCACAATGTATTGCTTCTGCCTTCACGACGACTAGAGTTTCCAATTTCCCTGCTTTGGCAAAAGATATCTTTTGCAAATATGATTTACTACAACTTTAAATAGTATCTGCTGCGTCACTTGGAGGCGGTAAACGAGCACACAGTTGCATTCCTCGGATAAGTACTTCAAGTCGACCTGACTCAACAGTCGCCTCAAGGGATTCTGAGGATTTAGTAGCAACAAACGATTTTCGGAAGCTTAATTAATCAAGCGGGTTCAGTGCTACTTATATACGCAGGGTGATTTTAACGCTGTGCTAAAAGCTTGCATGCTTGGCCTTTAATTTACCACTCAGTACTGCCTAAAGCCTTATTTGGACCTCTAATTGCAGTACTGGTGAGGGCAGGAACACACTTTGCATCATCTCAATATGAGCTGCACATCTTGTCGGTTCCAGTTAAGACCTGTCCCCAGTTACGTTCATTTTGTGTGATGCATCCCAAAATTCACACACAATTCGCTCTTTGAGCCACCTGTACACTAAAGTAATTTTAGCAAAAAAGGTGTTGAAAGGGACAGTCGGAGTCATAGAAAGTCAACGCAACAGGGAATAGCAAGACTTGTCACTAATGTGCAGCATTTTTAGCCTAACAAAGCATTGCAAGCTTCCTTTCGTATTTTGGTACAAACTATGGCAGAACTAGGGCACTGGATCACTCCTTTATCCTACACACTCCGCTCGTCCCCAAACAGGTCGTTTAACACAAAATATCAAAGCTACCAACGAAAATGTTGTTGAGAGCTCAGGAACATCGGTATGACGATTGGTTAAAAGAGCATTTTAGGAAGCTGTCTGCGGCGTATTCTTGCAAAATGTGTGTGCTTTTACGCTGGCAAAGCTCAACTGACCCAAGAACTGGAGCCTGCTGACCATGCAGGGCGTATGTAGTTCACTGATTGGACTATGAAACAAGAACGAGTGAATGCTGGCAGTTAAAGCAGAGTTATCTTTAACACCAAGACAGGAAAATTTCAGCTCAGTGGCATGGTTAACCGAAAGCTGTCACAAATTTTTCCTCAGCTGCTGCTATTTCAAGTCACATGCGTCATGGTTGTGTAGCTCACTTCGCCTCCATAGAAGTCTGCACCAACCTGGTGCTATCTGAAACAATACCCGCACCGCACTGGGTTCCTCAATTCCCACAACACATTCCGACGTGCACTCGTTTGTGCATGATTGGCTAATGTAGCCAACGTGTTAGCATTTCCTCACAAACATTAAAAGAACTTTGTAACAACGATCCTATTGAGCAGAATCCTTCTACCCACGTGTTAGTACATGCGCAAAGGCTCGAGGTTGGCAAAGTAGCAATGGACTCACAATAAATTGATGCATTCCTCGTACATAATCTTCACGAAACTATGCATGGTAGGTAAAATCTACTTCAGTACTGCATATTTATGTACGAGTATATAGTAGGAATGCGCAAAACATCCAACGTCCATAAAAATTAGGCCCGTTCAATGGCTCTTAATAAACTTAGGGACGTTTAGAACGAAATGGTTTGCATTGCTCAGTCTTGAGAGGAAGGTGCCTGTGCTTGAGGTTAAACGCTTAGTCTTTGCTTAACCGCCAGGGTTCCAACATTGCAATTCAAACACTATGTGAGAAAAAAAAAATCGTGTCTGACTCTACTGCAGTCATTTTCACAAAAGTAACTCGCTTTAGAGATTTGCGTGCCATTTGTGCATTTATTTACATGAATTTATCAGTTGCTCTCCTGTAACGTCAGAATGTTCTGCTCCACCGATTTCCTCAAGCTAATCGTATCTTTAACTTCTCCGAACCCAGCTTTACTTTTGTCTGGCTTTCCATCCTACCACATTCTACGCCAATGCTCCTTACTGAGCTCCAGCCGCGTCACCTCTGATCCCTCTTTGAATCCTACTCTTATTAAATCGTTCAGAGCTAAATATTCTGACTAGACTGGAGGTAGACTAGAGTGCGCTACACATGACAGCACTTCACCAATAGCCGTGTCGTGATTTAGCACGGCTTACTGCAGCGCCGCACCTCGCCATGCCTCAGGACTTGCGCCTAACATTTCTTTTTCTTCCTTCTAATAATTCATTTTGTCCCAAACTACCCTGCATCAGGTTCAACTACTCCTAACCACCCCGCATTTACTACCTCAAAAATAAGTGCAAAGAAGTTGCTTCTAGAGCCTCCTTCGCTGTTCGTTGTGCGGTCCATGCCATACCCCATAAACTCGCACCAACATTATGCTGTGGGAAGGGGAGCCACTATCTCCGCCTTATAAATGGCCTCGCCTCCTCCACTCAACAATGGAGTCTGGGCGTTGACGACTCGCAGTTGGTGAGCCTAGATTAAACACGTTAATGGGTAAGGTGGCAGCATAGTCGTGCAGTTAATTAGACACGCGACTTCCAGTTTTTGTGGCATAGTTGTGCGTGTCCTCGCAAAACACTACAACACGACTGTAAAACACGCGAGAGCACTCAACAAGCCATAGGCATCACTCCTCAAAATACGTTTGTACTTCTTCAGTAAGTAAGTGATCTTGTTTGAGCACCAAAATATTGGGCCAGGAGCTCTCTTGTGGTAGTGTGCATGAGAGGGGTTTGGAAAGCTGCGCCTGGAGATCATTGGAGGCACCTGTCACAAACTGGAGTTCATGTGCATGATAGCTTGTCTTCTGGGCAGCTCCCGACGAGGGCAATGAGAAGATAGGGATTTCGCCGTGCTTTAGATAGGGCCATTATTCTACTGCGCATGTGCTATTTTGAGTGGGAGATTAGGCGAATATCGTCGACATATACGCATGCATATTCGGTTGAATGCTTGAATATGAACATGCATTTGTGTGATTTATCTAAGAACATGTTTTTATGAATGCGTGGATGTACGTTCGGCAATGTTACATCGGTACTGCTTTAAGTAGGCGGTGCTGGAATCTGAGGGTTCGACAAACACTTGGAACATTGCTGGGCATGCTTAAATACTCTTGCCTATCTCAACCACATAAACACACATTTTTGTCTGCACATCCATTCGCCTATGCACGTTTGCATGTTGGCACCATTCACCTACTCTTCTACTCTGGCCCCTAGTTAAAGCTCGGCAAAATCCCTATCTCAGAAGACAAGCTATCATGCACATGAACTCCAGTTTGTGACAGGTGCCTCCAATGATCTCCAGGCGCAGCTTTCCAAACCCCTCTCATGCACACTACCACAAGAGAGCTCCTGGCCCAATATTTTGGTGCTCAAACAAGATCACTTAATTACTGAAGAAGTACAAACGTATTTTGAGGAGTGATGCCTATGGCTTGTTGAGTGCTCTCGCGTGTTTTACAGTCGTGTTGTAGTGTTTTGCGAGGACGCGCACAACTATGCCACAAAAACTGGAAGTCGCGTGTCTAATTAACCGCACGACTATGCTGCCACCTTACCCATTAACGTGTTTAATCTAGGCTCACCAACTGCGAGTCGTTAACGCCCAGACTCCATTGTTGAGTGGAGGAGGCGAGGCCATTTATAAGGCGGAGATAGTGGCTCCCCTTCCCACAGCATCACGTTCACACAGGTGCACGCCTGGGCCATGGGGGAAGAATTTGTGCACATCCGACCGAAACCGGGTGTTTTGGTGAATGTGAGTCGACGAGTGCCTTCACTGGTCGAACAGGCTTGCAGAAACCTCCAGAAGAGTTTTCGCGACAAGAAGCGCTGTGTGCTGCTTGCCGGAGATGTGGCCAAGCTTACGTGTGCCATTCTTCTCGTAATTTTGGTCGCCGACGTTCTCACCACACTTTGCACCAAGAAGGCCAGACATGTACGTGCTTAGTTTGCACTTCTATCCAGGCACCTATTCAGCATGCATGCAACCGATATCCCTTTGCTTGCTGCCACTTTAACGGACGACTTCCTTTCTATCTATCAACACGTGACAAGCATGTCAAAGCAACTTTCAAATTTGACTAGTTTAACCCTTGCATGCATTCACAGATTTAGGCAATGCCGATTCACATTGCTCGACAATACATAGCTTAATAGGATATGAGGTTCTACTGCACAATGTCTGAATGCGGTCTCGACCAAAGGATATGATTTTCACGCTACCAGCGCATAGCGTTCCCACCGTTCTGCGATTGACACTGATCTGCATTCACTGTCCTGCTTCTTTTCGTATTAATCAGTCAAGGTGAGGTGAAGGAGGCATGTGTCACAGGTGTCTAGTTGGAGGTTGTGGACAAGAATCGAATGGGAAGAATGTTAAACTCAGGACTAGAGGCGATTGTCCAGACTGCAGTTTCATTCCCAGTGTTTCATGTGCACCCACGTCCTGCAATTAATTGCACGTGTGACCTCATTTACTTTGCACGCAGTAGATAATAACCCATGCGTCCAAAGGCCTGTCTTCGTCTCACTCCTTCCTTGCCAGTGTGCACACTCATTCATACCTGACTAATTAGTCACTGGTAATAGCTGGACCATTTCGTTTTATTTCTAGGCGAGGACACAAAGCGGCTTTACGAGCAGTTCTGATAAGCCGCACAATCTCGGTATTGTTATTGCCTCCTTCATGGTGCAGATCTCAAGACCAACGTCAATCCTAGAGGCGGTGGAAAATGCGGAATCGGTAGGGCCTCATCGTATGTCTGTTACTTCTTGTTTTCGTGTCAATGCATCCTACAGGCCATCGTATGCTTCAATCTTAATTTTGTCGATGGTCTGCAGTCCTTGAAAGCTTAAATAGCATTTAAAGCATCTGACATCGGCTATGACACAATTTATAGAGTAGACAGCCTACCAAGTTCACTGTTTTGCACTTTGCTGATGCGAATGAGTAATAATGCTCGCCGCCCTGGAACCCATTAGTTTGACAATTGTCCGAAGTGAAACCACATTTTATAAGAACTTGGAGGAGCGCACGGGGCAACAACTAATGACGGAGGAAGTTCTTGTAGTCGGCGTGATAACTGGTCATTTGGAACTGCTGCATTGTCTAAACTGCATTAAATGCTGCTCCTTGTTATGGTCCTAAGCACCAAAGGGGAAGCGCGTACTTATTTTATATTCGTCGCTACCTCACAATGCACTTCTTCCTACACTTTTTCTTAGCTGTCCATTATCTTATAGGTTGAGCAAAATTTGGTAAGCATCTACCGACACAGCATTACAAAGCAACGAACAACTGTCAGCTGATAGCCTTCTTGGTTGCCGTGATGAGAAATTGCAGTGCTAGCGAATCGGTCAGGCCTGCTCACATTGACATGTTGCCTGTCAGTGCCTCACGGAGAGTCTTAATATCACTGGCCCAATACTCCCACCACTTCATGATTGCAATGCTAATAATCACCAGTCCACACAAATAAATAGCCATCGGCATCTACTTTGGCACTCCAACTCGGAGCGTAACCCACCGCTGTGATGCACATGAGTTGATACGACCTGGTAGCATGCGGTTACCTAATACAAGTAGCACATGCTAGCGATATTAGTAGTCAGCATGGAACTACCACGACTGCACAGAAGCGTAACCTCATACTTGTGAATTTAGTACGGCATTGTCGGTTGCATGTCCGAGCCAGTGAACGGTGCACTGGTCTGCACCATCTTCGTTCTGCTGCTCTTGGAATTCCGCACCAAAGCGCCGGGTGCCCAAACTATTGCCCAATTCGTGGGCCAGCGCTTCGGTGTAGTTGCGCACATCCTCACCATCACCTCTAGTCTCCTGACCGGCCTCTACGCCCTCTCTCTCGACGTCATTGGTGAGTAATCCCTGTCTTCCTGCTAACGTTTCGTTAGTAGTGCGTAGCATAGGGTATACAATCGTCGGAACAGCCCGAAATCAGCTGGTTTAACGCTGCAGTCTAAAGTGACTACATTGCAAACACTAAGGAGAAGAAGACCCTCAGTGATTTGCAGTTGTAGTGGGTGTTGGGAAGTGATGCCATCAAACGAGTTGACGCCTCCGCGCCACACAAGACAGCATGTGCCGAATGCCCACTTTGTCCTTCCTCGATACTCAATTTGCAGATCACATTCCTCTGACGGTGAAAACTGAACCCGAGGTCAGTGAAAAGTAAGCAAGAATTAACCACACAGCTTAAATCTGGATCTAGTATGGGCGGTATTCTTGGCAGCTGTCTAAAGGGAATGAATTGTGCACCTCGCCAATACCAATGCACAAGGCAGTTAAGTGGTGATAAAGAGGTGTTTACGATTCTGACCACCAAACTTGCCTCCGTCTTGCTAGCATTGCCTCGAAGCACCAAAAGAGACACCATGCCGCTCAAAGATGACATGAATTTGACAAGTCGATTGCCTTGAAAATTAGAGCATAATAAAGAACAACCATCCCAATAAACACATCATGTGAATATCCCTGACTAAGCTCACTTGTTGGAGCAGAGCTTCTTGTTTTAGCATTGAGCCAGTATCCCTAACCAAGGGATTCGCTTAACAAGCCGTTGCATTGAGGACAAAGGCCTTTACTCCGCGACAATCATGCTACCGCACTAAAATAGTTAACTGGGTTTGCCTTTACTGTTTTCTGCTCAAGTGCAATGTGTAGGAAAGAGGTAGGAGGACCATTTGCACAGACCATGCTCGCATTGTTGCTCTCTCCTCCTTGACAGTTGGTTCAAAGATTTTGGGGTCCGTGACCAAGGATGTGAGCAAGACAGCTATCGTATCGATAGTCTTCATTCTGGTCGGTGCCATGGTGGTAGTGGCGCGTCGCAGAAGCTACAGCCTCGTACTCTACATTATCATCACCACCATCCTTCTCATTTGCGCCTTCCTCCTTTTAATCGTGCTGAACGTGCCTACCTACACCCCACTTGGTATGCCTCTCCAATTGATGTTACAACCGTGTTCACTTCAAAATGCGCAAGGTGGGATTGCTTTAACTATTTTATGCAAAGCAGAGGCTTGAATGAATTCAGCATTTAGAAGATAAATGGAGGCTTCGCTGTGCTGGGGTTGAGATCGCACGGCCACAAGCACAGCAAGCTGGTGCAAATCAAGACAAAGAAAAGAGGATTTTGAGCGTGACTATGTTCTTCCTATGTTCCAAGTGTTGCAAGCAATGACTTTGCATGTCACGAGGAAGACAGAGGCGGGTGCACCAATCACCGAGCTCGAACGGGTGGATAAACTAAAACGAATCAGGCTAAGCAATTTTGAACGGCAAAGCATAGTGGTGCAGACACTACCATGATAAAAACAGTCCAAGTGTAGTTAGCTGCAGCACGACAGTAGACATCAACTCCATACTGCCAAATAAAGGAGCAATTTGGTCCGAGGTGTTCGCAAGGCAAACAACTGGCATAAATTTTGTCAAACTTATACGCAGTTGTAGCGAATGTGTTTCCATAACAAGCAGACTACTGACGTAAGGCTAAGCTACCTCACAAATGCTATGCCACTTACTAAACACAAGAGCAAGGGCAGCTGCCTCTATTAACACATGCCATCACACTACCTATCTACGCATTTCGGCACCTTTCACACACACGCACACACACACACACTGTGCATTCATGGGCAGATGGATTGTTGTTTGCGTGCAAGGCCAAGTGGTTTAATCCAAACGGCTTCGAAAGGAGGGCTCAGTGAACGCGAAGCATGAAGTGGCTAGAGATAGAATCAAGACTGTGCTTTGAAGTGAATTGCAAACTGCTCAAGAGAAGTGCTTGCCTTGAATGAAATCAGTGTCAGCATCCACTTTCAACATCATGGAATTGAGAGTGGACGCAATGCTGCTCATCCCAACAGCGTAATTTTGAGCTCCATTATAGGCAGCATGGACAGCCTTTACAAGTTGCTGATGTGCTACAACAAATCAGAGCATGGGGTCGGGGGCTCCCTGATTGGTGGATTCGACAGCAAAAGCCTTGGCGACAGCCTCATCAACCTAATTCGTAAGTTCGAGCACCTTTACTAGCTGCTGGCCTCTCCTGTTTGTCAGGCGTGGCTTTTACCACCCACCTGCTAGTACGTTCCCAGAATAACTCATCCTAATGCCTTCCGCAAGAGCACGTGGTGCGAGTGATGCTTGATCAGGCGCTGTGGGAGACCTCGATCAATTTGCCGCCAAACCACGGAGTACTTGGTCTTCTCTTGGCTATCATCATGGCCTTCTGCATTCCCTTCGCGTTCGGCATCGTCTGTGGTCTGGGTTTTCAAGCGTTGGAATCAGCCTTCTTCAATGCGGAGCTTCTTAACAAGACGCAAAAAGCATCGGGTAAGCGTTCACTTTCACTCACTCACTAAGCTAGACTTTCTGCATCAAATAGCTCACAAATTAATTTTGACTTCGCTCCTGAACGATTAAAGACGACGGCGATCATGTGATACATTTGCCATTCAAGTCAGTAGAACTTGACAAACGAATCATGGCTTGCTGCGAAGAAGGGGACGTGACAATCCTAGAAGGCATAGTTTTCCAACTATTAGAGGCGCAACGGAGAAGGTGGAGTAGTTTATCACTTTTCAGAAATTACAAGTCTTGCACCTGTTCACTTGGCATAGTGGGGGCGAAATTCAGAATGCTGCTGCTTCAGTGTGTTTGTTGCGTGACAAGAGCCCATTTGGAACCAATGGGGAGCCAAATGTAGAATCTTCCAGTCCCTGAGTTCGCAAGACCATTTAGTGAATGGAATTGTCAGTCGGCATAGCAAGGCATCATTGATAAACGAGGCTCCAGACTTGTGCTGCCTTTAATCCTGTTTTGGAATGATATGCTGCATTGGCTATGTGCATACCGCAAGAACTGGACTGACTGATCCATTGACTGCATTGCTAGTTGATTTGCTACTGGTTGCATGCTTCAGTAGTCATTCGCATCTCACTGCTTTGATCTTGCACAACAATTCACTCTAGTTCCGAATTCGCAACTGAACTCGCGCTATGCCTGCATTCTAAAATCAACCACCAACTTTGCTTTTCGAAGTGGTAGGCAGTAGGCGACTGAAGTGTCAATGTGATGCTGCAATACTCAGCAGTCAAACAGCAGTCTCCAAAATCCCTACAGGCTGAATCACGTCGTAGCCTTCTTGACAATATGGTCTTCTTAGGTCTTGTGCTCTACGCAACTCCAATCCACCTGCTGGGCAAGGGTGGCATCTGGGTAATGTTTGCCGTCATTCTCCTGCTCCTCGTGACCTCATGCATGTTCAGCATCGTCGGCGCTTCATCAATCCTCTACCACGATGTCCTTGCGACGTACATCAGAGTGAGCCTACCACGAATGAAGTTTTTGACCCACTTAACTGCACCCACCCCTTCTGACGCATTCACTCAACTGATCGCTGAGAACATTGGGCACTGCTTCACAGAATGCTGGAAACCTTTTCCGTGGTTATTTACAAGGAGATCAATTGCAATCTCCCTATATACTAAGCCCATGAAGAAATTGAGAACCCAACACTCTGAGATGCAGTGCGTTGTTTTGGTGCTTGTGAGCCTCGAAAACGAATGGATGGCGCACCTCACTGATAATAATGATGCTAGCCTAGTAAGGAGAACAGTCACATGCCACTTTGAATGTGAACGTTGGTAGACAATGCTAGCTACACTGCTCCAAGCTGACATGACGACAGCTTCAATAATTTAAGGCTCGCATAACAGTTTACATGCCAAGCTTCCAACATCGAATTCTCGATGTGATGCGTCCCTCCGAAGTAGACTTCAGTGACTGAATATGCTTCTATTTACACATCCTAGCACTATGTCCAACCCTAACCCAATCTCGGGTTCACGGTTAACACCGTGCTTGGATCCAGTTTCGTTTCGATTGCTGCATATCTCACTGCAACATTCCGGTGACGCATAAGGAGAATTTAGCGCTTTCTTGATAATGCCATAAATATCTGCCTCCTCTCTTCAGCAACGCACAGCCGAAGCTGAAATTTGATGACGATGATGGAGCGTGACCGTAATTTGCCCATGTACGTGGTGCTACTGTTCTTCTTCTAGCCTTTCAAGAAGCAGACGAATGGGAAAACGTGTTTACTCTGTGGCAAGCAGCGTGGTCATCTCGCAAGTCGACGCGACATCTGTCGCTGTCGCAGCATGCTCGAATGTGCGGCATGTCACACTGACACCTGGTACGTCTATATGCGATGGTTGGTAAATAATGCCCAAGTAACCTAGCTAATGTCAGACACGCGATAGGCTAGCTCGTTGTTCTGTTGAACGGAGCCTGTATTGAGTGGCCCGCTGAAAGCACCGCATTCAGGAGTTTTGGTGTGCGTGCGCACACATGCCCACTGCATAGCCATGACTGCTGCTTTTAAAGAAAAGAAGACGCGTCATGTTCGTCAGAGGGAGAGTACAAGTGTCAAAGCACGTCAGAGCAGATTACGCAGTCATGCATTGTGCCGAGCATTGGCTTTAAACAATAACCCATGTGATTATCGTTTGCCCTTTGTGCAATGCTTCTGTCTGCAGGGTATCGAAAAGGCTTCTACGCGCTGTGAAAGTCAACGCATCGTATGTTTGCAAAATTATCAGCTCCTACTTGCAGTAGGACTAAAATGAATCACGTGAAACAAAAACAAAGATTTCGAAAGATTATGCAGAAATCACCGCCTTTCCACTCCAGAAGTGAGAACATCCTGTGCGATAATTTAGTTGCATACTAGGGAGGATTACATTTAACCAAATCAGACATTCTTGGGTGCCTCCTATGCTGACAGCGTATATCTCGAAGTGCGGGCTTGAAGCTATTGACAGGTGGTTTTCGCATCGCAAGAGACAACTCTGCTCTCTCCATTGTTTTGCAGGATCAAAGAGGAATGTAAGAAGAGACCAGTTACGATGCTAGCGTACAGCTGCCAGACACATGGTGCATTCCGCGCCTACACAGACGAGATGTCGAATAGCGTGCTGCAAATCGCCTTCACTGTGATGGCGGGCATGATACCAATCTTCGTCATCTTTCCCGATTCGAAGGTATGCTCTCATCCCCACTCATCCATGACATAGTTGCTCCGACACTTGAGCTACCGCTGCCAAATCAATGCAGCACAGCGTGGCTGCACACAAACGAACGATGGCTGGCTCCGTTGGATGGATTGCGGCTTACGAGTTATCGCACAATATGTAGAGCACGCCTGAGTGTCTAAGCATAGACATTGGGGACGTATTTAAAACACTGCATTCTAAGGCATCCCCACTCCAGCAACACATAACCAGGACAATGTTGGGGAGTACAGCACTGTTTCACTCTAATATGTGATGCCCTCTTTCTAGAACTGCGTTTCGCTTAGCATTTCCAGTTCATATGAGTTATTGATGCTTAGGATGCAACCGAATCTACTCGTTTGAACTGCAAAATAAGAGAACCTTCCATGCCAGGATTAATTTCGCTCTAGAGCAAAGACCGGCTACACTTGACCGATGTGCCTTGCCTTTTGAGTGGCAGTACTCGCCTTCCTCTCCCTGTAAACCCATGTGCCGTGAAATGCCGCGCACTGACATTGGGCTACATCAGTTGAAGATCGGCATGTCAAGACCAGCCTGCAGTAATGCTTGTGTAAGAAAATTGATGTAGCAGGCAGTGACAAGAGAGGACCGTTATTCTGGAAAGCCAGAAATGTTTCTTTGAGTCTTATTCAAGAAACCCACAAACTTTGAACTTGTTGCTAGCTGAATGACTGATTGACTATGCAGGCGAGCGTCAGACTGGTTTACAATGGCAAATGGATTTTGTTAGACAAGGGCACATGTCGCCAGTCTCCTTCACTCCACGCACTCGGGACTGATATCTCCACCTCAAAGTAGGTGCCGATTCCACGCTTGTAGGACAGTGCGTCGCACGACAGGGCCTCATAGCATTCCTCTCTACTACTTACCAGAGTGCTATGCTACTTTAGTACTAGCGAGAGTGGCATGGGTTGGCATTTTGTGCATGCGTGTTCATTCCAATCAGAGTAGTCAGGATAAAGTGGCTCAACACATACAAAGAGAGGCAAGCGGCCCCATTTGGCCACCTGTATCAATTAACAAGAGGCTTGCGATGAGCATGCTTGAGCACAGACTAACTATCGATAGCGCAATTCGTTCGACTTCAATCCTCACCCATGCATGGTAGTTTGAATGTACTCAGCCTCATAGTGACTGCTAGTGCACTTGATTTTGCTCTCGATAACTGCACGACGATGCAGGCTTTAAGGCGTTTAGGGTTGCTCGCGAAATAGACACGTAAAAAGAACTTTAAGGGACAGTAAGGGGACGGTGGCACTCAGACGACGGTTCCAAAATTTCCCTCGCATTAACATACATCTAACAAACAAACAAACAAACACAAAACAGAACTGGAACGGGTAAAGGAGGGTAGAGCAGATTCACTGCGAGGAGAGGCGACATCAGAAAAGTAGGGAAAACAATAGAGCTGACAGGAAGCGAGCCAGGATAGAAGGGGAGGTTAGAAGCCCGATTACGGTGACTAGCCATTGTTCCTTGCTTCCTAAGATGGGGCGTCTTACTAAATTCAAAGACGGTGTAAGCTTTGCACATAAGCAAAGAGAGGGTAGCAAAGCACATGGCCATTTATATTTGCGTTTTAGTTGGTGGATATTCTGTGCTTCAGTCCATGCGCACCCTTTGTGGGCTGCCTCTGCCTCACCATTCTCTGGGCGCGTCTCTCGAAAGCCGCACTTCTAATTGGCTACTTCATCAGTGCAGCAGGCTCCCTCACCCTGTGGTTTGTGCTCATGAACGCATCGCCTTTGGGTGCGTCTCACACTCTCCGTGCTTTGGCTGTGCACTCTGATGGAGGAAGTCGCTCCTGCACGGTCGAGCATAGCTCACTTTAGTAATGTAACCACTCAAAACGAGAGCGGTGACAAATGCGCATTAACCCTTTGTCAATGTCACTCCATGTAGACGAGAGTGTATGGTCTCGGTCACCATAAGTAGCTGACTCCATTTAACCCTGTGTGTGTAATAAAACACATTGCTTAGGACACTGAATGGTTGGCAGGCGACAAAATCGACCTGGGCATCCAAAAAGCGCTTTCAATGCCTCTACTTGGCAATCACAACTAAAGGCCCCACGTTACAAGCAGTATAAGTGTGGTGACAAATTGTAGCTCATATGTGCTGCACTATCCATGTATCAGTGGCTGTTTTAATACCTTCCATTTCTGTTTTTAACAACAACAGATGTGAAGCAGATTAGGCTGATAGGATTGGGAGTGGCATTGTTGGGTGGCTTTCTGCTACCTGCACTGATCACTCTCCTCCACACCAAAGCCCTCGCTCCCGAGGTGGCACTTGGCGTGTGGAGCGGTGTACAAGAGATCGACAATCCCCTCGTCCCCTGGCCCGAGCTCTTCACTCGGTAGGTCAACTGAGTCACCCATTTGGCGCTGGCACCCTTCACCACTTAGTAGTTTCTGCAAGAGCGGAAATTCCTCATTATAACCCCAAGCAGTTCTATAGTGATATACATTGCAGCATATTGTTATTATTGGCTGAAATGGCGATGGCATGACTTCTCCTTTCTGATCATCCCTTGCCTACATCGGGTCACCAACGATGGACCATCGGATAGGCAAACAGATCTGCGTTTTTCTCCACGCCTAAGTGAGAAGAAGCCCGCCTTATCGGAGGTGCGCAGAGCTCTAGCCTCACTACGTCATCTGACCTACGGCATTGCCATTTTCAACTTCGTCATTTTTCTCGGCCTCTGGTGGATACTCGGACACGCCATACAAGCAATCGAATTTGACCGCTTCCTTTTCTACGTATGTGCCCATTGGTGGTTTGAGAAATTCCACACCCACTAATGGATGGTAATCACCTCATAGTGCTATCAAGGCAGAACTTCCTAATCTCAGGCCGACAAATGCCGTTCAAGTGAGGTAACACTAAACCTTTCTACAATCAATTGAGCTCATGAGGGTGCATGCTCTCCAAACTTCGTGCACTCTACCTACAGGTGATGTGGCACACGAGACGAATGACAGGAACGTGGTTTCTCTCCACCTTAACGTTCCAGTTGCTCTTGGTTTTGTTGACCACCCTTTTACTAAACGCATGACTCGTTTTAAAAGGTGGGATCCATTGAGATCTGGACACACCTCTCCACCATCTTCTGCTTCGCCTTCCCTCTGGTTCTGCTCGTCTCGCATCAAGGAACATATTTGGGGCGCCAACTTCACAAGTTCACGACGCTGATAAGGTAGCGCTATTCTGCACCTGCAAACAACCTCAGTTCATTTCATTTGCAATGACAAGTGGGTCGCAGTGATTAGTACGCCTTAGGCGCTGTTCTATGCATGCAATTTTCAACTTGAAGTACTTGCACTCCACCTTCTTTACATTCAGCCCACATGGTTAGGCCCGAAGCTTCGTTTGCAGATTCATCGCCATTGAGGAAAAGCAGTGCCTTCGATTTGAAATCTGACGTGTGTGCTGCGGATGTGAGCAGTGTGATTGTTCATTTTAGACGTTGGTTCTCTGTTCTTCGTCTTCGGAGAGCTTATCAATAGTAGACGTCACTACAGGAGAGGCACTGAACTTTCCACCGCTTCTGGAATGTCAGCCGTGGGGAGGACAACTAGTAAAGCCATAATTCTTGCTTGCATGGTGTGCCCTTACAACTCTCATTAAACGCTTCATGCACCAGAATATGCAACTAGTCTTGCTCGAGACAATGGTAAATGGCTTTGGCGTCTGTAGACTCCCCTGTTTAAACCAGCCATATCAGTGGCTGCTGATTTCTGCACTTTATCGCGCAGAAGGCTTTACATTGCAGCTAGCTCTCGTGTGCGACCTCGTAACTCGATGCAAGTGTAAATGCAAAGGAAGACTAGACCTTAAAGTAGGCTAAAGTTGTGGCGAAATGGATCTCACTCCTATAAATCCACGAGGGCTTCATCCCTGCCAGACATTACAGTGAGATGAGTCAAGGGGAACTGAGTGAGTCGAAATGGACCCAAATTGAAGCATTGTGTCGCTTGCAGGCATACCAATTCGCAGCATTTCACTTACGATGGACGAATATCAAAGCGTCACACTGACTGTTACCAGTTGAATTGACAAGTACTGTACAGACGAAGCATGTTTGAAATACCTCGTTAAAGCGGTACATGGGCACACCCTCTCATGCAGTCTGTAGTGGAACAGTACAATGACACGCTCACTGGCAGAACACGTCACGATCAAGATGTCATTGCTGCTAGCGAAGTTACGAGTTCCTCTGCAATCAGCGAATACTCTCTCGTAAAGTGGCCAAATGTCTGCCTTACTTGACACGGGCTCCACACACGTTGGATACTCCGATAAACGGGAAGTACGGCTTGATTTGACAACGATGCAGCATTCATTTTAGCTTGCATGACAGGTGAAGTAAGACCGACTTTACTGTGCCTGACATTGCGGCGAATTACCGCACGAATTGCAGAAAGAGGGAGAAGAACCACATCATGTTTTAAGCGCTGAGTCGGAAATCCCCTCTGAACCAACTTAACATCTGAGTTACAACTGCTACTTTAAAGTGGAGGAATTATGACAAGAGGGTGGCCGTTTGTACACATGTGACATTTGCCTAACTGTTGTGCATAAAGTGTGACAATAGACCTCAAAATGTAATAGGGTGTTCAAAATGGTTCTTGCGATTTAATTACGCACTTAGATGTCAGGACTTGAGAGAACCGGAAAACAGTGCAAATGCAGTTGATTTTCACACAGCATTAAGGCAAGCTGGCAGTCGTCTTGCACTGAAGTCGATGCGTCAACTGCGGGGGGATGTTCTGTGCATTTCGACAGCTCACCACTAATCACGCAGAAGAACCACCTATTGCTACTGAGTGCAATGGAATAATGACCTTTAATCGGAGTTGCAGATCGTCAGTTCATCCCACACTTTACCGCTCTCCTCATGCAACTGCACCTAACCAACTCAAAGCAGTGAGCTCAAAGATGTATTTGTCTGGGTACCGGATAGCAGAACGCCATGTTGATTGTATTTTACTGCTCCCCTACCATTGTTACCCACACGGCAGGATGGAGGAGGATGTACATTTTACGAGACATAGACAAATGGTCTGCACAGACGAGATGCCACCGACAGGGAAACACACACTGAGGCGATTGAGAAGGTAGCAGCGTAAATTTATTTGCAAAAACATTCCAGATTTCACGTACTCTTTACCACTATCATTCTGCCTTCCTATCACTGGTGAAATGGTGGACTGACTGTTGTAAATGCTATCGTTAACTGCAGTGAAACCGGCAGAAGTCAAAAATACTAGATTCATTGTTCTCAGTAGCAGATGCACATAATAAGGTAAAACGCGATTGGTATTTCGTCAGTTAATCCAAAGATGCTACATCTTTGCCCATACTAGTGTGGCTCATGGCATCCTAAAATGCTCGTGTTTCGATGTGTGTGGAGTTTCCTTTTCGTACCCGTTTCTCTAGCCTCCCACCAGGTCTCATCTCACGTGCTCTCCGCCTCCACCAAATTGTCTGGTGTCACGAACAGGCAGACGGAGGGACCAACTGGAACTGCGCTAATATGTGGCAATGTTTGTGGGGTTAAGACGAGACCCACAATCAATCCAGTTGCTAGAATTGGGTGCGTATGGGTCCATCCTATTTCTCCAGCCAGAAGTCAACCACCAGGTGTATTTTCACACGGCTTACCCTTCGCCCACTCACTTGCGCCTGCAATCAGATGACCCACTTTAAAGGCCTTGTAACTTCTGCTTTTCAGCTACACATTTATACTTAAACGTTTTATTTTAGATCAGCCTGTATACCCTGTCCTCGAAAATTGGCATGCGCTCGCCTACAAATAAGAGGAGCGATCGCTGACAAGCGTTTAAGTGGCTGTCCTCAGCTTAAGGTCATCATGTTATGTGAGTCGTACGCAAAATAGCATCACATTGGATTTAAGCCCATATCAACACAACTTACTCGTTAAAACTTAAATGAAGTGTAAGAATGCCTAACCACGTGAGCTCAACTGAAGGCCCTAGAGGCAGGCCCAGAATAAGACGTTCTCCGGTGCAGGCATTGCTTCAAAACCATGAAAAGATTACAAATAAAACCAACTCTGTTCACCATTTAGCTTTGCTAATCTGAGTGCTTCGACACTTTCTTGTGTTTGTGTTTCCATTTTACCTTCATGCTTGACTGAGTCTGCGCACCAGCTGAACTTGACTAGTGCGTTTCCTAGTAAACAACGCGTGCTCCAACAGTTCTGCTAACGGTTTGAGCATAAGTGAGCATCGGTCAATGTGTCATGAAAAGGAATTGACGCAGTTGCAAACAAGTGCTTCGCGAAAGAATGAATTTTAGTCTTGATTGAAAATGCGAGCAGACCGACAGCGCGACAATGTTGCGAAGAAAAGAAAAGTCTCTCAGTCACACACTTCTACAGCGTTGTCTCCACTGTCAGGCTCCACCAGCCAATATGTGCACACTTTGTCCTGTCCCCACTGTAACCAGCAACCTTTTAACATCTCTCGATTCGCAGCTGCGATCCAGCAATGAATCTATTGACGCCGTACAATCGTGTGGCAATAGTTACAGCATACCTTGCTTTGCTATTTCACCCCGCCAGCGCAAAAGTTGTGCAAAATAGTGCACCAGCATCCCTGCTGGAAAAAGAGAAAGCGAAATTCTGGTCTGTTCTGGTGAATGCTAAAGGGTCGCCACTAGTCGGTTGCGGATGCCAAAGAACGCCGCTTCCTCTCGTTGGTCAGTACTCACCCCCTTCTAATGACGACCTGCTGAGTAGCAAGTTCAAATGCAACATGTGAAGGGATTTCGGTGCTTGTGTGCTGATTACGAGATGGCTGTTTGCACCAAACACATACAGCAGCATGGACAAACTTTCCGTCAACGTAAAATCATTCGCCATCGACTACTAGTCGTGTTTTACATTCTTCAAACTCTGCAAAACACCATATTCTCTACTAATCTAGCAATGCGATTACCCCACATCGGCAGTGTCACCAAACTACTCAATTGAAACGAGTAGGATGTTCAGACAAATGGGTCAATAATGTAGGCGTCCCGTAATGCCAAAATGGGGTGAAATCAGACCGATGAATCGATTCACCTGCTGCTCCTATTTGCACCTCCTCAACGCAGACTACCACGAATCATTGCGCACCAGCTAATGCAAGACTACGCAATGACAACTCGCATTGGTATGAGGGACGACCTAGTGCGTACGCATTCAGCTTCAGCTAAGCTACCATGGTCCGCATTGCTGAGATAACAACTCCACACCCAGCCGCAACTGCATCAAGAGGCGCAATACACCTGTGACACAAGTGGAGAAATACGAGGTGGTGCTTTCAATCCACACATTCAAAAATACCTCACACCAATGCTAGATTAGAAAATGAGGTAGCCGTTGAGGTGAATGCTGACATCGAGCAAAGCTAATGTACGTGAAGTAAGCAAACGGACTTTGGGGATGCAAATGCACATGTGCGCGCATATGCTGGTCTGCCCACACAGAAGTCCACAAGGTGCTTCCGGTATGCTCGTCTTGCCTTCAACCCCCATTCTAGATACGCCAATGTCTCCTGTCTGCAAAATGGGAAATTGCGTTCGAGCGTGGCAAAAGCCGTTCGTGACCAAAGTGCAAAAATGCAGATTTTGACAAAAGCAGGCAAACAGTTTCCACCTGACTGCCAAAACTGTGGATGCGTAGAAAGCACTGAGCTATTGTGAGGCGCATGCACACCTGCGGGAAAGGTCGATCGGAATTGTGCAGCTACCCCCACTCGTGACTGTCTGACCCTCATCTAGTGGGTAGGCTGTAGTGACAATGCCGCCTTCGTCGTTCCACACGCACATACACATGGAGGAGCGTGCAACGCAAGAAAGGTTAATCTGAGGTGAAGTACAACGTGCGGTAGAACAGTGCGATGGGCGGTGAAGTAATGAGTCGTCTGAGATGTGCAAAAGTTACCTGCTAGTTACGTCGACCAATCTACACTACTCCCAAGTGGCCCGACATGTGGCAAATGAAAGGATGTTTGGAGTCCAGAAGTTCATTCTATCATCGACACGAGTAAAAGGAATCATTGTTTAGCCGTCGGCTACTTTTACAACATCAACGACCTCCTGTACTAAATAATGCTCCTTTTATGTCGCGAGCCAGTTCAGCGAAACATGGAACGCTTGCCTCATTAACGCCAACAGTGAAATTCCTCACCTGATTCCACATAGGCTACATTCTTGCTTGTTTGCAGAAGGCGGTGTTGCTCCGTCCACAGTGAACGCACCACCTGCTGGTATGGCATCTGGCCACCGACCGGCTCATCCTGCGCCAGTACTATTGAAACAAATCCAGCTGTTTAGGGCTTTGCAAGGGGGTTGTGATCCAGATGTGAAAACCGAATTTGCGTGCTCTGGAAATGATAGAGTGATTTGAGCTGGAGTGAACAAGACGATTTTAAATGTGTGAGTGCCGACAGTGTTGGCGCGTCCGCATCCAGCGAGAAATGCAACTGAGTCATTCGACTATGGGGTGATACCTTGTTGACACGCTGGCTACCGTTTCCCATTGTAAATACAATCACTCTACATTGTGCTCAGCCACCAAACCCGGATGAGTGATGTTTCCCTGGGAAAAAATTCACAGCCCTCTTCCTGAGACCAACGGTGGGAGCACATGCTATTGCAGTCGGTCTAAATTTGACCGTTGTTGTTTAAACCCGGTCTGCGGATATCTTAACTCAACGCAACTGTGTGTGGCATTGGGTGACCCCGAGTGTTGTGCGATGCAAACATTGTCTTCCCTTCCAATGTCTTTTCCACAAAACAAGAAAAGTAGGAAAAGGTTAGCAGAAGTGTTGGGAGCATTCAAGACCACGTAGGAACAGAAATATCGAATACCAACTGCTGCCATAATGGCAGTGGCAGTGTTAAGGGACATGGCCATTCCATGTTTGCCTTCAAAATACACATCAAACAAGTTACCTGATCTGCTGGGGAGAAGGCCTTGTCAATGCTATGCTCTGACGTGTGAGTCCAAATCACAATGAAATGCTAGGGTCAGGCAATGCACTGAAGGCTTGAATGGACCGCTGCAGCGATATGAATGTGGCCCAAATCAATGTGCATTCACCGCGTCCACTGCATGTGACCTGCTAGTTGATCGCTAGCAAACAGCACTGCCAACCAATGTGAATGCAGCAGTCCACAAACAGTAGGAGGAAAATGAAGGGTTGGGATTGAGCAAGTGCGGACAAGTGGAACGTAGCTGCCCATGCCTTAAGTTTGCTGCCTCGCATTAGGACAACGGAAGCAATTAACCAGCATGAAAATACATAAAATGCCGATCGGTGTGAAATGGTAGATTGCAACGGGTTATCCACGCCTATGTGACTCTTCGCCAAAACTGAAATTGCCGACAACATCAGGCACAATCGGAATGACATCGCCAACGCAAAGCATGGTTGCAGTTACAATTCACAGAGCATTTATAGGGATAAAAACACTCATATTAGTCCATCGGACATGTGGTCTCCATGAACGCAGTGATATGGCGCGTTGTTTGTGCGGATGATACAGCATCCCACCACCACACGCCTCACCATCAAGATGCTCAGACACAACGACTAGGACAACATACGAGGCGGATTCACGCCATGTGATCTCGGGTTGCTTTTCGTGTCACTATCATGCAGGATGCTGTGAGTACGCAGCTGTGATATTTCAAGCCATTTCAGGAAACCCCCTTCTCAGCCGAATGTCTTTTCAATGCTGATTCGGGAGTGTGATTGCGTTTTGGCCCCACTGCTATGTCTACCGAGTTTTGCGCTTTAACAGGCGCAAAATGTCCGAGTGGAAGGAGGCGGAGAGGCATCGCTTGATAACGAACGATTTCAAATCGAGGTCCCGTTCGTGCCAGACCTGTCAGTGCTGTGATGCTGTACTGGCAGAAATGTGTGCAGAATTGGCGCAGAGATTAGCAGGGCTAGTAAACGATGTTCAATGCAATGTGGGTATTACTCGTTGGTAGGGCCGCAAGGTTAATCCGCCTGCACTAGCAATGTGCTATGGAAGTAGACTTTAATTAATGAAGAGGCACGCCTGCTTTCACCTTCATTGTCGAATCAACGTGTCATTCTGAAGTGTACTGCAGCGGACCTCAATGCCTTTCATCGATGAGCACTCATTATTGCTGTCGGAGTGATGTGACCCACTCTTCCAAATCCACCAATGTTTCGGTGCATGGTAGAATGCAATGTGCTATGTGGTTTGAATCAGGCGAGCACGCCCGATTTCACTTTTGTTGTCGAATCACCATAGCGTTGCAAAATGCACTGCAGCAAACAATGTGCCCTTTATCGACGGACACACTTAGCCGTTGCAGGAGAGGTGGGGCTTTCGCATTCCGCTCTACCAGTGTTCAAGCGCATGGTAGCACGCAATGCACTGTGCGCTTGAAATGGGACGAAAGAACATTTAACTGAACAAAATAATTACCTAGCACTGGACACACAATGTGACGATAGAAAGGTGACATGCAAACGTGCATAGTTGGCGTTTCCCTTGGTCGCAGCACTCTTCTTCAATTGCACAGAAGCATAAGATGTGGAAATGCTGCTAAGATGGTCGCATCCAGGCTGCAATGATGCAATCTTAGACAAAAGGAAGGCAAATGAAAATTAGGTTAATATTCTCTCTGTCCAAGTGGACATTTCGCCTTATTCTGCCAATTTGGCGCGGCACAAAATGTGTTGCAGCCCACGATAACATGCCTCAAAAAGGGATTCAATAATTTACTCGCATTTTCAGCCCCACATCTACCTGTTGATGATAAGAGTAGGTGGCAACGATGCCGCAACTGGTGCGCCACCAATCGACGTGGAGAACTAAGCTCGACCTCATTGATGGCGTGGATGACGGCGTAATCTGACACCAAATCACTTGTCCATCACACTGTATTTGTCCATGATAATGTGGGGTTCGAGTGGAGGAGCAGGCACGCCTAGTTCATCACCGAATAGTCTCCCAATCTTGATTTTTAATTTGCGATTTTGCACAACGTTAGATATCGCTAAGCCAGAACACAGGGTTACATGTGTCTTTAGAAATCTGCACTGCACATGGACTTCACAAGGCGTTTGGTGTTGCTGATTAAGACGGTTCGATTGCGATGATGTTTCTTTCAGCCACGTAGCGAAATATTGCGAAATTCAATGTCAGAATAGGAGGCTGCATTGCACACACTTCCACTAGTCTGACTCGTACCTCAGGAGAAAAATCATTCGTCGATATACTTGGAGGTGATTGCTAGCGTGGGTGTGACGCATCAAAATGGACTGTACCTCGGTTAGGAGACACAGACTCTGCATGTCATTTTCTCCATAATTGGTGATGAGTATCTCTCACTAGCTACAACTATTTGTGCTTCCCGTTTAACAACTTCGCCCCTGAAACCCTTCATGCATTCGCGTCAAATTCCAACACTTCCAACACATCTAGGTGACAATGACTGCCACCTGCGCACGGTGGTTTACCCTCCCACATAAGTGCTACGTTCCCCAAGCAGCCTTGTTGTAGAGAGGATTCACTTCATTGAATTTTGACGACAAATACACCGACTTAGGTAACGGCGACAATTGTCCCACTGGAATCACTACTTGCTAGCACCCGATACGCGTGGAGCAAATTTGACTCCCAGTGTCGTGCGGAGCTAACGAGAATCCACCTCTGTCCTCTTCCTCCTCCTCTCCTTTCAATTCACAATTACTGGTCCATTGCCTGAAATGAGGGCGGTAGTCAACTCCTTCATCATTGGCCTCTTGCCTCTCCACACTTAATAAACATGGAATAATAGGAGGATTTGCATGTTTGTAACGGCCAGTGCTCGTGCCAAAAGACGTCATCTGTCCCAGAGTAGCTGATATTCCCCACAAGGTAGCGACAATCTGCCAGTCGTCGCGACCACCCACTGTGGTGGAACACTCATTCAAGTGCAACCAAATGAGGACTGCCATGTGCCTGTTTGAAAAGGTAAAGGGAAACGCTTTCAAATGGAATTCTACTTGTCAGTTGCAACGCAGTCTGAATCTCTCACTTTCACTATTTTGGGAGTATTCAAACAGCCTCTCACCTAAGCATGCCAGGTTTCATCTTTTGTGGCCAAGTGCAAACTACAGAACACATTGAATATGGAAAGTGGTAGTTTCCATCAGGTGATGGTACATACATGGGATCCTCTGAGGGATAAGCAGGTCGTCGTTATGCTTGAAAGTATGATTGCCATCGCATGCTAGAAGGGAGGGCGGACTTGGCCTCCCACACCGTCTGCGTCTTGGACGAACAAATTGTGGCGGCTTTGCTGCTATCACCCTCCATTCGAATTGCAATGCTTCAACACTCGACGGATTGGTTGATATGAGGATGAGAGTCGAGGACTGCATAACTACGAGGTTTGCAAACAATGAGACGATGAGTATTGGAGAGGAGTTCAATTCTGCTGCTAGGCTCCAAACCACTCCCTTTCAACTTCAAGGTAGAATCAGCCCCTCAGTCCCTCCAAAGTGAATACATAATGCAGCAAAATTGAGTAGGTGGTCAACCAACGTCATGTGGACGACTGTCGGAGGATTAAGTCGTGAACTTAACGACGAACTGACAGTGACAACCGCAAGACCTTCTCATTGGTAAGCTTTCGCATTCCTCGATGCCTTCTGCCCACTTGAACCTTAAAAAGCTGTTGTCATCTGAATCTTCTCAATGCTTTGCAGCAAACAGTACAGATTTAGCGAAAATCTGCCTCGACGGCAATCTTCTCAACGCAACCGTTTCTTACTGCATGAACGCTTACATATGTTTCAGTCTGGGTGGCGAAATCTAGCGCAACGTCTTCTCCAAAACGTACACCTATGATTTATACTACCCTGAAAACTAGCCAAAATGTGGTCGTTTACTCAGTGCTTCAGAACACCTGCTCAGATTCAGCATCAGTAAGCGCGACATTTGGCAATGTTAGCCGATGATTCCTTCTCACCTCTACTACGCTGCAGACACCGTGCACGTGCGCACTATATTTACATACATGGCAGAAGACGGCAATGCACTCGATAAGGGCAGCAGGCTGGCACGTTGCCACTTAGACGCAACAGTAGGAGCGGGCGTCGACCAGCAGAACTCCTTAAAAAGGGCTTCTGCAAACCAAAAGTAAGTTCACCCAGCTATGTGCCAAACAAAGAATCACCAAGTTAGAGGACTGAATCAGACAAGCCCTCTTCCGGCCATTCAATGAGAGCCCCAGTGAATCCTCCATGTCGTGCGGACATAAGCCCACCAACCCTGCTGTGCAAACCTGTCATCAGATTGGGTGACCATTCACTGGGTGCTGTTTGCAACTTGTGTGCTCCATCCCCTCACGCCTTACCCTCACCCTCCGCAAGCACACCCGGTATACCTCAGCTCTGAACAAGTAAGATTGCATCCGCCTCCCTCTCTCTCCTTCATTTGCAAATCCGACCCACTGAAGCTGTTTGTAGCTGACGGTCGTAAGCACCGGATAAAAAAAATGCCATCCATGCAACTTGCACGCCAACAACCTGCTCAGTGACATCAGACAAAGGCAGCCCCCTTGTTTGTTTCGTGGTTTCGGTGAAGCACTTAGTGCCACGAAATTGATCAAACTAACAACCAATCAAAGCAATGGTCAACAATTTTTTCACCCTACAACGCACTTCATCTTAACTGACACGAATAATGGAATCACACTCAGGTTACCAAATTTTCCACCAAGCAGTCGAGTTGTGCTCACGTGGTCAAGCAAGTGGTGCCTATTTGACATGCAACTCTTCCAAACTCAACACAGTGCTAGTGCGGAAATTTTGCCTCAGAATTGGAGCTAGAATGGCGACTTAATTTCAGCTGTCTTGAGAAAGAAAGAAAGACGGGATCAAAGCAGTGAGCAGCCATCTCGCCGGCATCAAAGAGGCATCCATCAATAGCGTTCACTGAAGTGGCATGTGATGCTTAATTTTGCAGAACCATTTGATTGTATGGATGGGACTGATCCCACTTTTTGCACATACCTCACACAATTCAGCCGCACGGTTCATGGCGAGTTAACGATGCACTTTGCAGCACATAGAAAGATTTCTAGTTTTCATGGTGCATTTTTCGCCAGCAGATGCAATAGCTGAATATTAATTGGGATATTTGGGAAGACTTCATCATGCTCATCCGGCGCTAACACGATGTGAGTACCTGCTAGTCAATAAAGCAAGTCACAAATTACGAGCCCATCCTTGCACAGAAGTACTATCATGTTGGCATACCTCTCCATTTTTAAAATTCTTATTATGTTAAGTAGCTTAACAGTGTCTCTTCAACAAACACAAAAGACAAGGTGCTAAAAGACATGACACTTGCTGTTCAGCACTTTCGTGCACTCGCAATGCATGCGCATCCTCATCGCTATTAGTCGTCATAAACTCGTTAGAACATTGGTGGTCTTAGAAGTGTGCGAAGAGCATTGTACTTCGACATTTCTTCGTTGTTCAGTGTGCGGAATGGTTTGTTAGGTGTTTTGTACTAAAGGCTTTAAATGGTCACCAGTAGAGTTTTCCAATCGCAATGTAAGCAGACATGTGTTGGGTGCTTGATGAGGCCAGCAGATGGTCGGTAATGTCACATGCGAGTTTGCATAGTTTCTTCGTCATGCAAAGACAGTGATACCAGCAAATACACTGCATGAAGAGCAGCTATTTGGAAAACACGTTGCAGTGTGTCGCACTCTGAGTTACGCCAAACGTAGTTGGTCATTCAAAAGAAGTGCTTTAAAGTGCCGCAGAATAACATTAAACACCAAAACATGGCATTCTGAAGCAATTGGCAACAAAGCTGACTCGAGGGCAAATCGTGTAGAAACACAGTGATAACTCGACTCACCTTCACGTCCCCAGTCACGTAGTCATGAATCCGACAAGCATTCTCTACACCGTGTGCGGACAAGCGATCCCACGATGTGCACTCCATGATTTTGTGCCATTTTGGTCAGCTGTGCTCAGTCCGTTATGAGTAACTTGCAGTGCATGGCGTTGAAAATGTCGATTGTCATGGAAATGGACTGGGTTTCGCAGGTTCTTTGTCCCTGCCCTGATGCAGTTGGTTCGACGGTTAGTAGCTGCAAGAATGAACAAGCGCGACAGCTGTCGTGGTAACTGCTTTAGGAGCGAAGTGCCACCAGTGTGAATGCATCTGCGACCATTGCTCCCCTGACTCCTCGTCCCCTAATTAATCCTACCCTCAATACGCCTCTTTGCTACTCGTTATCTTTGGGCACTGAAAGACTTCCCAATTCTCCGCCCTGCAAACCGCTTGCACTTGCTTGAATGACAAGTGCGTTGCTCAGTTAGAAGACAATTGCACAGATCAGATACAATCGCAATGAGTGAATTTGTCTTAAAGACTTTTAGCTGAAGTGCGAAATTCAAGAAACCTTCAAAAGAGCAAAATGATCGTTTTAACTAATGCTCACGCCTACATCAAAAGAATGTGGCCCAGAAGTTGGCAATGGAATTGCACGTGAAACTTTGGCTTCTTAGGGCTATCGATTGATGGATGAAGCCGATCTCATTTGTTTCATTGCCTTCACATAAACCTGCCACCCAAGTCATGGTGAAATGCGCAAATGTGAATGCAGAGGTGAAGCAATTCCCGGTGTAGTTTTGCAGTGGATAAACGATTTCTGACTCTTAAAGTGCATTGGTTAGCCAATTAATGCTCTAGCGGATTATTTTGTCGGGGAATGCTTGCAGTGCTTCATCATGTCTAACTACCGCCAACTAGATAGGAGTTCCACCGACCAACAAACAAGCAGCAAAACTGAGTCCTGGTTATTCGGGCACATGCTATGTTAACGTTCTGCCTCACTTTTGTGCTGCTACAATGAAGTTAAGTGGGCACACACGAAATAAAGAGCAGTAATTTAAGAGGTTAGCAAGACTCACCCACGTGGCGAAATTTAAGTAGCTTAACAGTGTTTCTTCAACAAGCACAAAAGACAAGGTGCTAAAAGACTCGGGACTTGAAATGCAAGAACTCCATAGCAAAACACACTGCTTTGCAACATGCGGAGCACATTGATCGCTGCCAGCGTGGGGATATCGGAGAAACGAGAAATGGCTGAGAAATGAATTTAAAAACTGGCCCTATCATCAGAATTTTTGCAAAAGCAATTCGATGATAATAATCCTGCAATGGCAGAGCCGCGTTAAAGCTGCAGTCAAACTATTTTGCGGAAACGACATTGCACATCAGTAACTCCTATACAATTTGACATTTTGTTTTGCGATTTCCTTTTTAGTATACACTTACAGTTAATTGCAAATTCAAGGCATACGTGACGATAGATGCACTCTAAATACAGGTTTTCTTAAACGATCCTTAAATAACAGGCATATTCATCCTAGTTTTTAGTTTTCCTTACCTAGTTAATTTGATTTTAAACCTAATAAATCTATTTTTTGGCATTAAGCGGTACGTTTTCCCTCATTGAATTCGTTTTATGCCTGATGAGACTCATGTCCCAATCTTTCTTTTAGAACATTAATTTTGATTATTTCAAGACAATTCAAAGCAAGCAGTATGGATTTTCCATTTTAGTACTGCAAGATGCAGCGATACCAAGTTGGTGTACTTGATGTATGCTGTAATATCTTGTTCAGATTTGTACGATTCGCTACTAAGTGGTGACTTCTGTGCACCCAAAGAGGTGTGCATTTTGGAAGATAGGAAGCGCAAGTTTAAATGAAAACGTAAAAGAATTTTTTACGCATTGGACGTAAATGTCCCGTGTATCTTTACTATAGAAAAGATCAGTCGCTTAGCCACACCGCGAAATGGAAAACTAAACACGTTCTGTTGGTGCAGCTAGTATTGCTGACATTCCCTTGGGGTCACTGCATAATTTTTATTTTTAGCGGTCAATTCTGGTTAATGAGCTTAAGAGATCGTTGTTGTAAGCTGCGTTGCGGTGGGCACCAATGATCATGGATCGTAATGTAATTTCGTGGTGAGTAAAGTTGTAGTTTATTTCGATAAACAGGAAATAGTGCAAGTAGTCAATGCACATAAAATATCGGTACCTAAGGAAGAGGGATAAAAGTGGTCATGCTTTAATGTCATGGCATTGGTATTTACGATAAAAGTCTTACCTAAATAGCCCAGGCAAAGCGGCATTAAACAGTAAAATCATTACCAGTGAAATTTGAAACTATTTTTTTAGGAAGATTACTGTCGACCCATTGAAAGTATAAAAATACTTACACTAATGTACATTAAATGACTGTGCATAACGCTCAACAAATGGGCAGGTTTGAGTCGATAAAGTCCAATTCTTTTCAGCAGCATATCCAAAAACAATACAACAGAAGTGACAAAGATGGCAGGCTTTATAGAGCAGAATTCTAACTAATGGGCCGAAAATTGAAGAGTAGTAAAGAAAAGCCGATGTAGGCAGTTTTTATCCACAGGAAAATTAGAGAAACAGAGGACCTGACAAAAAAAACTAAAAACGGCAAGGCAAGGAATTGAGGGGTTAAAAGCCAATAAAATCCATCAATAAATAAAAGTGAAGAGAAAAGAAAAGAGAGAAGCCGCAGATGCAAGTATGAACACATTTGAGCTAGAGGTTGTTGTGAGACTGCCAGTAAGCGCAGAAGCAGCAAAGGACGTAGCTAAGTTAGCGATAGTCGTACGAGTATCTCTTTTATTGAAAACCGCAGCAGTTTGCAAATACTTCTTTGTCAATGGTGTTTTCGAGGGGGCCAAAGTGGTGCGTGCGGCAGAGTTGACAAAAGTGTTGTTTTTTCGTGCTGGCGATGGTTGCATTGTGGTGTTCGTAGTAGCACGAGTCATGCGAACGTCTCTTTTATTAGGCACTGCAGTAGTTCGCCAAAACTTATTCATTGCTGGCCTTGTGGATGGAACCGCAGTAGTGCATGCGGTAGAGTTGACAGAAGTATTGTTTTTTGGTGCTGACGATGTTTGCACTGTGGTGTCTGTGGTGATGACTGTCAAGCGAACATCTGTTCCATTGTACACTGCAGTATTTCGCCAATAGTTTTGCGTCACTGACGTAGTGGGTGGAGGTAAGGTAGTCTGGTCGGTAGAGTAAAGCGAAGCATTGGATGTTGGTGCCGTCGGTGGTGGCATTGTGGTGTCTGTGATAGTACCTGTCAAGCGAACATCTGTTCCATTGTACGCTGCACTATCTTGCCAATAGTCTTTCGTAACTGGCGTTGTGAATGCAGCGAAATTGACATTGGTTTTTGAAACAAATGATAAAGTGGTTAATGATGCTGCCTCTTCTGAGGTCTCGGCAGTCGTGAGGGTGTCTGCATCGGAGAACTGTGCCGTTGACTGCGAGTCGGTTTGTTCGACTGGCGTCGTGAGCTGATCTGAGGTGTGGTCTGCCATGGAAGTGACTGGTGCACTGGTTGCTAATGCTGACTTACCTAGGTTATCAGCGGTCCTGTGTCTGTTATCTGCAGAACGTTCTGAAGTTATCAGATAATGGGATTCTGCTGCTAGATATGTAAGGAAAAGTACAAGGAACCCCAGGAGCATTTTCATGTTTATCCTGCCCATGAATGCTTCGATAAAATTATGGCAAGCTTATATATTTTCACGAGACGTGGGTGCCATCACAGGAAGATTTAATTGGCTGCATATTTAACACGGCTATGCTATTGCAGGATTATTATCATCGAATTGCTTTTTGCAATTAACTGTAAGTGTATACTAAAAAGGAAATCGCAAAACAAAATGTCAAATTGTATAGGAGTTACTGATGTGCAATGTCGTTTCCGCAAAATAGTTTGACTGCAGCTTTAACGCGGCTCTGCCATTGCAGGATTATTATCATCGAATTGCTTTTGCAAAAATTCTGATGATAGGGCCAGTTTTTAAATTCATTTCTCAGCCATTTCTCGTTTCTCCGATATCCCCACGCTGGCAGCGATCAATGTGCTCCGCATGTTGCAAAGCAGTGTGTTTTGCTATGGAGTTCTTGCATTTCAAGTCCCGAGTCTTTTAGCACCTTGTCTTTTGTGCTTGTTGAAGAAACACTGTTAAGCTACTTAAATTTCGCCACGTGGGTGAGTCTTGCTAACCTCTTAAATTACTGCTCTTTATTTCGTGTGTGCCCACTTAACTTCATTGTAGCAGCACAAAAGTGAGGCAGAACGTTAACATAGCATGTGCCCGAATAACCAGGACTCAGTTTTGCTGCTTGTTTGTTGGTCGGTGGAACTCCTATCTAGTTGGCGGTAGTTAGACATGATGAAGCACTGCAAGCATTCCCCGACAAAATAATCCGCTAGAGCATTAATTGGCTAACCAATGCACTTTAAGAGTCAGAAATCGTTTATCCACTGCAAAACTACACCGGGAATTGCTTCACCTCTGCATTCACATTTGCGCATTTCACCATGACTTGGGTGGCAGGTTTATGTGAAGGCAATGAAACAAATGAGATCGGCTTCATCCATCAATCGATAGCCCTAAGAAGCCAAAGTTTCACGTGCAATTCCATTGCCAACTTCTGGGCCACATTCTTTTGATGTAGGCGTGAGCATTAGTTAAAACGATCATTTTGCTCTTTTGAAGGTTTCTTGAATTTCGCACTTCAGCTAAAAGTCTTTAAGACAAATTCACTCATTGCGATTGTATCTGATCTGTGCAATTGTCTTCTAACTGAGCAACGCACTTGTCATTCAAGCAAGTGCAAGCGGTTTGCAGGGCGGAGAATTGGGAAGTCTTTCAGTGCCCAAAGATAACGAGTAGCAAAGAGGCGTATTGAGGGTAGGATTAATTAGGGGACGAGGAGTCAGGGGAGCAATGGTCGCAGATGCATTCACACTGGTGGCACTTCGCTCCTAAAGCAGTTACCACGACAGCTGTCGCGCTTGTTCATTCTTGCAGCTACTAACCGTCGAACCAACTGCATCAGGGCAGGGACAAAGAACCTGCGAAACCCAGTCCATTTCCATGACAATCGACATTTTCAACGCCATGCACTGCAAGTTACTCATAACGGACTGAGCACAGCTGACCAAAATGGCACAAAATCATGGAGTGCACATCGTGGGATCGCTTGTCCGCACACGGTGTAGAGAATGCTTGTCGGATTCATGACTACGTGACTGGGGACGTGAAGGTGAGTCGAGTTATCACTGTGTTTCTACACGATTTGCCCTCGAGTCAGCTTTGTTGCCAATTGCTTCAGAATGCCATGTTTTGGTGTTTAATGTTATTCTGCGGCACTTTAAAGCACTTCTTTTGAATGACCAACTACGTTTGGCGTAACTCAGAGTGCGACACACTGCAACGTGTTTTCCAAATAGCTGCTCTTCATGCAGTGTATTTGCTGGTATCACTGTCTTTGCATGACGAAGAAACTATGCAAACTCGCATGT
Source organism: Taenia multiceps (assembly GCA_001923025.3). Classification (NCBI taxonomy): domain Eukaryota; kingdom Metazoa; phylum Platyhelminthes; class Cestoda; order Cyclophyllidea; family Taeniidae; genus Taenia; species Taenia multiceps. Next base: position 72,291,660 of record CM010311.1, on the reverse strand, counting down.
GACATTACCGACCATCTGCTGGCCTCATCAAGCACCCAACACATGTCTGCTTACATTGCGATTGGAAAACTCTACTGGTGACCATTTAAAGCCTTTAGTACAAAACACCTAACAAACCATTCCGCACACTGAACAACGAAGAAATGTCGAAGTACAATGCTCTTCGCACACTTCTAAGACCACCAATGTTCTAACGAGTTTATGACGACTAATAGCGATGAGGATGCGCATGCATTGCGAGTGCACGAAAGTGCTGAACAGCAAGTGTCATGTCTTTTAGCACCTTGTCTTTTGTGTTTGTTGAAGAGACACTGTTAAGCTACTTAACATAATAAGAATTTTAAAAATGGAGAGGTATGCCAACATGATAGTACTTCTGTGCAAGGATGGGCTCGTAATTTGTGACTTGCTTTATTGACTAGCAGGTACTCACATCGTGTTAGCGCCGGATGAGCATGATGAAGTCTTCCCAAATATCCCAATTAATATTCAGCTATTGCATCTGCTGGCGAAAAATGCACCATGAAAACTAGAAATCTTTCTATGTGCTGCAAAGTGCATCGTTAACTCGCCATGAACCGTGCGGCTGAATTGTGTGAGGTATGTGCAAAAAGTGGGATCAGTCCCATCCATACAATCAAATGGTTCTGCAAAATTAAGCATCACATGCCACTTCAGTGAACGCTATTGATGGATGCCTCTTTGATGCCGGCGAGATGGCTGCTCACTGCTTTGATCCCGTCTTTCTTTCTTTCTCAAGACAGCTGAAATTAAGTCGCCATTCTAGCTCCAATTCTGAGGCAAAATTTCCGCACTAGCACTGTGTTGAGTTTGGAAGAGTTGCATGTCAAATAGGCACCACTTGCTTGACCACGTGAGCACAACTCGACTGCTTGGTGGAAAATTTGGTAACCTGAGTGTGATTCCATTATTCGTGTCAGTTAAGATGAAGTGCGTTGTAGGGTGAAAAAATTGTTGACCATTGCTTTGATTGGTTGTTAGTTTGATCAATTTCGTGGCACTAAGTGCTTCACCGAAACCACGAAACAAACAAGGGGGCTGCCTTTGTCTGATGTCACTGAGCAGGTTGTTGGCGTGCAAGTTGCATGGATGGCATTTTTTTTATCCGGTGCTTACGACCGTCAGCTACAAACAGCTTCAGTGGGTCGGATTTGCAAATGAAGGAGAGAGAGGGAGGCGGATGCAATCTTACTTGTTCAGAGCTGAGGTATACCGGGTGTGCTTGCGGAGGGTGAGGGTAAGGCGTGAGGGGATGGAGCACACAAGTTGCAAACAGCACCCAGTGAATGGTCACCCAATCTGATGACAGGTTTGCACAGCAGGGTTGGTGGGCTTATGTCCGCACGACATGGAGGATTCACTGGGGCTCTCATTGAATGGCCGGAAGAGGGCTTGTCTGATTCAGTCCTCTAACTTGGTGATTCTTTGTTTGGCACATAGCTGGGTGAACTTACTTTTGGTTTGCAGAAGCCCTTTTTAAGGAGTTCTGCTGGTCGACGCCCGCTCCTACTGTTGCGTCTAAGTGGCAACGTGCCAGCCTGCTGCCCTTATCGAGTGCATTGCCGTCTTCTGCCATGTATGTAAATATAGTGCGCACGTGCACGGTGTCTGCAGCGTAGTAGAGGTGAGAAGGAATCATCGGCTAACATTGCCAAATGTCGCGCTTACTGATGCTGAATCTGAGCAGGTGTTCTGAAGCACTGAGTAAACGACCACATTTTGGCTAGTTTTCAGGGTAGTATAAATCATAGGTGTACGTTTTGGAGAAGACGTTGCGCTAGATTTCGCCACCCAGACTGAAACATATGTAAGCGTTCATGCAGTAAGAAACGGTTGCGTTGAGAAGATTGCCGTCGAGGCAGATTTTCGCTAAATCTGTACTGTTTGCTGCAAAGCATTGAGAAGATTCAGATGACAACAGCTTTTTAAGGTTCAAGTGGGCAGAAGGCATCGAGGAATGCGAAAGCTTACCAATGAGAAGGTCTTGCGGTTGTCACTGTCAGTTCGTCGTTAAGTTCACGACTTAATCCTCCGACAGTCGTCCACATGACGTTGGTTGACCACCTACTCAATTTTGCTGCATTATGTATTCACTTTGGAGGGACTGAGGGGCTGATTCTACCTTGAAGTTGAAAGGGAGTGGTTTGGAGCCTAGCAGCAGAATTGAACTCCTCTCCAATACTCATCGTCTCATTGTTTGCAAACCTCGTAGTTATGCAGTCCTCGACTCTCATCCTCATATCAACCAATCCGTCGAGTGTTGAAGCATTGCAATTCGAATGGAGGGTGATAGCAGCAAAGCCGCCACAATTTGTTCGTCCAAGACGCAGACGGTGTGGGAGGCCAAGTCCGCCCTCCCTTCTAGCATGCGATGGCAATCATACTTTCAAGCATAACGACGACCTGCTTATCCCTCAGAGGATCCCATGTATGTACCATCACCTGATGGAAACTACCACTTTCCATATTCAATGTGTTCTGTAGTTTGCACTTGGCCACAAAAGATGAAACCTGGCATGCTTAGGTGAGAGGCTGTTTGAATACTCCCAAAATAGTGAAAGTGAGAGATTCAGACTGCGTTGCAACTGACAAGTAGAATTCCATTTGAAAGCGTTTCCCTTTACCTTTTCAAACAGGCACATGGCAGTCCTCATTTGGTTGCACTTGAATGAGTGTTCCACCACAGTGGGTGGTCGCGACGACTGGCAGATTGTCGCTACCTTGTGGGGAATATCAGCTACTCTGGGACAGATGACGTCTTTTGGCACGAGCACTGGCCGTTACAAACATGCAAATCCTCCTATTATTCCATGTTTATTAAGTGTGGAGAGGCAAGAGGCCAATGATGAAGGAGTTGACTACCGCCCTCATTTCAGGCAATGGACCAGTAATTGTGAATTGAAAGGAGAGGAGGAGGAAGAGGACAGAGGTGGATTCTCGTTAGCTCCGCACGACACTGGGAGTCAAATTTGCTCCACGCGTATCGGGTGCTAGCAAGTAGTGATTCCAGTGGGACAATTGTCGCCGTTACCTAAGTCGGTGTATTTGTCGTCAAAATTCAATGAAGTGAATCCTCTCTACAACAAGGCTGCTTGGGGAACGTAGCACTTATGTGGGAGGGTAAACCACCGTGCGCAGGTGGCAGTCATTGTCACCTAGATGTGTTGGAAGTGTTGGAATTTGACGCGAATGCATGAAGGGTTTCAGGGGCGAAGTTGTTAAACGGGAAGCACAAATAGTTGTAGCTAGTGAGAGATACTCATCACCAATTATGGAGAAAATGACATGCAGAGTCTGTGTCTCCTAACCGAGGTACAGTCCATTTTGATGCGTCACACCCACGCTAGCAATCACCTCCAAGTATATCGACGAATGATTTTTCTCCTGAGGTACGAGTCAGACTAGTGGAAGTGTGTGCAATGCAGCCTCCTATTCTGACATTGAATTTCGCAATATTTCGCTACGTGGCTGAAAGAAACATCATCGCAATCGAACCGTCTTAATCAGCAACACCAAACGCCTTGTGAAGTCCATGTGCAGTGCAGATTTCTAAAGACACATGTAACCCTGTGTTCTGGCTTAGCGATATCTAACGTTGTGCAAAATCGCAAATTAAAAATCAAGATTGGGAGACTATTCGGTGATGAACTAGGCGTGCCTGCTCCTCCACTCGAACCCCACATTATCATGGACAAATACAGTGTGATGGACAAGTGATTTGGTGTCAGATTACGCCGTCATCCACGCCATCAATGAGGTCGAGCTTAGTTCTCCACGTCGATTGGTGGCGCACCAGTTGCGGCATCGTTGCCACCTACTCTTATCATCAACAGGTAGATGTGGGGCTGAAAATGCGAGTAAATTATTGAATCCCTTTTTGAGGCATGTTATCGTGGGCTGCAACACATTTTGTGCCGCGCCAAATTGGCAGAATAAGGCGAAATGTCCACTTGGACAGAGAGAATATTAACCTAATTTTCATTTGCCTTCCTTTTGTCTAAGATTGCATCATTGCAGCCTGGATGCGACCATCTTAGCAGCATTTCCACATCTTATGCTTCTGTGCAATTGAAGAAGAGTGCTGCGACCAAGGGAAACGCCAACTATGCACGTTTGCATGTCACCTTTCTATCGTCACATTGTGTGTCCAGTGCTAGGTAATTATTTTGTTCAGTTAAATGTTCTTTCGTCCCATTTCAAGCGCACAGTGCATTGCGTGCTACCATGCGCTTGAACACTGGTAGAGCGGAATGCGAAAGCCCCACCTCTCCTGCAACGGCTAAGTGTGTCCGTCGATAAAGGGCACATTGTTTGCTGCAGTGCATTTTGCAACGCTATGGTGATTCGACAACAAAAGTGAAATCGGGCGTGCTCGCCTGATTCAAACCACATAGCACATTGCATTCTACCATGCACCGAAACATTGGTGGATTTGGAAGAGTGGGTCACATCACTCCGACAGCAATAATGAGTGCTCATCGATGAAAGGCATTGAGGTCCGCTGCAGTACACTTCAGAATGACACGTTGATTCGACAATGAAGGTGAAAGCAGGCGTGCCTCTTCATTAATTAAAGTCTACTTCCATAGCACATTGCTAGTGCAGGCGGATTAACCTTGCGGCCCTACCAACGAGTAATACCCACATTGCATTGAACATCGTTTACTAGCCCTGCTAATCTCTGCGCCAATTCTGCACACATTTCTGCCAGTACAGCATCACAGCACTGACAGGTCTGGCACGAACGGGACCTCGATTTGAAATCGTTCGTTATCAAGCGATGCCTCTCCGCCTCCTTCCACTCGGACATTTTGCGCCTGTTAAAGCGCAAAACTCGGTAGACATAGCAGTGGGGCCAAAACGCAATCACACTCCCGAATCAGCATTGAAAAGACATTCGGCTGAGAAGGGGGTTTCCTGAAATGGCTTGAAATATCACAGCTGCGTACTCACAGCATCCTGCATGATAGTGACACGAAAAGCAACCCGAGATCACATGGCGTGAATCCGCCTCGTATGTTGTCCTAGTCGTTGTGTCTGAGCATCTTGATGGTGAGGCGTGTGGTGGTGGGATGCTGTATCATCCGCACAAACAACGCGCCATATCACTGCGTTCATGGAGACCACATGTCCGATGGACTAATATGAGTGTTTTTATCCCTATAAATGCTCTGTGAATTGTAACTGCAACCATGCTTTGCGTTGGCGATGTCATTCCGATTGTGCCTGATGTTGTCGGCAATTTCAGTTTTGGCGAAGAGTCACATAGGCGTGGATAACCCGTTGCAATCTACCATTTCACACCGATCGGCATTTTATGTATTTTCATGCTGGTTAATTGCTTCCGTTGTCCTAATGCGAGGCAGCAAACTTAAGGCATGGGCAGCTACGTTCCACTTGTCCGCACTTGCTCAATCCCAACCCTTCATTTTCCTCCTACTGTTTGTGGACTGCTGCATTCACATTGGTTGGCAGTGCTGTTTGCTAGCGATCAACTAGCAGGTCACATGCAGTGGACGCGGTGAATGCACATTGATTTGGGCCACATTCATATCGCTGCAGCGGTCCATTCAAGCCTTCAGTGCATTGCCTGACCCTAGCATTTCATTGTGATTTGGACTCACACGTCAGAGCATAGCATTGACAAGGCCTTCTCCCCAGCAGATCAGGTAACTTGTTTGATGTGTATTTTGAAGGCAAACATGGAATGGCCATGTCCCTTAACACTGCCACTGCCATTATGGCAGCAGTTGGTATTCGATATTTCTGTTCCTACGTGGTCTTGAATGCTCCCAACACTTCTGCTAACCTTTTCCTACTTTTCTTGTTTTGTGGAAAAGACATTGGAAGGGAAGACAATGTTTGCATCGCACAACACTCGGGGTCACCCAATGCCACACACAGTTGCGTTGAGTTAAGATATCCGCAGACCGGGTTTAAACAACAACGGTCAAATTTAGACCGACTGCAATAGCATGTGCTCCCACCGTTGGTCTCAGGAAGAGGGCTGTGAATTTTTTCCCAGGGAAACATCACTCATCCGGGTTTGGTGGCTGAGCACAATGTAGAGTGATTGTATTTACAATGGGAAACGGTAGCCAGCGTGTCAACAAGGTATCACCCCATAGTCGAATGACTCAGTTGCATTTCTCGCTGGATGCGGACGCGCCAACACTGTCGGCACTCACACATTTAAAATCGTCTTGTTCACTCCAGCTCAAATCACTCTATCATTTCCAGAGCACGCAAATTCGGTTTTCACATCTGGATCACAACCCCCTTGCAAAGCCCTAAACAGCTGGATTTGTTTCAATAGTACTGGCGCAGGATGAGCCGGTCGGTGGCCAGATGCCATACCAGCAGGTGGTGCGTTCACTGTGGACGGAGCAACACCGCCTTCTGCAAACAAGCAAGAATGTAGCCTATGTGGAATCAGGTGAGGAATTTCACTGTTGGCGTTAATGAGGCAAGCGTTCCATGTTTCGCTGAACTGGCTCGCGACATAAAAGGAGCATTATTTAGTACAGGAGGTCGTTGATGTTGTAAAAGTAGCCGACGGCTAAACAATGATTCCTTTTACTCGTGTCGATGATAGAATGAACTTCTGGACTCCAAACATCCTTTCATTTGCCACATGTCGGGCCACTTGGGAGTAGTGTAGATTGGTCGACGTAACTAGCAGGTAACTTTTGCACATCTCAGACGACTCATTACTTCACCGCCCATCGCACTGTTCTACCGCACGTTGTACTTCACCTCAGATTAACCTTTCTTGCGTTGCACGCTCCTCCATGTGTATGTGCGTGTGGAACGACGAAGGCGGCATTGTCACTACAGCCTACCCACTAGATGAGGGTCAGACAGTCACGAGTGGGGGTAGCTGCACAATTCCGATCGACCTTTCCCGCAGGTGTGCATGCGCCTCACAATAGCTCAGTGCTTTCTACGCATCCACAGTTTTGGCAGTCAGGTGGAAACTGTTTGCCTGCTTTTGTCAAAATCTGCATTTTTGCACTTTGGTCACGAACGGCTTTTGCCACGCTCGAACGCAATTTCCCATTTTGCAGACAGGAGACATTGGCGTATCTAGAATGGGGGTTGAAGGCAAGACGAGCATACCGGAAGCACCTTGTGGACTTCTGTGTGGGCAGACCAGCATATGCGCGCACATGTGCATTTGCATCCCCAAAGTCCGTTTGCTTACTTCACGTACATTAGCTTTGCTCGATGTCAGCATTCACCTCAACGGCTACCTCATTTTCTAATCTAGCATTGGTGTGAGGTATTTTTGAATGTGTGGATTGAAAGCACCACCTCGTATTTCTCCACTTGTGTCACAGGTGTATTGCGCCTCTTGATGCAGTTGCGGCTGGGTGTGGAGTTGTTATCTCAGCAATGCGGACCATGGTAGCTTAGCTGAAGCTGAATGCGTACGCACTAGGTCGTCCCTCATACCAATGCGAGTTGTCATTGCGTAGTCTTGCATTAGCTGGTGCGCAATGATTCGTGGTAGTCTGCGTTGAGGAGGTGCAAATAGGAGCAGCAGGTGAATCGATTCATCGGTCTGATTTCACCCCATTTTGGCATTACGGGACGCCTACATTATTGACCCATTTGTCTGAACATCCTACTCGTTTCAATTGAGTAGTTTGGTGACACTGCCGATGTGGGGTAATCGCATTGCTAGATTAGTAGAGAATATGGTGTTTTGCAGAGTTTGAAGAATGTAAAACACGACTAGTAGTCGATGGCGAATGATTTTACGTTGACGGAAAGTTTGTCCATGCTGCTGTATGTGTTTGGTGCAAACAGCCATCTCGTAATCAGCACACAAGCACCGAAATCCCTTCACATGTTGCATTTGAACTTGCTACTCAGCAGGTCGTCATTAGAAGGGGGTGAGTACTGACCAACGAGAGGAAGCGGCGTTCTTTGGCATCCGCAACCGACTAGTGGCGACCCTTTAGCATTCACCAGAACAGACCAGAATTTCGCTTTCTCTTTTTCCAGCAGGGATGCTGGTGCACTATTTTGCACAACTTTTGCGCTGGCGGGGTGAAATAGCAAAGCAAGGTATGCTGTAACTATTGCCACACGATTGTACGGCGTCAATAGATTCATTGCTGGATCGCAGCTGCGAATCGAGAGATGTTAAAAGGTTGCTGGTTACAGTGGGGACAGGACAAAGTGTGCACATATTGGCTGGTGGAGCCTGACAGTGGAGACAACGCTGTAGAAGTGTGTGACTGAGAGACTTTTCTTTTCTTCGCAACATTGTCGCGCTGTCGGTCTGCTCGCATTTTCAATCAAGACTAAAATTCATTCTTTCGCGAAGCACTTGTTTGCAACTGCGTCAATTCCTTTTCATGACACATTGACCGATGCTCACTTATGCTCAAACCGTTAGCAGAACTGTTGGAGCACGCGTTGTTTACTAGGAAACGCACTAGTCAAGTTCAGCTGGTGCGCAGACTCAGTCAAGCATGAAGGTAAAATGGAAACACAAACACAAGAAAGTGTCGAAGCACTCAGATTAGCAAAGCTAAATGGTGAACAGAGTTGGTTTTATTTGTAATCTTTTCATGGTTTTGAAGCAATGCCTGCACCGGAGAACGTCTTATTCTGGGCCTGCCTCTAGGGCCTTCAGTTGAGCTCACGTGGTTAGGCATTCTTACACTTCATTTAAGTTTTAACGAGTAAGTTGTGTTGATATGGGCTTAAATCCAATGTGATGCTATTTTGCGTACGACTCACATAACATGATGACCTTAAGCTGAGGACAGCCACTTAAACGCTTGTCAGCGATCGCTCCTCTTATTTGTAGGCGAGCGCATGCCAATTTTCGAGGACAGGGTATACAGGCTGATCTAAAATAAAACGTTTAAGTATAAATGTGTAGCTGAAAAGCAGAAGTTACAAGGCCTTTAAAGTGGGTCATCTGATTGCAGGCGCAAGTGAGTGGGCGAAGGGTAAGCCGTGTGAAAATACACCTGGTGGTTGACTTCTGGCTGGAGAAATAGGATGGACCCATACGCACCCAATTCTAGCAACTGGATTGATTGTGGGTCTCGTCTTAACCCCACAAACATTGCCACATATTAGCGCAGTTCCAGTTGGTCCCTCCGTCTGCCTGTTCGTGACACCAGACAATTTGGTGGAGGCGGAGAGCACGTGAGATGAGACCTGGTGGGAGGCTAGAGAAACGGGTACGAAAAGGAAACTCCACACACATCGAAACACGAGCATTTTAGGATGCCATGAGCCACACTAGTATGGGCAAAGATGTAGCATCTTTGGATTAACTGACGAAATACCAATCGCGTTTTACCTTATTATGTGCATCTGCTACTGAGAACAATGAATCTAGTATTTTTGACTTCTGCCGGTTTCACTGCAGTTAACGATAGCATTTACAACAGTCAGTCCACCATTTCACCAGTGATAGGAAGGCAGAATGATAGTGGTAAAGAGTACGTGAAATCTGGAATGTTTTTGCAAATAAATTTACGCTGCTACCTTCTCAATCGCCTCAGTGTGTGTTTCCCTGTCGGTGGCATCTCGTCTGTGCAGACCATTTGTCTATGTCTCGTAAAATGTACATCCTCCTCCATCCTGCCGTGTGGGTAACAATGGTAGGGGAGCAGTAAAATACAATCAACATGGCGTTCTGCTATCCGGTACCCAGACAAATACATCTTTGAGCTCACTGCTTTGAGTTGGTTAGGTGCAGTTGCATGAGGAGAGCGGTAAAGTGTGGGATGAACTGACGATCTGCAACTCCGATTAAAGGTCATTATTCCATTGCACTCAGTAGCAATAGGTGGTTCTTCTGCGTGATTAGTGGTGAGCTGTCGAAATGCACAGAACATCCCCCCGCAGTTGACGCATCGACTTCAGTGCAAGACGACTGCCAGCTTGCCTTAATGCTGTGTGAAAATCAACTGCATTTGCACTGTTTTCCGGTTCTCTCAAGTCCTGACATCTAAGTGCGTAATTAAATCGCAAGAACCATTTTGAACACCCTATTACATTTTGAGGTCTATTGTCACACTTTATGCACAACAGTTAGGCAAATGTCACATGTGTACAAACGGCCACCCTCTTGTCATAATTCCTCCACTTTAAAGTAGCAGTTGTAACTCAGATGTTAAGTTGGTTCAGAGGGGATTTCCGACTCAGCGCTTAAAACATGATGTGGTTCTTCTCCCTCTTTCTGCAATTCGTGCGGTAATTCGCCGCAATGTCAGGCACAGTAAAGTCGGTCTTACTTCACCTGTCATGCAAGCTAAAATGAATGCTGCATCGTTGTCAAATCAAGCCGTACTTCCCGTTTATCGGAGTATCCAACGTGTGTGGAGCCCGTGTCAAGTAAGGCAGACATTTGGCCACTTTACGAGAGAGTATTCGCTGATTGCAGAGGAACTCGTAACTTCGCTAGCAGCAATGACATCTTGATCGTGACGTGTTCTGCCAGTGAGCGTGTCATTGTACTGTTCCACTACAGACTGCATGAGAGGGTGTGCCCATGTACCGCTTTAACGAGGTATTTCAAACATGCTTCGTCTGTACAGTACTTGTCAATTCAACTGGTAACAGTCAGTGTGACGCTTTGATATTCGTCCATCGTAAGTGAAATGCTGCGAATTGGTATGCCTGCAAGCGACACAATGCTTCAATTTGGGTCCATTTCGACTCACTCAGTTCCCCTTGACTCATCTCACTGTAATGTCTGGCAGGGATGAAGCCCTCGTGGATTTATAGGAGTGAGATCCATTTCGCCACAACTTTAGCCTACTTTAAGGTCTAGTCTTCCTTTGCATTTACACTTGCATCGAGTTACGAGGTCGCACACGAGAGCTAGCTGCAATGTAAAGCCTTCTGCGCGATAAAGTGCAGAAATCAGCAGCCACTGATATGGCTGGTTTAAACAGGGGAGTCTACAGACGCCAAAGCCATTTACCATTGTCTCGAGCAAGACTAGTTGCATATTCTGGTGCATGAAGCGTTTAATGAGAGTTGTAAGGGCACACCATGCAAGCAAGAATTATGGCTTTACTAGTTGTCCTCCCCACGGCTGACATTCCAGAAGCGGTGGAAAGTTCAGTGCCTCTCCTGTAGTGACGTCTACTATTGATAAGCTCTCCGAAGACGAAGAACAGAGAACCAACGTCTAAAATGAACAATCACACTGCTCACATCCGCAGCACACACGTCAGATTTCAAATCGAAGGCACTGCTTTTCCTCAATGGCGATGAATCTGCAAACGAAGCTTCGGGCCTAACCATGTGGGCTGAATGTAAAGAAGGTGGAGTGCAAGTACTTCAAGTTGAAAATTGCATGCATAGAACAGCGCCTAAGGCGTACTAATCACTGCGACCCACTTGTCATTGCAAATGAAATGAACTGAGGTTGTTTGCAGGTGCAGAATAGCGCTACCTTATCAGCGTCGTGAACTTGTGAAGTTGGCGCCCCAAATATGTTCCTTGATGCGAGACGAGCAGAACCAGAGGGAAGGCGAAGCAGAAGATGGTGGAGAGGTGTGTCCAGATCTCAATGGATCCCACCTTTTAAAACGAGTCATGCGTTTAGTAAAAGGGTGGTCAACAAAACCAAGAGCAACTGGAACGTTAAGGTGGAGAGAAACCACGTTCCTGTCATTCGTCTCGTGTGCCACATCACCTGTAGGTAGAGTGCACGAAGTTTGGAGAGCATGCACCCTCATGAGCTCAATTGATTGTAGAAAGGTTTAGTGTTACCTCACTTGAACGGCATTTGTCGGCCTGAGATTAGGAAGTTCTGCCTTGATAGCACTATGAGGTGATTACCATCCATTAGTGGGTGTGGAATTTCTCAAACCACCAATGGGCACATACGTAGAAAAGGAAGCGGTCAAATTCGATTGCTTGTATGGCGTGTCCGAGTATCCACCAGAGGCCGAGAAAAATGACGAAGTTGAAAATGGCAATGCCGTAGGTCAGATGACGTAGTGAGGCTAGAGCTCTGCGCACCTCCGATAAGGCGGGCTTCTTCTCACTTAGGCGTGGAGAAAAACGCAGATCTGTTTGCCTATCCGATGGTCCATCGTTGGTGACCCGATGTAGGCAAGGGATGATCAGAAAGGAGAAGTCATGCCATCGCCATTTCAGCCAATAATAACAATATGCTGCAATGTATATCACTATAGAACTGCTTGGGGTTATAATGAGGAATTTCCGCTCTTGCAGAAACTACTAAGTGGTGAAGGGTGCCAGCGCCAAATGGGTGACTCAGTTGACCTACCGAGTGAAGAGCTCGGGCCAGGGGACGAGGGGATTGTCGATCTCTTGTACACCGCTCCACACGCCAAGTGCCACCTCGGGAGCGAGGGCTTTGGTGTGGAGGAGAGTGATCAGTGCAGGTAGCAGAAAGCCACCCAACAATGCCACTCCCAATCCTATCAGCCTAATCTGCTTCACATCTGTTGTTGTTAAAAACAGAAATGGAAGGTATTAAAACAGCCACTGATACATGGATAGTGCAGCACATATGAGCTACAATTTGTCACCACACTTATACTGCTTGTAACGTGGGGCCTTTAGTTGTGATTGCCAAGTAGAGGCATTGAAAGCGCTTTTTGGATGCCCAGGTCGATTTTGTCGCCTGCCAACCATTCAGTGTCCTAAGCAATGTGTTTTATTACACACACAGGGTTAAATGGAGTCAGCTACTTATGGTGACCGAGACCATACACTCTCGTCTACATGGAGTGACATTGACAAAGGGTTAATGCGCATTTGTCACCGCTCTCGTTTTGAGTGGTTACATTACTAAAGTGAGCTATGCTCGACCGTGCAGGAGCGACTTCCTCCATCAGAGTGCACAGCCAAAGCACGGAGAGTGTGAGACGCACCCAAAGGCGATGCGTTCATGAGCACAAACCACAGGGTGAGGGAGCCTGCTGCACTGATGAAGTAGCCAATTAGAAGTGCGGCTTTCGAGAGACGCGCCCAGAGAATGGTGAGGCAGAGGCAGCCCACAAAGGGTGCGCATGGACTGAAGCACAGAATATCCACCAACTAAAACGCAAATATAAATGGCCATGTGCTTTGCTACCCTCTCTTTGAATTTAGTAAGACGCCCCATCTTAGGAAGCAAGGAACAATGGCTAGTCACCGTAATCGGGCTTCTAACCTCCCCTTCTATCCTGGCTCGCTTCCTGTCAGCTCTATTGTTTTCCCTACTTTTCTGATGTCGCCTCTCCTCGCAGTGAATCTGCTCTACCCTCCTTTACCCGTTCCAGTTCTGTTTTGTGTTTGTTTGTTTGTTTGTTAGATGTATGTTAATGCGAGGGAAATTTTGGAACCGTCGTCTGAGTGCCACCGTCCCCTTACTGTCCCTTAAAGTTCTTTTTACGTGTCTATTTCGCGAGCAACCCTAAACGCCTTAAAGCCTGCATCGTCGTGCAGTTATCGAGAGCAAAATCAAGTGCACTAGCAGTCACTATGAGGCTGAGTACATTCAAACTACCATGCATGGGTGAGGATTGAAGTCGAACGAATTGCGCTATCGATAGTTAGTCTGTGCTCAAGCATGCTCATCGCAAGCCTCTTGTTAATTGATACAGGTGGCCAAATGGGGCCGCTTGCCTCTCTTTGTATGTGTTGAGCCACTTTATCCTGACTACTCTGATTGGAATGAACACGCATGCACAAAATGCCAACCCATGCCACTCTCGCTAGTACTAAAGTAGCATAGCACTCTGGTAAGTAGTAGAGAGGAATGCTATGAGGCCCTGTCGTGCGACGCACTGTCCTACAAGCGTGGAATCGGCACCTACTTTGAGGTGGAGATATCAGTCCCGAGTGCGTGGAGTGAAGGAGACTGGCGACATGTGCCCTTGTCTAACAAAATCCATTTGCCATTGTAAACCAGTCTGACGCTCGCCTGCATAGTCAATCAGTCATTCAGCTAGCAACAAGTTCAAAGTTTGTGGGTTTCTTGAATAAGACTCAAAGAAACATTTCTGGCTTTCCAGAATAACGGTCCTCTCTTGTCACTGCCTGCTACATCAATTTTCTTACACAAGCATTACTGCAGGCTGGTCTTGACATGCCGATCTTCAACTGATGTAGCCCAATGTCAGTGCGCGGCATTTCACGGCACATGGGTTTACAGGGAGAGGAAGGCGAGTACTGCCACTCAAAAGGCAAGGCACATCGGTCAAGTGTAGCCGGTCTTTGCTCTAGAGCGAAATTAATCCTGGCATGGAAGGTTCTCTTATTTTGCAGTTCAAACGAGTAGATTCGGTTGCATCCTAAGCATCAATAACTCATATGAACTGGAAATGCTAAGCGAAACGCAGTTCTAGAAAGAGGGCATCACATATTAGAGTGAAACAGTGCTGTACTCCCCAACATTGTCCTGGTTATGTGTTGCTGGAGTGGGGATGCCTTAGAATGCAGTGTTTTAAATACGTCCCCAATGTCTATGCTTAGACACTCAGGCGTGCTCTACATATTGTGCGATAACTCGTAAGCCGCAATCCATCCAACGGAGCCAGCCATCGTTCGTTTGTGTGCAGCCACGCTGTGCTGCATTGATTTGGCAGCGGTAGCTCAAGTGTCGGAGCAACTATGTCATGGATGAGTGGGGATGAGAGCATACCTTCGAATCGGGAAAGATGACGAAGATTGGTATCATGCCCGCCATCACAGTGAAGGCGATTTGCAGCACGCTATTCGACATCTCGTCTGTGTAGGCGCGGAATGCACCATGTGTCTGGCAGCTGTACGCTAGCATCGTAACTGGTCTCTTCTTACATTCCTCTTTGATCCTGCAAAACAATGGAGAGAGCAGAGTTGTCTCTTGCGATGCGAAAACCACCTGTCAATAGCTTCAAGCCCGCACTTCGAGATATACGCTGTCAGCATAGGAGGCACCCAAGAATGTCTGATTTGGTTAAATGTAATCCTCCCTAGTATGCAACTAAATTATCGCACAGGATGTTCTCACTTCTGGAGTGGAAAGGCGGTGATTTCTGCATAATCTTTCGAAATCTTTGTTTTTGTTTCACGTGATTCATTTTAGTCCTACTGCAAGTAGGAGCTGATAATTTTGCAAACATACGATGCGTTGACTTTCACAGCGCGTAGAAGCCTTTTCGATACCCTGCAGACAGAAGCATTGCACAAAGGGCAAACGATAATCACATGGGTTATTGTTTAAAGCCAATGCTCGGCACAATGCATGACTGCGTAATCTGCTCTGACGTGCTTTGACACTTGTACTCTCCCTCTGACGAACATGACGCGTCTTCTTTTCTTTAAAAGCAGCAGTCATGGCTATGCAGTGGGCATGTGTGCGCACGCACACCAAAACTCCTGAATGCGGTGCTTTCGCGGGCCACTCAATACAGGCTCCGTTCAACAGAACAACGAGCTAGCCTATCGCGTGTCTGACATTAGCTAGGTTACTTGGGCATTATTTACCAACCATCGCATATAGACGTACCAGGTGTCAGTGTGACATGCCGCACATTCGAGCATGCTGCGACAGCGACAGATGTCGCGTCGACTTGCGAGATGACCACGCTGCTTGCCACAGAGTAAACACGTTTTCCCATTCGTCTGCTTCTTGAAAGGCTAGAAGAAGAACAGTAGCACCACGTACATGGGCAAATTACGGTCACGCTCCATCATCGTCATCAAATTTCAGCTTCGGCTGTGCGTTGCTGAAGAGAGGAGGCAGATATTTATGGCATTATCAAGAAAGCGCTAAATTCTCCTTATGCGTCACCGGAATGTTGCAGTGAGATATGCAGCAATCGAAACGAAACTGGATCCAAGCACGGTGTTAACCGTGAACCCGAGATTGGGTTAGGGTTGGACATAGTGCTAGGATGTGTAAATAGAAGCATATTCAGTCACTGAAGTCTACTTCGGAGGGACGCATCACATCGAGAATTCGATGTTGGAAGCTTGGCATGTAAACTGTTATGCGAGCCTTAAATTATTGAAGCTGTCGTCATGTCAGCTTGGAGCAGTGTAGCTAGCATTGTCTACCAACGTTCACATTCAAAGTGGCATGTGACTGTTCTCCTTACTAGGCTAGCATCATTATTATCAGTGAGGTGCGCCATCCATTCGTTTTCGAGGCTCACAAGCACCAAAACAACGCACTGCATCTCAGAGTGTTGGGTTCTCAATTTCTTCATGGGCTTAGTATATAGGGAGATTGCAATTGATCTCCTTGTAAATAACCACGGAAAAGGTTTCCAGCATTCTGTGAAGCAGTGCCCAATGTTCTCAGCGATCAGTTGAGTGAATGCGTCAGAAGGGGTGGGTGCAGTTAAGTGGGTCAAAAACTTCATTCGTGGTAGGCTCACTCTGATGTACGTCGCAAGGACATCGTGGTAGAGGATTGATGAAGCGCCGACGATGCTGAACATGCATGAGGTCACGAGGAGCAGGAGAATGACGGCAAACATTACCCAGATGCCACCCTTGCCCAGCAGGTGGATTGGAGTTGCGTAGAGCACAAGACCTAAGAAGACCATATTGTCAAGAAGGCTACGACGTGATTCAGCCTGTAGGGATTTTGGAGACTGCTGTTTGACTGCTGAGTATTGCAGCATCACATTGACACTTCAGTCGCCTACTGCCTACCACTTCGAAAAGCAAAGTTGGTGGTTGATTTTAGAATGCAGGCATAGCGCGAGTTCAGTTGCGAATTCGGAACTAGAGTGAATTGTTGTGCAAGATCAAAGCAGTGAGATGCGAATGACTACTGAAGCATGCAACCAGTAGCAAATCAACTAGCAATGCAGTCAATGGATCAGTCAGTCCAGTTCTTGCGGTATGCACATAGCCAATGCAGCATATCATTCCAAAACAGGATTAAAGGCAGCACAAGTCTGGAGCCTCGTTTATCAATGATGCCTTGCTATGCCGACTGACAATTCCATTCACTAAATGGTCTTGCGAACTCAGGGACTGGAAGATTCTACATTTGGCTCCCCATTGGTTCCAAATGGGCTCTTGTCACGCAACAAACACACTGAAGCAGCAGCATTCTGAATTTCGCCCCCACTATGCCAAGTGAACAGGTGCAAGACTTGTAATTTCTGAAAAGTGATAAACTACTCCACCTTCTCCGTTGCGCCTCTAATAGTTGGAAAACTATGCCTTCTAGGATTGTCACGTCCCCTTCTTCGCAGCAAGCCATGATTCGTTTGTCAAGTTCTACTGACTTGAATGGCAAATGTATCACATGATCGCCGTCGTCTTTAATCGTTCAGGAGCGAAGTCAAAATTAATTTGTGAGCTATTTGATGCAGAAAGTCTAGCTTAGTGAGTGAGTGAAAGTGAACGCTTACCCGATGCTTTTTGCGTCTTGTTAAGAAGCTCCGCATTGAAGAAGGCTGATTCCAACGCTTGAAAACCCAGACCACAGACGATGCCGAACGCGAAGGGAATGCAGAAGGCCATGATGATAGCCAAGAGAAGACCAAGTACTCCGTGGTTTGGCGGCAAATTGATCGAGGTCTCCCACAGCGCCTGATCAAGCATCACTCGCACCACGTGCTCTTGCGGAAGGCATTAGGATGAGTTATTCTGGGAACGTACTAGCAGGTGGGTGGTAAAAGCCACGCCTGACAAACAGGAGAGGCCAGCAGCTAGTAAAGGTGCTCGAACTTACGAATTAGGTTGATGAGGCTGTCGCCAAGGCTTTTGCTGTCGAATCCACCAATCAGGGAGCCCCCGACCCCATGCTCTGATTTGTTGTAGCACATCAGCAACTTGTAAAGGCTGTCCATGCTGCCTATAATGGAGCTCAAAATTACGCTGTTGGGATGAGCAGCATTGCGTCCACTCTCAATTCCATGATGTTGAAAGTGGATGCTGACACTGATTTCATTCAAGGCAAGCACTTCTCTTGAGCAGTTTGCAATTCACTTCAAAGCACAGTCTTGATTCTATCTCTAGCCACTTCATGCTTCGCGTTCACTGAGCCCTCCTTTCGAAGCCGTTTGGATTAAACCACTTGGCCTTGCACGCAAACAACAATCCATCTGCCCATGAATGCACAGTGTGTGTGTGTGTGCGTGTGTGTGAAAGGTGCCGAAATGCGTAGATAGGTAGTGTGATGGCATGTGTTAATAGAGGCAGCTGCCCTTGCTCTTGTGTTTAGTAAGTGGCATAGCATTTGTGAGGTAGCTTAGCCTTACGTCAGTAGTCTGCTTGTTATGGAAACACATTCGCTACAACTGCGTATAAGTTTGACAAAATTTATGCCAGTTGTTTGCCTTGCGAACACCTCGGACCAAATTGCTCCTTTATTTGGCAGTATGGAGTTGATGTCTACTGTCGTGCTGCAGCTAACTACACTTGGACTGTTTTTATCATGGTAGTGTCTGCACCACTATGCTTTGCCGTTCAAAATTGCTTAGCCTGATTCGTTTTAGTTTATCCACCCGTTCGAGCTCGGTGATTGGTGCACCCGCCTCTGTCTTCCTCGTGACATGCAAAGTCATTGCTTGCAACACTTGGAACATAGGAAGAACATAGTCACGCTCAAAATCCTCTTTTCTTTGTCTTGATTTGCACCAGCTTGCTGTGCTTGTGGCCGTGCGATCTCAACCCCAGCACAGCGAAGCCTCCATTTATCTTCTAAATGCTGAATTCATTCAAGCCTCTGCTTTGCATAAAATAGTTAAAGCAATCCCACCTTGCGCATTTTGAAGTGAACACGGTTGTAACATCAATTGGAGAGGCATACCAAGTGGGGTGTAGGTAGGCACGTTCAGCACGATTAAAAGGAGGAAGGCGCAAATGAGAAGGATGGTGGTGATGATAATGTAGAGTACGAGGCTGTAGCTTCTGCGACGCGCCACTACCACCATGGCACCGACCAGAATGAAGACTATCGATACGATAGCTGTCTTGCTCACATCCTTGGTCACGGACCCCAAAATCTTTGAACCAACTGTCAAGGAGGAGAGAGCAACAATGCGAGCATGGTCTGTGCAAATGGTCCTCCTACCTCTTTCCTACACATTGCACTTGAGCAGAAAACAGTAAAGGCAAACCCAGTTAACTATTTTAGTGCGGTAGCATGATTGTCGCGGAGTAAAGGCCTTTGTCCTCAATGCAACGGCTTGTTAAGCGAATCCCTTGGTTAGGGATACTGGCTCAATGCTAAAACAAGAAGCTCTGCTCCAACAAGTGAGCTTAGTCAGGGATATTCACATGATGTGTTTATTGGGATGGTTGTTCTTTATTATGCTCTAATTTTCAAGGCAATCGACTTGTCAAATTCATGTCATCTTTGAGCGGCATGGTGTCTCTTTTGGTGCTTCGAGGCAATGCTAGCAAGACGGAGGCAAGTTTGGTGGTCAGAATCGTAAACACCTCTTTATCACCACTTAACTGCCTTGTGCATTGGTATTGGCGAGGTGCACAATTCATTCCCTTTAGACAGCTGCCAAGAATACCGCCCATACTAGATCCAGATTTAAGCTGTGTGGTTAATTCTTGCTTACTTTTCACTGACCTCGGGTTCAGTTTTCACCGTCAGAGGAATGTGATCTGCAAATTGAGTATCGAGGAAGGACAAAGTGGGCATTCGGCACATGCTGTCTTGTGTGGCGCGGAGGCGTCAACTCGTTTGATGGCATCACTTCCCAACACCCACTACAACTGCAAATCACTGAGGGTCTTCTTCTCCTTAGTGTTTGCAATGTAGTCACTTTAGACTGCAGCGTTAAACCAGCTGATTTCGGGCTGTTCCGACGATTGTATACCCTATGCTACGCACTACTAACGAAACGTTAGCAGGAAGACAGGGATTACTCACCAATGACGTCGAGAGAGAGGGCGTAGAGGCCGGTCAGGAGACTAGAGGTGATGGTGAGGATGTGCGCAACTACACCGAAGCGCTGGCCCACGAATTGGGCAATAGTTTGGGCACCCGGCGCTTTGGTGCGGAATTCCAAGAGCAGCAGAACGAAGATGGTGCAGACCAGTGCACCGTTCACTGGCTCGGACATGCAACCGACAATGCCGTACTAAATTCACAAGTATGAGGTTACGCTTCTGTGCAGTCGTGGTAGTTCCATGCTGACTACTAATATCGCTAGCATGTGCTACTTGTATTAGGTAACCGCATGCTACCAGGTCGTATCAACTCATGTGCATCACAGCGGTGGGTTACGCTCCGAGTTGGAGTGCCAAAGTAGATGCCGATGGCTATTTATTTGTGTGGACTGGTGATTATTAGCATTGCAATCATGAAGTGGTGGGAGTATTGGGCCAGTGATATTAAGACTCTCCGTGAGGCACTGACAGGCAACATGTCAATGTGAGCAGGCCTGACCGATTCGCTAGCACTGCAATTTCTCATCACGGCAACCAAGAAGGCTATCAGCTGACAGTTGTTCGTTGCTTTGTAATGCTGTGTCGGTAGATGCTTACCAAATTTTGCTCAACCTATAAGATAATGGACAGCTAAGAAAAAGTGTAGGAAGAAGTGCATTGTGAGGTAGCGACGAATATAAAATAAGTACGCGCTTCCCCTTTGGTGCTTAGGACCATAACAAGGAGCAGCATTTAATGCAGTTTAGACAATGCAGCAGTTCCAAATGACCAGTTATCACGCCGACTACAAGAACTTCCTCCGTCATTAGTTGTTGCCCCGTGCGCTCCTCCAAGTTCTTATAAAATGTGGTTTCACTTCGGACAATTGTCAAACTAATGGGTTCCAGGGCGGCGAGCATTATTACTCATTCGCATCAGCAAAGTGCAAAACAGTGAACTTGGTAGGCTGTCTACTCTATAAATTGTGTCATAGCCGATGTCAGATGCTTTAAATGCTATTTAAGCTTTCAAGGACTGCAGACCATCGACAAAATTAAGATTGAAGCATACGATGGCCTGTAGGATGCATTGACACGAAAACAAGAAGTAACAGACATACGATGAGGCCCTACCGATTCCGCATTTTCCACCGCCTCTAGGATTGACGTTGGTCTTGAGATCTGCACCATGAAGGAGGCAATAACAATACCGAGATTGTGCGGCTTATCAGAACTGCTCGTAAAGCCGCTTTGTGTCCTCGCCTAGAAATAAAACGAAATGGTCCAGCTATTACCAGTGACTAATTAGTCAGGTATGAATGAGTGTGCACACTGGCAAGGAAGGAGTGAGACGAAGACAGGCCTTTGGACGCATGGGTTATTATCTACTGCGTGCAAAGTAAATGAGGTCACACGTGCAATTAATTGCAGGACGTGGGTGCACATGAAACACTGGGAATGAAACTGCAGTCTGGACAATCGCCTCTAGTCCTGAGTTTAACATTCTTCCCATTCGATTCTTGTCCACAACCTCCAACTAGACACCTGTGACACATGCCTCCTTCACCTCACCTTGACTGATTAATACGAAAAGAAGCAGGACAGTGAATGCAGATCAGTGTCAATCGCAGAACGGTGGGAACGCTATGCGCTGGTAGCGTGAAAATCATATCCTTTGGTCGAGACCGCATTCAGACATTGTGCAGTAGAACCTCATATCCTATTAAGCTATGTATTGTCGAGCAATGTGAATCGGCATTGCCTAAATCTGTGAATGCATGCAAGGGTTAAACTAGTCAAATTTGAAAGTTGCTTTGACATGCTTGTCACGTGTTGATAGATAGAAAGGAAGTCGTCCGTTAAAGTGGCAGCAAGCAAAGGGATATCGGTTGCATGCATGCTGAATAGGTGCCTGGATAGAAGTGCAAACTAAGCACGTACATGTCTGGCCTTCTTGGTGCAAAGTGTGGTGAGAACGTCGGCGACCAAAATTACGAGAAGAATGGCACACGTAAGCTTGGCCACATCTCCGGCAAGCAGCACACAGCGCTTCTTGTCGCGAAAACTCTTCTGGAGGTTTCTGCAAGCCTGTTCGACCAGTGAAGGCACTCGTCGACTCACATTCACCAAAACACCCGGTTTCGGTCGGATGTGCACAAATTCTTCCCCCATGGCCCAGGCGTGCACCTGTGTGAACGTGATGCTGTGGGAAGGGGAGCCACTATCTCCGCCTTATAAATGGCCTCGCCTCCTCCACTCAACAATGGAGTCTGGGCGTTAACGACTCGCAGTTGGTGAGCCTAGATTAAACACGTTAATGGGTAAGGTGGCAGCATAGTCGTGCGGTTAATTAGACACGCGACTTCCAGTTTTTGTGGCATAGTTGTGCGCGTCCTCGCAAAACACTACAACACGACTGTAAAACACGCGAGAGCACTCAACAAGCCATAGGCATCACTCCTCAAAATACGTTTGTACTTCTTCAGTAATTAAGTGATCTTGTTTGAGCACCAAAATATTGGGCCAGGAGCTCTCTTGTGGTAGTGTGCATGAGAGGGGTTTGGAAAGCTGCGCCTGGAGATCATTGGAGGCACCTGTCACAAACTGGAGTTCATGTGCATGATAGCTTGTCTTCTGAGATAGGGATTTTGCCGAGCTTTAACTAGGGGCCAGAGTAGAAGAGTAGGTGAATGGTGCCAACATGCAAACGTGCATAGGCGAATGGATGTGCAGACAAAAATGTGTGTTTATGTGGTTGAGATAGGCAAGAGTATTTAAGCATGCCCAGCAATGTTCCAAGTGTTTGTCGAACCCTCAGATTCCAGCACCGCCTACTTAAAGCAGTACCGATGTAACATTGCCGAACGTACATCCACGCATTCATAAAAACATGTTCTTAGATAAATCACACAAATGCATGTTCATATTCAAGCATTCAACCGAATATGCATGCGTATATGTCGACGATATTCGCCTAATCTCCCACTCAAAATAGCACATGCGCAGTAGAATAATGGCCCTATCTAAAGCACGGCGAAATCCCTATCTTCTCATTGCCCTCGTCGGGAGCTGCCCAGAAGACAAGCTATCATGCACATGAACTCCAGTTTGTGACAGGTGCCTCCAATGATCTCCAGGCGCAGCTTTCCAAACCCCTCTCATGCACACTACCACAAGAGAGCTCCTGGCCCAATATTTTGGTGCTCAAACAAGATCACTTACTTACTGAAGAAGTACAAACGTATTTTGAGGAGTGATGCCTATGGCTTGTTGAGTGCTCTCGCGTGTTTTACAGTCGTGTTGTAGTGTTTTGCGAGGACACGCACAACTATGCCACAAAAACTGGAAGTCGCGTGTCTAATTAACTGCACGACTATGCTGCCACCTTACCCATTAACGTGTTTAATCTAGGCTCACCAACTGCGAGTCGTCAACGCCCAGACTCCATTGTTGAGTGGAGGAGGCGAGGCCATTTATAAGGCGGAGATAGTGGCTCCCCTTCCCACAGCATAATGTTGGTGCGAGTTTATGGGGTATGGCATGGACCGCACAACGAACAGCGAAGGAGGCTCTAGAAGCAACTTCTTTGCACTTATTTTTGAGGTAGTAAATGCGGGGTGGTTAGGAGTAGTTGAACCTGATGCAGGGTAGTTTGGGACAAAATGAATTATTAGAAGGAAGAAAAAGAAATGTTAGGCGCAAGTCCTGAGGCATGGCGAGGTGCGGCGCTGCAGTAAGCCGTGCTAAATCACGACACGGCTATTGGTGAAGTGCTGTCATGTGTAGCGCACTCTAGTCTACCTCCAGTCTAGTCAGAATATTTAGCTCTGAACGATTTAATAAGAGTAGGATTCAAAGAGGGATCAGAGGTGACGCGGCTGGAGCTCAGTAAGGAGCATTGGCGTAGAATGTGGTAGGATGGAAAGCCAGACAAAAGTAAAGCTGGGTTCGGAGAAGTTAAAGATACGATTAGCTTGAGGAAATCGGTGGAGCAGAACATTCTGACGTTACAGGAGAGCAACTGATAAATTCATGTAAATAAATGCACAAATGGCACGCAAATCTCTAAAGCGAGTTACTTTTGTGAAAATGACTGCAGTAGAGTCAGACACGATTTTTTTTTTCTCACATAGTGTTTGAATTGCAATGTTGGAACCCTGGCGGTTAAGCAAAGACTAAGCGTTTAACCTCAAGCACAGGCACCTTCCTCTCAAGACTGAGCAATGCAAACCATTTCGTTCTAAACGTCCCTAAGTTTATTAAGAGCCATTGAACGGGCCTAATTTTTATGGACGTTGGATGTTTTGCGCATTCCTACTATATACTCGTACATAAATATGCAGTACTGAAGTAGATTTTACCTACCATGCATAGTTTCGTGAAGATTATGTACGAGGAATGCATCAATTTATTGTGAGTCCATTGCTACTTTGCCAACCTCGAGCCTTTGCGCATGTACTAACACGTGGGTAGAAGGATTCTGTCAATAGGATCGTTGTTACAAAGTTCTTTTAATGTTTGTGAGGAAATGCTAACACGTTGGCTACATTAGCCAATCATGCACAAACGAGTGCACGTCGGAATGTGTTGTGGGAATTGAGGAACCCAGTGCGGTGCGGGTATTGTTTCAGATAGCACCAGGTTGGTGCAGACTTCTATGGAGGCGAAGTGAGCTACACAACCATGACGCATGTGACTTGAAATAGCAGCAGCTGAGGAAAAATTTGTGACAGCTTTCGGTTAACCATGCCACTGAGCTGAAATTTTCCTGTCTTGGTGTTAAAGATAACTCTGCTTTAACTGCCAGCATTCACTCGTTCTTGTTTCATAGTCCAATCAGTGAACTACATACGCCCTGCATGGTCAGCAGGCTCCAGTTCTTGGGTCAGTTGAGCTTTGCCAGCGTAAAAGCACACACATTTTGCAAGAATACGCCGCAGACAGCTTCCTAAAATGCTCTTTTAACCAATCGTCATACCGATGTTCCTGAGCTCTCAACAACATTTTCGTTGGTAGCTTTGATATTTTGTGTTAAACGACCTGTTTGGGGACGAGCGGAGTGTGTAGGATAAAGGAGTGATCCAGTGCCCTAGTTCTGCCATAGTTTGTACCAAAATACGAAAGGAAGCTTGCAATGCTTTGTTAGGCTAAAAATGCTGCACATTAGTGACAAGTCTTGCTATTCCCTGTTGCGTTGACTTTCTATGACTCCGACTGTCCCTTTCAACACCTTTTTTGCTAAAATTACTTTAGTGTACAGGTGGCTCAAAGAGCGAATTGTGTGTGAATTTTGGGATGCATCACACAAAATGAACGTAACTGGGGACAGGTCTTAACTGGAACCGACAAGATGTGCAGCTCATATTGAGATGATGCAAAGTGTGTTCCTGCCCTCACCAGTACTGCAATTAGAGGTCCAAATAAGGCTTTAGGCAGTACTGAGTGGTAAATTAAAGGCCAAGCATGCAAGCTTTTAGCACAGCGTTAAAATCACCCTGCGTATATAAGTAGCACTGAACCCGCTTGATTAATTAAGCTTCCGAAAATCGTTTGTTGCTACTAAATCCTCAGAATCCCTTGAGGCGACTGTTGAGTCAGGTCGACTTGAAGTACTTATCCGAGGAATGCAACTGTGTGCTCGTTTACCGCCTCCAAGTGACGCAGCAGATATTTTTTAAAGCTGCAGTAAATCACGTTTGCAAAAGATATCTTTTGCCAAAGCAGGGAAATTGGAAACTCTAGTCGTCGTGGAGGCAGAAGCAATACATTGTGAAGTTATCACTACTTGTCCTTCATAAAATGCTGGCTGTGATTCGATATGCATTATACATAGACGTATTTTGAGTTGGTTGCTGTTTATTTGCCTGAGGGTCTACAGTTTTCTCAGAATAATAAAAGAGGGGGTTGAAATTTTATTTTCATTCCGCGCTATGGTCAAATCAATGGGAAAGTCCCATTTAGATGTAAGGCACACACTCTCTAAACGCCTTCCATTCTTCCTCTGGTACTTTCCTAAGTGCAACTTTGTAATATTTTTGACATCTTGACGACTGTTATTTTTCATCCTTCAAATTCCTCTTGCAGGAACGCAACTCACGCGCTGAGTTGCATACTCTAGCTTAGCATCAATTTTTACTGGATAAAAGCTCCCATTTCATTCATTTACATGGCGGATGCAGAAACCTTATTGCAGTAATAACGATCCAGAAGGACCAAATGTCCCTCCTTCCTATTTCACGAA
The DNA here is from genome assembly GCA_001923025.3 of Taenia multiceps. NCBI lineage: Eukaryota > Metazoa > Platyhelminthes > Cestoda > Cyclophyllidea > Taeniidae > Taenia > Taenia multiceps. The sequence continues at coordinate 72,265,566 of CM010311.1, read as the reverse complement.
CACTTTCCATACTTCATTGTTAAGGGTGCGCAGTGAAGGAGCGGTACGTTTTCAAAACCTCATCATAGCCAAATTCATGTCGAGACACTATAATTGAGGTAATCGGAGCACTTTAAAGTGGCATGAGATGAGCACAACGAATCAACTTTCTTTTGTTGAAAACCAGTTTAAAACGAGACTGTGTCCATGTATATGCCGTTGCCACTGCAAGACGATAAGTAGTCGCTTAAATCTGCAAATTTGCGTGATTCAGATGTCTACATTTGACCACAACTTATGTATGCAGGGGTTATAGAAGGTGATTTAGGGAATTCAACCAACTGCGTTATCTAGCTGCCTTAAAATTAAGACTTGGACGGGGAAGTTGACCTTGTTCCGTGCTCAGTAATCCATGATGTCGCCAATGACCAGCAATCCGTAGGGACTTGTACAAATGAGAATCAAGGGTAAGGTATAAAAATGGCTAATTCACTGGTAGTCGGTCGACTTGGATCCCACCAATAATGAAGCATGGTAGGTTGCATTCCTATGAGTGCTTTTTCATCATTTGTGCCACTATTGTGATGACCAGACACAGACTTGTCCGAATCTTTACATCATCATGAACTTGGCACCTCCTTGCATCAATCGAAAGACTTTTACCGTCTCCTTCGATTTCTCAAACAGATGGATGCAAAATTTTTCACCAGTAATACAAGTGTTCCCAAAACCATTTAGTTCTGGCGCCATGGATGAGGCCAGGTAGAATTGTGGACCAAGGAGCTCCACCCCTATCGACTTGACCTTGACAAACTCATCATCATCTCTTACCGCAGCACTGACTCCTAGCAGAGTTTCTTCAATCCTCCAATCTGCAAAGTAGGCATGTCATCAATGGCAGAGAGGGAATATGAATGGTGCGAGTAGATTCCGGTGACACATTAGTCTATGCTTTCTTCCCTTTAACTCTTGGTTGCATCGCTCGTTCCTTCGATCGTTTGGACCGGAGAGCTCCCATGGCTTAGTGCCTTGCCTGTCAGTTCTCGTTCTAATGTTAGCGCCTCACCTTCATCGCCTCCACCCACCATCTCTGCCTACTGGAGTTGGTCTGCTGACCTCTGGTTGGTGCTCAGACTTGCATTCAACAACTCCTTTTAATACGGACACAAGCACAAACACGAGTCTTGCCCACCTCATTGATAACGCTTTTAAGTTTCTTGAGAGCGAAGTCACAGCACAGTCAGTAGTGAGACGACTTAGGATGATATTGTTGAAAATAGAGTCAGCTTCCCTGCAATTTCTAATGAGGTGCGCGACAAAGGCGTAAACAAGAGAAATCGACCGTTTAGGCAATACTGGGAGTGTGGAAAGAAACCCTTGGCTCTGACTCATTATCAGAGTCACCCACATCCATAAAACTATCTCAAGTGAATTCTCAGTATTCACGAGTGCACGCGCACGGACGAAAATCCCTTCTTCTCTTTCGTCAGTCAGCATGCCTTTGCCAATTGGCCATGCGTGCGAAAACACACGCAGACATACATGACATGATTGTAAAGCGCTGTCGTTGCCCCTGCTTCCCTTTATTGTTTGCAAGCGGCAGCCAACTCATCTAGCACCCGAGAGGATGTCACCTTCAAACTCTTGCTACAGCCTTTGTCACAACTGGTGCTTTCACCAATTTCATACCAAATTTAAGCATCACTTATGTTGAATATCCGTGTCATAATTTTAAGGCGTCCTGCATATTAGTGTCTGCTTCATAATAACTTGTCGAGACAAAACATGAGCTTACTTTACACCATCTTTCTTTCTGTCTCTTTAGTAAATAATAACCGACAGCCACTTGAGCATCCATCAAGCGTGTCAAGCAGTATAGTGACATCAGATTGGTATTTTAAAAGGTTAGACTGGATGACGTGGCAGCTGATTTCCTTAAGCCGTAATTATTCCCCCTCTGTCTTAAAGTCGAAAGCTTGAGGGATTTTCGTAACTGGATAAGATGGTATGGAATTCCACACACAAGCTTGATTTCAAGTAGCATAAATAGTTTGCATGATACCATAATTTGTCTGCTTCATTGACTTGGCCATAAAGAAGAAATGGCAGCGAATGAGGAACACTCCAAAGCACGTCAGATTCTGTGCCTAGGGATTGCGCATTAGGTAGAATTTAATTTTCAGCTGGCAAGCGACTACCAAATTTGTTTATGTTGCTACGCTCCTCTCATAAATTGGTTGTTGACATTCATTTAGCGATGGGCCTAGTGCTTTCTGTTCTTCGATTTTGCTAAATTAGCGTTGATAAGGGCCGCCGCAACCAAAATGGGTGTGACACCTAATTGTTTGGCATTTCGTTGCATTAAATTGCCAGTTGTGGTATCTTGCTGATGCAATTTGCAAGGAACTACCGCTGTATTAACCCGTTCCATGGTAGTGAAAATTGAGAAGAGTCAGTTTCATAAGCAGGAGATGGCATCGACTTTGCCCAGAGCGCGAACTGAGTGTTAATTTGGTTGCATTGTGCGATTGATCACTAACTCACAAGATGAGTGACGTTTACGGTGGGATGACGTTGAAAGGAGACGGTGCTCTGATGATATACTGCTACAATGGTGAGGTGTCACTTGCTAACCATTGCGTGATCGCAGGTTTCTAACATGCCTCTATATGGATATGAAATATAACGTCTAGTGCACAAAGTTCTCATCGTCAAGTCTTCCCCAAGTGACACGAGTGGAGATTGAATTAAGTTGAGGTGTAAAATTATGACATGCGGTTGCCCACGCGGGAAGCACCACAAATAGTAGCTGATGTGGTTAATTCCAGGGTTAGGTGGGATACACAGTTTCAAGCTCTGGTGTCCGTTGGGAGAGTTATATTTGAAAACTAAAGGGTCCGCATAGATTTGCAGGCGAGAGCATAGCATCGCAGGGAGATTCGCCTCTCGACGTTTAAAACCATATCCGATTAAAGTTAGGATCCAAACAGCATTAATTAGCCAGCCAGACTAGTCTCTTTGACAGCAATTCTATTTACAAGTGGGGAAGCATGTCAAGTGTGTTTTACTGGATTGCCGTGCTCACGATCAGACCATGAAGACCTATGCGTTTGTGCTGTATCACATATCACCACTGACCAATCCTTTCTTGCAATGTGTCATGTAACCCAAACTTAATGTTGTGAATTAAGTCAGTTCTAGTCCAACCTTTTTCAAAATTCTGCTAAATCTACCTGCTGTCAAGACACCTCCTTCCCTCTATTCGCAAAAGGCGACATTTTGTGCTAAATTTTTTGCTTCCTGAATCCATTTTATTGCGACCATGTCATTCCACTTTGTTGAATGCTGCTCATTTCATTTTAATGCAGTTGTGTGCGCTCACTTTTGTTTAGTTTTAGAGATGTACTCCCTACAACTTTAAGCGATTCTTGCTGCAATTGCACGTTAGAAATAAACCATGACAGAGAAACCATTCTTACGATTAACTTTAACCAACTGACCTTACGATATCCTTATCCTTCTTAGTTTTCTACTGGATTATATTGGTTAAATTTGATTGATGCTGAAAAGCTTCCCCAGGCATCTTTATCATGCAGCGGCCTGTGTGGGTCATCAAGTCGATGCATGCATTGATCCCTATTAAGCAATAACCATCGCACCATAACTAAAGACTGGGCCTTTAAGTCTGAATTTCGATAATGCACTTACTCCACTACGAGCTGTCTCTTTCCACAGCCTAGCTCAGCTTCTTCCCATACGCTGGGTGTGGGAAACGTTCCACATTTATTAGCCTCTCCAACAACCGCTAATCTCATAGACCAGATCCAAAATACCATTAGCAGTGCTTTTTCTACTTGCAAAACCACCACTCTCACAAAATCAAGCTAACTTTGCAGCTGTGGCAATAAGTCGTTCCGGCAAAGCCAATTATATGTGCGAGCATCCTATTCTCCGTTGGGGGGGATAAGCGTGGGACCAAGTCGTGGCTTCTGGCTAGGTGACAGTGTAAAGTAGCGATGCCGCAGCTGATATCTTCTTCGCCATATGTTTACGAAGATGATTACCATGCCCATTAACGAAAGGCAACTTCTGCTACACCTTGGTAATGCCTTGCGCTCTTGTGGTTTATTGCACCGTGACGCAATCGGTCCGCATATGCAACATTTTCGAACATAGTATTGAGTTTCTGCTCCTAGTCGAATCAAAACCAGACCTGCAGTCGGTAAAAATTGTTAAAAAATCAGTTCAGCTTAGACGCAGTTGCGTTTAACAAGCCATAATTTCGTGAATGAATGTCGCAAAAAAAAGTTTAGAACATAATTCCTAATGTTTAGCAAGCGACAGTTTTATGGAAAGACGTTTTTTCCGTGACCTAAAAACGGGCTGCAGATGACAATAGAACCTCGTCAGCACAATGCAGTCTTGCGTGATTGGTAAAGTTTTCAGAAACTCTTTCTTTTGATGCAAAAAGGCGTGGATACGCAGGGTCATTCCTAGGTGAAATTAATTGCGGTTGGGATGACAAGCGTGTGAGAGATAAGTTAGGAAAGATGGCAAACGCAATCGTAGCTTCCCATGACAGCTGTTGTAGGATCCGCAATCTTATGTCTAAAATGAAAGTTTGTTTCTTAATACCGGATGTGAGAGGAACAAGAGAAAAAATATGGGAAAAGGGTTAGTAGCTGTGGTATGGCTGCGTAGAAATCGCTGACACGGACAATTACGCATGCAGTGGATTCTGGGGCTCCTACAAACTTGGTCCCAAACTGTAGTAGCAAACATTTATGAAGTAGGGAAGAAGTTGTTACTCTCTACTAAATTATCGGAGTAGCGTTTTCATTAATCATTAGGCCATGGCATGCATAGCCACTTCCAGTGAATTAGCAGGCTCCCTTAGTTCGTCCATGCTTACCTCTTTAACTAAGCGACTAATCTCTGCCATCACGGAAAAAATTTTCGTCCATAAAGTCTTTTAACGGATCTGGCCCTGCCAGTATTTCCCGTACGCCTTACGATACTTGTTCATCCTGAGTTAGCGCCTTGCCGTAATAATTAGCAACCCATGAGATCCATTCCTCCATTATCGGCACAAAATGAGCTGTGAGTTAAGATCATATAGATTGTTAATAGGTATAGCTGCAGTCTCGAAAAAAACACGTTGCAAATGTCATCTTTGTCTCTCTTCTGTAATGCAATTCTTTGTGGCCTTTGGTGCTATAATTATTTTGAAAAAAGTACTCTCTGCAAAAGTACTCTGGGTTTGAACACAAAACCGCCTTTGTAGGATCACATTCAAAGTCAGTTTTAAGCATATGTTAGTTTAAAGTTCAGGTCCCGTTGCCTAAGCAGGTCTCTTCGTCGATCACCGTCTCCTTTAGCTGAATACAGCCTCGTGAACGATGAACCCTAATGATATGCTATTAATCCACCTGCATCTGAGTCAAAATAAAATCCACAGTAACGTCATTCTAGCATATCTGCATCCCTTAAAATGAATGCAGTGCGTTTATTGGCTAACAGAACAGCTAAAGGGGAGATCATTTGGTCTTGGTTTGCAACACAAATAGACACGATTAAAGAGTGCTAAATTTGATCTGTTGCTTAAGTGATGTAGCGCGGGACCATAAGCATCTGAGTAAGGGCATTAGTCTTCATATCGCAGGGCTTCGCACCCAAGATGATGACTGAACTTCGCAAGTTAAATAAAAATTTCGGTAGCTTTAAGCCATCTTTTTAAGCTCAAATCGTAGTAGGAACGATTGTAGCATGTTTCTCGTTCAGCTTCTTTCTCTTGGCTAATATAAGAGCACATTTCACGCAATGTCTACCATAATCGACGACTTTGGGATACTTCAAGCTTCTTCCATCCATGCCTCGCAGCAGACACAAAATTGGGATCGGATTCGATGGAAGACAGGGTTAAATTTTGCAATTTTTAGCACCACACCTGAGAGAACAACAGACTCGGAACACAAATAGGGTATTTGCTCTGACCAACGCGGTCCCCTTATGTGTTGCAGCGCAAGCACAGATAGGAAGGAAAAGCTGGCAAAGCAAATCCTTTGATGGCTGAAAAGCCTATTAATGAAATGAACGTCAAACCAGGAGTCCAACAATAGAGTATATGACATCACTTCTGTTATCATTGCACTAGTGCGTGGTGCGCACCTCATCTCCGTTGATGTTTTTGGCAAAGTAGAATGAGTCAATAACGTGCTTGCAAATGAAACAAGTGTAAGTTGCATTAAACTCTCATTAGTTTCTGCTTACTCAAAACAAGGGACAAATAACCCAATTGAATGCAACTGATGATAAATTTCGAACAAAAGCAAAAGGAAACATCGACAAATTCTAGTCGTTAGACAAATTAAATGTTGAACAAGTGAAGGCAAATATCAAAGTGGAGCTGAGCTATTTTAATCGTGATAACAGCATTCCCAAATAGTGCGGGCAAATGAATGCTACACACTCCTTTTAGTCTTAGAAAGTCGCGAAAATTGAGTAAACGTAAGCTGGCTATATAGCGTGCAAACCGAAATAATGAAAATAAAGTAACAACAGCAGATAACTGTTGTATGTCAAACAAACTGCACTACTTATTCGCTCTGAGTGCAATTGCCTGATTTTACAGATTAATTAGCAACGCAGACATTAATTACCTTCGTACGATCCTTTAATCCACAGCAAGTGTGTTGTGCATTCCTCGCTGCCGTTGTTGCAATCACTATACGAATGGTCACGTGTTTTACTGTCTTTGAGGGTTTTTTCTTGCACGGATATTGTGTGGCTGTCAAAAAACCTATTTTTCGATGCGATTGGCGTGATATTTATAATGCTGCTATTTCTTGCATCAAATTTCTGCATCACCCTCTCCTTAGCGTCTTGCTTCCGCTTGAAAAAGCCATTTTCAGCGTAGACATCATTACTTAAACTATCCGGCGAATACGGCAGATTTAACGTTTTGTGATGCGATAAATGGCATTCAAAGTGATAGAGAGACTAATTGAGTACCCATTTAAACACTAACATACAACTCCTTCAGGTGTATTTGTGCAGAAATCACGCCATATCTTAATGAACAATTTAGAGATTTGCTAAGCAATGGAATATTGCGCACCACGAGGTGCAGTATGGCATGCCGACCTACTCGTATTCACAGCCGCTACCTCACACACGGTCAAGTGAGTGAAGTAGGTCGGTTAAGTATAACTATAGCCTGAAGAAGGAGGGGGCATAACATCAGCTAGATTAGAAGCTCACCATAATCCTTCCAGGTCACCGACAGCTGTTAACCAGATAACGCACTTGGCCATGCTAGCTATGCCTACAGTGTACTCAGAGAGACCTACAGATGTCGCTAATGAAGGAGAAGATTTCTCATCCATTTACATGGCAGAAGCTAAGTTCTAGTTTGGAATTCAACGAGGTGTCCTCCAGTCATTCTATGATGGTGTGACATAGCGACATGGCAGGCGACGGGACTCTACCAAATTAGATTAATTACTCGGGTAAAATGTTTCAGAAATTCTTCGCTTATTTAACCCTCTTCACTCGTCGTGTCTGCCAGCATGCACACTTTCGATGGATTGATAAATGCGAATGAAATATCTTCCTGTAAGCCATTGCTATCCACGCGCAATGTCAGCATTTAGGGTAGGAAGGCAATGGGTAGCACGCGTTATTCTTGGACGTAAGTTCAGAACGTCCGGAAATATCTGTTTAAACATAGGAACCCCTGTTGAATTACTAGGCCTTTCCAATCAAATTAGAATGGACTAACAAGTGTTGTATTTTTGCCTTTTTGAATCCCATATAAATAAATGTTGTGTAAGCTCTACTCTAATAGACGAATTTGGATTCTTTTAAGCTCCTCTTATTCATATGCCAAGCTGCGCACATGAATTGGAATTGATTCAATGCATACTGGATTAAAAATTTGTACCTTTCAATATCACAATCGGCACTAAGTGCGAGCCAGGTAGTTGCTCTTGCTCTAGTGCATTTTAAGTCCTGCCACATTATCGTTCGATATTTGTTCACAGTCAGCAAGATTGACATTTTGTACTACAAAATTGTACACACTTGCTAGAAGGAGAGGCAGTGCTGCGTTAATTAGGTGAAAGAGCATAGAACAAAAATCGCCAGTAGACCTCGAGCGTGTGGGCAGATACGTCATTCTAAAAGGGATTAAAGATTAATGCAAACCTCAAAGCCGTGGGTTTCAGAGGTCTTCCGCGCTCCTTAGGTTAGCCAAACTAGATTTTTACCATTGGCATGTTTATTGCGAATAACTACTTTTGACCTAATTTTGTCGACCACCTTTACTTTAGGTAATTCACGAGCTGCTTTCCATTTGCAAAGCAGTTCGTATGAACTGATTTTGCATTTATACGTGGGATTGAATCAGCTACTGCGCCCTAAGAAAAGCCGAATCGGCGCTTTGACTGTGCATTATGCCTCTCACTATGCTTTCCCCACTGCATTCTGACACAACAAAATGCATGTGTACGACACGATTTCATTGACGTCTTATGTTAAACCCTGTCAGCTACACCCTCGAGATTGACAACATCCAACCAAGCTTTATTCATGCTGGTAAAATAAATCCTTAAGGCTTTTAACCATGCAAGATGTTGGCTACGTTGTCAGACTCTGCTTGTCACATTCAGCTTTCCATCAGCCGCAGCGAAATGATGCATATGCTGCCACTTAAGGGCTCAGAGCCATCTCAACTGCTTTCACTTTGTCGTTAGAGAAGCAGAGGTTGCTGAACGTGAATGCGAATCAAACGTGGCAACGAATTGTTACAATCGTGAGCTAGTTGGATGCCTGATCCTGACTCCATTGAGATTCAGAAGCGCAATACTAGCTACCATATGTCGTACACGCAGGCTGGTTGTAGTAAGGCATGAAAAACCGGAGGGGCGAAAAGAATGCCTTGATTGAGGTCATCGGAGCTGACGTTTGACCGCGAAGATGGGGTGTCAGAAGCATGAACATCTGGCGAACGGGACGGACGAGTGAAGTGTGTGGCAAGTGCGACTCCACTGCCTCTCACGGTAACCTAGTCGGATACAAGAGGCGATGCGCCGGGAATAAAATACGTGTGATGCCATGAACTGGCCTCTTGCGTGTAGACCTCGACGGAGAATGAAGCAATCACTCACCTTGATGGTTCGGTCAGGATAACCTTTGTAATGGCAAGCAAGTTGGCCTGAGTGTGTGAGAGTCTTTGGTCTCACATAGAAGAGGAAACACTGCCAACGGCGTGCTACAATTCGTTTGTGAAAATAAGCGCGGTTTTTGGAGCTCAAATCCAAACTACACCAAGCCAATGCATGGCAAAAGAGATTCTGCTGCGCCATGAAATGAAGCAACCTCTTCCAGTAGGTTAACCAACGAGAACAGGTCTGGTGTACTTGCTTTGGTGAGGGCGCAGTGGTAATTGTAAATGCGGATTAGGTAAGTGCCTTGACCTGCCGCAAGAGGTTCGCCACGGTTTTAAACCATATGAACTCTGATGCTTCGCTGATTCGTAAGAATAAATTTTAAGTGTTTGCCAAATTTTGGTGCGCACCAACTGAATAAAGAAAGGACACTTCGAAACTAAGCGGACATGGACCTGCACAACTGCTTTGCGGTCTCGCAAAAGCAGTCAACAATAAGAATTGATGAGGCATTGATTGAATTACAATTTGACAGTTATTGAAATGCTTACCAAGCACATCGGGTCGGTAGTCCGCGCATGGGAAACGATACCGCCTCCTCATTTTGTCGTACTAGCTACGCAAGCACGTGCTCCAAACTTGAGCTTTAAGAAGAACTGCGATTCATCAGTGGATCGTAACGCGATGTCCTCGAAACATAGTTTCGCTGACAGCCATAAGACATGGATTAATCCACCAATAGTGGTTCGCACTAAGACTTAGATACAGAGTCAAATCCATACCTTGTCGTGCTGTAGCCTGGTTTACAACGTCCTTTGCTCCTACGGCATGAGCTAGGCATACTAGCTTACTGGTATGCCACGACTAAACTTTGTTGCCATCGCATGCATTCGTAAAGCTTTGGTATTAATCGAGCTAGCCTGGTTAGGCTAGGTTGCTAAGTTGATTTCGCTTTCCTCGGGTATGCTGCAGACTGCTGGAGTCGCATCCTTTGTGCGATGTTTAATGCTAGGCTGCGAGATTGTGCAAGCCCAGTTCGGGTGCATCAGTATGAAGTTACCGAGTTAAGTCTAGAGACGGATAGTCCGTACCCTTGCCTGACCTTTCAAACTAAGAGTGTTTTGGCTGACCCCTATGGCTGTCATTTGTAAGGCAGCCACACAACGTTGATTCGGCATTCAGGCATGTTGGGAGGGGTAAATTGTTGACAGGACACAGATGGTCCAGCCACTATGCTCAATCATCTTGTAAGAGCACAGGGCACACATACGACCGCGTATGAGTTGGAAACAGAACAAAATCATTGGGTAAGAAGCGTATCAAAGCACCATTCCCGTTCATGCTACCTCATCAACTGCGTTGTGAACTCGTTTGGTAAATGATAAGAAATCCAAAACTCATTTGGCATTCCCATGTGTGATCGTTATGGTAGCGAAACTGGCTCCTAACTGAACAGCTTACCTTTTCCATTAGTTGGCTAATACGATCACATCTTATTTGAAGCCTGAAGTTGGAGCATTGAGAAAGTTTATGTAGGCAATACAAGGGCGATTTCTAGACAGCACTGCTGTCCAGGCACCACAACTAGCGAATGGATGCAGTGGCTCGTTGGGAGGTCGGACATCATGCTCGCTTCTACAGTGTTGGAGGTAGCTAAGAGTAAGTTATCCAAAGAACAACACGAAAAGTGTTGGGCTTACCGCTCAGCAATTGTTGCATCACATTTCATGGGGGAATGGCATCAACAAGTTGCGTAGCCACTTGTAAATAAATATGCAAAATATTAAGTGCATTAATAGCGCTGTTCTAAGACGTAGCATGTTGCGTGTTTCATGCGGTCTGCTCATTTGCTAGGATCACTGCCCTACCCCTTTTTGATCTAGCTAATGCAATAGGCGAACGCTGGCGTCATTTGTTGCATTCATTCCACTTAACGTCGCACTTATGCTCAAGTATCACAAGCCATCCTATACGACAGGTAGAAATCCATAGTTACGCAAAACTTGTGCAAAATTTTGCTACCTCGTCATCTAAAGGCTGGCCTGGTTTCACTACATCGCATTTTGCACTCAATAAATAATTGAATGATTGTCAGTCACTCTAACCAAGAAAGTGGGAGGACAGATTGCACACAATGAGCATATATTTGATTGTCGCAACGTCTATCACGCAGACACGAACAAAACAGATGTCAATAAATAGCAAAACAAAAACACTGTAGCCCATTCTTCACATTAAGCGGTCGAGGTAGTGATGTTGAGGTCGGTTGCCGTGTTGACGCTGTGGTTGGTAAAGATGACATTCTCAACGTTGGCTGAAGCAAGAGGGGCGATCGGACGACTAGGTAGGTGTCGAGAAGAGCTAAGAAAGCTACTGCAATTCATCCCCTTGTGTGTCTTCATGTGCTTTTGGATGCCGGACCGGTCAGCAAAGGGACGTTGACAGACTGAACAGCGGAAAGGCTTTTCGCCTGTGTGCGTCCGCTCGTGAACCTGGAGGATCCACTTGCGAGAGAAAGCTTTATCACAGAAGCGACAATTCCACGGCCGCGAGTGGCTCAGCTTATGCATTCGGCACGAAGCATAGTTGGTGTATGTCTTCGCACACTCTGGACATCGCCAATTCCGTCGTCCTTCCTCGTTCACTCCCCTGCCACTCGCCTCATGGCGAAATGTAGACAGGTCGATGACGCTGTTTTCTGTGCTGTTGCTATGCACATCACTATTGTTGTAGCATGCTGCGAATTCAGTGGCGGGAAAGTGGCAAGTACTATGCGTAGCATTAGCTCCACCTGTGATTGTGCTTATGTATAGCATGTTGCACAGGAATGCCGACAACAGTGACAGAGTGTAACTATGGAACCAGGGGAATATGCCAGTGCCAAAATTGGTAAGTGGAGTAGTGGGCTGTGAAACCGGTCCAAGTTGGTTGATCGAGGAAGCAGGCAATGAGTACAAGTTTTGGCAGGAAGAATCCGTAGAAGAATCTGTCGCGAGATCCTCTCCATGGCCTTCACGATGACTCTGTGATTTTGACGATGTGGTAATTTCGTCTGTTGAAGGAGTGGGAAAAATGCTTGTGAAATTTGCTGCTGCGGCAGGCGTTGATGGTACGAACGCCGAAACTAAGTCAAAGGAGTTGACGCGTCTTGGCTCACAACTAGGCATCGCTTCGTCCTTGACATGAGAACCGAATGACTTTGAAGGTGCTTGTGTTGCAGGTGACGGCTTCATTATGCCTGCCACGGGAAAGTCTAAGGAGAACGAAATCAGTTTTAGCATTACTGCAAAAGCAAACAGCACATGATATGGAAATAATCTGAGCGGTCTATGACTGAATGCTATGCCAGCGGCGCAAATGACGATAAAGCTCACCAGAAATGCAACCCACCGTAGCTTGTAGTTAGTGATGCCGAATGCGTCGAACTACCAGCCAATGTCTGCCCTTTTATACAGGGCACCCGAATTTCATTGGTTTGACCTTCTCCGACTCGTCGGTCAACTTTAAAACAATGGGTTCTACTAGGCACGAACGGTGTTGATCAATTCCACCTCTGCAACATCTGATGCTTGTGCCCAGAAATACAAACTTTACTTAATATGCCGGAACTCTTAATGAGTCTTGGAGTTAAAGCGCACAAATTCATAATTCGCTCGCTTCCCTGTCACATCTCTCAGTCTGTTTGCAGCTAACACGCTGGTCTGCTAAGGGCTTGCAACGACAGATTTGCAGGCCCAAATGCCAAGTAGCCGCTACAGAAAAAGCAGCAAACATTGTGGACATGAGTGGGCTAGCTGGTCTATGCTTGCCTCCTGGACTCGAAGTGGGCCTACTTTAGTGTCACACTTGTCAATTATTCGAGGAGCCCATCAAGGAGTCAAAAATGTGCAATTTCCATTTACACATAGTTTGTAGGCAGCCCAAAATCATTTGCGTTCGATCACAAACAAGTGGTTCAACCATCCATTAATCTGTCAAATCTAATTTAATTTCTATTTTATCGTTAAATAAAATTTATGTTTGTATTATTAAATGGCTAATTAATTTGGACCAAATCTTTCCCCGCAGACACAGAACTGCAGAAGATGTCGGCGCTCAACTTGAGAGGCGAGCAGCGAACGCGAGGAAGGTGAGCACGTTACTAGATTATTTCTCAATCAGTAACACGCACTTGTGCTCACATAAGTTTTGCAGCGATGGCAGAAACGGCAGTGGTCCACTGGGATAGCAATGTAGCCGAGCGATCGGAGGACCCAAGGAAGGAGGTGAAATGATCGTGCCTCGCAAGCGCTGTCACGCGGTGATGAGACGCACAGCAGAGGAGGCTTTCGAAGACGCGGATCTAGTAGCAGCTTTCAACTAAGAACGTCTTGATGTTTATTTCACTACTGTATCCTTATAATTTGCATACCTCCTTATCATTGCTGGTTTATCTCATTAGGCGATTTTAAAGGATTTTGTCTTGTTGTGTGCTAGGCCACGTCTTTTGTTGTGAGCATTTCGAACACGAGTCAAAACAAAACTTATGGGCCTTACTATGCTGCAGCGCACAATCGCCTCAGACGAGGGCCACTGCGCTTCTATCTCACAGTCATAATGCCTGACCATGCACCAGATGTCCAGAAGCTAGTAGGTCATAGTGGAGCATCATGAGCCCTAAGACGTCCAATGACGAGGTCAAATAACTACTGTCGGCATCCCAAATACTGAGCTAGGTAATTGCTGCTGGCAACAGGGTGAGTTAGACAAAGCACAAACTCCCAAGTGCAGACTTGGGGAGTCTCGAGTATGTGCGTGAATTGATGCGATACCTCAGCTCGCACGTAGGAAGATGCAAATGGATGGATTTAATTTAGCGAACCGAGGCACCTCTGACATTTTACCGAGTCTGGCAGACGAAGATGCAAAGGGCCCCGAAACACGACGAAACCGTTATGCTACTAAGAGGGAGATTCCGCATAGACAAGCAAATTTGAAACGAAGTGTCAAAAGACTACAAATTACTGCTTGTACTGTACAACCGCACGTGTATGCCTTGTTCGTCCTTTTCTGCAGGCCAAATAGTTCAGCTCATTACCTTTGATGAGTAACTTAAGGAATTGTGCGAGAGGCGTTGTTAAAAGCGTGGCAATTAGCTGTTGCGTTCATCTGCTTATGCAACAGCGTAGTAACTTCAGCACCAGAGGGATTGCCTTCGTTTGGCTGTACCGTCTTCAGGAAAGTCCAATGGTCACACAGCCTACTTGTGCTTTAGTAAGCACTACGCTTTGACGACTTGGACAGAGACTCGCAGCATCGCACAGTAGCCGCCCGCTGCCACAAGAAAAAGATGCTCGGCGTGGCTCACTGCCAAGTGTGGTCTGGTATGTTGCGCATTATAGGTGCAAGTACGACGTTAGACAGAAGTGGAGCATTTGGATAACCTAGAATCCGCCTTTAAAGACGCAGCTAAATCCGCTTAATGATGAAAAAACTGGAAAAAGAAAACACCTGCCACACCAGAACTGGATGTTTGAGGAGACATTCGATCACATGTGAATTTAGATCCGATCTGAGCTGTCATAGGTAGGCAACCCCTTCGAAAATGTGCATTATTTTTACTAGTACGCGCATACCAGCGACCAATTCGGCCTCAATAAAGCAGTGAATTAATCGCCGATGCAAAATTGCAAAGGCGCAGTCGATTAGACTTATTGTTGGTTTAGCGGGACCTCCACAGCTAAGAGTGAGGTCGAGCACTTTCGACTAGTCAGAGAGGCAGTTCACCTTAACAGCATTCGCAACATCTGCGAGACATTCCGGAGACTCCTACAAACCGTTAACCTTCTTGGCCCAAACTGATCCAGGCTCGCGAACATTCCCACTCCTGCATCATTGTTAAGCAGATTAGACGCGATTTTCCTCACGTGTCTCCACTTTTCCCCTCAACTTGATATCGGTGGTGGTGAGGTGCGGGTGCGCAATGGACAACGAGGTGCAGCACTAGTGGTTGGTCTTCGTGGTAGTTCAGTCACAAATGACGACCTTCGATTCAGACCTGTTTAAGAGGGTGCGACTAGCTTATTGGAATCACAAGAAGCAGGACCGTTTGCGAAAGCATACTTGGATTGTTTTGCTGCCGATTGTGTTTTTGGTCCCGTCACCTGTATAAGGTGGTGAGAGTTAGATTTCGCCTTGTTATGAGATCCTACAAGCTACAGATTCGAGGCCAGCGCTTTGCTCTGCATGGTCATTGCCACAACCGTGTCAAAGGCAGACCAGTTAATTAGGTCGTTCACATGTGCCTCCATGTGTGGTGGAAATTATAAGGGGGGAATTCGTTCCTCCAAATTCGATCTTACCCTGTCCGCAACCACCTGCTACATGCCTTCTCACTCGCCAACACTTCAGGACAATAGACATGCAATCGTAAGTAACAATCTGACTAAATGAGTAGGTGTAAGATTCATCCGGTAGAATATCTGCCACTGGCTTGCGCTTTGATCCCAAGGAATCAGCGCAAATACCTCATCAATCCATCGGGGAGGCAAAAATGGGAGAATAGTTGTGAATACATAAGTAACAGAGGTGTAATACGAGCAAATCCGTGTCAAAATGTGGGGTGATGCACTCGCTACAGCCCATGATTCTCCAGCATTTGACATGGTTGGCACACTCGGAGATGACAGTGACCGGAAGGTTATCTTTTGCTGGAAAACATATAAATGCGCCATGTGGAAGTCAAAGCAGCAGCTGAAAAAGCAAAAGTTAGCGACAATACAACATCATGTGACTACGTTATTGCACCGCCTGTCGATGTTGAAAATTTGTCTTAAGCAATGCACTTTTCAGGTCAGAGCTACTTGCGATCGCGGGTGGCAAACAACCAGGTGTGGTGGCCAGCAAAGCGATGATGCAGAGGCTGGAGAAGATGCGCGCAACAATTACCTATGCTTTTGGCAATGCTTGCTACTGCGCTAAGTTGACTATCTCGAAGTTGTGTAGCCGGAAGACGGGTGAATGTGGAGGCTGACGTGATACTACCTCTCAAAGCAAGGTGCTCCGTGTTAACTATCCACATGATTACTGGCCGAACAACTGGTCATTTCTTGATTGGTCACTGTTACCAGACATAGTCCGCAGCAGTTATGTCCTACAAAATACCTCCCTCTTTAAACAGATTGCGACGAAATTATGCCCAAACTTTCCAACCCCTTGCTAAACGATCCAGGCGTTCTCACTTATCAAGGTTGGCTGTCCATTTGACATGCGATCAACTTCAGATCTTCATCAAGCAGGAGAAAGAATTTGTCTTATATACCGAAGTAAAATGGGGATCAAATTGAAGAGCCATTGAAAAGAAAACGGGGTCAAACGTTCATGCAAGCATCGACGCCATCATGAGACGACCTGGCAAAGCCGTCAGCGAAGTGGCGTACGCTGTCCACAAAGCTAACCACTGCTCTAGTGAGTTGCCTGTGAACTCCACAGTTTACTTTGTGACTTAGCTAAAAGTCAATAAAGTGGCAGCTAAATGTCTTTGCGAAACGTGACCTGCAGGATTGGTGAGCAAGTGTAGGGCATCTACAGGGCTTTAAATCCAGATTGGGATGTGAGGCACGAATGGTGCTCACCTGAATCCCCTATTTCCCAGAATTTGCTGAAAGGACGTGAGGTCGGGCAAGGTGAGAAACTAGGCAGTGCCCACGTCATTTTAATGCTAAAATGGAGATACATCGCACAATCCATATCCAGGAATACGGCGAGTCTATAACGCAAATGTGGTCCAGTGAAATGCACCAACCAATTGTACCGTTGTTTCATTCGTACTTCACACTGTGGTTAATAGGTGAATGATGGATGAGTCTATTCATCTTTAGATCAGGGAGTTAATCAAAGTGACCATTGGAAGCGTGGCGCATTCGATCAAACCAAACCGACAGGGTCATGCAGTCTTCGTGGTGGCGCTTCGTGGTTTTAATGCAAAAATCAGGGCAAGTGCCTCTCCCGTCGTCATCTATTTGGTACTAAGGGGATCGCGTGTATATCTGCCGTAGAAAAATGGATCTACTGATTTTGTGGCGCACATTCTGAATTATTACCCAGCAGATGGAAGTTGTAATGCCTTTGCTGCAATACACTTCTACATCGACATCAAAACTGACAAAGCCTTCCAGTTTGGCAGGAATTCTTTAGGTGCCTTCTGAATTTGACAATATTTATTTAACACAACCACGAAGCAACTGACAAAATATGTCTTCGGTGTAAGGTGTTACAGCCAAAGCAAATTCGCATCCATTCGTCGACAACCTGCTCTTATCAAAGCTGCAATTTGTTCTCCAGTGGTAAAGCCCCGCTGCACAGGAACGATCCGACTGGTAGAAACTGGGAAGTTCCAGATAGCACATAGCAGTATGATAGATCCAAATGTTGGATGGTTTGGGAGGGCTGAAGTTGACATCGTGAAAGGAGGTCATCATTGGTGGTCATTGCTGTATTTTCACGCTGATTTGCTTGTGCCTTTCTGTGAATACGCTCATGGAATGTCTACTACACTGTAAGCACTCCAAATTCAGCGTGATAAAAAGTCCATGCTAGAACATATCTTCCGGCTCGTATCAATAACAGCACTCAGGCCGAGCCGGCAGAATAATTGGCAAAAAGGCCTTTTGCATTGCCGCGTTTTCGTGTTCTGCGCCGTCAGCAAAACTGCTGCCTTTAGCCAAGGTTGAAACATGGATAGCATTCTCTGCAAGTGATTTGCGAGCAGCAGTAATCAAATGGCAATTTCTCACACTCACGATATCCCCAAACACAACTTACCTATGTTGGGGTAGAAGCTTGCGCGTTTGCGTGAAGCACCGAGATCTCGTTGAATTGGGAATCAACGCTGGCATTTTGCAACTTAAGTTCATGTATGCGACAAATTAGTCTTGAGGAGAAATTTAAGTGCGTGTTTCTGTAACACGCGTCTGCTTGAAAACAATATTTGTGCTACGCGCCCTCAATGAACTCGGGTCTCTTAAAGGAATAGATGCCAACCATCAAGGAACATATTTACTCAAAGAAAGCACAAATCAAAGCAGCTTACGTTTTCGTCAAGTGCCATCAAACTGGTGTTTCCAAAGAGCTGTTGGTTAATTTTGACTTCTGTTGGTTCTGTCATGAATGTCAACAAAACATCTGCAAGTGGGGTAGATAGTGGAGCAAATTTTACATGTGTGTTTTCATTCCCAAACACGCTGACACAATAATGCCATCTATGTTTGCAAGAGATTCAACACTCCCACGAAGGTAGCATCAATCAAATTGTCTATGATTTTATGTTTATAAATGCCTTTCAAATAATTCACTCGGCTCAGGCTCCAGAGTGTGGCCACAGACTATCGTGACCAGTTTCTCGTATTTATTCTTTATTGTCTACTCCTATAATGGGTCACGTTTTTTTGTATAGCACTCATTAGACAGTGCTGCAAGCTAGCAATACTGCCAGGCATATATCCGCCACCACTTATCAACGCTTCTTGGGATGTGTCAGGAGGGAAAAGTCGGCGACACACAGGAAAGCGTTGCACCGCATTGCTCTTCATTCGCAAAATCAAAGTAAAGTGAATTGCTCCATGTCGACACTCCGTCATCATTATCATCATCATAACATTCTGTTTATGTGTCTGTGTGTGGAGTTCTCTAGGCAAGCACGTCCCATAATGTTTTGGAAGGAAAAGTGGTCCAGTAATGCTGCATACTTTCAAGTAAAGTTGATTTCCCAATTTAGTCGTATATGGTGGAGCAATGAGCATTAGCACCATGGCTGGTCTTGCTTGAAAGGGCAGCACAGGCGTTTGCACATGATATCACATGTAACAGGCATTAACAACGTGATGGGTCGTTCAATGGAAAACAGGTTATGACAGCTAGCGAAAAGGTGAAATGGTATTTGGCTCAACGGGCCACTTTCAACGCAGGTCGTCTAGCATCCTAATCAAGGCTGCGTCATTTGCTCCACCAAGGAAGTTCAAATGCATCTTTCAGTGTTTACAACACGAGCGATCTTAAAGCCAGAGGCAGTGAACAATCATTTGGAAATCCAAAATCAAGTGCAAATGGCAAGCATTTAATGGTAGCACGGTAGGCCAAATTTGGACCTGACCTAACAGGTGTATTTCATCTAACAAGTTAGTATTAAACCAAATAGGGTAATCATCGCTGCTGCATTGCTCACTGGTTTGTGTCATTCTGAGGTCAGGCTTGATCGGAGCTGAGTCAACGTTACTGGGTTCGTGGTCAGGCCTCATGACTTACACGGTTGCGTCCGAATATTTGGTCTCAGATTTGGTGAGTCTAGGCAACAATCACCGATAGTCTTTGCATGGTTACACTTTGCTGTAAGCTGTTCATTCAGGGTCGGCTTTAGTTGCCGCCTTCCGAGTTCATCAATCTGCTTGTGTCGAGTTGTAAAAACACAGATTAGCTCCGCTGCGATAGGTTAGACAATCGTTAGTATAGGACAGGCACGAATCAGCTCAACATCTTCTACTGCTTACCAGTAGGTAATTGCGAAGAAGGGCCCATTGAATGACTTACCACTGAGTGCCATCTCACCGCCTTCACCGTATCTAAGTGACAACACGTCGGCTGTAATTTTTCCAGGACAACTTCAACTAGTGAAGACGTAGAGGTATCCTAAACATGAAATTTACCATGAAGACTGTTTGATGGGTCTTCAAGGTGCAGTATGACTTCGCTGCCTACATTTCCTAGAGATATGTTCCAAGTCTTGACTTGGTGTGCAACTAGATTTCTTTACTAAGATGCGTTTTCGTTAGGATCCCATCTGCAACCCAATCCACACAAGAGGGACCCAAAATATACGTTGAACACATACATCTACGCGTCGCTTGAAGCGCAGATTATATCCATTCTAAACGTCGTCTTCAAAACTATGCATAGTATGCAGAGTTAATCTGCTGCGCTTGGTGGATGTGAGGATTTCAAAGGGACGTTTAGACAATGGCTTGTGACTCACCGTAATGCGGAGTTGACCTAAAAATAACCTGGGGAGGTGCAGGATTTAGCTGCTAGTGGCCCTCATTGCAGAGAGTTATAGAGCAACGCCTATAATGCAGCACGAGTGGGACACCGGTCGATTGCCAGTGAATCATGCATATAATTCGCTCGTAAAATCATTTCAGTGGGCTTAGTTTGCGGGAAACCCTAGAGCTAATCGTACCTAATCAAGTAAAGATGGGCAGGAGAGTGGACTTCACTTAAGTCAGAATCTGTAGGTTTTGAGAGAGGGAAAAGAGCGACGCCATGAAATTCCACTGCAGCTTTAAAGTCGACGATTCGCAGCATAGTATAGATCGGTTCACCTAGCATCAAAAAGGGAGTGTGTTTAGGTACCCATTTTCTGTGGGCCTATTTTATAGCAGAAGTAAACTAGAACCACTTGCTCTAACGCCAAATAGGGCGCAGTTATGGAGAAAGATAACTTATTTACCGATGGTGAACAGCACGAAACGATGGCCCATAAGTTGTAAAGGCTCATCAGCTTGTCCAATCAGACGGCTTATTCTCGCATTGGTCACTTCCAATCAATGGCCTAGCAGAGGGAGTTCAGCGAATAATTCGTTGGTTGGTAAGCGATTAGAGAATGCACAGAAGAAACGCCGAAGGAGTTCACGAAGACCAAAGGCACCCATGCAGCGCCAGCTCCTTTTAGATTTGGATTTTGCAAAAGCGTGACGTCGCCTCGAGTTATTTGTTTTGCTGCATTCCCTCTTTTAATAAGGATGCATCATAATCAGTCCTCCGTCTCGCCTCCACGCAAGGATTATGCGGCAGAATCAGTCAATTCTCTCGTTACTATTGCATCGAGGAGTGAGAATGGCGGGGATTAAAGTGAGTACCTCCAGGCATTAAACTATTACCCCAAAGTAGTGCTACAAAGTATTTGCAGCAGTTATCTATTAGAACACCAGGCTTCGAAAAGCAATTGTCGAGTGAATTATTTGAAAGGCATTTATAAACATAAAATCATAGACAATTTGATTGATGCTACCTTCGTGGGAGTGTTGAATCTCTTGCAAACATAGATGGCATTATTGTGTCAGCGTGTTTGGGAATGAAAACACACATGTAAAATTTGCTCCACTATCTACCCCACTTGCAGATGTTTTGTTGACATTCATGACAGAACCAACAGAAGTCAAAATTAACCAACAGCTCTTTGGAAACACCAGTTTGATGGCACTTGACGAAAACGTAAGCTGCTTTGATTTGTGCTTTCTTTGAGTAAATATGTTCCTTGATGGTTGGCATCTATTCCTTTAAGAGACCCGAGTTCATTGAGGGCGCGTAGCACAAATATTGTTTTCAAGCAGACGCGTGTTACAGAAACACGCACTTAAATTTCTCCTCAAGACTAATTTGTCGCATACATGAACTTAAGTTGCAAAATGCCAGCGTTGATTCCCAATTCAACGAGATCTCGGTGCTTCACGCAAACGCGCAAGCTTCTACCCCAACATAGGTAAGTTGTGTTTGGGGATATCGTGAGTGTGAGAAATTGCCATTTGATTACTGCTGCTCGCAAATCACTTGCAGAGAATGCTATCCATGTTTCAACCTTGGCTAAAGGCAGCAGTTTTGCTGACGGCGCAGAACACGAAAACGCGGCAATGCAAAAGGCCTTTTTGCCAATTATTCTGCCGGCTCGGCCTGAGTGCTGTTATTGATACGAGCCGGAAGATATGTTCTAGCATGGACTTTTTATCACGCTGAATTTGGAGTGCTTACAGTGTAGTAGACATTCCATGAGCGTATTCACAGAAAGGCACAAGCAAATCAGCGTGAAAATACAGCAATGACCACCAATGATGACCTCCTTTCACGATGTCAACTTCAGCCCTCCCAAACCATCCAACATTTGGATCTATCATACTGCTATGTGCTATCTGGAACTTCCCAGTTTCTACCAGTCGGATCGTTCCTGTGCAGCGGGGCTTTACCACTGGAGAACAAATTGCAGCTTTGATAAGAGCAGGTTGTCGACGAATGGATGCGAATTTGCTTTGGCTGTAACACCTTACACCGAAGACATATTTTGTCAGTTGCTTCGTGGTTGTGTTAAATAAATATTGTCAAATTCAGAAGGCACCTAAAGAATTCCTGCCAAACTGGAAGGCTTTGTCAGTTTTGATGTCGATGTAGAAGTGTATTGCAGCAAAGGCATTACAACTTCCATCTGCTGGGTAATAATTCAGAATGTGCGCCACAAAATCAGTAGATCCATTTTTCTACGGCAGATATACACGCGATCCCCTTAGTACCAAATAGATGACGACGGGAGAGGCACTTGCCCTGATTTTTGCATTAAAACCACGAAGCGCCACCACGAAGACTGCATGACCCTGTCGGTTTGGTTTGATCGAATGCGCCACGCTTCCAATGGTCACTTTGATTAACTCCCTGATCTAAAGATGAATAGACTCATCCATCATTCACCTATTAACCACAGTGTGAAGTACGAATGAAACAACGGTACAATTGGTTGGTGCATTTCACTGGACCACATTTGCGTTATAGACTCGCCGTATTCCTGGATATGGATTGTGCGATGTATCTCCATTTTAGCATTAAAATGACGTGGGCACTGCCTAGTTTCTCACCTTGCCCGACCTCACGTCCTTTCAGCAAATTCTGGGAAATAGGGGATTCAGGTGAGCACCATTCGTGCCTCACATCCCAATCTGGATTTAAAGCCCTGTAGATGCCCTACACTTGCTCACCAATCCTGCAGGTCACGTTTCGCAAAGACATTTAGCTGCCACTTTATTGACTTTTAGCTAAGTCACAAAGTAAACTGTGGAGTTCACAGGCAACTCACTAGAGCAGTGGTTAGCTTTGTGGACAGCGTACGCCACTTCGCTGACGGCTTTGCCAGGTCGTCTCATGATGGCGTCGATGCTTGCATGAACGTTTGACCCCGTTTTCTTTTCAATGGCTCTTCAATTTGATCCCCATTTTACTTCGGTATATAAGACAAATTCTTTCTCCTGCTTGATGAAGATCTGAAGTTGATCGCATGTCAAATGGACAGCCAACCTTGATAAGTGAGAACGCCTGGATCGTTTAGCAAGGGGTTGGAAAGTTTGGGCATAATTTCGTCGCAATCTGTTTAAAGAGGGAGGTATTTTGTAGGACATAACTGCTGCGGACTATGTCTGGTAACAGTGACCAATCAAGAAATGACCAGTTGTTCGGCCAGTAATCATGTGGATAGTTAACACGGAGCACCTTGCTTTGAGAGGTAGTATCACGTCAGCCTCCACATTCACCCGTCTTCCGGCTACACAACTTCGAGATAGTCAACTTAGCGCAGTAGCAAGCATTGCCAAAAGCATAGGTAATTGTTGCCGCGCATCTTCTCCAGCCTCTGCATCATCGCTTTGCTGGCCACCACACCTGGTTGTTTGCCACCCGCGATCGCAAGTAGCTCTGACCTGAAAAGTGCATTGCTTAAGACAAATTTTCAACATCGACAGGCGGTGCAATAACGTAGTCACATGATGTTGTATTGTCGCTAACTTTTGCTTTTTCAGCTGCTGCTTTGACTTCCACATGGCGCATTTATATGTTTTCCAGCAAAAAGATAACCTTCCGGTCACTGTCATCTCCGAGTGTGCCAACCATGTCAAATGCTGGAGAATCATGGGCTGTAGCGAGTGCATCACCCCACATTTTGACACGGATTTGCTCGTATTACACCTCTGTTACTTATGTATTCACAACTATTCTCCCATTTTTGCCTCCCCGATGGATTGATGAGGTATTTGCGCTGATTCCTTGGGATCAAAGCGCAAGCCAGTGGCAGATATTCTACCGGATGAATCTTACACCTACTCATTTAGTCAGATTGTTACTTACGATTGCATGTCTATTGTCCTGAAGTGTTGGCGAGTGAGAAGGCATGTAGCAGGTGGTTGCGGACAGGGTAAGATCGAATTTGGAGGAACGAATTCCCCCCTTATAATTTCCACCACACATGGAGGCACATGTGAACGACCTAATTAACTGGTCTGCCTTTGACACGGTTGTGGCAATGACCATGCAGAGCAAAGCGCTGGCCTCGAATCTGTAGCTTGTAGGATCTCATAACAAGGCGAAATCTAACTCTCACCACCTTATACAGGTGACGGGACCAAAAACACAATCGGCAGCAAAACAATCCAAGTATGCTTTCGCAAACGGTCCTGCTTCTTGTGATTCCAATAAGCTAGTCGCACCCTCTTAAACAGGTCTGAATCGAAGGTCGTCATTTGTGACTGAACTACCACGAAGACCAACCACTAGTGCTGCACCTCGTTGTCCATTGCGCACCCGCACCTCACCACCACCGATATCAAGTTGAGGGGAAAAGTGGAGACACGTGAGGAAAATCGCGTCTAATCTGCTTAACAATGATGCAGGAGTGGGAATGTTCGCGAGCCTGGATCAGTTTGGGCCAAGAAGGTTAACGGTTTGTAGGAGTCTCCGGAATGTCTCGCAGATGTTGCGAATGCTGTTAAGGTGAACTGCCCTCTCTGACTAGTCGAAAGTGCTCGACCTCACTCTTAGCTGTGGAGGTCCCGCTAAACCACAATAAGTCTAATCGACTGCGCCTTTGCAATTTTGCATCGGCGATTAATTCACTGCTTTATTGAGGCCGAATTGGTCGCTGGTATGCGCGTACTAGTAAAAATAATGCACATTTTCGAAGGGGTTGCCTACCTATGACAGCTCAGATCGGATCTAAATTCACATGTGATCGAATGTCTCCTCAAACATCCAGTTCTGGTGTGGCAGGTGTTTTCTTTTTCCAGTTTTTTCATCATTAAGCGGATTTAGCTGCGTCTTTAAAGGCGGATTCTAGGTTATCCAAATGCTCCACTTCTGTCTAACGTCGTACTTGCACCTATAATGCGCAACATACCAGACCACACTTGGCAGTGAGCCACGCCGAGCATCTTTTTCTTGTGGCAGCGGGCGGCTACTGTGCGATGCTGCGAGTCTCTGTCCAAGTCGTCAAAGCGTAGTGCTTACTAAAGCACAAGTAGGCTGTGTGACCATTGGACTTTCCTGAAGACGGTACAGCCAAACGAAGGCAATCCCTCTGGTGCTGAAGTTACTACGCTGTTGCATAAGCAGATGAACGCAACAGCTAATTGCCACGCTTTTAACAACGCCTCTCGCACAATTCCTTAAGTTACTCATCAAAGGTAATGAGCTGAACTATTTGGCCTGCAGAAAAGGACGAACAAGGCATACACGTGCGGTTGTACAGTACAAGCAGTAATTTGTAGTCTTTTGACACTTCGTTTCAAATTTGCTTGTCTATGCGGAATCTCCCTCTTAGTAGCATAACGGTTTCGTCGTGTTTCGGGGCCCTTTGCATCTTCGTCTGCCAGACTCGGTAAAATGTCAGAGGTGCCTCGGTTCGCTAAATTAAATCCATCCATTTGCATCTTCCTACGTGCGAGCTGAGGTATCGCATCAATTCACGCACATACTCGAGACTCCCCAAGTCTGCACTTGGGAGTTTGTGCTTTGTCTAACTCACCCTGTTGCCAGCAGCAATTACCTAGCTCAGTATTTGGGATGCCGACAGTAGTTATTTGACCTCGTCATTGGACGTCTTAGGGCTCATGATGCTCCACTATGACCTACTAGCTTCTGGACATCTGGTGCATGGTCAGGCATTATGACTGTGAGATAGAAGCGCAGTGGCCCTCGTCTGAGGCGATTGTGCGCTGCAGCATAGTAAGGCCCATAAGTTTTGTTTTGACTCGTGTTCGAAATGCTCACAACAAAAGACGTGGCCTAGCACACAACAAGACAAAATCCTTTAAAATCGCCTAATGAGATAAACCAGCAATGATAAGGAGGTATGCAAATTATAAGGATACAGTAGTGAAATAAACATCAAGACGTTCTTAGTTGAAAGCTGCTACTAGATCCGCGTCTTCGAAAGCCTCCTCTGCTGTGCGTCTCATCACCGCGTGACAGCGCTTGCGAGGCACGATCATTTCACCTCCTTCCTTGGGTCCTCCGATCGCTCGGCTACATTGCTATCCCAGTGGACCACTGCCGTTTCTGCCATCGCTGCAAAACTTATGTGAGCACAAGTGCGTGTTACTGATTGAGAAATAATCTAGTAACGTGCTCACCTTCCTCGCGTTCGCTGCTCGCCTCTCAAGTTGAGCGCCGACATCTTCTGCAGTTCTGTGTCTGCGGGGAAAGATTTGGTCCAAATTAATTAGCCATTTAATAATACAAACATAAATTTTATTTAACGATAAAATAGAAATTAAATTAGATTTGACAGATTAATGGATGGTTGAACCACTTGTTTGTGATCGAACGCAAATGATTTTGGGCTGCCTACAAACTATGTGTAAATGGAAATTGCACATTTTTGACTCCTTGATGGGCTCCTCGAATAATTGACAAGTGTGACACTAAAGTAGGCCCACTTCGAGTCCAGGAGGCAAGCATAGACCAGCTAGCCCACTCATGTCCACAATGTTTGCTGCTTTTTCTGTAGCGGCTACTTGGCATTTGGGCCTGCAAATCTGTCTTGCAAGCCCTTAGCAGACCAGCGTGTTAGCTGCAAACAGACTGAGAGATGTGACAGGGAAGCGAGCGAATTATGAATTTGTGCGCTTTAACTCCAAGACTCATTAAGAGTTCCGGCATATTAAGTAAAGTTTGTATTTCTGGGCACAAGCATCAGATGTTGCAGAGGTGGAATTGATCAACACCGTTCGTGCCTAGTAGAACCCATTGTTTTAAAGTTGACCGACGAGTCGGAGAAGGTCAAACCAATGAAATTCGGGTGCCCTGTATAAAAGGGCAGACATTGGCTGGTAGTTCGACGCATTCGGCATCACTAACTACAAGCTACGGTGGGTTGCATTTCTGGTGAGCTTTATCGTCATTTGCGCCGCTGGCATAGCATTCAGTCATAGACCGCTCAGATTATTTCCATATCATGTGCTGTTTGCTTTTGCAGTAATGCTAAAACTGATTTCGTTCTCCTTAGACTTTCCCGTGGCAGGCATAATGAAGCCGTCACCTGCAACACAAGCACCTTCAAAGTCATTCGGTTCTCATGTCAAGGACGAAGCGATGCCTAGTTGTGAGCCAAGACGCGTCAACTCCTTTGACTTAGTTTCGGCGTTCGTACCATCAACGCCTGCCGCAGCAGCAAATTTCACAAGCATTTTTCCCACTCCTTCAACAGACGAAATTACCACATCGTCAAAATCACAGAGTCATCGTGAAGGCCATGGAGAGGATCTCGCGACAGATTCTTCTACGGATTCTTCCTGCCAAAACTTGTACTCATTGCCTGCTTCCTCGATCAACCAACTTGGACCGGTTTCACAGCCCACTACTCCACTTACCAATTTTGGCACTGGCATATTCCCCTGGTTCCATAGTTACACTCTGTCACTGTTGTCGGCATTCCTGTGCAACATGCTATACATAAGCACAATCACAGGTGGAGCTAATGCTACGCATAGTACTTGCCACTTTCCCGCCACTGAATTCGCAGCATGCTACAACAATAGTGATGTGCATAGCAACAGCACAGAAAACAGCGTCATCGACCTGTCTACATTTCGCCATGAGGCGAGTGGCAGGGGAGTGAACGAGGAAGGACGACGGAATTGGCGATGTCCAGAGTGTGCGAAGACATACACCAACTATGCTTCGTGCCGAATGCATAAGCTGAGCCACTCGCGGCCGTGGAATTGTCGCTTCTGTGATAAAGCTTTCTCTCGCAAGTGGATCCTCCAGGTTCACGAGCGGACGCACACAGGCGAAAAGCCTTTCCGCTGTTCAGTCTGTCAACGTCCCTTTGCTGACCGGTCCGGCATCCAAAAGCACATGAAGACACACAAGGGGATGAATTGCAGTAGCTTTCTTAGCTCTTCTCGACACCTACCTAGTCGTCCGATCGCCCCTCTTGCTTCAGCCAACGTTGAGAATGTCATCTTTACCAACCACAGCGTCAACACGGCAACCGACCTCAACATCACTACCTCGACCGCTTAATGTGAAGAATGGGCTACAGTGTTTTTGTTTTGCTATTTATTGACATCTGTTTTGTTCGTGTCTGCGTGATAGACGTTGCGACAATCAAATATATGCTCATTGTGTGCAATCTGTCCTCCCACTTTCTTGGTTAGAGTGACTGACAATCATTCAATTATTTATTGAGTGCAAAATGCGATGTAGTGAAACCAGGCCAGCCTTTAGATGACGAGGTAGCAAAATTTTGCACAAGTTTTGCGTAACTATGGATTTCTACCTGTCGTATAGGATGGCTTGTGATACTTGAGCATAAGTGCGACGTTAAGTGGAATGAATGCAACAAATGACGCCAGCGTTCGCCTATTGCATTAGCTAGATCAAAAAGGGGTAGGGCAGTGATCCTAGCAAATGAGCAGACCGCATGAAACACGCAACATGCTACGTCTTAGAACAGCGCTATTAATGCACTTAATATTTTGCATATTTATTTACAAGTGGCTACGCAACTTGTTGATGCCATTCCCCCATGAAATGTGATGCAACAATTGCTGAGCGGTAAGCCCAACACTTTTCGTGTTGTTCTTTGGATAACTTACTCTTAGCTACCTCCAACACTGTAGAAGCGAGCATGATGTCCGACCTCCCAACGAGCCACTGCATCCATTCGCTAGTTGTGGTGCCTGGACAGCAGTGCTGTCTAGAAATCGCCCTTGTATTGCCTACATAAACTTTCTCAATGCTCCAACTTCAGGCTTCAAATAAGATGTGATCGTATTAGCCAACTAATGGAAAAGGTAAGCTGTTCAGTTAGGAGCCAGTTTCGCTACCATAACGATCACACATGGGAATGCCAAATGAGTTTTGGATTTCTTATCATTTACCAAACGAGTTCACACGCAGTTGATGAGGTAGCATGAACGGGAATGGTGCTTTGATACGCTTCTTACCCAATGATTTTGTTCTGTTTCCAACTCATACGCGGTCGTATGTGTGCCCTGTGCTCTTACAAGATGATTGAGCATAGTGGCTGGACCATCTGTGTCCTGTCAACAATTTACCCCTCCCAACATGCCTGAATGCCGAATCAACGTTGTGTGGCTGCCTTACAAATGACAGCCATAGGGGTCAGCCAAAACACTCTTAGTTTGAAAGGTCAGGCAAGGGTACGGACTATCCGTCTCTAGACTTAACTCGGTAACTTCATACTGATGCACCCGAACTGGGCTTGCACAATCTCGCAGCCTAGCATTAAACATCGCACAAAGGATGCGACTCCAGCAGTCTGCAGCATACCCGAGGAAAGCGAAATCAACTTAGCAACCTAGCCTAACCAGGCTAGCTCGATTAATACCAAAGCTTTACGAATGCATGCGATGGCAACAAAGTTTAGTCGTGGCATACCAGTAAGCTAGTATGCCTAGCTCATGCCGTAGGAGCAAAGGACGTTGTAAACCAGGCTACAGCACGACAAGGTATGGATTTGACTCTGTATCTAAGTCTTAGTGCGAACCACTATTGGTGGATTAATCCATGTCTTATGGCTGTCAGCGAAACTATGTTTCGAGGACATCGCGTTACGATCCACTGATGAATCGCAGTTCTTCTTAAAGCTCAAGTTTGGAGCACGTGCTTGCGTAGCTAGTACGACAAAATGAGGAGGCGGTATCGTTTCCCATGCGCGGACTACCGACCCGATGTGCTTGGTAAGCATTTCAATAACTGTCAAATTGTAATTCAATCAATGCCTCATCAATTCTTATTGTTGACTGCTTTTGCGAGACCGCAAAGCAGTTGTGCAGGTCCATGTCCGCTTAGTTTCGAAGTGTCCTTTCTTTATTCAGTTGGTGCGCACCAAAATTTGGCAAACACTTAAAATTTATTCTTACGAATCAGCGAAGCATCAGAGTTCATATGGTTTAAAACCGTGGCGAACCTCTTGCGGCAGGTCAAGGCACTTACCTAATCCGCATTTACAATTACCACTGCGCCCTCACCAAAGCAAGTACACCAGACCTGTTCTCGTTGGTTAACCTACTGGAAGAGGTTGCTTCATTTCATGGCGCAGCAGAATCTCTTTTGCCATGCATTGGCTTGGTGTAGTTTGGATTTGAGCTCCAAAAACCGCGCTTATTTTCACAAACGAATTGTAGCACGCCGTTGGCAGTGTTTCCTCTTCTATGTGAGACCAAAGACTCTCACACACTCAGGCCAACTTGCTTGCCATTACAAAGGTTATCCTGACCGAACCATCAAGGTGAGTGATTGCTTCATTCTCCGTCGAGGTCTACACGCAAGAGGCCAGTTCATGGCATCACACGTATTTTATTCCCGGCGCATCGCCTCTTGTATCCGACTAGGTTACCGTGAGAGGCAGTGGAGTCGCACTTGCCACACACTTCACTCGTCCGTCCCGTTCGCCAGATGTTCATGCTTCTGACACCCCATCTTCGCGGTCAAACGTCAGCTCCGATGACCTCAATCAAGGCATTCTTTTCGCCCCTCCGGTTTTTCATGCCTTACTACAACCAGCCTGCGTGTACGACATATGGTAGCTAGTATTGCGCTTCTGAATCTCAATGGAGTCAGGATCAGGCATCCAACTAGCTCACGATTGTAACAATTCGTTGCCACGTTTGATTCGCATTCACGTTCAGCAACCTCTGCTTCTCTAACGACAAAGTGAAAGCAGTTGAGATGGCTCTGAGCCCTTAAGTGGCAGCATATGCATCATTTCGCTGCGGCTGATGGAAAGCTGAATGTGACAAGCAGAGTCTGACAACGTAGCCAACATCTTGCATGGTTAAAAGCCTTAAGGATTTATTTTACCAGCATGAATAAAGCTTGGTTGGATGTTGTCAATCTCGAGGGTGTAGCTGACAGGGTTTAACATAAGACGTCAATGAAATCGTGTCGTACACATGCATTTTGTTGTGTCAGAATGCAGTGGGGAAAGCATAGTGAGAGGCATAATGCACAGTCAAAGCGCCGATTCGGCTTTTCTTAGGGCGCAGTAGCTGATTCAATCCCACGTATAAATGCAAAATCAGTTCATACGAACTGCTTTGCAAATGGAAAGCAGCTCGTGAATTACCTAAAGTAAAGGTGGTCGACAAAATTAGGTCAAAAGTAGTTATTCGCAATAAACATGCCAATGGTAAAAATCTAGTTTGGCTAACCTAAGGAGCGCGGAAGACCTCTGAAACCCACGGCTTTGAGGTTTGCATTAATCTTTAATCCCTTTTAGAATGACGTATCTGCCCACACGCTCGAGGTCTACTGGCGATTTTTGTTCTATGCTCTTTCACCTAATTAACGCAGCACTGCCTCTCCTTCTAGCAAGTGTGTACAATTTTGTAGTACAAAATGTCAATCTTGCTGACTGTGAACAAATATCGAACGATAATGTGGCAGGACTTAAAATGCACTAGAGCAAGAGCAACTACCTGGCTCGCACTTAGTGCCGATTGTGATATTGAAAGGTACAAATTTTTAATCCAGTATGCATTGAATCAATTCCAATTCATGTGCGCAGCTTGGCATATGAATAAGAGGAGCTTAAAAGAATCCAAATTCGTCTATTAGAGTAGAGCTTACACAACATTTATTTATATGGGATTCAAAAAGGCAAAAATACAACACTTGTTAGTCCATTCTAATTTGATTGGAAAGGCCTAGTAATTCAACAGGGGTTCCTATGTTTAAACAGATATTTCCGGACGTTCTGAACTTACGTCCAAGAATAACGCGTGCTACCCATTGCCTTCCTACCCTAAATGCTGACATTGCGCGTGGATAGCAATGGCTTACAGGAAGATATTTCATTCGCATTTATCAATCCATCGAAAGTGTGCATGCTGGCAGACACGACGAGTGAAGAGGGTTAAATAAGCGAAGAATTTCTGAAACATTTTACCCGAGTAATTAATCTAATTTGGTAGAGTCCCGTCGCCTGCCATGTCGCTATGTCACACCATCATAGAATGACTGGAGGACACCTCGTTGAATTCCAAACTAGAACTTAGCTTCTGCCATGTAAATGGATGAGAAATCTTCTCCTTCATTAGCGACATCTGTAGGTCTCTCTGAGTACACTGTAGGCATAGCTAGCATGGCCAAGTGCGTTATCTGGTTAACAGCTGTCGGTGACCTGGAAGGATTATGGTGAGCTTCTAATCTAGCTGATGTTATGCCCCCTCCTTCTTCAGGCTATAGTTATACTTAACCGACCTACTTCACTCACTTGACCGTGTGTGAGGTAGCGGCTGTGAATACGAGTAGGTCGGCATGCCATACTGCACCTCGTGGTGCGCAATATTCCATTGCTTAGCAAATCTCTAAATTGTTCATTAAGATATGGCGTGATTTCTGCACAAATACACCTGAAGGAGTTGTATGTTAGTGTTTAAATGGGTACTCAATTAGTCTCTCTATCACTTTGAATGCCATTTATCGCATCACAAAACGTTAAATCTGCCGTATTCGCCGGATAGTTTAAGTAATGATGTCTACGCTGAAAATGGCTTTTTCAAGCGGAAGCAAGACGCTAAGGAGAGGGTGATGCAGAAATTTGATGCAAGAAATAGCAGCATTATAAATATCACGCCAATCGCATCGAAAAATAGGTTTTTTGACAGCCACACAATATCCGTGCAAGAAAAAACCCTCAAAGACAGTAAAACACGTGACCATTCGTATAGTGATTGCAACAACGGCAGCGAGGAATGCACAACACACTTGCTGTGGATTAAAGGATCGTACGAAGGTAATTAATGTCTGCGTTGCTAATTAATCTGTAAAATCAGGCAATTGCACTCAGAGCGAATAAGTAGTGCAGTTTGTTTGACATACAACAGTTATCTGCTGTTGTTACTTTATTTTCATTATTTCGGTTTGCACGCTATATAGCCAGCTTACGTTTACTCAATTTTCGCGACTTTCTAAGACTAAAAGGAGTGTGTAGCATTCATTTGCCCGCACTATTTGGGAATGCTGTTATCACGATTAAAATAGCTCAGCTCCACTTTGATATTTGCCTTCACTTGTTCAACATTTAATTTGTCTAACGACTAGAATTTGTCGATGTTTCCTTTTGCTTTTGTTCGAAATTTATCATCAGTTGCATTCAATTGGGTTATTTGTCCCTTGTTTTGAGTAAGCAGAAACTAATGAGAGTTTAATGCAACTTACACTTGTTTCATTTGCAAGCACGTTATTGACTCATTCTACTTTGCCAAAAACATCAACGGAGATGAGGTGCGCACCACGCACTAGTGCAATGATAACAGAAGTGATGTCATATACTCTATTGTTGGACTCCTGGTTTGACGTTCATTTCATTAATAGGCTTTTCAGCCATCAAAGGATTTGCTTTGCCAGCTTTTCCTTCCTATCTGTGCTTGCGCTGCAACACATAAGGGGACCGCGTTGGTCAGAGCAAATACCCTATTTGTGTTCCGAGTCTGTTGTTCTCTCAGGTGTGGTGCTAAAAATTGCAAAATTTAACCCTGTCTTCCATCGAATCCGATCCCAATTTTGTGTCTGCTGCGAGGCATGGATGGAAGAAGCTTGAAGTATCCCAAAGTCGTCGATTATGGTAGACATTGCGTGAAATGTGCTCTTATATTAGCCAAGAGAAAGAAGCTGAACGAGAAACATGCTACAATCGTTCCTACTACGATTTGAGCTTAAAAAGATGGCTTAAAGCTACCGAAATTTTTATTTAACTTGCGAAGTTCAGTCATCATCTTGGGTGCGAAGCCCTGCGATATGAAGACTAATGCCCTTACTCAGATGCTTATGGTCCCGCGCTACATCACTTAAGCAACAGATCAAATTTAGCACTCTTTAATCGTGTCTATTTGTGTTGCAAACCAAGACCAAATGATCTCCCCTTTAGCTGTTCTGTTAGCCAATAAACGCACTGCATTCATTTTAAGGGATGCAGATATGCTAGAATGACGTTACTGTGGATTTTATTTTGACTCAGATGCAGGTGGATTAATAGCATATCATTAGGGTTCATCGTTCACGAGGCTGTATTCAGCTAAAGGAGACGGTGATCGACGAAGAGACCTGCTTAGGCAACGGGACCTGAACTTTAAACTAACATATGCTTAAAACTGACTTTGAATGTGATCCTACAAAGGCGGTTTTGTGTTCAAACCCAGAGTACTTTTGCAGAGAGTACTTTTTTCAAAATAATTATAGCACCAAAGGCCACAAAGAATTGCATTACAGAAGAGAGACAAAGATGACATTTGCAACGTGTTTTTTTCGAGACTGCAGCTATACCTATTAACAATCTATATGATCTTAACTCACAGCTCATTTTGTGCCGATAATGGAGGAATGGATCTCATGGGTTGCTAATTATTACGGCAAGGCGCTAACTCAGGATGAACAAGTATCGTAAGGCGTACGGGAAATACTGGCAGGGCCAGATCCGTTAAAAGACTTTATGGACGAAAATTTTTTCCGTGATGGCAGAGATTAGTCGCTTAGTTAAAGAGGTAAGCATGGACGAACTAAGGGAGCCTGCTAATTCACTGGAAGTGGCTATGCATGCCATGGCCTAATGATTAATGAAAACGCTACTCCGATAATTTAGTAGAGAGTAACAACTTCTTCCCTACTTCATAAATGTTTGCTACTACAGTTTGGGACCAAGTTTGTAGGAGCCCCAGAATCCACTGCATGCGTAATTGTCCGTGTCAGCGATTTCTACGCAGCCATACCACAGCTACTAACCCTTTTCCCATATTTTTTCTCTTGTTCCTCTCACATCCGGTATTAAGAAACAAACTTTCATTTTAGACATAAGATTGCGGATCCTACAACAGCTGTCATGGGAAGCTACGATTGCGTTTGCCATCTTTCCTAACTTATCTCTCACACGCTTGTCATCCCAACCGCAATTAATTTCACCTAGGAATGACCCTGCGTATCCACGCCTTTTTGCATCAAAAGAAAGAGTTTCTGAAAACTTTACCAATCACGCAAGACTGCATTGTGCTGACGAGGTTCTATTGTCATCTGCAGCCCGTTTTTAGGTCACGGAAAAAACGTCTTTCCATAAAACTGTCGCTTGCTAAACATTAGGAATTATGTTCTAAACTTTTTTTTGCGACATTCATTCACGAAATTATGGCTTGTTAAACGCAACTGCGTCTAAGCTGAACTGATTTTTTAACAATTTTTACCGACTGCAGGTCTGGTTTTGATTCGACTAGGAGCAGAAACTCAATACTATGTTCGAAAATGTTGCATATGCGGACCGATTGCGTCACGGTGCAATAAACCACAAGAGCGCAAGGCATTACCAAGGTGTAGCAGAAGTTGCCTTTCGTTAATGGGCATGGTAATCATCTTCGTAAACATATGGCGAAGAAGATATCAGCTGCGGCATCGCTACTTTACACTGTCACCTAGCCAGAAGCCACGACTTGGTCCCACGCTTATCCCCCCCAACGGAGAATAGGATGCTCGCACATATAATTGGCTTTGCCGGAACGACTTATTGCCACAGCTGCAAAGTTAGCTTGATTTTGTGAGAGTGGTGGTTTTGCAAGTAGAAAAAGCACTGCTAATGGTATTTTGGATCTGGTCTATGAGATTAGCGGTTGTTGGAGAGGCTAATAAATGTGGAACGTTTCCCACACCCAGCGTATGGGAAGAAGCTGAGCTAGGCTGTGGAAAGAGACAGCTCGTAGTGGAGTAAGTGCATTATCGAAATTCAGACTTAAAGGCCCAGTCTTTAGTTATGGTGCGATGGTTATTGCTTAATAGGGATCAATGCATGCATCGACTTGATGACCCACACAGGCCGCTGCATGATAAAGATGCCTGGGGAAGCTTTTCAGCATCAATCAAATTTAACCAATATAATCCAGTAGAAAACTAAGAAGGATAAGGATATCGTAAGGTCAGTTGGTTAAAGTTAATCGTAAGAATGGTTTCTCTGTCATGGTTTATTTCTAACGTGCAATTGCAGCAAGAATCGCTTAAAGTTGTAGGGAGTACATCTCTAAAACTAAACAAAAGTGAGCGCACACAACTGCATTAAAATGAAATGAGCAGCATTCAACAAAGTGGAATGACATGGTCGCAATAAAATGGATTCAGGAAGCAAAAAATTTAGCACAAAATGTCGCCTTTTGCGAATAGAGGGAAGGAGGTGTCTTGACAGCAGGTAGATTTAGCAGAATTTTGAAAAAGGTTGGACTAGAACTGACTTAATTCACAACATTAAGTTTGGGTTACATGACACATTGCAAGAAAGGATTGGTCAGTGGTGATATGTGATACAGCACAAACGCATAGGTCTTCATGGTCTGATCGTGAGCACGGCAATCCAGTAAAACACACTTGACATGCTTCCCCACTTGTAAATAGAATTGCTGTCAAAGAGACTAGTCTGGCTGGCTAATTAATGCTGTTTGGATCCTAACTTTAATCGGATATGGTTTTAAACGTCGAGAGGCGAATCTCCCTGCGATGCTATGCTCTCGCCTGCAAATCTATGCGGACCCTTTAGTTTTCAAATATAACTCTCCCAACGGACACCAGAGCTTGAAACTGTGTATCCCACCTAACCCTGGAATTAACCACATCAGCTACTATTTGTGGTGCTTCCCGCGTGGGCAACCGCATGTCATAATTTTACACCTCAACTTAATTCAATCTCCACTCGTGTCACTTGGGGAAGACTTGACGATGAGAACTTTGTGCACTAGACGTTATATTTCATATCCATATAGAGGCATGTTAGAAACCTGCGATCACGCAATGGTTAGCAAGTGACACCTCACCATTGTAGCAGTATATCATCAGAGCACCGTCTCCTTTCAACGTCATCCCACCGTAAACGTCACTCATCTTGTGAGTTAGTGATCAATCGCACAATGCAACCAAATTAACACTCAGTTCGCGCTCTGGGCAAAGTCGATGCCATCTCCTGCTTATGAAACTGACTCTTCTCAATTTTCACTACCATGGAACGGGTTAATACAGCGGTAGTTCCTTGCAAATTGCATCAGCAAGATACCACAACTGGCAATTTAATGCAACGAAATGCCAAACAATTAGGTGTCACACCCATTTTGGTTGCGGCGGCCCTTATCAACGCTAATTTAGCAAAATCGAAGAACAGAAGCACTAGGCCCATCGCTAAATGAATGTCAACAACCAATTTATGAGAGGAGCGTAGCAACATAAACAAATTTGGTAGTCGCTTGCCAGCTGAAAATTAAATTCTACCTAATGCGCAATCCCTAGGCACAGAATCTGACGTGCTTTGGAGTGTTCCTCATTCGCTGCCATTTCTTCTTTATGGCCAAGTCAATGAAGCAGACAAATTATGGTATCATGCAAACTATTTATGCTACTTGAAATCAAGCTTGTGTGTGGAATTCCATACCATCTTATCCAGTTACGAAAATCCCTCAAGCTTTCGACTTTAAGACAGAGGGGGAATAATTACGGCTTAAGGAAATCAGCTGCCACGTCATCCAGTCTAACCTTTTAAAATACCAATCTGATGTCACTATACTGCTTGACACGCTTGATGGATGCTCAAGTGGCTGTCGGTTATTATTTACTAAAGAGACAGAAAGAAAGATGGTGTAAAGTAAGCTCATGTTTTGTCTCGACAAGTTATTATGAAGCAGACACTAATATGCAGGACGCCTTAAAATTATGACACGGATATTCAACATAAGTGATGCTTAAATTTGGTATGAAATTGGTGAAAGCACCAGTTGTGACAAAGGCTGTAGCAAGAGTTTGAAGGTGACATCCTCTCGGGTGCTAGATGAGTTGGCTGCCGCTTGCAAACAATAAAGGGAAGCAGGGGCAACGACAGCGCTTTACAATCATGTCATGTATGTCTGCGTGTGTTTTCGCACGCATGGCCAATTGGCAAAGGCATGCTGACTGACGAAAGAGAAGAAGGGATTTTCGTCCGTGCGCGTGCACTCGTGAATACTGAGAATTCACTTGAGATAGTTTTATGGATGTGGGTGACTCTGATAATGAGTCAGAGCCAAGGGTTTCTTTCCACACTCCCAGTATTGCCTAAACGGTCGATTTCTCTTGTTTACGCCTTTGTCGCGCACCTCATTAGAAATTGCAGGGAAGCTGACTCTATTTTCAACAATATCATCCTAAGTCGTCTCACTACTGACTGTGCTGTGACTTCGCTCTCAAGAAACTTAAAAGCGTTATCAATGAGGTGGGCAAGACTCGTGTTTGTGCTTGTGTCCGTATTAAAAGGAGTTGTTGAATGCAAGTCTGAGCACCAACCAGAGGTCAGCAGACCAACTCCAGTAGGCAGAGATGGTGGGTGGAGGCGATGAAGGTGAGGCGCTAACATTAGAACGAGAACTGACAGGCAAGGCACTAAGCCATGGGAGCTCTCCGGTCCAAACGATCGAAGGAACGAGCGATGCAACCAAGAGTTAAAGGGAAGAAAGCATAGACTAATGTGTCACCGGAATCTACTCGCACCATTCATATTCCCTCTCTGCCATTGATGACATGCCTACTTTGCAGATTGGAGGATTGAAGAAACTCTGCTAGGAGTCAGTGCTGCGGTAAGAGATGATGATGAGTTTGTCAAGGTCAAGTCGATAGGGGTGGAGCTCCTTGGTCCACAATTCTACCTGGCCTCATCCATGGCGCCAGAACTAAATGGTTTTGGGAACACTTGTATTACTGGTGAAAAATTTTGCATCCATCTGTTTGAGAAATCGAAGGAGACGGTAAAAGTCTTTCGATTGATGCAAGGAGGTGCCAAGTTCATGATGATGTAAAGATTCGGACAAGTCTGTGTCTGGTCATCACAATAGTGGCACAAATGATGAAAAAGCACTCATAGGAATGCAACCTACCATGCTTCATTATTGGTGGGATCCAAGTCGACCGACTACCAGTGAATTAGCCATTTTTATACCTTACCCTTGATTCTCATTTGTACAAGTCCCTACGGATTGCTGGTCATTGGCGACATCATGGATTACTGAGCACGGAACAAGGTCAACTTCCCCGTCCAAGTCTTAATTTTAAGGCAGCTAGATAACGCAGTTGGTTGAATTCCCTAAATCACCTTCTATAACCCCTGCATACATAAGTTGTGGTCAAATGTAGACATCTGAATCACGCAAATTTGCAGATTTAAGCGACTACTTATCGTCTTGCAGTGGCAACGGCATATACATGGACACAGTCTCGTTTTAAACTGGTTTTCAACAAAAGAAAGTTGATTCGTTGTGCTCATCTCATGCCACTTTAAAGTGCTCCGATTACCTCAATTATAGTGTCTCGACATGAATTTGGCTATGATGAGGTTTTGAAAACGTACCGCTCCTTCACTGCGCACCCTTAACAATGAAGTATGGAAAGTGTTCGTGAAATAGGAAGGAGGGACATTTGGTCCTTCTGGATCGTTATTACTGCAATAAGGTTTCTGCATCCGCCATGTAAATGAATGAAATGGGAGCTTTTATCCAGTAAAAATTGATGCTAAGCTAGAGTATGCAACTCAGCGCGTGAGTTGCGTTCCTGCAAGAGGAATTTGAAGGATGAAAAATAACAGTCGTCAAGATGTCAAAAATATTACAAAGTTGCACTTAGGAAAGTACCAGAGGAAGAATGGAAGGCGTTTAGAGAGTGTGTGCCTTACATCTAAATGGGACTTTCCCATTGATTTGACCATAGCGCGGAATGAAAATAAAATTTCAACCCCCTCTTTTATTATTCTGAGAAAACTGTAGACCCTCAGGCAAATAAACAGCAACCAACTCAAAATACGTCTATGTATAATGCATATCGAATCACAGCCAGCATTTTATGAAGGACAAGTAGTGATAACTTCACAATGTATTGCTTCTGCCTCCACGACGACTAGAGTTTCCAATTTCCCTGCTTTGGCAAAAGATATCTTTTGCAAACGTGATTTACTGCAGCTTTAAAAAATATCTGCTGCGTCACTTGGAGGCGGTAAACGAGCACACAGTTGCATTCCTCGGATAAGTACTTCAAGTCGACCTGACTCAACAGTCGCCTCAAGGGATTCTGAGGATTTAGTAGCAACAAACGATTTTCGGAAGCTTAATTAATCAAGCGGGTTCAGTGCTACTTATATACGCAGGGTGATTTTAACGCTGTGCTAAAAGCTTGCATGCTTGGCCTTTAATTTACCACTCAGTACTGCCTAAAGCCTTATTTGGACCTCTAATTGCAGTACTGGTGAGGGCAGGAACACACTTTGCATCATCTCAATATGAGCTGCACATCTTGTCGGTTCCAGTTAAGACCTGTCCCCAGTTACGTTCATTTTGTGTGATGCATCCCAAAATTCACACACAATTCGCTCTTTGAGCCACCTGTACACTAAAGTAATTTTAGCAAAAAAGGTGTTGAAAGGGACAGTCGGAGTCATAGAAAGTCAACGCAACAGGGAATAGCAAGACTTGTCACTAATGTGCAGCATTTTTAGCCTAACAAAGCATTGCAAGCTTCCTTTCGTATTTTGGTACAAACTATGGCAGAACTAGGGCACTGGATCACTCCTTTATCCTACACACTCCGCTCGTCCCCAAACAGGTCGTTTAACACAAAATATCAAAGCTACCAACGAAAATGTTGTTGAGAGCTCAGGAACATCGGTATGACGATTGGTTAAAAGAGCATTTTAGGAAGCTGTCTGCGGCGTATTCTTGCAAAATGTGTGTGCTTTTACGCTGGCAAAGCTCAACTGACCCAAGAACTGGAGCCTGCTGACCATGCAGGGCGTATGTAGTTCACTGATTGGACTATGAAACAAGAACGAGTGAATGCTGGCAGTTAAAGCAGAGTTATCTTTAACACCAAGACAGGAAAATTTCAGCTCAGTGGCATGGTTAACCGAAAGCTGTCACAAATTTTTCCTCAGCTGCTGCTATTTCAAGTCACATGCGTCATGGTTGTGTAGCTCACTTCGCCTCCATAGAAGTCTGCACCAACCTGGTGCTATCTGAAACAATACCCGCACCGCACTGGGTTCCTCAATTCCCACAACACATTCCGACGTGCACTCGTTTGTGCATGATTGGCTAATGTAGCCAACGTGTTAGCATTTCCTCACAAACATTAAAAGAACTTTGTAACAACGATCCTATTGAACAGAATCCTTCTACCCACGTGTTAGTACATGCGCAAAGGCTCGAGGTTGGCAAAGTAGCAATGGACTCACAATAAATTGATGCATTCCTCGTACATAATCTTCACGAAACTATGCATGGTAGGTAAAATCTACTTCAGTACTGCATATTTATGTACGAGTATATAGTAGGAATGCGCAAAACATCCAACGTCCATAAAAATTAGGCCCGTTCAATGGCTCTTAATAAACTTAGGGACGTTTAGAACGAAATGGTTTGCATTGCTCAGTCTTGAGAGGAAGGTGCCTGTGCTTGAGGTTAAACGCTTAGTCTTTGCTTAACCGCCAGGGTTCCAACATTGCAATTCAAACACTATGTGAGAAATAAAAAAATCGTGTCTGACTCTACTGCAGTCATTTTCACAAAAGTAACTCGCTTTAGAGATTTGCGTGCCATTTGTGCATTTATTTACATGAATTTATCAGTTGCTCTCCTGTAACGTCAGAATGTTCTGCTCCACCGATTTCCTCAAGCTAATCGTATCTTTAACTTCTCCGAACCCAGCTTTACTTTTGTCTGGCTTTCCATCCTACCACATTCTACGCCAATGCTCCTTACTGAGCTCCAGCCGCGTCACCTCTGATCCCTCTTTGAATCCTACTCTTATTAAATCGTTCAGAGCTAAATATTCTGACTAGACTGGAGGTAGACTAGAGTGCGCTACACATGACAGCACTTCACCAATAGCCGTGTCGTGATTTAGCACGGCTTACTGCAGCGCCGCACCTCGCCATGCCTCAGGACTTGCGCCTAACATTTCTTTTTCTTCCTTCTAATAATTCATTTTGTCCCAAACTACCCTGCATCAGGTTCAACTACTCCTAACCACCCCGCATTTACTACCTCAAAAATAAGTGCAAAGAAGTTGCTTCTAGAGCCTCCTTCGCTGTTCGTTGTGCGGTCCATGCCATACCCCATAAACTCGCACCAACATTATGCTGTGGGAAGGGGAGCCACTATCTCCGCCTTATAAATGGCCTCGCCTCCTCCACTCAACAATGGAGTCTGGGCGTTGACGACTCGCAGTTGGTGAGCCTAGATTAAACACGTTAATGGGTAAGGTGGCAGCATAGTCGTGCAGTTAATTAGACACGCGACTTCCAGTTTTTGTGGCATAGTTGTGCGTGTCCTCGCAAAACACTACAACACGACTGTAAAACACGCGAGAGCACTCAACAAGCCATAGGCATCACTCCTCAAAATACGTTTGTACTTCTTCAGTAAGTAAGTGATCTTGTTTGAGCACCAAAATATTGGGCCAGGAGCTCTCTTGTGGTAGTGTGCATGAGAGGGGTTTGGAAAGCTGCGCCTGGAGATCATTGGAGGCACCTGTCACAAACTGGAGTTCATGTGCATGATAGCTTGTCTTCTGGGCAGCTCCCGACGAGGGCAATGAGAAGATAGGGATTTCGCCGTGCTTTAGATAGGGCCATTATTCTACTGCGCATGTGCTATTTTGAGTGGGAGATTAGGCGAATATCGTCGACATATACGCATGCATATTCGGTTGAATGCTTGAATATGAACATGCATTTGTGTGATTTATCTAAGAACATGTTTTTATGAATGCGTGGATGTACGTTCGGCAATGTTACATCGGTACTGCTTTAAGTAGGCGGTGCTGGAATCTGAGGGTTCGACAAACACTTGGAACATTGCTGGGCATGCTTAAATACTCTTGCCTATCTCAACCACATAAACACACATTTTTGTCTGCACATCCATTCGCCTATGCACGTTTGCATGTTGGCACCATTCACCTACTCTTCTACTCTGGCCCCTAGTTAAAGCTCGGCAAAATCCCTATCTCAGAAGACAAGCTATCATGCACATGAACTCCAGTTTGTGACAGGTGCCTCCAATGATCTCCAGGCGCAGCTTTCCAAACCCCTCTCATGCACACTACCACAAGAGAGCTCCTGGCCCAATATTTTGGTGCTCAAACAAGATCACTTAATTACTGAAGAAGTACAAACGTATTTTGAGGAGTGATGCCTATGGCTTGTTGAGTGCTCTCGCGTGTTTTACAGTCGTGTTGTAGTGTTTTGCGAGGACGCGCACAACTATGCCACAAAAACTGGAAGTCGCGTGTCTAATTAACCGCACGACTATGCTGCCACCTTACCCATTAACGTGTTTAATCTAGGCTCACCAACTGCGAGTCGTTAACGCCCAGACTCCATTGTTGAGTGGAGGAGGCGAGGCCATTTATAAGGCGGAGATAGTGGCTCCCCTTCCCACAGCATCACGTTCACACAGGTGCACGCCTGGGCCATGGGGGAAGAATTTGTGCACATCCGACCGAAACCGGGTGTTTTGGTGAATGTGAGTCGACGAGTGCCTTCACTGGTCGAACAGGCTTGCAGAAACCTCCAGAAGAGTTTTCGCGACAAGAAGCGCTGTGTGCTGCTTGCCGGAGATGTGGCCAAGCTTACGTGTGCCATTCTTCTCGTAATTTTGGTCGCCGACGTTCTCACCACACTTTGCACCAAGAAGGCCAGACATGTACGTGCTTAGTTTGCACTTCTATCCAGGCACCTATTCAGCATGCATGCAACCGATATCCCTTTGCTTGCTGCCACTTTAACGGACGACTTCCTTTCTATCTATCAACACGTGACAAGCATGTCAAAGCAACTTTCAAATTTGACTAGTTTAACCCTTGCATGCATTCACAGATTTAGGCAATGCCGATTCACATTGCTCGACAATACATAGCTTAATAGGATATGAGGTTCTACTGCACAATGTCTGAATGCGGTCTCGACCAAAGGATATGATTTTCACGCTACCAGCGCATAGCGTTCCCACCGTTCTGCGATTGACACTGATCTGCATTCACTGTCCTGCTTCTTTTCGTATTAATCAGTCAAGGTGAGGTGAAGGAGGCATGTGTCACAGGTGTCTAGTTGGAGGTTGTGGACAAGAATCGAATGGGAAGAATGTTAAACTCAGGACTAGAGGCGATTGTCCAGACTGCAGTTTCATTCCCAGTGTTTCATGTGCACCCACGTCCTGCAATTAATTGCACGTGTGACCTCATTTACTTTGCA
The DNA here is from genome assembly GCA_001923025.3 of Taenia multiceps. Taxonomy (NCBI): domain Eukaryota; kingdom Metazoa; phylum Platyhelminthes; class Cestoda; order Cyclophyllidea; family Taeniidae; genus Taenia; species Taenia multiceps. Next base: position 72,221,112 of record CM010311.1, on the reverse strand, counting down.
CGCAGTAGATAATAACCCATGCGTCCAAAGGCCTGTCTTCGTCTCACTCCTTCCTGCCAGTGTGCACACTCATTCATACCTGACTAATTAGTCACTGGTAATAGCTGGACCATTTCGTTTTATTTCTAGGCGAGGACACAAAGCGGCTTTACGAGCAGTTCTGATAAGCCGCACAATCTCGGTATTGTTATTGCCTCCTTCATGGTGCAGATCTCAAGACCAACGTCAATCCTAGAGGCGGTGGAAAATGCGGAATCGGTAGGGCCTCATCGTATGTCTGTTACTTCTTGTTTTCGTGTCAATGCATCCTACAGGCCATCGTATGCTTCAATCTTAATTTTGTCGATGGTCTGCAGTCCTTGAAAGCTTAAATAGCATTTAAAGCATCTGACATCGGCTATGACACAATTTATAGAGTAGACAGCCTACCAAGTTCACTGTTTTGCACTTTGCTGATGCGAATGAGTAATAATGCTCGCCGCCTGGAACCCATTAGTTTGACAATTGTCCGAAGTGAAACCACATTTTATAAGAACTTGGAGGAGCGCACGGGGCAACAACTAATGACGGAGGAAGTTCTTGTAGTCGGCGTGATAACTGGTCATTTGGAACTGCTGCATTGTCTAAACTGCATTAAATGCTGCTCCTTGTTATGGTCCTAAGCACCAAAGGGGAAGCGCGTACTTATTTTATTCGTCGCTACCTCACAATGCACTTCTTCCTACACTTTTTCTTAGCTGTCCATTATCTTATAGGTTGAGCAAAATTTGGTAAGCATCTACCGACACAGCATTACAAAGCAACGAACAACTGTCAGCTGATAGCCTTCTTGGTTGCCGTGATGAGAAATTGCAGTGCTAGCGAATCGGTCAGGCCTGCTCACATTGACATGTTGCCTGTCAGTGCCTCACGGAGAGTCTTAATATCACTGGCCCAATACTCCCACCACTTCATGATTGCAATGCTAATAATCACCAGTCCACACAAATAAATAGCCATCGGCATCTACTTTGGCACTCCAACTCGGAGCGTAACCCACCGCTGTGATGCACATGAGTTGATACGACCTGGTAGCATGCGGTTACCTAATACAAGTAGCACATGCTAGCGATATTAGTAGTCAGCATGGAACTACCACGACTGCACAGAAGCGTAACCTCATACTTGTGAATTTAGTACGGCATTGTCGGTTGCATGTCCGAGCCAGTGAACGGTGCACTGGTCTGCACCATCTTCGTTCTGCTGCTCTTGGAATTCCGCACCAAAGCGCCGGGTGCCCAAACTATTGCCCAATTCGTGGGCCAGCGCTTCGGTGTAGTTGCGCACATCCTCACCATCACCTCTAGTCTCCTGACCGGCCTCTACGCCTCTCTCTCGACGTCATTGGTGAGTAATCCCTGTCTTCCTGCTAACGTTTCGTTAGTAGTGCGTAGCATAGGGTATACAATCGTCGGAACAGCCCGAAATCAGCTGGTTTAACGCTGCAGTCTAAAGTGACTACATTGCAAACACTAAGGAGAAGAAGACCCTCAGTGATTTGCAGTTGTAGTGGGTGTTGGGAAGTGATGCCATCAAACGAGTTGACGCCTCCGCGCCACACAAGACAGCATGTGCCGAATGCCCACTTTGTCCTTCCTCGATACTCAATTTGCAGATCACATTCCTCTGACGGTGAAAACTGAACCCGAGGTCAGTGAAAAGTAAGCAAGAATTAACCACCAGCTTAAATCTGGATCTAGTATGGGCGGTATTCTTGGCAGCTGTCTAAAGGGAATGAATTGTGCACCTCGCCAATACCAATGCACAAGGCAGTTAAGTGGTGATAA